>CM070668.1:16549829-17749829 GCA_036346575.1 Dendrocalamus sinicus | reverse complement strand
GGGGAAGTCCCCAAATTCATCACGCGGGGAACGGAAGTACCGCCAGGGGGTGGTGAACGGCGCGCCGAGAGAGAGCCACGGAGGAGGTGGGGGCGGTGTCGCTCGGCGAAACGGGAGGGCCGCGGGAGGTGTGTAGGGGGCGGACTTGCCGGAGGGGACGGGAGAGCCGCTGGGGAATGGGGGGCGGACTCGCCGAGGGAGTTGGAGAAAGAATGCAGAAGCTATGGATCGAAGAAGTCTGATACCATGTAGAGAATGAAATGTTGAGAATGCAATCGTATTCAAGTCAAGGAGCAGTACATATACAGGAGAGAGTGCTGGTAATGCCTAGAGTCTAGGATCAAGACCTGAAGACTAGGAATACAGAACCGATCTAGAGGACTCGGTAACAACTATCCTAACCACCAAGACTAGGTCTCTGACAGTTTCTACCTATTCTTTGAAGCAATTATTGTTTTTCGGACTATTGAGACACTTTTGCTACTTGTGAGCATTGTGGATTTGCAAGGTTGGTCCCTTCGTGGGAGTTTTGTCTTGTTGTGGAACAAGTCTCATTTGTTCGCTTCGTATTTTTATTAATAAAAGTTTTATGTTGCAAATTCGTTAACATGGCAAAGCCTTGGATCTTTGTATTTCTTTGGATTATTTCGCGTGTTCAAATTTAATTCCTCTCCTTTTCTGAAAGAGAGTGTTAAAATCCTTTGTGGAGTTTTGCTATGCTTAAGTGGGGGGGTGGTAATCATATAAATTAATTCATAAGGTATGAATTATCAAGTTGAGATGTTAGCGTGGAGCATAGTTAATTTCAACTGGCATCCTTGGAAGTGTAGTTGATTAATTTAATGACGCCTTGTAATAGTTTTTTTAAAGAATTGTGATTAAGAATTTGTCTATACATGATTGGAACTCATGGAGTTATCGTAGAGTGTGCAAAAAGAATTGGTATGATTTCTATGATTGTTTCAAATTTCTATCCTATGGGATAGATTGAATTATTTTTGTCTTCGGTAATTAATCTGACCGTTCGAAACAATTAAGGAGGTGTTGGAATATTACCTTAGTAATGTTAACATTTAATCTGTCCATTATTTAGATACTTTATGAGCATGTACAACTGCTAGGTTCATCTATCTTTCACCATGCTAAATTGTTGAAATAGATATAAAGAAATAGAGGAAGGTTGATGTATTGACTTGTGAAACCTTGTCTTATAGAGCTTAAATTGTTGAGGTTTGAAGATATTGCGTTCTATTTGCTAAACATAAGGTGGAATGTTGAATCTATCTTCATAGCGATTTTTGAGATTGCCATGTTCTAGTACCAGCTTGTTAAAAGAGATTTGTTTTAATATTGTTTATGAAGGGATATGAGGATATGATTATTCTTGTTAAGAGTGCATTATTTTGATGTTAGTATGATTGTCAGTATGTGGTGGTGGGTGGTTATGAGATTGATTTTGGTGAGATTGTGGGTGTCAAGTTGTTTGAGATTCATGGAGTGATAAATTGATTCCTTGGAAAAATTGTAGGTGAGGATTTGATTTAAAGAAGATGTTGTCTTTGGAGTTAACTGGTTACATGGTAGCAACTAGAGGAACCTATAATAAATTGTGGTTTAGGAATGTTTTGTTCATTTTGATGGAAAATTAGAATTATCGAATGTATGAGAATCTTGTTCAATTTTATTAGAGTATCATGGTTGGGTACTTTGCAAGGTTTAGTAGGAGGATTATATTGGTGTAGTTAATGAGATTATAATTGTGAAAAAGTCTAACCGTTATGGGAATTAGTGGGATAGCAGGGATTGTTGAATTATTGCCATGTATGACTTGGATTCAGCGAGTAATCCTCCAGGAGTTAGAATCTTCCTAAAGATAATTAGGTTGAGAATATGTTTTTATGTGGTTGTTAATGATTGAGCATGTACGATTATGAGAATTTTAGTCACCGAATTCGAGAGTCTTTGTATCAACTATATCGAAGTACATATATAGGAGCCCTGGAGATGGAAATTGTCGTGGCTACAGGCCAAACAGTAGAGAAAGGGGACTAGTAGAAGAGGAAGATGAGAGCCAAATCTATGGGAGAGTTGGTGAGAATGAGAGGATCCCCCTCCTCCTGCCCCTCCTGGGGGTTTATATACATGAGTGGGGTAGAATGGGAAATCCCCATTCTACCCCTTAGTACTTACAAAGGGTGACGGTACATTGGTATATTTATACGGGTATATTCCTCTGCACTATTTGGCCTATTACATGTTGGACTAGTTGCACAGCTCAGTCGCGGGGGGTTGGGCCACCCCCACAATAGTACTCCCTCGACAGCAAGCGCTGAGGTCCCGATGGGCGAGCTGACGTGCCAAACTATCCCAGCCCCCCGTTCCCCGGCAGGAAGCGCGAGGGTACCGATTGGCGGGTGTTGTAGGGGTGGCCCCCACCTAAACCCAGTAGGCCTGTTAGAAGATTATAGGGCCCAAAATGGGACATGTGTAATGGCCTAAATACCCCTGACAGGGAGGTATCGATGTAAGGGCACAATTGTAAAAGCACAGCCCGTATGAATATATATATATATATATAAGGGAAGGCTAGAGGAGAGGAGATCACACTCTCCCAACTCTCCACTACCACATCTCTCTCTGTTTGGTCTGTAACCACAACAGTTGGCGCTGTCCGTGGGGAGGACAGGAGCAAGCCTGAAATCCGAAGAAGGATGGCACCGAAAAAAGCTTCGTCGATGGCGGCGAAGGGAAAGAAGGCGGCTGGGTCGGAGCGTCGCGTGGATACCAGGGCTTCGGCATCGGCTGTCGTAGGCGCGGGTGACGGCGTGGGCGCGGTGGTCGCGGACGTTGACGCCGCGATCGCGACGATCGACCCGCCACCGTATTGTGACGGCGATCGACCCGCCACGGCGCTGGCGGGCCGACCCGCCATTGGCACCGCTACAGCGACCAACCCCGCCACCGCCGCTACAGCGACCAACCCCGCCACCGCTGCTACAACGACCAACCCTGCCACCCTTGCCGCAACGCTCACCGGTAGCGCGGACCGGGCGGTTGGAGATAGCCACAACGGAGCGACCGGCAGCTCGGGAGCTTGCGAGGCGATCGTACCTGTGCCGACCCGTCCGCCGGGCGCGCCGGCGGCCCCGCCCGCACCAGCGGTGGAGAGCGCCTTGTTGGCGACCCTCAACGCGTTCCAACGGGAGCTAGGGGATCTTCACGGGGCTGTCCGAGACATGCAAGAGGCTCGGAGCCAGCAAGCCGCGCCAGTGGTCGCGCCAGAGCCCGCGCCGGAAAGGGCGCACACCGCGACGCCCCACATCCACCGCGTGCCCCTGCGACGCGTCGATCTAGAGTCCCCGCTTTCGGCAGGACTACAGCAAGCGGCGTGGCCCGAAGACTTCAAATTCCCCAGTGTCATCGAGCCTTACAGAGGCGAGACGGACCCCTGCGAGTTCGTGCGCATGTACGAAACCGCAATCGAGGCCGCGGGGGGAGACGACACCACAAAGGCGAAGGGGCTCCCCCTCGCGCTGCAAGGAGTGGCGCTTTCCTGGTTTTTTACCATAGAGCCAAACTCCATCTACGCGTGGGAGCAGATCTGCGACCGCCTTCACAACAACTTTCAAGGAAACTATGTTGAACGGGTCGACGCGGACCAGCTCTTCGCCGTAAAGCAGAAACCCTCGGAGAAGCTCCGGGACAACTTCAAACGCTTCGCAAAGATACGCTGTCAAGTCAAAGACGTTAACGAAACCACCGTTGTCAATGCAGCCATACAGGGCCTTCGCCCGGGCCCGATGGCCGAGTACAACGCACGAAAGCCAATCAAGACAGTGACAAAACTCTTCGACAAAATGGAGGAATACGCCAGGGCGGAAGAGGACGCACGCCGAAGACAAGGTGATGACTCCGACACCAACCAGGTCGGTGGCTCGGCGAAAACCGAAGATCCGCCGAAGGACGGTTCTTCGAAGGGAAAACGCAAGCAGGAGTCGTCCAAGGACGCGTCCGAATGCAAGGATGCCCCACACAAGGAGCCGTCCGATAGGCCCAAGCGCGCCGCAGGTCGCAGCGAGGCGGTATGTTCGACATCGGCGGCTCAAGAAAACGCTCGCTGGTCGTGGAGGTCGGGGCGCCAATCGGGGACGCGCCGCGCCGAGGTCGCGAGGATAAAGGCGTGGAGATTACGATGACCAGCACCATGGGTCGTGGTGCGAAGTCCACGGTCGCGCACCACGACACGCGCGTGCACCTCTATAGCGGCGCTCCGCCAAAGCGCCGCCAGGATAGGAACCCGAGGCACGCCCGCCTATGGTGGCCCACGCCCAGCACCTATACGAAGCCCCATGCACATCCAGCGCAAGGACGCAGCCCCATGAGGGTCCGCTGCGGTGAGCCCATGTGCGGCAGCCTGGGAGGGCCTCCTGCGCACTGCGAGCCCGAGGCAGCCCACCTCGTGGTTATCAATGTCATCTCCGAGGCTCTCGCTCGAGTTCGCCTCGGCGCGGCGATGGAAGGCCTACGTCCGAGGCTACACCACGTAGTGGCGCACCAGCCTTGCAGACACCGCCGGACCGGGCACAAAGACAAGGTCACGCTCACACCCACCGATGCCCAGGGCGTCGAACTTCCTCACCAAGACCCCCTGGTCGTCCGGGTCGTTATAGCGGGATGCGACGTGGGACGTGCCCTAGTTGATGGCGGCAGCTCCGTGAACATCCTCGCTGCGCGCGCCTTCGATCGATGGGGATCCCCGGTCGCCACCATCGGGAATTCCGCCGCAAGGCGGAGGACAACCCTCACGGCGCTCGACCAAATATGCCTTCAGGTCTCCTTCGGCCAGGACGACAACGAAAGGGTCGAAGATGCCACATTTGATGTCGTCGATCTCCTATACCCCTACAATACCATACTGGGGCGCCCAATCCTCAACTCCTTCGGAGTGGTGCCACATCACGGCTATTTATGCATGAAGCTCCCGGGGCCGCGGGCCATCATTACCGTTCGTGGCGACCAGGATATGGCTCGACGCATCAAGTACGGCACCCGATATCCCCGTCGCAATGCTCAACTGCACACTTAGAATCGGCATCGCAGCGCGAGGACCCACGGCGTCATCCGGGGACAGCTCGGCAAGCCCTACAGATAGTGCAACTACTAGAAGCTCCGGCCGCGTCAAAGACAAGTGGTTAGTACCCCCGCCCATTGTAATCGCTCACCCGCGCAAACGGGAATGTAATAGAGTTTCGTTTGTCGCCAACCTCTTGTCATTGTGTACAAATACGCGGCGAGAGCGCGCGCAGGCCCCACCTACGCGCGAGCTCCCGGAGTATAAACCAAAGACGCACGTTCGCGTGTGCACTCTCCGTAGCCAGGGGTACGGGTATGAGTATAAACCAAAGACGCATATTAGCATGTGCACCCTCCGTAGCGGGTGCGGTATGAGTATAAACCAAAGACGACGTCACGTGTGCACTCTCCGTAGCTGTGGGTACGGTATGAGTATAAACCAAAGACGACGTTCGCGTGTGCACTCTCCGTGAGCGAGTGCGGGTATGAGTATAAACCAAAGACGACGCTCGCGTGTGCACTGCGCGTAGCGAGTGGTACGGTATGAGTATAAACCAAAGACGACGTTCGCGTGTGCACTCTCGTGAGCGTGGGTACGGGTATGATATAAACCAAAGACGCGCGTTCGCGTGTGCACTCTCCGTGAGCTGTGGGTGCGGGTATGAGTATAAACCAAAGACGCACGTTCGCGTGTGCACTCTCCGTAGCCAGGGGTACGGGTATGAGTATAAACCAAAGACACACGTTCGCGTGTGCACTCCCCGTCAAAGACACGGGTATGAGTATAAACGAAGATGCACGTTCGCGTGTGCACTCTCCGTCAAAGACACGGGTATGAGTATAAACGAAGACGCATGTTCGCGTGTGCACTCTCCGTCAAAGACACGGGTATGAGTATAAACGAAGACGCATGTTCGCGTGTGCACTCTCTGTCGAAGACACGGGCATGAGTATAAACAAAGACGTGTGAGGGGACGCCTCTGCACGCACTCTACGGAGTATAAATAAGACGCGGATGTTCTCCCTGCGCACTCTACAGAGTATAAACAAGAGGCGAATTTCGTGCATGCCATGGACGTCGTCCTTGCGCATACTCCCCGGAGTATAAATAAGACGCGGATGTTCTCCCTGCGCACCCTACGGAGTATAAATAAGACGCGGATGTTCTCCCTGCGCACTCTACAGAGTACAAAAAAGACGCGAACTCCGCGCATGCCATGGACGTCGTCCTTGCGCATACTCCCCGGAGTATAAATAAGGCACGTCGCGCTCGGCAAAATGCAAACGTGGTGCGAACCTTGCACGACCGTCAATCGCGCACCCCCTCGGAGCGTCGAGGCTCGTCTTCGCGCACCACGGGAAACGTAAGAAGGCAAGCTATGGAAACCCAATTTCGAGAGCTTCAAGAAGTAGTGGTGTAGCACGCCAGAGGCTGGTCCCAGCGAGGGCGCGCACGCGGACTACGAGGTACACCAGAGGCTAGCCCCACTTTGGAGGGTAGGGTGACGGAGCGCGCCAGTCTACGGACTTTAAACAGGTCGTAGTGCGGAGGTCCGCCTCCGCACGCGCCAGTCTACGGACTTTAAACAGTCGTGGTGCGAGGTCGCCTCGCACGCGCCGATCCACGAACTTTAAACTAAGTCGAGTGCGGAGGTCCGCCTCGCACGCGCCGATCACGGACTTTAAACAGTCGTAGTGTGGAGGTTCGCCTCACGCGCCGCCTACGAACTTTAAGCAGTCGTGATGCGGAGGCCCGCCGCACACGCCGCCACGGACTTTAAACTAAGTCGAGTGCGAGGTCCGCCTCGCATGTGCGATCCACGGACTTTAAACAGTCGAGTGCGGAGGTCCGCCCGCACGCGCGCCGATCTCGAACTTTAAACATGTCGAGTGCGGAGGCCCACCGCGCGCGCCGCCACGGACTTTAAACTAAGTCGTAAGCGAAGGTCCGCCCGCACGCGCGATCACGGACTTTAAACAGTCGTAGAGGCGAGGTCCGCCTCGCGCGCGCGAGCCACGGATCAGAACAGTCGAAAGTGGAGGTCCACCTCCGCGCACGCGCCGATCACGGACTTTAAATAGGCGTGGCAACAGGGCGCCTCGCGCGCAAGCTAACTGCAAGTAATCAACACGCAAGCCCCGCGAGCGCACTGCCCGTGGCCACCCATTCGACGGGCAGAAAACAGCGCTCGCACGCCTACACCAACAGCGCGCCTTGAACGTGGGGATCTCGTCCCCGCACAACATGACCGCCCAAGGCACAACATGCAACGCATACCCTAATCGCCAGGAGGTCTATATATCGGAAAAATCTTACAAGTACAGAGGCCCACCAACATCTCTGTCGCTCTAAGCAGCTATTCGGCAGGCTCGTCCTTAACACGCGCTAAAGCCAGGGCTTCGCCAGAAGAAGATCGGCTCGCCCAAAAGTTCAGCGACTCCTCGGCCCTTCGCCAGCGTCGAAGGCGCCGCCGGGTCGCAAGATCGGACGCAAGTAGTCGGCCTCAGCATGGAAGCTGCCCGGGACACAGGTGAAAGTCAGAATTTGTAAAGCAAGCGCATACTTCATTCACAAGTAAAGCAGGGGACATTGCAACACACGCCTACACCTGGCCACTTCGGCCACACTGCGAAGAGTTCCGGCGCCCGAGGCCTCGGCGCCACCCTCATCGCGCGCGGACCTCGCCCGAAATTGGCCGAGGCTCCCTCCCGTAAAGTGACTTCCGGCTCGACCCGCAGCGCCTCCCGACGTAATCCCGCACCGCCGTGGAAGTACTTGATGGCGCGACGAACGCGCGACGGCACCGACATTGCCCGCCCCACGGGCATCTCCGGTGGGGTCCTCCACCGGCGACGTGCGTGCAGCAGCGGTGCCGTGAGGAGCGCGCATACCATGCACGACGCTGCGTAAGCACGATGGTTGCCGAAGGTCGCGCGGCGCGCCGCGCAATGTTAGCGGCATCTCCGATCGGTGAAAGGGTGCGAGATAGCCTCCCGGGCCAAAGGCACGGTCCGCACTTTAGCCACAAGTCCTGGAGATGGCTCTCGGCGCTTGCATGGCATCCCATGCAATTAAAGCCTCGCCTGGCGCTTTCGACCACGCTCCGCTAGAGTTAAGGCAAGCTCGCTTTTTCCTTCTCCGTTGAGGTGACTGTTGCGTAGGCCGTCCCGCTCCGTCGCAAACCCCTGCTGCGCCGCCTCCACGGCCAACTCCCGCGTCGACACGGCAAGTCCCTCGGCACGCGGTTTCACCTCAGCACACTCTGCTTCCAGCTCGCGGATGCGGGCATCCTGGGCAGAGCGGGCCCCCGAGGCTTCGCGCAGTTCCTCCTCGGCGACCCGCAGCCTATCCTCAAGGGCCCTTTGGGCGCGAGCATAGGCCGCTTGCAAGGCCTGCCCCAGCACAAGTGTCTGCAGAACAGAAAGGCTTAGCAAGCTCAGCATGGCCAGGCATTGTCATATAAAGTGCTTACCCTCACTCCTGACACCTCTAAGGCGTCCTCGAGACGCCCCACCCCGTAGGTCTGCAGCGCTTGCTGACCGACGCTGGCAGCCGGCGGAGGCACGACGGTCCCGCCGGCTCGGGCGCCGGTGATCGCCCGCCGCACGAGGACCCCATGTTCGCCAAGGGCTCCTCCTCCGAATAGCGACGCTGCAGAGGATGCAGTGAGCGCCACAAGGCACAACGAAGAATACACGTGGCAAACTAAGCCACCTTACCTTCGATGGCGGAAGGAGGGCTTGGGCCCGCCTCAGCCCTGTGCGGGGTAACGGTGGCACAAGTCCCCGTGGAGGGTGTGGCCCCGCAAGGAACAGAAGCCTCCACGTTCGGGGTCGGCATTGACCGTTCCTGCACAGCGGACGGCGTGGCCTGAGGGGCGGAGGGGGCGCGCGCCGCAGGGGCATCGGCATATGCATCGGAGTCCCACAAGCTCCCGATGCCCGTTGCCACAGTGAATCCCCTCGATGTCCGGTGGAGCTCCGGCCGCAGACACGGCCGCTTAGCTGGAGCAAGTGGCGACGACACCGCCCCAGTAGTCGCTGCCGGAGAGGCCCCCACGACCACAACGCCCGTGGGCGAAGACCCCACCGTGGCAGCCTTTGCGGAGGGCACCTCGGTTTTGGCCGTGGCTGTCGGCGAAGACCCAGCTCCATGCGCCCCCGCGGAGGGGGTCTCCGGCATCATACCGGCCACGACCGAAGGCTCCACCTCAGCACCGCCGGTCAGCATGGATCCTGTCCCGACGACCACCGCAGGTGACGAGACTTCCCCTCTCCGGCTGCTCGCGACAAGCCTGCCGTCCAGGGCACCCCCCGAAGACCCTTCGCCCCCGGCGTCCGCGCCATCCAAGCCCGAGTCGGCGTACCTCACCGAATCTGACTCCGCGTCTGCCGCGCCATCAGGAGCACTAGCGGCAGCAGTGGCAGCTGCTATACCAAGCACGGCAGTCGCTCCGCCTCGGGCCCTCTTGCGAGACGGCGCCTTCGCCCTCGTTGCACCGTCATCTTGGTGTTGCAAGGGCGGATCAGCACGGTCCGGCACGGCAAGGCCCAAGGCCTCGCACACGCCGTTTATCCGCCCCAGCCCCGTCGCAGCAGTAGCAGACACGCGCTGCTCATGCTCCCTGCCGATGTACGGCCCGAGAAATACGCGCACGGCCCGCTGCGCATCCTCCAAGCGAATCTCTACAGCAAAGCAGGAGATAAGATTAACATGTAACGCACTCCACGTGAACAAGGGAGGGATACAGTCGAGGCCTACGAGGGTTGGAGGGTGCCGGCAGTGAGCAGACCCACGGTAGAACATTGCCGTCTCGACGGTACTCGGCGGCGACGCGCCAGTCACGGGCGAGCAGCGCCACGCCGTACATCGCGTACTCTTCAGCGAGGTCGCGCATGTTAAAGCGGGTGGCCACGCTTGCGAGCCGTCGGGCCCTCCGCCTATCCTCGTCGTCGAGCGTCCGGTCGGGCGAGGTCTTGAACGCGATCGGCCGGCCCGTGCATTCGAGGCCGCTCCTGCTCGCCACGCGGTGGAAGAACCACCGTTTCATCCAGTGAGACTCCCACTTCCCGCGAGTGGAGTTCGCGGGGAAGAGCTTGCTGCAGGATGACCGAAGAATAAAGGTGACACTGCCGAAGTTCAACAGCGTCCCGTCCTTCCACTCTTGGGCTGGCACCGTGCCTCGTGCGGGTAGGCAAACAACGAAGCGCTGGGCCAGCACGCTCCCGAGCGCAAGGCCCAACTGTACACGGCGAGCTGGGCCACGGTGTTCGGAGTCAGTTGCGCCAGCTCCAGCCCGAAGGTTCGCAACACGTCTCCCATGATCGCCGCCGCCGGGATGTGGAGCCCCGCGTCGAAAAAGGCGACGAACACAAGCGCCTCCGACTCCTCGGGGCGCGGTTCCGTCTCGGCGGCGGTGGGCAATCATACTGCCTGGCGCTCGGACAACTTCCCCACGCGTAGCAGTGCTTGGATTGTCTTCTCGGTTATGAGCGAGGGGCCCAACTCGCCGGAAAATGAGCCTCCCTTCTCCGCCGCCAGCCACCACTTGTCCGTCGCCGCCGGGTCGCGTTCGCCGAGCGAGTATTTCACCTCTAGCGGTGAAGACCGCCGGCGAACGCCGCAAGCACCAACTGCCGGGCCACACTTGTCATCGGATGCCATCGCTTCTCACAGAAGGAGGAATACAGCGGTGAGAATACCACGCGAGTGTAGAAGGCGACGCAAGCGAGAAAGGGGCGATGAACTGCGGGGGCGCGGTTATGGGGGGGCTATTTCAAGCCACCTCACCCCGGCGCAAAAAAGCGCCGCGACGTCCGCGTCTTCGATGCCGCCGCGAGCGACAGAGGCCCGCCCCGCACGATTCCCATAACCAAGCGACGGTTGCGGGACAGTGCAGACGCGCCAGCGCGACACGAGTGAGGACCGTCGATGCGCGACACTCCGGCCGCTCCGCCGCGTGGCGGCCTCGCAAGAAGATAATCGGGCACACGACCCGCCGCGTGTCTTTAAGACGAGCCTCCGCCCCGGCGAGAATACCCCGATTTGGCCCGACCTTCGCACGCAGCAGGGTAGCTCCCGGTGCTTGGGCCAGGACCACACCCGGAAGATGGCCCCTTCACGCAAAGGCCAGTTAGCGGGTCACAGCCTTGGCCGGGAGGTCCAAGCCCGTGGCAGGAGTACGTTCCGCCGCGTGCCCCGCCCACGGGAAGGCAGGCTGCATGACGTGACAGCCTGCCTCCTGACAGGCCAGGTGTCGGCACGATTCCAGCTGCCATTAAAAGCGCACTACCAGACCGTGGGATCGTAACAGCTTCAAAGCATACCAGGACAGCCGGCAGTGACGGGGCAGCGGAATATGGCCACACGCCGCATGACGCGCCACTCCTCGCCCGCCTCGTGTCCCCCCTCCCTAGGGAAGAGGCAAGCAGCCGCGATCACGCAACCGCTCACATCCCACCGCGCACAAGTTACAAGCCGCCACGTGCCCCACACGCGCCAGGGCGAGTCGCACGGTATGACAGCCTAGCCCTGGCAAGCCAGGGGCCGGCGCGATTCCAGGAACTATTACAGCACATTCCCTGATCGTGAGGTTGCAATCACCGCAGGCGCAGCGGCGTCCGCTGTGCGGAGTTTCAATTCAGACTACACCGTTGAGCCTCTACCGCGACAGGCTCCAGTCCCTCGATGATCTCGCGCATCTACTTCGACTAGGCACCAGCTCCGCAGCCACCCGTTCGAAGGGTAGGGGACAGAGTGCGTGCGCGTCTACTTCGATCAGGCGCCAGCTCCGCTGCCACCCATTCGAAGGGTAGGGGACGCAGCGCTCGCGTGTCCACTTCGACTAGGTGCCAGCTCCGCTGCCACCCATTCGAAGGGTAGGGGACGGAGCACTCGCGCGTCTACTTCGACTAGGCGCCAGCTCCGCTGCTACCCGTTCGAAGGGTAGGGGACAGAGCGCGAGCGCGTCTACTTCAACTAGGCGCCAGCACCACTGCCACAGGTTCGAAGGGCAGGGGACAGAGCGCGCGCGCGTGTACTTCGACTAGGTGCCAGCACCGCTGCCACCCGTTCGAAGGGTAGGGGACGGAGTGCGCGCGCATCTACTTCGACTAGGCGCCAGCTCCGCTGCCACCCGTTCGAAGGGTTGGGGACGGAGCGCCAGGCGCCTACTTCGACTAGGCGCCAGCTCCGCTGCAACCCGTTCAAGGGTAGGGGACGGAGCGCGAGCGCGTCTACTTCGACTAGGCGCCAGCTCCGTTGCCACCCGTTCGAAGGGTAGGGGACGGAGCTCTCTCGCATCTACTTCGACTAGGCGTCAGCACCGCTGCCACCTGTTCGAAGGGTAGGGGACGGAGCACGTGCGCGTCTACTTTGATTAGCGCCACCCGCCGCGACCCGCTCAAGGGTAGAGGACGAGCGCCGCGCGCGTCTGCGCCGACCAGGGCGCCACCGCCGCCACCCGCTCAAGGGTAGGGGACGGAGCGCCACGCGCCTACTTCGACCAGGCGCCACCCGCTACCACCCGTTCGAAGGGTAGGGGGCGGAGGGCTCGCGCGTCTACTTCGAGTAGGCGCCAGCCCGCGCCACCCGCTCAAGGGGAGGAAGGAGCGCCGCGCGCGTCGCCGACCAGGTGCCGCACCGCCGCCACCCGCTCAAGGGTAGGGGACGAGCGCGCCGCGCGCTTACTGATTAGGCGCCGCCGCCGCCACCCGCTCAAGGGTAGATGATGGAGCGCCGCGCATCTACCGACCAGGCGCCCGCCCGCCGCCACCCATTCGGCGGTAGGGGACGGAGCGCTCGCGCGTCTACTTCGAGTGGGCACCAGCTCCGCTGCCACCCGTTCGAAGGGTAGGGGACGGAGCGCTCGCGCGTCTACTTCGAGTGGGCACCAGCTCCGGGGCCACCCGTTCGAAGGGTAGGGGACGGAGCACTCGCGCGTCGACTTCGACTCGGCGCTATCTCCACCGCCACCCGTTTGAAGGGTAGGGGACGGAGCGCACACGCGTTTACTTCGAGTAGACGCCACTCGCGCCACCCGCTCGGAAGGTAGGGGACGGAGCGCGCGCCTACTTTCGACCAGGCGCCAGCCCGGCGCCACCCGCTCAAGGGTTGGCGACGAGCGCTCGGCGCCTACTTCGACCAGGCGCCAGCCCGCCGCAACCCGCTCAAGGGTAGGGGACGGAGCGCCAAGCGCGTCTCGCCGACCAGGCGCCAGCCCGCCGCCACCCGCTCAAGGGTTGGGGACGAGCACTCGCGCATCTACTCGACCAGGCGCCAGCCCGCCGCCACCCGCTCAAGGGTAGGGGACGAGCGCGCGTGTATTTCCACCAGGCGCCCGCCCGCCGCCACCCGCTCGAATGGTAGGGGACGGAGCGCGCGCGCCTCATTTCGACCAGGCGCCGCCCGCCGCCACCCGCTCAAGGGTAGGGGACGGAGCGCGCGTGTATTTCGACCAGGCGCCACCCGCTACCACCCGCTCAAGGGTAGGGGATGGAGCGCCGCGCGACTCGCTGACCAGGCGCCAGCCCGCCGCCACCCGCTCAAGGGTAGGGGACGAGCGCCGCGCATCTACTTCGACTTGGTGCGGCGGAGCCGTCAGTAGGGTAGGGCGCGAGCGCGCGCGCGTCTTTCGAGTAGGCGCCGGCGCCGCCACCCGCTCAAGGGTAGGGGATGGAGCGCCGCGCGCCTACTTGACTAGGCGCCACCCGCGCCACCCGCTCGAAGTAGGGGACGGAGCGCGCGCGCCTATTTCGACTAGGCGCCAGCTTCGCTGCCACCCGTTCGAAGGGTAGGGGACGGAGCGCCGCGCGTCACTTCGACCAGGCGCGGCCAGCGCCACCCGCTCAATGGTAGGGGACGGAGCGCCGCGCGTCTACGCCAGTAGGCGCCGGCCCGCCGCCACCCATTCAAGGGTAGGGGACGGAGCGCCGCGCGTCGCCGACCAGCGCTAGCCCGCTGCCACCCATTCGAAGGGTAGGGGACGGAGCGCGGCGCGCCTATTTCGACAGCGCCAGCCCGCCGCCACCCGCTCAAGGGTAGGGGACGAGCGCCGCGCGCTCATTTGACTAGGCGCCACCACGCCACCCGCTCGGCGGTAGGGGACGGAGCGCCGCGCGTCTACTTCGACCAGGCGCAGCTCGCGCCACCCGCTCAAGGGTAGGGGACGAGCGCCGCGTGTCACCGACCAGGCGCCACCCGCCGCCACCCGCTCAAGGGTAGGGGACGGAGCGCTCGCGCGTCTACTTCGACTAGGCGCCAGCTCGGGAGGAACTCTCACGCGTCTACCTCTGCTGCCAATCCGGGCATCGGCTTCGGCTACGGCCTCAGACCCCGGGACCCGCTACACACCAAGGGTTCGCAAATTCGGAGAAGTTCACAGGCCGCAGGGATGGAGTGGGCCAAAGGACTCGGCAACATGGCTTCGGCCCTATGAAGCCCTTCACCATGAGCGGCTCCTGTTGTAGGGGTGGCCCCCACCTAAACCCAGCAGGCCTGTTAAAAGATTATAGGGCCCAAAATGGGACATGTGTAATGGTCTAAATACCCCTGATAGGGAGGTATCGATGTAAGGGCACAATTGTAAAAGCACAGCCCGTATGAATATATATAAGGGAAGGCTAGGGGAGAGGAGATCACACTCTCCCAACTCTCCACTACCACATCTCTCTCTGTTTGGTCTGTAACCACAACAGCGGGCCGAAGCAACAAGTAGCTGGTGGCCCCCGAAGACAATGCCCACGAAGGGGTCCGCGGAATCCCACTCCGAAACCGGGTCGTCCAGCCGAGGCAACATCTACAAGGCTGACAACGAAGTCGCCGTCGGCCCGCCGAGGCGATGCCTACAAGGCGGGCGGCGGGGCGCTGCTCCGAGCCTGATCGTCTCGCCGAGGTCGCGCCTACAAGGCGGACGGCGGAGTCGAGCGTCGAAGATGTGCCGTCCCACCGAGGCGATGCCTATGAGGCGGACGGTGAAGTCGAGCGCCGAGGGCGTGTCGTCCTGCCGAGGCGATGCCTACGAGGTGGATGGCGAAGTCGAGCGCCGAGGACATGCCGTTCTGCCGAGGCGATGCCTACGAGGCGGACGGCGAAGTCGAGCGCTGAGGACGTGCCGTCCCACCGAGGCGATGCCTACGAGGCAGATGGCGACGTCGAGAGCCGAAGACGTGCCGTCCCGCCGAGGTGATGCCTACAAGGCGGACGGCGAAGTCCTGCGCCGAGGCCATGCCGTTCCGCCAGGCGATGCCTACGAGGTGGACGGTGAAGTCAAGCGCCGAGGACGTGCCGTCCCGCCGAGGCGATGCCTACGAGCCGGACGGCGAAGTCGAGCACCGAGGACGTGCCGTCCCGCCGAGGCGATGCCTACGAGGCGGACGGCGAAGTCGAGCGCCGAGGACGTGCCGTCTCGCCGAGGCGATGCCTACGAGGCGACGGCGAAGTCCTACGCCGAGCCATGCCGTCCCGCCGAGGCGATGCCTACGAGGCGGACGGTGAAATCGAGCGCTGAGGGCGTACCGTCCCACCGAGGCGATGCCTACGAGGCGGACGGCGAAGTCGAGCGTCGAGGATGTGCCGTCTCGCCGAGGCGATGCCTACGAGGCAGACGGCGAAGTCGAGCACTGAAGACGTGCCGTCCCGCTGGGGCGATGCCTACGAGGCGGACGGCGGAGTCCTGCGCCGGAGCCATGTTGTCCCGCCGAGGTGATGCCTACGAGGCGGACGGCGGAGTCCTGCGCCGGAGCCATGTTGTCCCGCCGAGGCGATGCCTACGAGGCGGACGGCGGAGTCCTGCACCGGAGCCATGCTGTCCCGCCGAGGCGATGCCTACGAGGCGGACGGTGAAGTCGAGCGCCGAGGGCGTGCCGTCCCGCCAAGGCGATGCCTACGAGGCAGACGGTGAACGGCAAGCGCGGAGGCAGGGAGGCGGAGCCGCCGTTCCCCTGTCTTCAAAAATAGTGCCCGCGGAGAGCGGGTGCTTGCGGTGTAGGCTGAGGGCGCTACGCTCGCTGAGGTAGAGAGGCGACACTGTCGTTCCCCTACCTTCAAAAATAGTGCCCGCGAAGAGCGGGCGCTTGTGGCGTAGGCTGAGGGCACTACGCACGCTGAGGTAAGGAGGCGGAGCCGCCGTTCCCCCACCTTTCAAAATAGTGCCCACAGGGAGCGGACGCTTGCGACGTAGGCCGAGGGCACTACGCACGCCGAGGTAAGGAGGCAGAGCCGCCGTTCCCCCACCTTCCAAAACAGTGCCTGCGGAGAGCGGGCGCTTGCGGCGTAGGCTGAGGGCACTACGCACGCCGAGGTAGGGAGGCGGGACCGCCGTTCCCCCACCTTCCAAAACAGTGCCCGCGGAGAGCGGGCGCTTGCGGCGTAGGCTGAGGGCACTACGCACGCCGAGGTAGGGAGGCGGGACCGCTTCCCCACCTTCCAAAACAAAGGTTCGCGGAGAGCAGCGCTTGCGGCGAGGTCGAGGGCACTACGCACGCCAAGGTAGGGAGGCGGGACCGTCGTTCCCCCACCTTCCAAAACAGTGCCCGCGGAGAGCAGGCGCTTGCGGCGTAGGCTGAGGGCACTACGCACGCCAAGGTAGGGAGGCGGGACCGCCATTCCCCCACCTTCCAAAACAGTGCCCGCGGGGAGCGGACGCTTGCGGCGTAGGCCGAGGGCACTACGCACGCCGAGGTAAGGAGGCGGAGCCGCCGTTCCCCCACCTTCTAAAACAGTGCCCGCGGAGAGCGGGCGCTTGCGACATAGGCTGAGGGCACTACGCACACTGAGGTAAGGAGGCGGAGCCGCCGTTCCATTACCTTAAAAAAACTTGGTGATGCACTCCCTGGTGCAACGCGCGCGAGGGCGCGATATCCAAGTGGTGCACCGCCTAAAGTGAGGCACTCCCTGGTGTCTCGGCCATGTCACAATTTTTATACTCTGTAGAGTGCGTGTGAACATCATCCACGTCTTATTTATACTCCGGAGAGTACGCATATGGACAACATCCATGCGTGTGCGGGATCCGCGTCTTGTTTATACTCAGTAGAATGCGCAGGGACAACATCCGCATCTTATTTATACTCCGGAGAGTACGCATATGGACAACATCCATGCGTGCGCAGGATCCGCGTCTTGTTTATACTCAGTAGAGTGCGCAGGGATAACATCCGTGTCTTATTTATACTCCGTAGAGTGCGCGGGATCAACATCCACGTCTTATTTATACTCCAGAGAGTACGCATATGGACAACATCCATACGTGCGCGGGATCCGTGTCTTGTTTATACTCAGTAGAGTGCGCAGGGACAACATCCCCGTCTTATTTATACTCCGTAGAGTGCGTGCGGAGGCGGACCTCAGCGCTACGTCTTATTTAGAGTCCGTAGACTGCGCGCGGGGGCAAGCCCCCACGCGTTGCGGGCGGTGAGGGTGCGTGCGGAGGCAGACCTCGACGCTACGTCTTATTTATACTCCGTAGAGTGCGCGCGAAGGCGTCCCCCCACGCGTCTTTGTTTATACTCATGCCCGTGTTTTTCACAGAGAGTGTGCGCGCGAACGCGTGTCTTTGTTTATACTCATGCCCGTGTTTTTCACGGAGAGTGCGCGCGCGAATGCGTGTCTTTGTTTATACTCCGTAGAGTACGCCGACGCTCAAGGCCGTCGTGCGATTTAAGTCAAAAAGAGATGCAAAACAGAGGCATGAAAGAAATGGCCGAATACTTGCGACAACAAAACGCTCCCGAATGCAGTACCAGAAAAGCATTTGATACTACGGCAGCCCCGAACAGGCCAAAACTGGAGAAGCAAACACGGCCAAATCAAGTGCTCTCAAAATGGAACTTTAGCCGCAATAAATGACATGATGAGAAACCATTTCTTTAAGGCCGTGCACGAAAGGAATGCAGGGGCTACTATTAAAGCCTCGTACATAATCACATGCAGTGCGTACCGGGCGGGGCGGCGGCGACGCAGAGTAGGCTTCGCAGGTGCGGAGGCCCTGACTACGCAGAACTCGCAGTCATGTGTTATGCATGCAATGCATAGTCCGCTTGCATCCTACGTTTCCTCATGCATGCACTGGAGCCGAGGCGAATCGGTGCTGACAGGCCGACGAAGTCATCACGGAGTTAAGCGGAGGCGAGCGAAGTCATCGAGGCGGAGCCATTGCGACGGTCGGTGCAGCCGGGTCGAATTCTGGCAAAGCGATGGCCGGCGAACTTTGCAATTGCGAAGGGCAGCAGCATGCATGCCCTTCGCCGCCCCACGCTGTATCCATATATGCATGTGTGCACGGTTTCGTGCATGCCCCTTCGCTTGTGTAGCTCGCAAAGTCCTCGGTGAAGTATGCAAATGCTGCGGCAAAGGCTTCGGACAGCTCGTCGAAGACTCCGGACACCGAGGCAAAAGCTACGGACGCCGCGGTGAATGCTCCGGACAGCTCGGCAAAGACTGCTCTCCGGCCTCGGCAGAGACCCCTCCGACCACAGTGAAGACTACGAAGCCCGAGCGGGCAGAGCCGATAGTGCGCGGAGGGTAGAGTCGCGTCGAGGCCATCGCTGTGAACCTTTAAGCGGGGCCGACGCAAAGCCCACAGAGGCTGGTGGAGCCGATGTAGCCGGGCCGTAGACGTTGCGGAGGCCATGGCGTGGAGGCGACCTCGCCGTGGCGGAGGCTGTCGCGCGGTCATGCAGTCTGGATCGAAGTCCGGGATGGTTTGATGCGAAGACCATGATGCGGAGGCCGTGCCCGCACTGTCCGTGCGCGCGCAGCGCCAGGTGCATGCATGCAGGGTTAAACTAGTTCAACGACCCAATGCATGCACGCATGCTCACTATTTGAAGCTACGAGGTCGCAAAGACTAGCGAAGCCACCGAGCGAAGGCCAGCGAAGTCGTCAGGAGGCCGAACGATGGCCGGCGAGATCCCCGGGCGAAGGCAGGCGAAGTCACCCGAAACCGAGTCGCAGGCCGTCGAAGTCGTCGGGGGATGACCTCCCTGCCTCCCTGGCTTTGTCGGCGAAGACCTTGTTGATGGAGGCGTAGGCCTGCCAGGGCGAGCGGTCGAAGCAGCCGTCGAGGTCCCGGAGAGCGGGGGGCTTGTCGGACTGCGCCCTCCTCCCACTTCTAGTACTGTCGCCTTCAGACAGGCAGCAGCGCGGCCTTTGAGCCACAGCAACAAGAGGAATGGATTCCAGCTTCAGCTCCGGGCACAGCCTCTCGGACCGGAGGATGACACAGTAGCGGCCGAACGTGTCCGGTGACACATTCAGGTCGAAGACTGGCTTCGTCGGAGGGAGAGGAGATCGCCGAAGTGGTTGAAGATGTCGGTGCACGCCATGATGGCCATTTTGCACGTCACTCTACGCTGGGTTTCTCCTCATCTTCACGATCGCCAGCATCTCCTTCACGATCGCCATGCTCGTTTTCCTCGTACGTGAAGGTGCGACAAGTTACATACAAGCTATTTTGTTTGCTCCATACCTTTAGCAGTAGGGGAGGGTTTGGAGATCAAGGGGCTCGGGAAATCGAGCATGGCCGTTTTCACGGGCCTCTCATTAACCTCCAGCCAGAACGCAGCAGGTCGGGTCTGGGAGGCTTGCACTTGACCCGGACGACGATATGCTTCTCCCGTGCCTCAAGTGCGAAGATGGAGGCGTCTACGGAACCCTCCATGACCTCGCCTGTGAGTAGCCATTTCACTTGTGGAGTCCACGGTCGAGGAGGCCCTCGCCTGCGCGGAGGCCTTGGTCGAGGTGGACATCTTCCGCACGGAGTCGAAGCTTCGTTTGCACAGAGTCCTTAGTCGAGAAGACCCCGAGGTGGCCTTCGACGGCACGGAGTCCATCGCTGCACGGAGACAAGCGGAAACTCGAAGACAGCGCGGAGCCCCCAGTAGCGCGAAGACCCGGAATCGGGGGCGTCGCGCGAGTGCCATGCCGAGACGGAGGCGGACGAAGTGCATACGCCGTGTAACAATGCAGCCTGAGACCCTGAGTACATGTACGTGGATGAAGTGTCGATGTCGTGGACGCGCATGCAGTGCCTGCCATGTATGTATGTATGTGGAGAACGAAGTGTTGACGCTGCTGCTGTCGGAGCGAAGTCCGAGGCACAATAATGTTGTCTGCGCGGAGGCCGGAGACGAGGTCCGTCGGGCGGGCGCAGAGGCGATAGAAAGCCGAGGACATCCTCGAGCACGCATGGCAGATACGTGAGCCTTCTTGAGCATGCATGGACGGATACACATGCATGTGTACGTGAACTTTGGGTGCTTCCTTTGCTCTGAACGCATGCATGCATGGATACTTGGATAGATGACTTCCGTGCGTGCATGGTTGAATGGATGTGAGACTCTGTCCGGTCTCGGTCCATCGTCGTGTGTCGTCACCGGACCCCCACCGACTCTGCGCCCATCTCCGCGCGACTCCGCCTGGCCATGCAACGTCGCCTGACGCCAGCCGGCTTTGCGCCCTATGGAGCCTTCGGCCAGCGCGCGGAGACATAACTCGACGGAGACCTTGACGCAGCACGGCCTGGAGTCGATGCGGAGTCCAGCGGAGTCGGCTTGGCGCCATGCGGAGGTGAAGGCGGAGAGGGCGCGGGTGGGGTCCTGAAGCTCGTCCCTGTGCTCGGAGAGGTACGCGCGGAGGCAACCGATGTGCATGCTCCTTCATGCGGGTGGGGAAGGCCGAAGGCGCCGGGGCGAAGTGGCGCGCGGAGTCCGGAGCGGAGCTCACCATGCGAAGTCAGTGGCGAGGAGCCCGCCACCAGCGGAGACGCCGCTCGACACGAAGGCATGGAGGTCCAGGCGGAAGCCATGCAAAGTCAGCTAACGCTCGCGGCATGCATGCAGAGCGAACTGGCTCATTGGAGCTTACGTTTGTGCATGCACGGACGCATATACGCGAAAGCATGGAGGCGCTTGGGCATGCATGTGTGCCTATATGTGAGAGCATGGACTGCATGCATGGGTGCCTATACGTGAAAGCATGGAGTGTATGCATGGATGAATGGGTACGTTGGATAGAGAAACTCATGCATGGATGGAGGTATATACGTGAATAGCTTTTTGGAGTGCCTGCGTGCAAAGCCGGAGCACTTCGTCGTGAGACAACGGCAGTGGCCGGGAGGAGTCCCACGTGTTGGCACTGAGGGCACGGAGGCCCAAGCTGCGGCGCAGACTCCGATGGTACGCGAAGCCCGGGCACTTCGTTGCGAGGTCATCCACTTCTGGTGCTGCCAGAGACGCTTGGAGTAGGGGATTTGTGCTGCTCGAGCAGTGAACGACGAAGCACCTAACGTCCTTTCCTACATGCATCATATAACAAATGCACATACCTTGCATGGATGTATGGGTGGGGAAGCCACTGCAACAGTCGCCATGCCCTACTCAGACTCCAGCGAAGCGTAGGTCGAGACTTCGTCTGCACGGGGCCCATGCCTCGTCTGCGCACGAGTCGCTGCCTGAAGGCGAGGCCTCGATGTTGCACTTTGCTACTCAAGCAGTACTTGATAATAGGTGAAAGATCGATGGATCTAACAAATCCTCACGGAGGCTTATATGCAAAAAGCAGTACTCAATAGTGGGCAAAGGATCGATGGATCTATCAGATCTGCATGGAGACCACATGCAAGATGGATGGATCTATCAGATCTACCTTTTCTTACCTTTGACGGCATTTTTCTGTTCCAGCTGATCGGGATCCCAGCCCGACCCTGGAGCGCATCTTCCTCACGATGGTGACTCTTCTTTGCGCGACTTCTTGCCCAGTCCCCACGGATGGCGCCATCTGTCGTGGCTACAGGCCAAACAGTAGAGAAAGGGGACTAGTAGAAGAGGAAGAGAAGAGCCAGATCTATGGGAGAGTTGGTGAGAATGAGAGGATCCTCCTCCTCCTGCCCCTCCTGGGGGTTTATATACATGAGTGGGGTAGAATGGGAAATCCCCATTCTACCCCTTAGTACTTACAAAGGGTGAGGGTACATTGGTATATTTACACGGGTATATTCCTCTGCACTATTGGGCCTATTACATGTCGGACTAGTTGTAGGCCCAGTCGCGGGGGGTTGGGCCACCCCCACAACAGAAATTTTGGGTTTGGTGTTCCATGCTAGGACCTTGGAAGCTAATGATGTTGTGTGAGAATAGTGGAAGGAGTGGGTTCTAGATAGTGTGATGTTCCTTGATAGTATCCTTTGGGTGTAGTGAATGAGTGTGTGTGCTGAGAATTTCAAGTTGATTATCCTTAAAGAATTGTGGTGAAGTGATTGTGGGTAAAAATAACAATGAGGTGCATTGGAAATTATTCATTAAAGTAACTTGTTGGTAGCAGAGTTGACTAGAGTATGTTATTGTGAGAACAGTAGAGTCCCTCTACAAGGGTGTGGTAGATGCACTCGATTTGAGCATAGAGTTGATGTTGCCAATTTAAGAGAAATGAGTTAGTGTGGTGTGTGATGGTTTGGAATCTTGTGAATCAAGAGAAAGTTATTCCTAGAAGAAAAAACAATAGTTTCTCGGGTAGTAAAATGCTCTTTGATTCTTGTTTGAGCTATGTGATGATAGAAAAAGTCTTTTGTGGTTTGAGTTGGCTTTATGTTGGCATGTGTGGTTTTTCCGGTTTAGGAAAAAAATAATGGACGGGTTTGATATTTGAGTGATTCTCCTTGACTTATGTGTTGTTTATTTGCAAACTACCTACTTAGAATGTGGAAAGGTTCTCATGTTGAATCCTCGTTTTTTTCTTTTGATTTGACCCTTTTGATGGGGAGTTGGTAATGTGTGGTTGCGATGTGAATCCCTTATTTTCAGTTGAATTCTATTTGTAAAGGAGTTGGTTTACAATGAGCACTGTTGTGCATCCGTAGTTAAAGAAGGTACTCCTTGTTAAGGTAAAAAGATCGATTGAGAGTTGAAACAAGAGTTACATGTGTTGTGCAGGTTGTGTGGGTTGATACCAAAGGGAATGATAACCCAAGGTATATTCATCGCTCATTAGTTGCAAGGATTCGGAGGTTGGTGTATCACTAGGACCACCTTGGGTCCTAGAGTGGGGTACACAGCAGCTTGGTACGACCGATCGAGGAGTGCTTGAAAGATCTGGAGTGTGGGTTTCCATTAAAGCCGTTGACCAACGAGTAGGATCACCGCCTTTAGCGGAGTTCGCTATAATAACAGCTACCATTCTAGAAATTAAAGCTGCACCATTCGAAGTGTTGTATGGGCGTAGATGCAGGTCACCCCTTTGCTGGGAAGCGGTGGGTGAAAAGGCAGTCTTGAGCCCAGATTTGGTCCAGAAGACAGCTGGACGAGTGGCCCTGGTATGCAAATGTGAGAAGAAGGGATCTGGAATTTGAGGTGGGGGAATTAGGTGCTCTTGAGAGTATCTTCCACCAACGGTGTGGTGAGGTTCGGTACCAAAGGGAAGCTTAGCCCGAGGTATGTCGGGCCTTTTACGATCATGGCTCAGATCGAAAAGTTGGCATACTGCTCGGATCTTCCAGCATCTGTGCGCGAGGTGCAAGCTTGGAGGAATAAAAATTTTAAAGTATGTCAAGGTGCTTTGGTCGCAACAGACAGAGAGAGAGGCCACATGGGAATTGGAGTCTCGCATGCGTGAGCAATATCCGGAATTATTCACAACAGGAGCGTGTTAATATGGTTAAGTTTTAGCTAAGATTTAAACTTGGTGTAAGTGTGAATAGAATTCAGGGTCGAATTCCGTTTAAGGGGGGTAGAATGTAATACCCCAAAAGCGATTCTGAGAGTTAATTGATTAATTGAAGTGAGGGACCTTATAAAAAAGAACTAAACAATGATTTTTAGAGGGGGATTTCTGAAAAATCCCAGCAACCTGGGCTTGGGCCTTGGCCCAAGTGGAGGCCGGCCAAAAAGGGGGGAGGCGCCCCTCCCCACAAACCCTAGCCGCCACCCCTATTCCTCCCTCCTCTCTCCCCCCTGGCCGCACCTCTCCCTGCCCTGCGCCTCCAGCAGCCCCTCCTCCTTCCCCCCTCCTCCATTGAAGCCCCTGCTACCGGTGAAAAAGATCCCCTTTGCTGCCGGTTGAGCAGAGGAAGGGATCAATCGCAGCGAGACGTTTTTGATCTGGAAGAAGAAGGAGAGGAAGGGAAAAAGGGAAATGGAAGGGGAAGGAGATCGCGTGGTGTTCATCGTGTTCTTCAGCGGTTCGTCAAGGGTACCCCCTGTTTCCCCCAATTAGATGTATATTTTAGTTGTGGTAGCAATGTCGGTATTCTGGACTGACATATTTCGTTGGAAGGCTGTTTTGGGGTAGTTTCATGGGGATTCAGGTCGGACTTCTCCTAGAGAGTTGTAGAGGACGTCGTTATCTTTCCATGAAGAGCTAAAACATGTCATTCCGACCTTTGTAGCAGAAGTTATGATTTTTCTAGTAGGACTGTTCTGCAGATTGGGAGTTTTCTGTCAGGTTTTGGTAGATGGGATTGGGCGATTAGAAAACTAGAGAATCAGAGGATCTCCATATTATGAAAGTTGTAGATAATTGTGATTCGGACCCTCGTGCTGAAAGTTATGGCATTTTTAGTGCTCTGTTCAGAGAACTCGATGTGAAATTGATGTTTTAGAAAATTGGATGGTGCGGGTAGAATATGGCCGATTCAGGGAGGCTCACCAACTAGGTTTAGTTAGATAACTTAATTATCTTTCCAGAAAGTCTAAGAACACCCTATTCGGACTCCTATTCAGGTGGTGGACTGATCCCAGGGGCAGCACCTTCTGCACGTCCCTTGTTTTCTCGCGATTAAGGCAAGTATAATAATGGTTTTAATTGAGATGGTGGAATGTCAATGTTTGATTTATATTGTGAGCATGTGCGTTCATGGATGTGGTGAAGGCGTACCAGTGATGTTCATGGTTGTTTGCAAGTTATGGTTTTTATGAGTATTTCTTGTGCATAGTTAATATGGATGCAAGTTTTATTAAATTGAGACCTTCACACATATGCATCATGTCGATATATTGAAGACTTGGTCATGTAATGACCAAGCATTTGCTGAGGTCCTCGTCATGTTGATGACGGACTACAGGTCCCCATACTTGTGGAGTATGGACTATTGGTCCCTGTACCAGATGGTACAGGTATGGGTGTGCATCGACGGATGCACACTTTGCATTACCGATAAAATGCAAAAGAGAAAGAGATAAAGATATTGTTGATCATATTGCATTGCATGGTTTATTTATACGACTGTTGGTTGAGTTATGAAGTGATGCTCATGTATGTTCATGTTGCCCTCTATTATATTTGCTGAGTCGTTGGACTCACTCTTACTGTTGTTGTGTTTTTTTAGGTACCTTTATGAGATCGGCATGTATGGGGAAAAAGAAAGATTAGTTTTATTGCACTTTGCACGTTCTATCCACAATGGAAGAAAGGAAGAAATTTAAATACTAGTTGCATGAATTATTTAAGTAAAAGATGACTATTGTCTGTCGGATTTAAATTGTAATAAAGGATTAGAATTCTTTTATGATGCTTCCGTTTTTTTCTAAAAATTATAACTATGGATGCTCTAGTAAACTTAAGCCAATTTTGCTTAGACTTGATTATATTACTTGATGTTATTTATTTCTTTTTAATTATGCTTGTTGAAACCCCTGATTTAGACAGTAGACAGAGGAGGTTCTGCCGAAATTTTTGTGTAGCATATTTAGTTCAACGTTGTTATACTACTAGTTTGGTAGCATCTCAGGTCATTGCTTGACTAGGGTGTTACAGTAAGTTACGCAGATGTCCGAAAGTATCATTAAAAAAACCATGTCCATTATACAACCAAACTTGCAGTCGATTTAGAGGAAACATTCAAATTTTTGTTGGAATCCATCTCGTAATATACACACGTGTTCTCAGCAATGTTTGGATCAAATTCCTTCATTCTAAAGGATTTCCCTTTGACAAATTAACGAGTTGTATATCATTTGAATTTCCAGTTTCCACAGCACATGCCAGTTTAAAATTCTCTCTTCTAACAAGGAAAGAGACACCCTCTCGCTCAAACGAGGATGGACAGGACAGCGCACACCTTTCTCGTCGAAGCATACAAACAGGGGCAAAAGGGGAAAGAAAAAAATTCAGTGCTGCCGCTGCCTACAGCGTCATAACACCGGGACAGCCAGGCTGTTCCTCCCGTGTCGCCCAAACACCTCCAACCACCAGAGCCCGCCGCCAGCAATCTGCAGAAGATCCACCAAAGATTGAGGAAAAGGGGGGGTGGGAGCCGGGGAGTTGGTTAAGATTCGCCATGGCGCGAGGCAAGAAGGATTCTCCGGCGGTAGGCGGCTCCGGCGATCCGGTCGGGGAAGGGATGGCGGCGGCGGCGGCGGCGGCGGTACAGGAGGAGGAGGAGGAGATGGAAGAGCAGGGCCAGGGGGGAGAGGAGGAGGAGGCGGAGGAGGACGAGGGCGAGGACGAGGAGGAATATGGGTACGAGGAGACTGAGGAGGCCGCGGCGGAGGAGCCGGCGCAGGTGGTGGTGACGGAGGAGGCGTTGCCGCCGAAGCTGGCGGAGGGGTTCTACGAGATCGAGGCCATCCGCCGCCGCCGCCTCCGCAAGGGCCAGCTACAGTACCTCGTCAAATGGTGATGGCAGTTCCTCCCTCCCAATCTCTTCCGTTTCTTGGAATTCCTGCAAGGTCGTAGCGCTGGTTGCTTCTGGATTCTTGGATCGCGTTTGTTGTGCACAGCATTGGTAGTTCAGGTTTTTGTGCTGTTCTTGGCCTTTTGGGTTGCATGTGAGGTGTGGTTTTGATGTGCATTAGTTGATTCTTGGATGGGGATGGGGATTTCAGAGAGGGTTGTGAATTGCTCTGGAAAATTTTTTGCTGTGACATTTTAGTAGTTCATAGATTTCATTTTCTTGTTTCTTGTATGCTTTTGATTCTTCCGGTGGATTATTGGGGTGTAAATAAAATAACACGCCTAGTGAGTAGCGACATTGATCTACCATGGTTGCAGTTTAGTTGCTTTTGGGATTCTCGATTTCGAATATCCTTGTATTTCTAGTATGGTTTTGGTGTTGAGTGATGAATTGAATCCCATACTCAAGAATAGTAGCTGTACGGTCAGATTTTTATTCGTGTTTTGATTTTAGAACCAGTTATTGGATCAAACGCCGCTTATGTCGCCACATCTTGCGTTTCTAGGCCATTTTCGGTAGTGATTGAATCATGTCTAGCTCTAACTTCATTTCTGCTTCTTTCAATAGATGCACCGTGTACTGCATGATTGCCCTCGAATCCCTCTTTCCTTAATTGTGGACACCGGATTTTGATCCTGCTTGGATAAAGCAGGGGAGTCACCGAAGCTGCATGTCCTGTTTTATGCATTTTTAGTTCAATTCTACTGCTAATGTTAGTGCTGATGCTTGTGTTCCTGGAACTATGACTTGCAAGGCGTGGGTGGCCGGAGAGCGCTAACACATGGGAGCCCCTTGAAAACCTGAAGGCCTGCTCCGACATTGTTGATGCATTCGAGAAGCGGTATGCATCTAAACACTTTTCTATCCTGAGTTTGATTCGCATTTGCAGTAGATAACATTGTTTTTGTGCTGGTGGTTGTGTGCAATGCAGTGCACGGTCACCAAGGTCCTGTCGGAAGCGCAAGCGTAAGATCACAACTACTTCAGTGACAGGTCCTAACCCTTCTCATGGTAAAAGGGGCCGCCCACCTCGCTCGGATCCCCGATCTCTGTCCCGCCCTCCTGCCCCAGAACCCAAGAAATTGCCTTGTAGGACAAGTAGTAGGAGAACTAGTAATAATAGTAACAGGAACTCAGTTGGGGGGCTTGGAGCATCAGTAAATGTTGTTGGACAGCAAATGCTTGGGGAGAGAGTAACACAGGAGGGTAGTTGCAGTGTGCTTTCAGCTGGGTTTCCATGTCAAGAAGCACCTATATCTGTTAGCCTGGCTGACCAACAAGATGAGCATCAGCTTGTGAATGGTTTATCAAAGGTGGATAATTTAGTGCAGGCACCCCCATCTCAGGGTGTCCAGGTGACTGGTGCCAAGAAGCGCAAGTCTGGATGTGTGAGGAGGTTCAAGCAGGATGAAGCAACACAAGAGCAAGGAGAACTTCATAATGGCAGATGTGATAAGTCAGCCAACGAGGATGTTGCTTCCACAGCAGGAGAAACTGGTGATAGGAACAAGGGGGATGACTGTGCTAACCGAATTCATATTACTAAGATCATCAAACCAGTGCGCTATTTCGCCACCATCAGCAATGATGTGCAGCAAGTTTCTATAACATTCAAAGCACTCAGGTAACGAATTTTGTAATTTCTGCTTTAGTCTGCTAGTCCTTTCTAACAAACTGATACTGCATGTTATTTTGGCATTGCTCCCTTTCTAACAATAGCTATATCACCTCGAAGAAAGAGACTTTGTGCAACAATGAACCATTAATTGGTTAGAGTAGAGTGCTTGTTGGTTTTGCCCTTATTGCTACTCACCAAAAAAGTAAAAACTTGTTGGGTCCTCAGAATTGATTGTTGTACTGAACAGTAATAAGGAATCAGGACAAGCTACATGCAGTATCTTGGTCCTCACACCTTGTTATAGTCTATCATCGCCGGCGCCATGTCAAGCCGTGATAAGGCTGCGCCAATCCTAGTTAGATTTGGTTTCCAGTCTATTAGCTAAGTCATACTAATATGAGTCCGACTCGGTGTATAAGAGCTGGACTCTTCCTTATCTCAGTAATATATATAGCCTTGTAATGAGAACGTTTGGGAATAAGAAGTAATCAAGGATTCCCTGTTATATTACCTCTTCCCCTGTTCCCGACCTCCTGCTGGCATCGCGCAACCCAGGGAAGTCTGGCCGGCGCTAGGGCCAAGCTTCCCCACCGGTGAATCACAGTTACGCCCTGAGATCCAGGGGCTGTAACAACTTGGTATCAGAGATGCCAGGCTCCAATTCCAGCGAGGAGGCTAACTCGGTTAGTGCTCTGCTTAAGGCGATCCAGGAGCAGATGTCCGCCATGAACTCCAAAATCGCAGATTTGGCGCAGCAAAGCATCACCACCAACTCCGAGCTTGCCGCCCTCAAGTCGGAAAAAGTTTCCCTGGCCGCTGCGACCGGGATGCTTCATCAGCACTTGCTGCCGTCTGCCGCCGCCTCCTCCACACCAGTCTCTGAGGGCGTGTTTCCCTCCCTAACGCCTGGATTGTTGCCGCCCCCGTCGACGGCAATGCCCTCTGCGCCAATCACCAACATCTCCGCCGTTTTTCCAGGGGACGCCTTCACCGCCGCCTATGCAGCACCAGCAGCGTCAGCTCCATCGCTGGAGGGCTCGGCAGTCCATCCCATGCTTTGACCGCCGCCATCCATGCCACAGTTTTGTCTGCAGCCATCCCTGCCACCGCACACATCATTGGCTCCTCGTTTCCACGCAGCACCAAGCCCTTATGCCAGCGCTCCACGTTATCACAAACTGGAATTTCCCACCTACGACGGTTCCGACGATCCCCTGTCCTGGCTTAACCGTTGCGATCAGTTCTTCCACGGGCAGCGTACTGAGGAAGGTGACAAAGTTTGGCTCGCATCGTACCACCTCACGGGAATTGCTTAGCAGTGGTATTTCCAATTGGAGCGCGACGAGGGCCAACCAACATGGGATCAATTCAAGGACCTCTGCCATATGAGGTTTGGACCACCCATCAGGAGCAACCCATTGGGGGAACTGACTCGGCTTCAACAGACGGGATCCGTTAGCGACTACCAGACCAAATTCCTGGCGCTCCTCTGTCGCGCAGACCGCTTGTTACCTCTACAGCAAGTCCAGATTTTTACGGCCGACCTTCTGGAACCCCTCCGGATTGATGTGGAACTACAGCAGCCGGCAAATCTCCAAGTGGCAATGAGTCTTGCTCGCGCATATGAGCGCCGTGCCCAAACAACAGCAAGCGACTCTATATCCCATCCTCGTCCGGCCTGGGCCTTTCAACGGCCATCTACACCGGTTCCGACTCCAGGACGCTCCCAGGCGATGTCTTCACAAGCTGCAACACCTGGTTTTCGTCCAGCGAAACCGTTTCGGCGCCTTACCCCTACGGAACTGGCGGATCGTCGCTCCAAGGGTCTGTGCTACAATTGTGATGACAAATTTCAGCCCGGTCACCGTTGTAAGCAGCCCTTTCTTACTTACATTGACATGAATGAGGATGGTGAGTCAGGCGATGAACAACTGGGATTGCATGCACTGGACCTTGAAGACCCAGCACCGAAAATATCTATACATGCCGTCACAGGAGCACCTACTGGAGGAACCATGCAGCTGTCAGTCACGATTGGCTCCCAACACTTCGTCGCGCTCGTCGACTCGGGTTCCACACACAACTTCATCAGCGCGCGAGTAATTCACGCAACGGCTTTGCGCTTACTTCCCTGCCAAGGCCTGCGTGTCAAAATCGCCAATGGTGATCAACTCGATTGTGCCGGGGTCTGTCACAATTTGCAGCTGTCGGTTCACCAGACTCCATTTACAATAACAGCCTATGCGCTTCCTCTGGATGGGTTTGATATAGTCCTGGGCGTCCAGTGGCTGAAAACTCTGGGTCCAATTCGTTGGGACTTCGATGACCTGTCCATGATGTTCTGGTTGAACGGTAAGCGAGTGCAATGGCAGGGGCTTTCCAAAGATCGGCCAATGCAAGTGCTGGTGCAGACCGGTACTGAGCGTCTGCAGCCATTTTTGGAGGAATTTGCTGACCTCTTTGTCGAACCAACGGGACTTTCTCCAGTTCGGCTGCAAGACCATCGTATCCGCCTCAGGCCAGGAGCAACTCCGGTGTCCGTCCGCCCATACCGGTATCCCCACCATCAAAAAGATGAATTGGAACGCCAGTGCACCGACATGCTCAAGCGCGGCATCATCCAGCGGAGTAATTTCTGTTTCTCATCCCCAGTCCTGTTGGTCAAGAAACATGATAATACTTGGCGCTTCTGTGTCGATTATCGGGCTCTGAATGAATTGACCATCAAAGACAAATTTCCAATTCCGGTGGTCGAGGAGCTATTGGATGAACTTCAGGGCGCTCGGTTCTTCACAAAGCTTGATCTTCGGTCTGGTTATCACCAAGTCCGCATGCACCCAGAGGATATCTTTAAAACGGCATTTCGAACACATGAAGGTCTTTTTGAATTCTTGGTCATGCCATTTGGATTGACTAACGCCCCAGCCACGTTCCAAGCCTTGATGCAGGCTGTTCTTCGACCATTCTTGCGACACTTCGTTTTGGTTTTCTTCGATGATATCTTAATTTACAGCCCCTCTTGGTCTGAACATTTGGAGCACATCCGCCAGGTCCTCCTTCGACAGCATGAACTGTTTCTCAAAAAATCAAAGTGCTCTTTTGGCCTGTCGTCAGTCTCCTACCTCGGTCATGTGATTTCGAAGGGGGCGTAGCCATGGATCCTTCCAAAGTCCAGGCGGTTGCTGATTGGCCACAGCCCAAGACAATCAAAGCTTTGCGTGGATTTCTCGGTCTTGCTGGCTATTATCGCAAATTCATTCGCGATTTTGGGAGAATAGCTGCACCCCTCACCAATCTTCTTAAGAAAGACTCCTTTGGATGGTCTCCGGAAGCTCAGCAAGCCTTTGAGGCTCTTAAGAGTGCACTGACAGCGGCACCGGTGCTGCACATGCCCGACTTCACGCAACAATTTGTTGTTGAATGCGATGCTTCCGGGACGGGCATTGGGGCCGTTCTTCATCAAGGCTTAGGACCAATCGCGTTCTTCAGCCGACCAGTGGTGCCTCGCCATTCCAAGTTGCCAGCTTATGAAATGGAATTGATTGGTCTCGTCCAAGCAGTTCGCCATTGGAGACCATATTTATGGGGTCGTGCTTTTCTTATTCGCACTGACCATTATAGTTTAAAATTCCTGTTGGATCAACGCCTTTCCACCATCCTGCAGCATCACTGGGTCAGCAAGTTATTTGGATATGATTTCGCAGTTGAATTCCGACCGGGCCGCTTTAATGTCGTCGCCGATGCGTTATCCCGCCGAGACTGTCCCCCGACAAGTCTGATGGCCATCTCCTCACCGGCTCTTGATCTGTTTCCAGAACTGCGCAATGAAGTTTTGTCCACCCCAGAATTGCAGCAACTCCGGTCTGACATTGAGTCCGGCCAGCTAGGCACTCCATGGTCCATACAGGATGGCCTCATTCTCCACTCCGGCCGAGTTTATGTTCCGGCTTCGTCGCCCTCATTGCAGTCCATCCTCACGTCGGCCCATGCAGCTCATGAGGGCAGCCAGAAGACACTCTGTCGATTGCGCAAGGATTTTTACATCCCAGGAGCAAAACGGCTGGTGCAGGAGTTTGTGCGCACTTGCATTGTTTGCCAGCGCAACAAGATCGAACACTTACACCCAGCCGGCCTTCTTCAACCATTGGAAGTTCCCACCCAGCCGTGGTCTGATATTGCAATGGATTTTATTGAGGGCCTTCCGCGAGTTCATGGTAAAACGGTCATTCTCTCGGTCATCGATAGATTCTCTAAGTACGCACATTTCCTCCCATTGGCTCATCCTTATTCCGCGACGACAGTTGCCCGAGTTTTCTTTGATGAAATTGTGCGTCTTCATGGGATTCCCTCATCAATTGTTAGTGATCGAGACCCCGTTTTCACTAGCAATTTTTGGCAGGATCTGTTCCGTCTTTCGGGCATCGGCCTTCACCTCAGCTCAGCCTATCACCCTCAATCAGATGGTCAAACCGAAGCTGTTAACAAGGTCATTGCCATGTACTTGCGCTGTTTGACAGGGGATCGGCCTCGTCAATGGTTGGAATGGTTACCGTGGGCTGAGTACTGTTACAACACCTCCTTTCACTCAGCACTGCGCGAGACTCCTTTCAGGGTTGTCTACGGCCGTGATCCACCAACATTGCTTTCGTATGAGAAGGGCACAACGGCGGTCCAAGCTGTGGAGGCTTCTTTACTCACCCGTGGTCAATTTCTGCAGGATATTCGGGCTCGCCTGCTGCAGGCTCAGGAGTATGCAAAAAAGTATTATGATCAACATCACTGCGACATTACTTTCGCTGTGGGTGATTTGGTCTGGCTACGGCTCCTTCATCGACCGGCAGCTTCCCTTGGCTTCTCGGTGGGCAGCAAACTAGGACCTAAATATTTTGGCCCTTATAAAGTCCTGCAGCGGATTGGCTCAGTCGCGTACAAACTGGAATTACCACCAACTGCTAAACTACATGATGTGTTCCATGTTGGGTTATTGAAGAAATTCCAAGGTGTTCCACCAACCACTCCGCCACCGTTGCCTCTTCTCCAACATGGGCGGGTGCTTCCAACCCCATTGCGCGCATTGAAGGCGGAGCGCCGTCAGGGTCAGCAGCATGTTCTCATTCAGTGGACAGGAATGTCAGTGGCTGATGCATCTTGGGTTCCGTTGGCTCTCTTCCAGGAAACTTATCCGACATTTCAGCTCGAGGACGAGCTGCTTCGCGAGGAGGGGAGAGATGTTATAGTCTATCATCGCCGGCGCCATGTCAAGCCGTGATAAGGCTGCGCCAATCCTAGTTAGATTTGGTTTCCAGTCTATTAGCTAAGTCATACTAATATGAGTCCGACTCGGTGTATAAGAGCTGGACTCTTCCTTATCTCAGTAATATATATAGCCTTGTAATGAGAACGTTTGGGAATAAGAAGTAATCAAGGATTCCCTGTTATCTTACCTCTTCCCCTGTTCCCGACCTCCTGCTGGCGTCGCCCAACCCAGGGAAGTCTGGCCGGCGCCAGGGCCAAGCTTCCCCACCGGTGAATCACAGTTACGCCCTGAGATCTAGGGGCTGTAACACACCTTTATTGGATTTATGATTGTGTCTTCTGATTTATGTCTTATGCTAAGGAGCTAAGAGTTCCTATATAGATTGTTTGTCATGCATTTACGGTTTACCATTTCCATGAAGTGGATTAGAAGATTAGTTGAATTACCTAGCCATATAGAACATTCAAGAAATTAGGGTTGGGGTAGAGGGGAAACTGAAGCGAGGGGAGGCGTGGAGTGGAAGAAAGGTAACAGAGAGATATTAGTACTGCTTTCTTGATAAATTGATATTTTTTGTACGTGTTACAAACTTACAGTTTGTTCATTATTTCTCTAAAATCTGAATCTCTCTCTCTCTCTCTCTCTCTCACACACACACACACGGATGGATCCACATGACATAGATGTCGTGATGACACGGACACTGGAACCAACATAAAGACTGCAAGACTCAATTACCATATTTTGAAAATAATCTTAGACGATGATAACAAAATTGACTTGTGATCCATGGTTTTCCTAGGAGAATAACCTCTATATGCAGTTTATTTCTTGTAAATATTTTGTTTACTGAATTTCCTGTAAAATAGATTGGAACTGCCTTCCAAGGGATCAGAAATACCTGACACATGTATTTTTATTGCTAGCTTAGATGCTGAACTTTTGGTCCAATGAATATTCTGAAGTCAATTCTGAAGAGTTCACATGGGAGCTTAAAGTGTGCATCTCATATTCCTGTATACCTCAACACAGAGGATTACTTTGCGAATTGTTAGATAGAGCTCACACATTTTTTAATATATATTGGTACCAAAGAGTAATCTATACCCCCGCATAGAAGGACCTGGTCTGTTCCCAAAATTTTAATCGTAGTACCAATGGTGACGTAAATTATGCAGGCGAGCATATATTGTGTGTTTCTATATAGTATTTGTAAGAAGTCTCTCTAGGCATCAAGTTAAGCCGAATGGATTGCTACTACAAGTTAATGGAAAACGTCTTTCAAAAATAGTTTGACAAAACAAGACCAGCCACTCATCTCTTTTACTATCTAACTTGGACAAAAGCTTATGTATTACAAGCATTGTACACAAATATTTGATCTAGGGCAAAGAGAGTGTGGCCTAGCTTTGGATGCTAGGTTGTCATGGCGCTCCGGTAAGTTGCGGCGAGACCAGGACGCCGGGACGCCTAGTCGACTAGACGTCCGCCATGGCAAAGTTAGACGATGGTAATAAATATAAATAATACATTATATAACCTAAAATTAAATAACCATCCAACACAATAGCACAAATTATCTAAATAACAAGGTCCATAATAGCAAATAGCATTAACATGACCTATTTTTGTTATTTGTATGTACTGTACGGGGTTAACTGCAAGTGTGCATGTACATATATGGCTCTTGACCCATGGAATACAAACCAACTCATTGCTCTCAGCCGAAGCCACTTATTTCCTTCTCACTTATCTCTTACTTCCCCTCTCCTTTTCTCTCTCTCTCTCTCTCTCTCGCTCTGTTCGGCCGAACAGCCAAGCCATCACCTGGCTGGGCTCTCCTCTCTCTCTCTCTCTCTCTCTCTCTCTCTCTCTCTCTCTCTCTGCCATCCGGCTCCCAAACCCGGCCTCTAGCATCGCCTCCAGCTCCCGGCCCCCCTCTGCCTGTTGCATCGGCCAGCTCGCCTCTGGCCTCCCTCTGCTGCGCATTCGGCCTCCCTGCTGCATCTCTAGTTTTCATCCTCCTGAGCAAGAGCGTCAGCGTGAGAGGGAAGCCGGCGGCGGAAGAAGTCTGGAGATCGGCGTCGACAGCGGGAGCAAGCCGAAGATAGGCATTGACGGCGGGAGCAAGCTTGGCGAACAGCCTAGGCGTCCCCCGGTAGCCGCTAGGACGACTTGGCATTGCCTAGGCAACGCCATGACAACCTTGTTTGGATGTAGCATATCAATCTGGCATTCAGGTATTATTATGGTTATGAGTCAATGTTATGGGCCTTGTCTTTGGATCTAAGGTAGTAGGGATGATTAGGCTGGGCGTTGTCAGCTGCTTCCCAGCGGGACTCTCCTTGACCCGCCGTGGTTGCCGCCTGGGAATAGAATTTAGGGTTTGGGAGAAGAGAATACTTTATTCCTTAACTGCCTCCTCCGCTCAAACGCAGGAAGGTATTTATACTCTTACAATCCCAGTTTTGCTTTAGAGTCCGACGCCTAAACGACTCCTCCTGTAAATCGAACAGTACAAGACTTTCCTAAACACGCAAGACTTACAAGACTCCAACCGAAAAGAGTTGCTATTATGGATTGGATTGGACTGGCGGCTTTGAACGCCTGCCATAGTGCTTTCCCCAGTAAGCATCCGTAACAGTCAATGCTATAACCTTTTAGTTCATTACGTATACCTGAAAGAAGTGGTGTTACTATAAATTATTTGAACTCTTATTATTGAGGAGCTACTATCTTGTTTGGTTATCATGGCATGTTAGTCTTTTTACCATGCGCAATTGTTACTGATGAGTATGCAATGTGGTTTGTTGCTCTCTCCATTTGTACCAGCACAAAGGGGTCTGTATGTTTCATCAACTCAAGTCCCCTCACCCGTTCGTTCTCTAATCACTATTCTCTGCGCACAGTTGATGACCATTTGTTATTGACATGCTACATACATGTTGCAATTGTAAATTTGGTATATCAGAACATTTTTCCTAACTAATATGATCAGCAGGTCCGATGGGCAGGAGGTCTTTGTGGATGACAAAGAATTGAAAGCTAATAACCCCTTGGTGGTATGTCTCATTGTCTTCTCCTGTTACCTGATGAAGGAAAGTCACTAACACCGCAATACATGTCTTTTGCAGCTTATAAGCTACTACGAGCAGCACCTTCGTTATAATCCCAGTTCGTGAGAACGATGCATTGAAGCTACTGAGTTTCATTGCCTGTACTGCCCCTATGTTCAGATTGAGTTGAAATGTATTTACTGTAGCATTTTTGTGCTAGAGAGAATTTGTAGCTCTATTGAGTAGATAGTTTAGTCTGGTAATGTAATAGTTGTGCTGATGAAAGAAGCGTAATGGAATGGTCTCCCAATTAACTGCAACACATCTGTGTAACGTTTTTTTTTTTTTTCTAAACTGGGGAGATATTATGTGTAATATATGCTGGGCAGTTAATTACTTGTGCTTTTCTATATTGGTTATTGGATATTTTTGGTGACCTGCATCATAGATGGTAAAACTACAGAAGCACCTGAACTTTGTCTGACGGCATATTCCAGTAGAGAATTGAATAAGTGATGTCCTTTGTGCCCTTGTTCGCCGTGCAGGGTCCAAGCCTTGATATATAAACTGGAGCCTGTTTGTATTTCGGCTCTTCTTCACTACTTCGCTTCGTATGAACTCCCTTTTCATGATTCCACACGTCATTGAAAGTTTAACCATGGCATGCTTCTACATTGGTGGTTTGTCTTTTCAAGTTGCAGATCAATTTTACCTTGTCAAAATATGATCTACATTGGTTAATGCGACTTTTCTTTTGTATATACTGAAATGAAATAGGTGATGGGTACTGTTGTTCAGGTGCGTACTGGCAGAAGTGTCAAAAGGAGGAGAATATTGAGGACGAACCTGTCAGAAACATTTCTTCAGTAGTATGTCAAACACACAGAACTGACAAGACTAAGCATGTACAATTCTAAAGCTACAAGAAACCAATTTGCCAACCTATATAGCCTGGAATATTACAAGGCTAGGTACACTGGAATCTGTATGGCATGGCAAAACTACTCGAAAGGGTAAGGGGTAAATTTTCAGGAAGGGTAGGAGAATCAAATTGCAGTAGCAATCGCACCGCAAGCAAAAGGTCTGGATTCTTAAAGGCTTCGATAGGGCAAAGCGATTCCACTTGCTTGCCTCCAAGATAGCTGCTTTCTTGCCCTCCATCTCTCTCTCTAAACCTCCTCCATATATACTAGCAGGCAATTTATGGTACAATGCTTCTTAGCTTACAGCTTACAGCTTAAGCTTGCGCTTGGAGTGCCACAACACAAGATTAAGAAGAGCCCCTGGTTCATTTTACAATTCAATTGTGCACCATGGATGATGTGATGAAACAACCGAGGTAGCATTTACAACAAACCTTTACAGCTCCATCTGTTCTTCCATTTGGCTGCCTAGTTGCAAGATTATGAGTGCTTTGTAGCGCAGCATTACCATTACTTTTTCCATTATTCTTTCCAAATGTTTTGGAGTTCGAAAACAATGTTGTTAGTCATCACAGTAGGTAGTAGCATCTTCAAATATGTTTATTTTCTTTTGCAAAAGTACCAATCCACCAACTATTCAGCACTTGAAGATTTTGTGACGCTGATTTTCTCTTTGCAGGGTCCGGTTTTCTGGTGTAGGACAGCAAGATAAAAGTGGCAGCCAGACTACAAGAATACCACCTCAGCAAGGCACAATTTTTGGAAGAGGTAAACCATCAAAATCTGCACTTTTAATCTGTCTTGAGTTTATGCTGATCCTCAGGATGAAAGAAATGAAGTGCTCAGCTGACTGAAATTGACAATGTCAGGGCAAACGAGTAACGGAGAAGAATACGATGCTGCATACGCAGCCACAGTGGCAGCAGTAGCATATGCTATTGCCGCGAGAGAGGAGGAGAGGTTAGCATCTCAAGAGAAGCCTGCCACGGAAAGGTTAGCATCTCAAAAGAAGCCTACCGCTGTCACTGAGCCTGCAGCCGCACCATCTCTGAAGTCACCACCCAAGAGAGGTGAAAGTATGAAAAAGCCTTCTGAAGGCAGCAAAATCTTGAGATGGTTTAGCGCTAAGGAGCCCGTAGAAGATGAAGATGATGATGATGATGAACAAGCAGGTATAAGATAACATCGTTTTTATGGTAACTGGTGCTGTAGAAAATCCTGCAACCACCTACGACAACGTACTACTAAAACTTGGTGAACTTTCAGCTAATGTGTCGGTGAGGAGGCCTATAAAACCGGCACAAAAGAAGCCTGAAGTTGGAACTTCAGGCCAGAAGGTGGTTGATTCTGCCTCAAGCACAAAGAAGGATCCAAGTTTTGGCAAAAGATCACCAGAAAAGAAGGGGAGCAAGAAATTTGAGCAAGAGCAAGCAATTCAGAAGGCGACACCGGAGGTTAGGCCAACGACTTCATTTCCACGAGAGAAGAAAGAAAGCAAGAAGTTTGAACAAGATCAGGAGAATCAGAGGGCACCACCGACTGCCAGGACGAGTTCATATTCCGGGATAGGGAGTGGAGCTGGCACTGCTGGTGTGGCCGCTTCCAGTGATGCGGAAAGGATGGCAGATGCGTGGGAGGAGGAGAAGTTGGCCAAGATTAAGAAGCAGTAAGTAGAATTGTCGGAATCGATATTCCGATCATTTGGAAGGTGCAAGTTTGGAGCTGACATTCAACTGTCAATCTGCAGGTACGATGAGATGATGAAAACAATAAACGAATGGGAGACTGAGAAGAAGGCCAAGGCCAGGCGCCAAAAGGAACTGAAAGAGGTTTCTACTTGCCTGGAATCCATTACAACAGCGCACTCTTCGTTTTCCATTTACTGCTACTTTTTTTGTTCTCACATAATTCATCGTAACATTATCGATCTGGATTTCATCACAATGTGCCCGCTATATGTATGATTTGTTCCAGAGGGACTCGTCGGAGAGGAAGCGAGCAAAGGCGCTGGAGGAGTACGACGACGAGATGAGAAGGATCGGCAAGGTGGCTACTGCGTCGAGGTTGGCGGCGGAGGAGAAGAGGAGGAACGCGGAGAGCAAGGTCAGGGCGAAGGCGGAGCGGATACGGTCCACGGGGAAGCTTCCCCGCTCTTGTCCCTGCTTCTGAGACCCATGAACGCATGACTGTATACATGTTACACCAGCGTTACGTTGCCTTGGGTTGCATTAATTTGCAACTGATTTGTGGACATGGCTTGGTGCCTTGACGATGTAACGTACGTACTGGCAACGTGTGTGTGAATAGTTTACTTGCATTGCGTACAGCCTTATACTTCTTATACTGTGTGTACTGTGTAATGTGAATTGTATATATCTAGATGCAGGCCATTGCGCCAAGCAATATAACTCCAGTACTCCACCCCCATGGATAACTCTTTGCGGCAAAACAAACCTTGATAGGAGGATAATGGGGAGATTCAGAAGTGCATTGAAAAGCTGTGAACTCATGCAAAGAGCGTTAAACACCGACGAAAATTGGTTGAAGTTCGCCTGGAGCTAGGGTGGAATATCGGAAATTCTTATGATCCCCCACAATACCAGGGTTCACAATACCGGCCGAAAATCGCAATTACTGCATAACCTCGGCTAGAGGAAAACCTGCCTCACATATTTTGGCCCAATTTATTACACCTATTTTTTGGCTGATTTTATTTCGAAATTCAAATTTTTGATTTGAGTTTTTCAGCCAAAATTTTTCGATTTTCAGTGCTACCGCCCCGGTTAAAAAAAAATCAAACCGGTTTTGTAAACACTACACAAGACCATCATGAGTATACGCTATAAGAACCCCGATGAAGGTGATCTCATTCGATTTCAGCCCTTTTGATATCATTATTGTTAGACCATGTGGCCAGGTCTATGTTATTTTAGATGATGAATAATTGACAACGTTGGTTATGGTATTACTTATGGTGTGTTGCTTCTTTATATGCTTGTGATAGCATGGTGATATGATAATGTTGCATGATACGCTCATGTGAGGTATTGTGCGGATTGACTTGAGTCAAGTTGTGGACTTGTGCTCGTACGCGGTTGCGTGTTTATTCATGTGCAGGTGTTGCTTGAGGCGGAACATGGTCGATGACGGGACTGAAACTAGGTTCGGGTGGAACTGAGGTTTCGGAACTAAGTTCAGGGAGGAACTGAGGTCCTATCGGTCAAGGATGTCATGCGGGATGTTCAGGCTAGAGAACAATGCGCAAGGAGATGTTGCGTGGAGAAGATACAGGAGGTACGGTCCTGGAGGCTTCGACACGTGGAAGGCTGAAAAATTGGAAGCGTAAAAAGAATTAAAAAACCCATGTTATGAAGAGTTTTGGGTCCCTTGAAAAGTAGTGGGCCAAAAAGCCTGGTTGAAGGGAAAAGGACCAGGATGAGTTGTATTAGGACTAAGGGTTCGTATTGGAGTAGGTTGAGGAGAGCATTAGATAAATAGAGGGCTGGAGGCTGTTTTTTGTAGTACGGCTTTTGAGGACCGAACGCTTTTGGTTTTGAAAAAAGAAATAGATGGCGGTGGTGCCTTTTTCATCAGATCGATCGACGGCGTCTCGATTCTAATCTCGTCTACGCTTACGACGTTCACGCAGAAAAATCTAATCGGCGGCGTGTTCCTCTTCGCGTGGTCCTGAGGCAACATCGGCGTCATCTCGTTTCGCACGCGCACGAGACGGCAGCACCAATGTTCTTGAGCCGTGCGTGGGTATTGGCGTTCGCTCGGTGGTGTGCTTCTTCACGCAGAGACTTTATTAGGGCAGTCCCAATGGAAGAAACTGACACGATTTCCATAGCATAAGAAATCATCTATAGAAACTACTTCCACAGTGGAGGTGTCTTCGAGTAATAATTATTTTCTCTTTCTCTCTCCCAACTCTATCTTCTTCCTCCAATGAGAGTGTGCCACGAGCCCAAACTGGTGGTTTCTTCCCAATGGCGATTTCATAGTTTCTTGGTGCATTGGGTGAAGTGAAGACCTGATTTCTTCATGAGGAAACCGTTTCTAGGATTTGTGCTCTCTTTCATCATTAATTACGTTGCCATGTCAGCATTTTGCCTACGTGGCAAGTCATTTAATGAGGATAGAAACCATCATCAATACACCATTGGGACTGCCCTTATTGTTGTTCGGCACAGCACGCAACGAGAAAGCCAGTCTGCATCGCGATTTTTCTTCGCCTCGATCTCAGCGTGGCTTTGGTCAAGTCGAGTCCCCGTATCAAGGATAAAGGTGGCATGCAGTGACTTTTTTCTCTGGCCGGAACAAGTAAGTAAAAATTGCTAATTTTTCCTTGTTGTTTTTTGCATAGCCGTACGTGAGAAGAATTGAAAAGTAAGCACATGATCAACCAAGAGCAGTGATTAGATTTGCTATATCGTCTTGTGTTTAGACATGATTAGGAGAGAGAATTAATTAGGATTTGGATGCTACGTGATTAGAATTTTTTGTGTCTCGTTTTTGCTGTGATAGATTGCTGTCTTTTGCGTTTGTGTGTGCTTCTTTAATTTACAGATTTTAAAAATAATAATATTTTAAAAAATAAGTTTCCGTTATACGCTGCAATCATTCACCCCCTCTAATTGCTATCAACGATCCTACAATCATCTTGGAGAACAAATTGAGAGCATCATGCATCGCCAAGCCAGTGATTGGCCAGCCCAATAAATCATCGAGTTCCATGCAACAAGCACGTCCTTCTCCGGCATGGTGTGGAACGCTCTCAACGAATTCTCGATGTGGCCGCAGGCGCAGTTGGCATGCATGCCGACGACCAGAACAGTCCCAAGCTTCACGTCCACCTACCTCAACGACGTTGCTCTCGACAATGCGCCAACGGCGAACGCCGGCATGTCGCTGCACGCCGAGACACCATGGTGATGCAGTCCGGCGAGACGTACTCCACACGCATCGCCCGCCAGAGCTCCAGCGCCTCCTTGGACCACCGGGCGCCGGCCCTCGACTTACGTCGATATCATCGAGCTAGGAAAAGGCGTCCCTCCCCTCGTCCCATCGGATATGTCCCTCGCCATGCCTGTCAGGCCCAGGCAAGCAGCGAGACTGAAATGTTCGAACGCCCTCTTCCAGAGTTCGAGTCTTGCACTGTGGATACCGGTTTGACGACTTCATTTCACTAGCAAACAACGGCTCCGATCAAAGGAAAAGAAGACAGGGAGGAGACCCAAAGACTAGAAGCAATTTTGGATGTCACTGTGGCCATTGTAGCTGTCAGCACGTTGTCATTTGGCTTGTAATCTTTCGTTTACAGCAGCTGAAATATTTCCTTTTGCTAATGTAAACCTGATACCAAGTGGGGTATATAACCCTGGTCTGCGTGAATGGGAAGGTAGAAAACTACTGCCAATATCCAGTTCTCTAGTGTTAGAGTAGAGCAGAACCTTAGCCGCTAGTTTCTTTCCCCAAATTCGTTCGGTTTGATCCCCAAAATTTCCAAACCTTGTCTCGCTTCGTCTTGGGGCCTGACAATGCCGCGCCCTCCCTTCTCACCGCGTACCCGTGGACCATCGTGTTCCAACATCTTCCTCACCTCCGCGACCTCCCCGCGCGCGACGTAGCACGTTGCAGAGGAACACGTCCCGGAGGGGGCACCTCGCCGAAGGCGCCTCGGCGTACATCTCGATGAGCGCGGTGCGGACGAAGAGGTTCGGTTTCTTTTCTTACAAGAAAACCGGTTACTGGACGAGATTTGTTTCCCTAGTTCCGAAATTTCAGTTTTTATTGAATTTGACAACTCCGGGATTTTATTTTTACTTCAACCGAGAATGTTCCCCCGGGTGCCAGCCCTCGTTGAATTGGGCAGTGTGTTCTTGCAACAGGGGATGGGACCAGGGAATACAATTTCGATGCATGAAAAGTTTTCGAACTTGTGGGGAAAACCGATTTTAAAAAATTTTAGATTTCTTTGGAAAATTTTGATCGAAATATTCAAACATACTATTCGAATTCAGAAAATACATAAAACTTTGGTCGAAATTGGCGGTGGCACATTCCTTTTCCGGACAGCTGCATCCACGCCACCTCCCTATTCGTTCTCGATGCCACCTCCTCCTCGGCACCATCTCCCCCTCCCTTGCTAGCGCCGCCTCCCCTTCCTATAGCCGGCACCGTCTCACACTACTACAAAACAGGCTATATTGGACTGCTACATCACAGACGGTTCATACGGAACCGTCTGTGATTAGAATATCACAGACGGTTTATAGTGGCAACAGTCTGTGATATTTTTACAGACGGTTATTAAAATGAACTGTCTGTGATAATTGAGACATCACAGACGGTTTGTTTTAATAACCGTCTGTGAACTTTCACAGATGGTTCTTATCACGAATCGTCTGTGATAAATGAGATATTACAGACGGTTTGTGTTATGAACTGTCTGTGAAAGTTACGAACATCACAGACGGTTCACATAAAAAACCGTCTCTGATATTCCGGACATTACAGACAGTTCTTGTAACAAATCGTCCGTGATATTGCGGACATCATAGACGGTTCGTATTAATAATCGTCTGTGACGAACTGTCTGTGATATATTGGTATCACAGGCCATTTGTGGTTGGAACCGTCTGTGATAATCTGCCCTATTAAATACTAGGCGTACGTGGTCGATCTCAACACAGATCTGTCTTCATTACGCTGCATCGGTTGAGCGAGAAGCGGTGGCCGGCTTTAGCGAGTTTGGTGAAAACATATCGCCATCTTCTTAGTGATCAGAGGTTAGTACTCAATTGCTTTTAATAACTTGTATGCATGCTTTTGTAATTGAAAGAGATGATAGATACGCTTTTATTTAGATCTAGCTAGCTAGGTTTAGAAAGATAATGTTAGCTAGTTTGCTCAATTTGATCAGAATAGGTAAGAACTCGTAGTGACATATTCTAATATAGGGGCCCAATATTTGTCATGCCACCATTAAACAAACCCTAGTGACATATTCTAATATAATAGCCCTAGGCCATCAAGATTCAAAATAATAACACGGACATATAAATACTCTAAATTGAACGTGTAACCAATAACACGAGAAAATAGGGTCGCTTAAAATGCTACATACCAAGTTTTGCCCAGATAACTAGGTTTAAACTAAAATTAGGAATAAAGATAGGCCTAATAGTAGCTAAAGTAAATGCAAGATAATAAAAGTGACATTAATTAAATTTTAATGTTAGTTTTAAATGAATAACGACATTGAGCATAAATTTATATAACAAGTTTGGGCCCGTATAAATAGACCCTAATTTAAATTAAACTTAACCTAGCGATAAAAGGAGGTACATAAAATATCACACCACAAGCCTTGTCTCAGATCATCTGAATCACCCAATAACTTACAATAAATCTAAACTAAGTTTATTTGGATTTATTTGGATCCTTTGAGTTATTCGCTTTTATTTGGATTCAGTCGTTTGTTGCGTAATTAGAAATTGGGAGTCGTGGAGATTCAGTGGATCAAGCGAGATCAAGCTCGAAGTGAAGATAGAGATCCAAAAGCTCAAGGGAAAGCATTGTGTGAGCTCAAGACCGCGGTAAACCGCGCCAGGCGAGTCAATACTTTGATCATGTTGAACCTACGTTTTCTGCAAATTACTTTGGTTAAATTATCAAACTGCATGTTGTTATTTTATATGCAAATACATGTTTAATTTGAGATCATAGTTATATGCCCATTGTTTACCTTGAATATTATTATACCTCCTTTGGAATAATTGAATGTGTGAACCTTATCACCCTAGCAAAATTATAATAGTAACCTTGTGAAAATAAGTCCCTAATTATACGCCATGCTTAGTACTGCATAGATACTCGGGGGCGCTGAAATGCCCAAGCATCATTATCATTTTTAATCATGAGAAACTGGTTTGGGAAGTCATGGTGGAAATGATTGGTATATGTTGGTATGATTATTGTATGTCCCCAAAAATCCCAACTTGCTTAAATATCTGGGTGGATGGTTCGAGTGTGTGTGTGTATGTGGTGCAGTGGAAGCACAAAGTGAGTAGTGGTAGATCCGCCCAGATACCCCTAAGGACTGAATCTTGTCATGACCTCCTGTGTAAAACAAGTACAACCACAAGTCTGTAAAGTACAACTTGGCTTAGTAAATTTACTGGACCCTGGAAGTCATCATCATGGCAGCTTGAATGGGACTCCCGCAAGTGGCGGCCTGGGTGGCAGGCTTGTGGGAGAAGTTCTCTTGCGATGCGCTAGTAGTGTGGGTAGCCAGTTGCTAGGCGCATAGTAGGGGAATATCCCGCACAACGAATGGGTCCCACCGCAAATGGGAGCAACCCATAGGATGAGATGATGGAAGGGGCGGGGTACTTTGAACGGTTACTGTGATGGTTTGCTCAACCGCATGGCTAAGGAATCGTGTGGGGCAACGAGTGAACTGTCTCTTGTGGGTAAAGTGTGCAAACTCTGCAGAGTCAAAACTATTCGAATAGCCGTGCCCACGGTCAAGGGCGGACATGGGAACTTAACTAGATATAGTTCTATTTCAAAATGCTTTATAGATGGGTTTGGAAAAGTGAAGGGCAGTGGAAACCCTAATTTGAGTTGTCCTGGGTGTCGTCCCAGTGGTAATGTAAGCGGTTATAACGCTGAAATGTTAGCATATGGTGCGGATGCCATGTAATGGTGGATGGAATCTGGATCACTATTATTATTACATTCCTTTACACATTATGCTTTTGTGTAAAACTGCTAGGTCTCAGGAAATTTCTAGGTATTATATTTCAAATAATGGCACTTCTATCCTTGCAAAATAAAATACAAGGGGGAATAAATAGAGTCATGAGTAAAGGAGATAGATGTTTGTGATGAATACATAAAGATATTGGTGGATTCATGTCGATCATAAAAAGGACACGATAGAGTGGATTCTGGGATAAATACATTGGTGGATCTTAAATGAATACATAGGCTAGGTAGATGATTTAAATGATTTTGGAGAATTAGGGAGTGCAAAGGTAATTGCTGGATTATAACACTGATAACTAATATAAATTCTTGGGAGATGTTGGCGATAATGGGATGAATAGGATTTGATCAATTACTGGATGGATGAATTGAATTTTTGGGAATTTGGAGGTATGATATCAATTATTGGAGTATAAATTTGATCAATAATATTCTTGGTGGATGAATACTAGTGAATCGTAAACTTGATTAATGATATTCTTGGTGGATGAATACTAGTGAATCGTAGACCTGAACACTGATAATCTTAGTGGAGATATATTAGAGAATTAATTAGAGATGGATAATAAAAGAGATTGATTACTGGAAGAGCCAACTATGGTTTTTGGATCAATAACCGAAAGAATTGTATTGTTAGAAAGTACTGATACCAATGATATCGGTGGTTTGAGAGTAATTGTGTTAGGGAAGCATTAGAATTCAGAAGTGAAGAGTTGAATACAAAAGATATTGGTGGATTGTATAATTGATGATATTCGCTGTTTGGAGTTCTAGACAACAATCAAGTTGGAAAGAGAATATTCGGTGGATTAAGTAATGATGACAGCAATCAGTAAGGAAAGTGTGTCTTTGGTGGGTTAAGTCAATTATGGCAATCGCCGTGTGGAGATTAGGTAGAATTAATAACACTATGATTTAATAATAATAACGCTACTAAAAGCAATTTTTGGCAAATAAAATAGCCCGAGCCTCTCCTTTGATAAGCCATGCATACTATTTATTTGCATCTTGTGTATTGGCTCGCGGAGTACAGTGATTAGTGTGCTCACACTCGCTCTCATAACAAATCCAGAAGCAGGAAGTAGATTACTACGCTTCAGCAACACTACTGTTCATGGTGGCAAAGATGATGAAGATGTCAAGGGCTAGGTCGTGAACCTCCAGTTGGCTGCCTGTGGGCATGTCCTGAAGGTCCCACTTGCGTGCTTCGTTCTTCCGCTGCTGCAATTTAATGATTTCGGCCTAATCGGCCCATGAGTAAGTCTAGTATTATATTTACGCTTCCACATGATATGTAATTTGATATTCAGAACTGTAAACTGTGAGCACTATTTACTAATCCAGGGAATAGTGCAGTGGAATCACAGAGGAATTCGGATTGTGAAATCTGGGTCCTTACAACAGCCGTGGTCGTACGTTCCTTCCCGGGGGAGGACGTCTGGCATGACATGATTGGCGAGTCATGGGCTGCCAGGCGACTGCATGACTATGGTCGTGCGTTGCTTCCTGAGAAGGTGGACGCATGGCAGGACACGGCTGGCAGGTTGTGGGCTATCAGGCGGTGTGCGCGTACATGCAACCTAGTGGTTTGGGCTTTCGCGGATGCACACTCCCGATGGTAAGTCGAGCTTCAGAGTTGGAGTCGAAGTCATAGCCATTCTGTGGAGGCGGAGTCAACGTCAAAGCTGGAGCGACTGGCTAGTGGCCTACTGACAATGTATTAATGGCCCCGAGAATCGCGTCGACCCTTGGTGCGCGATGGAAGGTGGGCCATGTCATGTGGCCACACGATTGAGGTCATGCGCTCGTTCCTGAGGGAGCGGACGTGTGGCAGGGCATGATTGGCGCGTTGCGAGGTGTAAGGCGTCCTGTGCACACTCCACCGCGACGCTTCACCTCCCGCCGGTTGGCGCTGCCACTGGTTGCACATCCTGGCCGGGGGGAGGTGGGTATATATACGCCGCTATCACCGCAGTGTCTTCCTCCCGCACTCTTTGCTATCTGCTTTGTTGCTTGATGATCTTGTTCCCAAAAATAGGCCTGCCTCGGTTCATCTGCATTATTTGAAAGCACTATTTTTTAGCAGGGTTAGTGCCAATCGACGCGATCATAGAATGCTGATGAACCGAAGGAGCCCTATTTTTGGGTTCGGTCAAAACTTATCGCAGAGCAATCAGTCGTGCTTCCCGATCATGGGGAAAGCGGACGGTTGGATTTTCGCCAGTTGGCGCTTCCTGACCGCGGGAGGCAAGGGGACTTTATAGACCCCTTTGGCATAGCGTCGGCGTTCTCCTTCACTCATCCCTTGTCGGAGCTGGTCCATCAAGACGAAGCCAAGTCTGCCTCCGACTTCGCTCCACGGACATGCGGGCTAGGCGGGATGCGCAGGCGTCCCTTGTATTCTAGGCCGAGTCGGAGGGCCGACTCAACTCCGCGAATGTGGAGTCAGAGTAGGCTCTGGAGTCATCGCGCGGGCTCGAAGTCGAGGTGGGCTCCGGATTCGTCGTACAGACTCGACGTCGAGGCGCAGTCGGGTGGCTCGTGGCTCGACGACGGTGCTTTATTATTCCCAGAGCGCGACGGTAATTGCAGGACATTGCGGTACGCAACCAGCGCATTTTGCGGTGTCAGCGGCTGCTTGGCTGTAGCTGCACACTTTCTCCCGATGGGGTAGGGCGCGTGGCTGCACGTGACGGGTCAAAGCCGAGTCAAAGTTGCTGGCGGAGCTGCCCCGCCGAGTCAAAGCCGAGGTTGAAGTCAGAGTCACTCCGCGGAGGTGAGGTCGACGTCGAAGTCAGAGTGACTAGTTAGAGGCCTGCTGACACTGCATTGATGGCCCCAAGAATCGCGTCGACTGCTGGTGCATGATGGAAGGTGGATCATGTCGTGCGGCTGCACGACCGCAGTCGTGCGTTCATTCCCGAGGGAACAGACACGTGGCAGGACATGATTGGTTCGTCGTGCGCTGTCAGGCTGCCGCACGACCACAACCGCGTGCTTCTTCCCGATGGGGCAGGACACGGGGCTACGTGATATTGGCACCGTGCACTGTTAGGCAGTCACGACCGTGGTCATGCCTGCCTTCCCGAGAGGGTGGGGCACGCTTGGGCTACTGCGCCACTTCGGCTTTCACCGGTTACGTTTCCCAATCTGGGGGAGGTGAGCGGTTCGGCTTCTGTCAGTTACACTTACCGACGGTGTGGGAGGTAAAGGGGCTTTATATACCCCTTTTGGCATCACGCCGGCGTTCTCTTCACCCGCCTCCTGTTCCCTTGCTCTGTTTGACCTACGTGCTGTGCTCTTGCTCGATTTGCTGCCACTATCTGCCACCAGCGCCGTACTTCTCGCCATTTGTCTCATGGAGGACGATGGCTCGCGGCGAAGAACGTGTTCACCGGGCCGGCGGTGGCGCCTCATCCGGATGATCGTTGTCAACCGAGGTGGAATACGTGCTAGTGGGGGGTGAGCCATCGCTGGTGAACAAGCGGTGGGTAGCGGCGGAGAGGGTGGAGGGCCCTTGCTCCCGCGTCCTGGACCCGACTCTCGCGATGGAGGAGATGATCCGAACTCTATTGTGCAAAAGAAAGCTGTCGGACCGCCACGAGGTACGCCTGCCCACCAGCGACGAGACAGAGCCACACCTGGAGAAGTCGGAGGTGATCATCTTCATCGCGTATTTTGAAGCTGGTCATCGAATCCCAGAGGCCATGATCGTCGGCGATGCCTTGCGGACCTTTGGGCTGGAGCTGGCGCAGGTGACCCTGAACGCAATAGCCCGTCTTGCTGTTTATAGCTGGGCGCTGCGGATAGATGCATGTTGGCCTAGCGCCTCGCTGTTCGCATTCCTCCATGACGTGCGATGCCAGCCAAAGAAACTGGAAGGAGGGACATTTTCCAACTTTGGCAGCGTCAGCCACAATGCGTGAAGATTTTCTCCGTCAACTCAACCCAGACGAAGTGGGAATCAAACTGGATGAGGCAGTGGTTCTACCATCGCGTGGCGAGTAGCAGCGGCTTCGAGTACACAGGCCAGGCCATGTTGTTCAACACCTTGCCAAGTGTGACGATCGACGACGAGGACAAGCGGAGAGCGCAGAGGCTTGCGGGGATCACCCTCTGGTTCAACATGCGTGACCTCATCGAGGACTTTGTCATGTACGGTGTGACACTACTTGCTGATGGGTGGCGCGTCCAGCCTGGAGGCCTCCGGCGCGGCGGTGTCCGGCCGTCTGTATCCTCGCTGCCGAGGCCCTCCAATCCTCGTAAGTTTTGCACTGGAGGTCTTCGTGGTTTTTTGACTCCGCTTCGCCTTTCCTTGTAGGATTTCTCCTGGAAGACGCGGAGTGCATGGTGGTCGTGTTCTTCGGACCCTATGCGCCCAAGGAACATGATCTACGCGAAACCGTGACCGAGGCAATGAAGCTGGGGTGGATAAACAGGGTGTGCGAAGCTCTGGGCACTCCTGTGCTGGAGCGCGCCATTCCAACTTCAGGCCGGGCTCGCCGCCGCGACGGCGACAGAGGGCCTGGTCCCCCGCGCCGTATCTAGCCCAGTGGTCGCTGCTCCCATCAGCTCTACCGGGATTGAGGGTGCAACGGCCGTCGACTCCAACTCGGTGAAGTATGCCGATTCGGACCTTGGGGCAGGTGCGGAGGAGGCGGCTCCAGGCAAGGAATCCTTGGGCGGCACCAAGGACCAAAGGTACGGCGTGGACAACCAGGAGGGCGAAGTGTCCTCACCCACGCCGGTTGCCGAGGCTGAGGAATCCTCGCCTCGGTCTCCGAAAGCGAAGCGACCATGGACACGGTCGCCCTTGCCTCCGGAGAGGGGGTTAGCTGTGGCGACTGGGATCAGGGGCATGTTGGAATCCGATTCCGACACAGAGGCCGGCTGACCCGGGGAGCCGACTGCCTCAGGTGGCGCTGGTGTTCTCGTGGTTCCTTCCGAGGCCGAGGGGACACCCCAATGGAGCCTGTTGGTTGACACCGAAGGTAAGCTTGATTCCCTTCGTATAATCCTGTGAGGCTTCCCTAAAGCTCTTTGACCATTACCTTCTACTATTAGCAGAGGCACGGTCCCCCGACCTGAAGGACTACGGGTAGGCTACGCTAGCGCAAATTAATAAAAATTATGCCCGTAAACCAAGATCACTGCAGTTATAGATCACAGAATTACCACTAGACGCGCAGGTGCGGAATTGATGCAGCACGTCGGGCGAGTAGTCGTACACGCCGATGCAAAGACGTCGGGCGAGTAGTCGTACTACTTCCTCGCCTCGCCGCGCGCCCAACGTACAACTCCTCTCTTGCGGTTCGCCCAAACGCTACAGATGCAGCGCCGCCAAAAGGTATCCACACGCACGGGAGGAAGCGACGCACGCCGGATTACTAGATCGCGCGAGCGCCTGAGGCGTGGGAGGGTGGCGGCGTGGTTTGAGGAGGTCACGAAAAACTTCAGCAACCCCTGCGCCCTAGCCCTCCTTTATAGACGCCCTTATAATGGGCTTCAGCGAATGGAGGCCCATTAGGACTCAATACCCACCCAACCCGGATCCAATCCGAATTAGGCTTCAGCCCTTAAGTGTGTGACCTATGGGTTCACGTATGTTTAGACATGACACGAGTTTACCTACTCGGTCAATAGTTGGTAGCGGCCTCTAGCAAGACGTGCCAACTCCTAAACATACACAAAGATCATATCGAATGAACCATCACAACTTTATGTACATGCCAATCCCTTTGCCTCACGATATTTGGTCGAGCTCCAAGCTGACCACTCTTTCTCGATCCTGTGATTCGGAATCCCTTACTAGGTTAACTCTTAACCTTAAGTAGCATGGCCATGCATTTCTGGATCCGATCACTCGAGGGGCCCAGAGATATCTCTCTCGGATAGAGAGGGCAAATCCCATCTCGACCGACCATGCCTCGCAGCATGCTTCATGACAAACCCAAAGCTACCTTTATAACTACCCAGCCACTGAGTAGCGTTTGATAGCCCCTAAGTAGGTCGATTCACATCTCAAGTACATGCGACAATCTCGTGTCTAAGGACAAGGCGTACACATTGTGTAGAGAGAGAATCATAAGTATAATTGTTATGTCTCATGTTGGGTCGGTCCAACCCCATGTTCTAAACATGTGTCCACATTATTGGTTTGACATCTCCATGTCTATGACCTGTGAAACATGGTCATCAACCGATACATGTGCTAATCCATTATTCACGTGTGTCCACACATGAACTTCGACTAGGGACAACTTTAGAATAACCATACAAGTAAAGAGTTTCACAAACAAGTCACATACTTGTTAATCAATACAAAGGCAATATTCAAGGAACATTTATTAAATCATGGATACAACGAAATATCATCATCTCTATGATTGCCTCTAGGGCATATTTCCAACACGACCGTGGACAATCTTCAAGGGGCGGAGACATCCCAGGGGTGGCATTGACAACCGGCGCCCTCAAAATTGTCGCCGCAGAGGCCACACGACCGAGCTTGACGGACTTCATCCCTCGGCCAGAGATGCTACGGGCATGGCAGGGGGCCGCGGACAGTGCAGTCGCCAACTTGGACTGCGAGGCGCTGTTGATGTGCGGGTCGGAGCTCCTAGAAGGCACGCTAGAGGCCTTGGAGATGAGGGTGAGTGCTCGACTTTGATGATGTGTGCCATCATTTAGGAATTTGCTAACGACTGCGTTGTGCAGACGCTTGCCCTTGCTCGAGCCCTGCAAGTGGCCCAAGCCCATGAGCGGGAGACGCTAGAGGACCGGCTGCGGGATGCCGAAGAGGCCCTGTGCGCAGCCGAAGAGGCCCACTCCGTCAAGGACAATCGAATCTAGGTCCTAGAGACGGAGGGCGTGATGGCAATTTCGGACGCTTGGGCACTCGCGGCGGAGGCACAGCGTGGGCACCGAGGAGCGTGACGGCTTGCTCCAGCAAATTGCTGCGCTGGAGGAGGAGAAAGGCCGCCTCAATGCGTCTCTTGGGGAGAAGGACCGGGCCCTGGCAGATGCCTCGGTGGTGGTATGGGACGCCATGCTGGCTCTGGAAGGCGCCCTCGAGGACCTCTCCGTCGATGTGCCGCCTCACGCGTTCGGTCCCGAAGACCAATCGCGGAGGCTTCGTCGAATCGGGGAAGCTTCCGGCCTCGCTCTCAACGCCACCACGGCCTTCGGTAACTACTGCTCCTTCATGACCTCGTGCCTAGCCTTTGCTCTACTTCAGCACCGAAGCTGTCGGCACGTCGACGAGTTGACTGACCCCCAGCTGGAAATGCCAGCCGGAGTCAGGGTGATGTCGGGCGCCGTGCGGGCCATTCGCCACGCCGTCCGGGCCTTCCATGAATGAATCTGGTACTATATCGGGGAGGCCGCAGTGAAGGTAGAGCTACGACAGACCCTACGTGGCGAGGGGAACTTTGACCAATGGCTTGACAAAGTTGCACGGCACAACCAAGGCGTGCCGCTTCCCCGGAGCATGTGCAAACCCACAGGTGTGATGCCGGGGTCCTAGTGTGTAGGCGTGTGTTGCAATGTACGCGCCCTCTTTTTGTAGGCTGGCGCCCTACAGCCCCCCTTTTTATGAATAAAGTGGAAATTGCCCCTGTGTTCTGATCGCGTGTATTGTTTGCCCCTGGCAGCTGCTTGATAGGGACCGGTTGCTAGTATCTGACCTTGCGACTCGATGGCATCCTCGGCATTGGGGTTGGGCCGAGGACTCACTGAACTTTTGGGCGTCCCGGGCTTTAACAGGTGAGACTTCGGCGCGGAAGTATATCAAGGTGGAGTCAGACGAGTAGCGACCCTAAATGCTCGAGGGCACCTGTAGACATTAGGTCTTCGGGGATGTGACCGCCGAACACGTTTGTAAATATTCTTTTATGAATGCAATAAAGACTTTGGTTGGAGTACGTGATGTGACCACACCACCAACACGTACGACCATAGCGGCCAATATCAAGAATGAACTAAAGGTGAATTCGTTTCTTCAACTTCAACATATTTTAAATGAGAATATGATGCTACCTAATGATGAAAATATATATATTTGTAGCACCACATCACTTTGGAACCAATTGAAGCAAGGGTTCAAGTTGGACAGGTTTTGGAATCCAATTCGGCCTCCAGATCAATTCGGATTCAGCCTGACAAGCCAACTTCAAACAGCCATAACTTTTGATCCAGAAGGCTTCTCGGGGCCTGTGAGTACTCGTTGGAAAGCTCTTGGAGTCTACTTTTAGATGGATCTGGTCTCACCTCCAAACTCCACCCGAGCAGATCAGAAACTGCAAAACAAGTCATGTTACCTTTCCAGTCCGAGTCAAAGTGGGCCGAGGGCTTTGTAACTAGGGCTATTTGGGCCGGTACTGTTCATGTGAACAGTACCACATGCATGAACAGTAACTAGGAATAGTACCACATCCCTTTTCATTAGATAAGTGTGGCTTCCCCCTTCCCTATTTAAGGAGTCCGCACCCCTTTAGTTTTCCTTGGGTTTTGCTTAGATTAATCTGTCTTTGAACAGTTTCGCCGTTCATCGGTTTGTGAGACCCCAACTTGTGAACTTAATCTTTATTCGCAATTTCAGATTGCATCTTGTACTCTCTTGCTTGTGTTCTCGATTCGCTTGCAGGAGATAGCCTTCTTGGCGAGGTCAATCGTGTTCGGCACGGTTGATAACCAACGGAGCAGTGGTGTAGTGATTGCGAGGGGTTCGATCGATTTTGGTCGGAGCCTTTGGATCATCAACGTCGAGATCTCCACAATCGACTTATCAGTACCTCTCGGAAGATCGGGCCATCGTCACATCAGTTGGTATCAGAGCAACGGTTGCCCGTGAGGTAATTCTTGTATCCCTAGTTAGTAGATTGATTTTTATTTCCTATAGCCCAGAAAAAAATTGCCCCACAAAAAGAGTTAATTCCGCTGTCCAAACCCCGTTGTGCCTTTCGATCTGTTAGTTTTGGATTGCTAAATTGAATTTGTGTCCGTCATAGCATTGTCTAGTTGCTGGTCATATCTTTGTTCCATTAAAAATCCAAACAAAAGAAAAATTCTCCACCCCAAACCCAAATTTCCAATTTCGGCTGATTTTTCCTTTCTCTGCAGCCGCCACCAAAAACACCATAACTTTTGATTCCGTGATTATTTTTGAGTGGGACCACTTCCATTAGATTCAAAAATCCCTTACCCATCTATCTGTAAAATTTCACGTCATTTCAGCAAGCCAGTTAAGAGATATGTGCAGTGAAAGTTGACCCAATTATCTGTTTTAAATCTGCAACAGTCAGCAGTTGTGATTTTTGTGCGAATTTCTGTGTCGGGTTTCAGAAGTTGGCCCCAAAAGAAAATTTGTATAAAAAGACATCAGAAAACAGAGAAAAAAGAATCAGTGAAAAATAGGCATCTGACTAATACTAGGCCCGACAGTGAGGGTACAAAGGTACATGGTGATTAGGAGAGTATTTTCTTTGACAAGGACTCTAACTTAGAGGATGAGCATCAAATCCCTACTCAGGTTGCTCCTAAGTCAGTTGGAGAGCCTACTACCACTACTTTAACTTCAGTTGAGTAGCCTTCTCTCACTTTCACTGGTGCTTCGAGTGGCTCTACCCCTACCTCCACAACCCACGAGGTAGAGGCTGCATTTGCACCACACTACCATAGAAAGGGTTATCATAGTTGGTTCAAAACTGTCATCACAGATGGTTTCTAAACCGTCTGAATTAATGTATCTCTAATAATATGTGGTTATCATAGATGACTCTTAAACCGTTTGTGATAAGTTACAATACAGACGGTTTTTTCAAAACAACCATCTGTGATATGTAAGAAATCTAATATATCATAGATGGCTAATACCAAATACTGTCTGTGATATGTCAGATATCATAGACAATTCTTAAACATAGCCATCTGTGATATCTTATAGTGAATATGGCTAATACTAATAACAAATCACATATATAGCACACGACAATTATTACACAGATTTCACAAATGAATTAAACAACTAAATAAAATATAATTGAATTAATTGTTTGATTAAGCACAACTAAGTGAATTAGAATTGAATCAAATGTTAGAATATCTAACCACCATCGCCAGGGTTAAACTCTCTATTTGGGTGAATGACCTTGCCATCAAGAATTCGGAGAGCTTTCCTCGAACTTTGATGAATTTATCAAAATCGAATGCACTTGAATTGAAAGTCATTAGCATATGTATGTATGTATGTATGTATGTATGTATGTATGTATGTATGTATGTATGTATGTATGTATGTATGTATGTATGTATGTATGTATGTATGTATGTATGTATGTATGCTAATGACTTTAACACTCCTAGCAATAGGGAGTGGAGTTCGATTCAAGTGCATTCGATTTTGATAAACCTTTGGATCTTTCATCTTAGTGTCCATGATTTTCTGCATATGTCTCAAACGTAGAATCCACATACGTTGTCCTATAGCTGCTGATGGCACTGCAAAAATAGAATTACATATATAGATAGTGTCAGTTCTAGAGGTATTATTATGAAGTGTGATGTAGGATTGTTATATTGTAGCGGGTACTAGAAGTTCTATCCGATGTTGCAGTGGGCGCTGGATTCACTGTATCTCCCTCCCCGGGCAACGTAAGTGCTAAAAAACCTATGTGATTCCAAAAAATTAGCCTTGGCCATTGCAAATGAAGGGAAGAGTACAATAGAGTTATGTATGGAAGAAATGAATTTACCTGTCAATTGCTTGTTGCAAACGGGTGAAATTGTGGTTGTTCCTATGTAGAGAATTAAGATATATTACGTTGCTCTACGTTGGTACAATCATAATCCGAATCCAGTGAGACCTAATCATGTATGTTGCCATAGTGATTAATCCTAAGTTCATGTTGCGTATAAAGTACAAATAAAACTTGTATAGCAACTAGTGAATCACTTACCCCTGGTTGAAGGGTACCAGGATGCAGTCCTTATCACTCTAAGCAAACAATCCCATCGTTATGTAATCTTCAACGAAGGATACATTTTCCTTGATGGATTACTCAGAGACAAAGTGTGGGTCAAGCAAACCCACCGGTTCTCGCCATCGCCAGACTTGTTGGATCATGGATCTATACATAAGTAATAAGTTATGACATTTATTGGTATTACATTGATGTAGAACTTGATTGTGCAGTACACTTACTGATGTGACCACGTCACCAACACGTACGACCATAGCGGCCAATATCAAGATTGAACTAAAGGTGAATTCGTTTCTTCAACTTCAACACATTTTAAATGAGAATATGATGTTACCTAATGATGAAAATATATATATTTTTAGCACCACATCACTTTGGAACCAATTGAAGCAAGGGTTCAACTTGGACAGGTTTTGGAATCCAATTCGGCCTCCAAATCAATTCGGATTCAGCTTGACAAGTCAACTTCAAACGGCCATAACTTTTGATCTAGAAGGCTTCTCGGGGCCCGTAAGTACTCGTTGGAAAGCTCTTGGAGTCTAATTTCAGATGGATCTGGTCTCACCTCCAAACCCCACTCGAGCAGATCAGAAACTGCAAAACAAATCACATCACTTTTTCAGTCCGAGTCAAAGTGGGCCGAGGGCCTTGTAACTTGGCTATTTGGGCCGGTACTGTTCACATGAACAGTACCATAGCTACATGAACAGTAATCGAGAACAGTACCACATCCCTTTTCATTAGATAAGTGGGGCTTCCCCCTCCCCTATTTAAGGAGGTCGCACCACTTTAGTTTTCCTGGGGGGTTTTTTCTTAAGAGATTATTCTGCTTAGCAGTTTCGCCGCATGTTCGGTTGAGGAACCCCAACTTGTGAACTTAATATTTATTCGCAATACAGATTGCATCTTTTACTCTCTTGCTTGTGTTCTCGATTCGCTTGCAGGAGATAGCCTTCTTGGTGAGGTCAATCGTGTTCGGCACGGTTGATAACCAACGGAGCAGTGGTGTAGTGATTGCGAGGGGTTCGATCTGTTTTGGTTGGAGCCTATGGATCATCAACGTCGAGATCTCCATAATCGACTTATCTGTACCTCTCGGAAGATCGGGCTATCGTCACATCAGTTGGTATCAGAGCAACGGTTGCCCATGAGGTAATTCTTGTATCCCTAGTCAGTAGATTGGTTTTTATTTCCTATAGTCCAGAAAAAAATTGCCCCACAAAAAGAATTAATTCCGCTGTCCAAACCCCGTTGTGCCTTTCAATCTGTTAGTTTTGGTTTGCTAAATTGAATTTGTGGCCATATTAGCATTGTCTAGTTGCTGGTCATATCTTTGTTCCATTAAAAAATCCAAACAAAAGAAAAATTCTCCACCCCAAACCCTAATTTCCAAATTCGGCTGATTTTTCCTTTCTCTGCAGCCGCCACCAAAAACGTCATATCTTTTGATTGCGATATTATTTTGGATTGGGACCACCGCCATTAGATTCAAAAATTCCTTATCCATCTATCTATAAAATTTCACGTGGTTCCAGCAAGGCAGTTAAGAGATATATGCGGTGAAAGTTGACCCAATTATCTGTTTTGAATCTGTAACTGTCAGCAGTTGTGATTTTTGTGCGAATTTCTGTGTTGGGTTTCGGAAGTTGGCCCCAAAAGAAAATATTTAGAAAACGCCGTCAGAAAATAGATAAAAAAAAAGAATTAGTGAAAAAGAGGCATCTGAGAAAACGTTACGGCCAAAATACCGATGTGCTGTCCAGTGGACAGAAATCTTCAGTTTTCAGTTTTGGGTCAATCCTTGTGTTCTTCAATTCCAGATTGCATTGGATTGAATTATTTTGTATTTACCACTCCTACACATTGCCATACACTTATTTTTAGCCTTCTTCCATCCTTGGTTGATCAGCAACATAGGCTAAGTGCTAGATACGAACTATAATTCAATTCTATGCAATTCTGAAATTAACTGATTGTTCTCCATTGCTACCATATTGTGCCTTCCAAGCTACACCTACTCTTGATCGAACAGGTTCCTCTGCAATCGTACTCCACGCCGACACGGTATCACGAACCAGCCACCGGTTGTACCACCTGCTGCATTGGTAAGAACACTTGTAAGAGTGTGGTAAGACGCTTGAGAATGTGTGATTCCACCTTCCACCACCTAGTAGTTGATATGGATAATACCTTTGTGTTGTCTTTGTTTTCTACTAACCATGACAGGTGAGTCGTCTGATAATCAAGAGTGTGTTTTAAAGGGAGAGCTCATGACGCTTTTGGATGAACAACGCACTACCATTACTGAGGACATCGATAGGAAACTTCAAGCTACAACGCGCTCCATCAATGAGAGATTTGGAGCACTCACTGCACGCCTTGAAAGAATGGTGAATCGACCACCAAACAATGGACGCGAGTATGATCACTATGCAGGCCAAGATCTCAAGGAGGGAGATGATAATGAGAGACAAAACCGTGATGCCAGCGCTGCATTTGCTGCCCAAGATGCACGTCCACGACACCGCCTACATCACAACCGTCACAGTATGGGAGGTAATAATTTTCAGCACTACAATGCTCGTGTTAATGATAAACCATTTGCTAAAGTTAAATTTACCATACCATCTTTTGCGGGTACTTATGATGCTGAAACTTATCTAGATTGGGAGATGACAGTTGAACAAAAATTTAATGCCCATCTAGTTCCTGAAGTGCATAGAGATAGACAAGCTACTAGTGAATTTAAAGATCGTGCTATCATTTGGTGGACTCATGTAGTTAATTCTTGTTTAGCACCTGATACATGGGATAAATTGAAGGTAGCTATGCGTGCTAGATTTGTTCCTCCTGCTTTTAAACATGAAATGCATAAGAAATTGCAGTGCTTAGACCAAGGTCATAAATCTGTCTAGGAATATTATCAAGAACTACAAATAGGCATGTTGCGTTGTAATGTTGTAGAAGATGAGGAGGATAAGATGGATCATTTTTATGGGGGCTTAAGGCGTGAAATTCAGGACATAATTGATTACAAAGAGTATAACGATATCAATAGATTGTTCCAGCTTGCTTGTTTGGCAGAAAAAGAATTGCAGGGTAGGCAACAAAGGACAAGGAGCAACTTTAGAGGAACATCTACATCGAGATCGACGCCTGGGCAAGCCAAGATAGCCCCACCTCCTGTTTGTCGAGCTGCTGCCCCCTCTGTGAGTAGGGCGCGTTTAGCAGCACCGCCGCCACCATCACGCGTACCCGAGACGAGCAAATCTACTAGTGTGCAAACACCAGCAAAGAGCTCTTCATCGGTTGCTTCCACGGGCCGTACGACGGGTATTGTGTGCCACCGTTGTAAAAGGATGGGCCACGTCATGAGAGATTGCCCAAGTCAGCGGGCGTACATTGCGACAGAAGATGGTGGTTATGTAAGTGCTAGTGATGTTGAGGATGAATATGCTCTTGCAGCTAACCTTGCAGTTGAGAACCATGCCGAAGAGGAGCATAAGCTGATTGAATCACTAACCCCATTGGTTGAGAATGAAGATAAGGAGATGGATGCACTTACATCATCTGAGGAGAGCCAAAAAGGTAAAGAACATGGTGCTATCATCGCTCACGGTAATGATTTGGTGCTACAACAAGACATAGAGCAACCTTATGAGTATATACCAACTGTAGTGCAATCTTTTGATATTTCCTATGTTGACTTAAATGAACCATGTGCTGATCTAAATTCTCATAATTTGCACATGTTGAATTAACAACACATAAAGAAGTTTTGACTAGAATTTCTCCTGCTAATTCATTGTGTTACATCATGTTAGATCTACCTATGAAATTGTCACATGCTTTGGAGAAAGTTTTTGAACTTGCATGTTCGAAATTCTTATTTAGTACCTACACCCCTGGATATAAGTTTAATTTGATTGGAGATTATGGTGTGGAGAATCAATTTATTGTATATCGAATATGCATAACTTGCAATCACATAGATAAATTGAAACGTGCTGTTTGGGACAACAATTCTTGTATGCTAAATCATGTTCAATGTGAAAGGGAAGTAAAATTTAGTACTTATCTATGTCTCTTCACCCTTGTTAGATGAATTTGCTATGGTTCATTTGAGATATGATTATATGGATGAACTTTGCTTGATTCCAAAAGTTGTAGTTTTGCCCATATGTGCCACCACTACATGTTTACAACGTCAAAGATTTGAATTGCATAAATGCTTCACTTACATTTGCAAAACAAGTTGCAATAATTACTGTGTGAGAAATTTTGAATTGCTCATTAACATATATGATTACTCTTGGGTTAATAATACAATGAGATTTTATGATTGCTGTTGTTTTATAACATTAATTGTGCAACAACGAAGAACTGTTAAAATGGATGATATATACATATACCATGCATACACCTTGGCTTCTTTGTTACCATATTTTCAGCTTATCAAAAGCCGAGGACAGCTTTATTTGCAAGAAAGGGAGGATGATAAGAACATGAACCCTGTGGATACAACCATATTTGCTCTACTTGTTGTTACAATTACAAGAGCTCCTACGCATCACTTAAATTATGAGGTGAGCTCATTTCAAAGAGATTTTACTTTATTTGATAATGATATTACATAATGAGAGTTTGTTGCGTTTGTTATCATACACCAAGATTTATGATCAAGATCATGCAATACGTGACACTACACAAATGTTAAAACCGAGGACGGTTTTCCATCAAGAAGGGGAGGATGATGTGACCACGCCATCAACACGTACGACCATAGCGGCCAATATCAAGAATGAACTAAAGGTGAATTCGTTTCTTCAACTTCAACATATTTTAAATGAGAATATGATGCTACCTAATGATGAATATATATATATATATATATATATATATATATATATATATATATATATATATATATATATATATATATATATTTGTAGCACCACATCACTTTGGAACCAATTGAAGCAAGGGTTCAAGTTGGACAAGTTTTGGAATCCAATTCGGCCTCCGGATCAATTCGGATTCAGCTGACAGCCAACTTCAAACAGCCATAACTTTTGATACCACATGATGTCTTCCTCTACATCGAAGTGCTAATGTAGCCTGCATTTTCTGTAGCAATGTATGCCCGCTTGCTAGGACAATCCTTCTGCACGTGACCAAGTCCATGGCAGCGGTGGCACCGAATGGAAGAAGAACGCCGGTGGAAGCCATCGATGATGCACTCTTGGCGGTTCCCGCAAACGAGTCTTACCAGATTCCATGGTGCGTGCGGCCGAAGGTGAAGGAGCTGAAGAACGTGTGCTCGCTGGTGGAGCTGGAGGACGAGCACTTGACGAAGGGAATGGCTTCGTTGGCGGTGTCGTCGTCTTGGGCGTGAAGGAGCTGCTGAAGTTGCTCCTGCTCCTTTGTTGCTGTCGTCCCTGCAATTCTTTTTCTGCAAGCATAACAAGCTGGAACAAATGGTTGGTAGTAGTAAATTCTTTATAATCAACAATATCCTGAATTTCACGCCTCAATCCACCATAGAAACGACACACTTTATCCTCTGGATCCTCTACTAGCCCACAACGAATCATGCCCTTTTGGAGCTCTGCATAATATTCTTGAACAGACATATTACCTTGCTCTAAGCGCTGTAATTTCTTACGCAAATCACATTTATAAGAAGGAGGAATAAAACGATCACGCATTGCTTCCTTTAGTCTATTCCATGACTCATGCTGTAGATGCAAATTAGCTAATTCTTGCCACCAGATTATAGCAAAATCTTTAAATTCACTAGTAGCTTGTCTAACCTTATGATGATCAGGTACAAGGTGGGAAGCAAATTTTTGTTCTACTGTCATCTCCCAATCAAGATATTCCTCAGCATCATATTTTCCATAAAAAGGTGGTATGGTGAATTAATTTTAGCATAAGGATCATCATTATTAACATTACCATGATTGTGCTGATTTGATAGCTAATCATGCCAAACGACGAGCTTGCTTTGAAAAGTGACTTGCAGGACCTGAAGGAGCAGATGCTAGCAGAGGTGGCCAAGCTAACGAATGAAGTTAAAAACGCTATGAAGGATGTCGGCTATTCACTTGAGAGTATGGACAGGCGCATGTCCACACTGACCGGGAAGGTTCAACAGCTTGAGACCAACCTTCCAAAGACCAGCGATGTCAACAGAGAAGAGGAAGACGACGAGATCCACGACGACGATGTTGAGGTTGATGAGAGGGCGACACGCGAGAACACCCTGCGTCGACGCCTTCAACGCAATCGTACAGGTATGAGAGGTAATGGAAATCAGCGCAAGTTTAGCTGTGGCTTTAAATGATGTTCAGATAGATGATGTACAAATGGATGATGTCCAGGAAGTGTTGATTCACCCTCTAAATGGACCTGATCTTGGTGCAGTTGTCCCTGAGCCAAATGTTCTTTTGCAAGTTAATGAGGCTGATGAAGATCTCCAAGATAATCTAGAAGTCGCAGCTTTTTTAAACAACAACCCAGGGGAACAGCCAGACTTGAATGCTCTGCCACCGAATTTAGATGTTCCTTTTTTGCATGCTCCTCAGGAGGCCTTTATCCTTGATGATGAGGATGGAATTCATGAAGAAATGTTAGATGGCGACCAACTTGTTAATCAAAACCAGGACAACCAGCAACAGATTTTGGGCAATGTCCAGGCTGGCCTAGTTCAGATATTAGATCATGTGGATTTTTCTGCTCTACCATTACACTCCAAGACAGATGTTGGTTCTTCGGCTGAAGCCATCAGGCTTTGGGCTCGTTACCTCTCCCCTTTTGGTAACCTCCCTTTGGTTGACATCCTTGTGGAGTGGTCTAACTTTTTTACTATGGTGCTGCTTTCTCCAACGCATTTTTCTTGGGCAAAGAATTTTCTGTCTTCTTCTGCTTGGGAATTCTTTCGCTCACAAGGTCCCAGTATTCAGTTCTCACTCCCTACAAAATGCCCAGTTGTTGAGCCAGTCAAATGCTCTTTGGTTACTGATCCTGTCCGGGATGCAAAGGGAAAGGCAGTGATTGAAGACATAACTCCACCTCTCACCCCAACCTCTTCTATTCCTGTGCAACAGGTAGAGAATTTCTCTTCTCAACATAATTCACAGAAGCGTACTCTTGTTGATACAAGCCTGCGCCGCAGTCAGCGTAAGAGGAGCTCTGCAGATGGTTTCAAACTACAACTTGTACTGAGCGACACTGTTTGGCCTGTTCTACTGAAGGACCGCATTTGACCACATCAGTAATCAGAAATCTTGGGGAAACTTTCTGTAATATTGACCCTGAGAAGCGTTCTGCGAAGGCGCTCTTAGCAAAGGTGAAACAGCCAGCCCCTGGAGGGAAAAGAACGAAGCTCCAAAAAGTTCAAACTAATGCTACCAATGACAAGCCCAATAAGCCAAAGCCCACTAAAAAGCCTAGTAAGGCGAAGGATAAGCCCGGCAAGAAAAAGGCTGGCAATTGATTCATCACAGGCTGACTTAATGGGTGCTCTTTTTGTAACCTTCAGCTCTTTTGGATGCTACTCTTCCCTGATTCCAGCTTTACTTCCAGATTGTTTCAAGACTGTGTTATATCTTTTGCACACCTATGTTATACATAGAATGTTGCCTCTGCTTCTCCTTATTTATTGCTTATCATGAATCCACAAATAAGTATGCGCTCTTGGAAAGTTCTTAGTTGGAATGTTCGTGGGCTTAATTCGGATAGAAAATGGGATGCTGTTCGTGATAAAATTGTAGAAAGCAAATGTGATATTGTTTGTCTGCAAGAGACTAAGAGAGGTTTCCTTGACTCAGCTTCTCTTAAAAAGTTTTGCCCTTCCAAATTAAGCAGTTTTGAATATTTACCCTCTATTGGGGCTTCTGGGGGAATGCTTGTTGCTTGGAATCCAACCCTCTTTCGGGGAGAATTAGTCTTCACAAATGATTTTGCCATGTCAGTAGAATTCACCTCGCAGCACTCTGGTAACAGCTGGTTGTTAACAAACATTTATGCTCCATGTACTTCAGACAGAAAGAGAAGCTTTCTTAACTGGTTCAAGCACATCCAAATGCCTGAGGGTATAGATTGGCTGATTGTGGGCGATTTTAATCTCATCAGAAAGCCTCAAGATAGAAATAGAGATGGCGGCGATATCACAGAAATGTTCCTCTTTAATGAAGCTATAAGTTCGCTAGGCCTCATGGAGCTCCCACTTCTAAACAAAAAGTATACCTGGTCAAATAAGCAGCATCGTCCCCTGTTAGAAAGGCTAGATTGGTTCTTCACATCCGCTGTTTGGAACATCTCTTACCCAAACACTCAAGTTTGGCCCTTAGTGATGGAACCTTCAGATCATACTCCATGTGTTGTCAATATTTCAACAGAAATTCCTTTTGGGAATAGGTTCAGGTTTGAAAACTACTGGATGTGCCATGATGACTTCCTCTCTGTAGTTTCACATGCCTGGTCTGTTCCTTCGCCTCATTCTGACCCAGCAAAAATCATTACTGGCAAATTTAAGATTCTTCGGGGGGTCCTCAAATCCTAGAGAGCAAATATTTCTAGCATGGCTGCTTCTATTGCTAATGTGAAACTAGTAATTAATTTTTTAGAAGTTCTGGAAGAATTCCGAGATCTTTCACTTCCAGAATGGAACTTCAAGAATATTCTTAATGAAAAGCTTCGCTCTCTCTTACATCAACAGCAAGTCTATTGGAAACAAAGGGGTACCATAAAGTGGGCACAATTAGGTGATGCTCCAACAAAGTTTTTCCATGCCAATGCAAAAATTAGGCTTCGAAAGAATCTTATTACTTCACTCTCTGATGGTTCTGGGAGGTTTTTGAAGACCATACTAGTAAGGCTCAGCTTTTATGGACTACTTTTAAAGATAGACTGGGTAAATCTAAGTTCACACAAATGCATTTTCATTTACACGATTTGATGGATCAACCTTGTGACCTTTCCTCATTAGAAGAACCTTTTAGTCTGGAAGAAATCACTTCAGTGATTAAGAAACTGCCAAGTGATAAATCCCCAGGGCCAGATGGTTTCAACAATGAATTCCTGAAGAAGTGTTGGGGTCTGATCTCTGCTGATTTCTTTAAATTGATACAAGCCTTCTTTCATGGTAACATCTGCCTCCAAAGTCTCAATGGCTCTTTGATCACACTTGTTCCGAAGAAAGATACACCAGTAACAGTCAATGATTTTAGACCCATTTCGCTGCTTAATTATTCTATGAAATTAATTACAAAGCTTCTAGCTAACAGATTACAGTGCTTTATTACTCAGCTAGTGCACAAAAATCAATATGGATTCATCAAAACAAGAATAATACAAGATTGCCTTGCCTGGTCTTTTGAATACCTGCACTTATGTCATCATTCAAAGGAGTTAATCATTCTCAAGTTAGATTTTGAGAAGGCTTTTGATAAAGTGGAACATGAAGCTATTTTACAGATAATACAAGCTAAAGGATTTGGCCCTCGTTGGTTAAGATGGATGCAAGCTATCCTTAACACTGGCACTTCCTCAATCCTCTTGAATGGAGTCCCAGGGAAAACTTTTCATTGCAAGCGAGGGGTTCGACAAGGAGATCCTTTGTCGCCCCTTCTCTTTGTTTTGGCTGCTGACCTCCTTCAGACAATACTTAACCGAGCAACCTCCCTTGGACTATTGAATCTGCCCATCCCAGTCACTCATACATCTGACTTTCCCATTGTGCAATATGCAGATGACACCCTGATAGTAATGGAGGCTTCTAGTCGGCAACTCTTCTGCCTCAAAGCCTTACTTAATACGTTTGCGGATTCAGTGGGTTTAAAAGTTAACTTTGCCAAATCTATGATGGTTCCAATCAATGTTTCTCATGATAAGTTGGAGGTTCTGGCTTCACTTTTTGGGTGCTCACAAGGATCTTTGCCTTTTACATATCTTGGGCTTCCTCTTGGTTTAACAAAGCTGAGAATTGTTGATTTTTTGCCTTTGGTCAGGCGTTGTGAACGAAGGCTTGTTTCAACCTCTTCCTTCCTCACACAAGCTGGGCGGCTCCAACTGACAAATGATGTTTTCTCTTCTTTACCAACGTTCTATATGTGCACTTTCAAGCTCCAAGATGCAGTTGTTAAATAGATTGACAAGTATAGAAAACACTGCCTTTGGCGAGGGTCTGATATCAATAATAAGGCTCCACCCAAAGTAGCCTGGAATATGGTTTGTAAGCCCAAAAATGCAGGTGGTCTAGGAGTCCTTAATTTAAGAGCTCAAAACACAGCTTTGTTACTCAAAAATTTTCACAAGTTCTTTAACAGATTGGGTTCACTTGATCTGGGAAAAACATTATTCCAATGGAAAGCTCCCAAGTCACATTAGCAAAGGGTCTTTCTGGTGGCGAGATATTTTAAGGTTGCTCACAGCTTTCAAAGGCATTGCCTCTGTGCAAGTGAATGATGGTCGAACGTGTTACTTCTGGAAAGATATGTGGAATAACCGAACTCTCAGTCATTACTTCCCCGAGCTATATTCCTTTGCAAAAAAACGCCAGAATCACCCTCCACAAAATGAAATTGACTGCAAACTTGTAGGACCTCTTCCATCTGCCATTATCAGCTCAAGCTTATACACAGTTTCAAGAACTCCTGTCCATCCTGGAAGATTTAGTCCTCTGTGTAGACAAAGATAAGTGGAGTTATATTTGGGGCTCCACTTTCTACAAATCCTCTAGAGCTTATCGAATTTTAATTTGTCACTCACCTGTTCACCCAATGCTAAAATGGATTTGGAAATCATCCTTGCAACCTAAGCATCAAGTCTTTTGCTGGCTTTTCTTTTGGGACCGGCTTAGTACCAGAGCACTCCTAAAGCACAGAAACATGTTGTTAGCTTCTTATGATTGTGTTCTTTGTGACAGCAATTCTGAGGAATCTGTGGTACATTTGCTTTTTTCATGCACTTTTGCGCAGAGTTGCTGGCACTCGTTGGGCTTACACCTTGGTGCCCATCTCGATCCAGGGGAGGTTTTCTTAAGTTTCAAAGATCAGCTCAAAGTGCCTTTTTTCATGGAGATAATTGGTTTAATGTGCTAGAGTGTTTGGATGTCACGAAATGACTTGATCTTTCGTGAGATTCCACCTTCTTTGCAGAGGTGTAGACGGATCTTTAAAGAAGAGTTTGCTCTGATCATCCATCGGGCTAAGAAGAAATATTTTCCTCAGATCATTATTTGGCTTGAAGCCCTCTTGTAATCTTCTTTTGTTTTATTTTTTGGTTTTGTGTCTTGAACCCTGTTTGTTCTGTACTCTTTTTCGTTTCTGATCTATTTTCAGTAGGGGGTAACCCCTCCTGTTTCTTCAAAAAAAACTATTTATGGGTTGGTGGAATCACACCCTCACACACGTCTTACCAAGTTCTTACCAATGCAAGCAGTGAATGGTACAACCGGCAGCTGGTTCGTGATACCTGTGAGGAAGTGGCACCAAGATTGCAAAGGTCTTTTGCATCGATCCAAGAATATGTGGAGCTTGGAAAGTACACAAAGAGAAAAATATGTATATGTGGCACACAAGTCAAGAATGATAGCAATGCTGAATTATAGTCCCAAATACCTATTCTCGTTCTTTGGCCTAAGGTGTTCCAAGTACTGTGTGTGACAAACAAGGTGGTGAAACAAGGATGATGGACAACAAGAGTATCTGAATCAAGGACCAAGACAGCACACGCTAACACAGCTCACTTTGCCCTTCTCTATGTGCTCCTCTAGATATTGTTCCTCTTTTGCCCTTCTCTTTTTTGTATTTTTTGGGCTGTCGTTGTTTTTTTGGGAAACTTTGACTTTTTATTTTTATTTTTTTCATATTTTTTTCACAGAGCAGAGCACAAAAATAGGAACCACACAAAGTTCTGATACCAACTGATGTGACGATGGCCCGATCTTCCGAGAGGTACTGATAAGTCAATTGTGGAGATCTCGACGTTGATGATCCAAAGGCTCCGACCAAAACAGATCGAACCCCTCGCAATCACTACACCACTGCTCCGTTGGTTATCAACCGTGCCAAACACGATTGACCTCGCCAAGAAGGCTATCTCCTGCAAGCGAATCGAGAACACAAGCAAGAGAGTACAAGATGCAATCTAAAATTACGAATAAAGATTAAGTTCACAAGTTGGGGTCTCACAAACCGATGAACGGCGAAACTGTTCAAAGACAGATTAATCTAAGCAAAACCCAAGGAAAACTAAAGGGGTCCGGCCTCCTTAAATAGGGAAGGGGAAGCCACACTTATCTAATGAAAAGGGATGTGGTACTATTCCTAATTACTATTCACGCACGTGGTACTGTTAATGAGAACAGTACCGGCCCAAATAGCCCAAGTTACAAGGCCCTCGGCCCACTTTGACTCGGACTGGAAAGGTGATGTAATTTGTTTTGCATTTTCTGATCTTCTCGGGTGGAGTTTGGAGGTGAGACTAGATCCATCTGAAAGTAGACTCCAAGAGCTTTCCAACGAGTACTCACGGGCCCCGAGAAGCCTTCTGGATCAAAAGTTATGGCTGTTTGAAGTTGGCCAGTCAAGCTGAATCCGAATTGATCTGGAGGCCGAATTGGATTCCAAAACCTGTCCAACTTGAACCCTTGCTTCAATTGGTTCCAAAGTGATGTGGTGCTACAAATATATATATATATTTTCATCATTAGGTAGCATCATATTCTCATTTGAAATATGTTGAAGTTGAAGAAACGAATTCACCTTTAGTTCATTCTTGATATTGGCCGCTATGGTCGTACGTGTTGGTGGCGTGGTCACATCATCCTCCCCTTCTTGATGGAAAACCGTCCTCAGTTTTAACATTTGTGTAGTGTCACATATTGCATGATCTTGATCATAAATTTTGGTGTATGATAACAAACGCAACAAACTCTCATTATGTAATATCATAAGTTCTTTATCAAATAAAGTAAAATCTCTTTGAAATGAGCTCACCTCATAATTTAAGTGATACGTAGGAGCTCTTGTAATTGTAACAACAAGTAGAGCAAATATGGTTGTATCCACAGGGTTCATGTTCTTATCAGTACGTGTACCCTCCGCTTTTCATGATCGCACCTGTCTCTTACTAACTCGTAGGACTTAGCACTCTGTCCTCACGCTTCCTAGCCGAGGTAGATGCTCGAGTGCTCATCTGGCGCCAAGTCGAGGTAGACACTCGAGCGCTCTATTCCCTACCCTTCGAAGTGGTGGCAACAGAGATGGTGCCTAGCTGAAGTAGACGCTCGAGCGCTCCATCCCCTACTCTTCGAAGTTGTGGCAGTGGAGCTGGTGCCTAGCCGAAGTAGACGCTCGAGCGCTCCTCCCCTACCCTTCGAAGTGGTGGGCAGAGTGGCGCCAGCCGGCAGACGCCGAGCGCCCATCCCTACCCTTCGAAGTGGTGGCAGCGGAGCTGGTGCCTAGTCGAAGTAGACGCTCGAGCGCTCCGTCCCCTATCCTTCGAAGTGGTGGCAGCGGAGCTAGTGCCTAGCCAAAGTAGATGCTCGAGCGCTCCGTCCCCTACCCTTTGAAGTGGTGGTAGCAGAGCTGGCGCCTAGCCGCGCAATCTTACAGCTATTTGTACTCTATAAAGTACACGCCAAGGCGTGAGGCCATCGTGCGAATGAGAGCACACATATGGATGCAGACGGCACCCAGCAGCATCAAATACTAGTGAAGAGTGTACCTCTGTTACCTGCCACTTGCTGCGACTAACATGTTCGATACTACATGCATGCGTCTGGCGCGCCACTAAAGCGATGCACTCCCTGGTGCGACACGCGCGCAAGCGCCTTATCCAAGAGGTGTGCCGCTAAGGCGATGCACTCCTGGTGCTACACGCGCAGAGGCATGTTATCTTAGAAGCGTCGTGTGAATTCTTTATACTCCGTAAAGTTGCTTGGGATGACAAGTTCCAGCCGCTTCACCCTCCGAAGGGTGCACGTGGAGGCCGCGCGTCTTATTCATACTTCGTAGAGTGCATGCGGAGGCGTCCTCCACGTATTTTATTTATACTCCGTAGAGTGTGCACGGAGGCTTGCCTCCGCACGTCTTATTTATACTCCGTAGAGTGCATACGGAGGCTTGCCTCCATGCATCTTATTTTATACTCACGAAGAGTATGCGCAGAGACTGCGTATCTTATTTTATACTCACGAAGAGTGCTCGCGGAGACTGCGTGTCTTATTTTATACTCACAAAAGTGCGCGCAGAGACCGCATGTCTTATTTTATACTCACGAAGAGTGCACGCGGAGACCGCGTGTCTTATTTTATACTCACGAAGAGTGCGCGCGGAGACCGCGTGTCTTATTTTATACTCACGAAGAGTGCGCGCGGAGACCGAGTGTCTTATTTATACTCCGTAGAGTGCACGCGGATGCTTCCCTCCACCTTTCTTATTTATACACCATAGAGTGAGCGCGGAGGCATGCCTCTACGCGTCTTATTTATGCACCGTAGAGTGCGCGCAGAGGTGGGCCTCGGTGCGTCCTATTTATACTCCGTAGAGTGTGCGCGGACGCAGGCCTCCTTGCGTCCTATTTATACTCCGTAGAGTGCGCGCGTCTTATATATACTTCATAGAGTGCGCGAGGAGGCAAGCCTCCATGCGTCTTATTTATACTCTGTAGAGTGCGTGCGGAGGCTTGCCTCCGCGCATCTTTACACAGAATAGAACAAGTTTTGCAAACGGTGAACTTTATTGATCTCCCATTTGCACGAGTGAGTGATTACAAAAGGCAAGATACTAACCGCGGACCGCTCGAGGATGAAGACGTCGCTGACCGCTGCTACTGTGGGTAGATCAAGAGGGGAGCCTATAGTGTCAAAGCGACCAGTGTGGGAAGGCTGGCGAGGTGCTTCTTGAGGCCGTCGAGAGCCTTCGTGTGGTCGTGTCCGCCTTATGATTCTCGGTGGACCTTATGGTGCAGGCCCCGAGCACCGAGCTCTATGCGTCGGGCAAGATCCTGGTCACTGAAGGTAGTGATGATACCTTGCAGGCCCGGGAGCTTCATGCATAAGAAACCATGGTGTGGGACTGCCCCAAAGGAGTTGAGGGTTGGGCGCCCCAGTATGGCATTATATGGGTACGAGATATCAACGACGTCAAAGGTGACGTCTTCGCTCCTCACGTTGCTCCCTGGCCAAAGGAGACTTGCAGGCGTATCTGACCGAACACCTTCGGTGGCTGACCCCCGAAGCCCTATAATGGGATTCTCGAGGGGCCCAAGCGACTCCGAGGGATCCCCATCTGGTTGAAGGCTACTGCGAACAGGATGTTCGCGGAGCTGCCTCCATCGACCAGTACGCGTTTGACATCGCATCCTGCAATGGTGGCCTGGATGACCAGGGGGTCTTGGTGAGGGAACTCCACGCCCTCAGCGTCAGTGGGCGTGAAGGTAATTTCGTGCTGCGCCTACTCTGGCGGTGCTTGCGTCGGGTATGCTGACACATGGTGTAGCCTCCGCGCGTAGGCCTTCTGTTGCCGCGCCGAGGCAAACTCTAGTGAAGAGCCCCCAAGATGACGTTTATAATCTGGTGCTGGGCTCCCTCCGGGGCTTGAATTCGCAAGGGGCCTTCTTGGGGTTGCTGCACGTGGGCTTGAATCCGCAAGGGGCCCTCCTGGGTTGCTGCTCGTGGGCTTGAATCCACATGGGGCCCTCTTGGGGCTGCTGCACGTGGGCCATGATGGGCGGCCCCGGCCCCTTCTTGAGCCCAAAGTGCTACCGCCTACTCTATACTATTACCAACTTCAACTTTTGCTGTTGATATTGCGAAGCAATTCTTTTATTTAAATATCAATCAAACGACAAAAGTCGATACGCTTGACACTAAGCGTAGCAGAGGTATAAATTTGCTAATTACCAAAAAGGTACTTAACCATTCAAGGCTAAGTATGTTAACTGTAGATGATATGTGAATTACTGATGCACGTGAAATAACTGTGCTACTCCCGCCCATACATGTCGCCTTCAACAGATTCCTAAAAAAACAATGATAAAGCAAGAGTGAGTTCGAAGACTCAGCAAGCACATGATAAAACAGTGACATCACTTTAGCACTCAATCGATTTCATGAACCGTAAGCTGTAAATCAACTCTATAACTATAAACTGTAAATCAAATCTGTAACTGTAAACTGTAAATCCAATCTGTAACTAGAAACTGTAAATAAATTCTATGTCGTTGGTATAGTAATCACCAAATCACATTTATGAACTGTAACCTAGAATCTCTGGGTTTCCTCCCTGCCACCTATTCGTTTGTTGCAAATGCAATGCGATGCAATGCACCTCTGTATGCAGCTTATACTGGTATAGTGGAGTTGCTTCACCCGTCGATAAAACCCCTCTGCCTCCATCCCTGGAGGTGCCTACCGAAGTCGGTCTCGATTTCCCCATCGTCGTGGGAGGCCTACCGTCGTAGGTCCATGAGTGCAATGCATAATGCGCCTGTTGTATGCCGCTTATACCGGTGTTCATGATGCTCATGGTGCGATGCAAATGCAACATTCTTCAAATGTTGATACTTAATCATAAGCATCACTTATTGCAATACAATCAACAAATAAGCTAGGATATTATTTCATAACACGGCGTAAATCATGGCATGAAACAAATACCAGGCATTCATCATAATCCACTATTCTACTATGCACTTGTCAGGTTATCCCTGTGGACGATGCGTGGAGGAGCGTCAAACCAAAACCTCCACCTGGAAGCATCAACCGAACACTCAATTCAATATTGTAATTCACACAAGCATACAAACAACATCGATTCTATGCATATAGACAATCGACAGCGTTCCTACGCGTAAACCCGATACCAACAACCTCCCTCTCACCGGACACCTTTGCGATGCCCTGATACCCAAACAATCATAATTTAATGACCGTTGTCTATAATCGTAGATAAATCTTATTTACACGTCTACCATTTTCCTTCATTTTTCTCCTCTTTTCTTTTCTTTTTTCCCTCCTCTTCTTTCTTATTTTTTCTTTCTTTTCCCTTTTTCCTTCCTCCCCTTCTTTTCTTTTCCCTCCGCCGACACTCTCATTTCTTTCCCCTCTTTCTCTCTCTTAGCTGTCTCCTCTCCCGAATTCAGATCGGGTCCGGTGCCGCGCCGCCTCAGCTCCTCCTCGACTCAGGCGTCTCCGTCGCCGGCTCCTTCGTGCTCCGCCTCCCCTCGACTCAGCTACGCCATGGCGATGCCGCTACTCGTTGCGTCCTGGCGCTCCCATCGTCGACGCCTCGCCTCGGCCATCTTTTCCGCGGTTACTGCAGTTTTCCCCCTATTACTATTACTCCGGTCTCTCGCCTTCTCTAGGTCCTCACCGCCCAAGCTCCTCGCCGCCCCTACTGGTAACTCTAGGTTAACCCTAGGTTTGGGGCTTTTGCCTGTCGACCCCGATTTATGCTTCCTTTTCCCCTTGACTCGCCTCTTCTACTCTCTCCCCCTCTATTTCTTTGATTTGATACTAGATTTTGATTTGCCTCTTTTGATTTTCGAATCTACTCGAGGGTGGTTGTTCGGTGGCTCCGGCGGGGCTCGAGGTCATGCCATGCGCCGGGGGAGCATGCCATGGCCGTCAGGTGCGCAGTGCCCTTCCTACACCACGATGGTTCACCTCCTCGGTGCTATTTACTCCCTCTACTCTCTTCCTCTACCTCCGATTGGTGGTGCTCTAGGGTTTTGGTTGTTGCATGTGTGGCTCTGAATAATGAAATCTTGGGGAAAATGGTTGGTATGGCCTACCTCGGTCGGCTGGGCTAAGGTTGTCTTGTGGTGGCACCGTCGTTGCCTTCCCTTGGTGCTTGCCTAACCCTAGAGCTGTTGTTTCCCCGTCGTTCGTGGCTCCTCACCCTGGCGCCTACAACCGAGCTGCTCCTCCCTCTTGCTCTCGGTTTGTTTGGGGTATGGTGTGGGGAAAGATGAGGGATGGGGAAGGAAGTGAGCTTCGGCTGGGTATAATCTTCTTTCTTGTGGCCGTGTTATTCAGAGGCGATGTGCTGTTTTTTGGAGAGTGTTGTGCTGGTTTCACTGTTCTATATGGGTTGCCGGCTGATATTATGTTGGTAACCAAATGGAACTTTGCCTCTTTTACTTGGCTGACCTTAGCCTGGTTTCACACCTTGCTACACTGTTCTTTTACTGTAGCTGTGGGCTGTATTTGGATATTTGAAGACAGTGGGCTGGTTTCCAAGGTCCTTTGAATATTTCAGGTTTGTTTATGCCGAGTGATGACCCTATAGTTGTGAGAGGTGCCGACTGGCCCCCGGACGGTCAGGTATCTCTGTGAATGAACTACCCTACCCGAAATTAACATCTAGGATTCTGTAGGTAATTTCTTCGTTTTTCTTCCCTTTTCTTTCCCACGGGTATTATAGAGTAGACTGACAAAACTAAATTTCACCAAAAATTCGGTCCAAAAATATTTTCGCTGGATGGGGACATGATCATCTTCCCCGCGAATTTGCTGCAGACAAGGTACAAGGCCTCATCGAGATCGTTCCTGTGAAAGCCAATGGAAGACTGGACAAGTCATAAATCGTTGTGGTGGTCGCCTCGTCGGGTGGAGGTCAAACGTACAGCCGCATGTACTACTCTCACCTCACGGTGGGTGCCATGCATGTTCCACTTTACATGAACCACCACCACCATCTATCTAGCCTGAAACTCGGACATGGACACCTCGTTCACCGAGGACGCGACTGCCCTTGGGTTAGGGCTTGTTCCATCTCCACTATGCGCAAAGGCGAAGGCTGGCTTCGATGGCGAAGCGAAGCTGGACGCCTCGCTGTGAAGCATGACAAGGACGCTCAGCATCGTCGGCCGATCTGCCGGGTTCTCCTGGACGCAGAGGAGCCCGAGATGAACGCACTTGAGCACCTCGTTCTCTGGGGTCTGCCCGTCAAGTAGTGACGCATCCGTGATCTCCAGTGGTGCTCCCTTCAACCAGTGATCCCATACCTGATTAAGTGCATGGTTTGCTTAATTGGTTACTTCCTGCATGCAATTCCATATTGCCATTATGCTGTATATGGAAAGTAGGACACTAGCTAGGACGACTCACATAGCTCAGCAGATTGTTGGATTCTTCGACTGAATCGAACATGTCAGTGTTCTTCCTGCCCGTCACGATCTCTAGGACTAGAACTCCAAAGCTGTAAACATCTAGCTTGACTGACAAATGCCCCAGTACCGCGTACTCTGGCGCCATGTATCCTCTGCCACACAAGAAATCGACAGAGTTCAGAATTCAGAATATGGAAATGGAATGCTGTCAGTGCCAAGGGAGGTGTCAATCAAGTCCCATTGCTTACAGTGTTCCGACGACTTGGCTTGTGATGCTATTAGTTTTGGAACCGTCGAAGAGCCTCGCCAGGCCGAAATCCGAGATCTTTGGGTTCATGTTGGCGTCTAGCAGGACGTTGCTGGCCTTGAGATCGCGATGTAATATTTTTATCTGTGAATCCTCATGAAGGTACAGTAGACCTCGTGCGGTTCCATAGATGATATGGTACCTCGTATCCCAATCTAACAGTTCGCGCTTCTCCGGGTCTGCGAGATCGATCATGCAAGCCTTGCTCAGTTACACAATTAGACTAGTGGTCAACTTTGTCATCATAGTATTTGCAGCAGCTGATGGTAGACTGATGGTATTGACAGTAAAATGCAGTAAGTTTGTGCAGCTGTTGGTACCAAAGAGAAAGGTGTCGAGGCTTCGATTAGGCAGGTACTCGTACACAAGCAGCTTCTCCTGGCCCTTGATGCAAACACCTAGAAGCTTTGCAAGATTGTTGTGCCGGAGTTTGACAACCAACAAGAGCTCATTTTTCAACTGCTCGAGACCTTGCGCCGACGCCTTGTCCAGCCTTTTCACAGCTATTTCCTGTCCATCCGGCAAGAACCCCTGAATGGATCAAATTGTTTCAGATCATACCAGAATATATTTGTCTTTCATTGGTGCGTCGTAAATAATAAAAGGATGTTTCATCAGGTTATTCTAAATCATAAAGTTACATTATAAGTTGATCTAGCAAGCACGCACATACCTTGTATACTGCTCCGAATCCTCCATGTCCAAGCTTGTTATCTTCAACGAAATCCCCTGTTGCCTTTCTTAATGCTGGCAGATCAAAGAGAAGTGGCCCTGAACCGTCATCTTCCTCGGCATCTGCATAAACACGCATTTCTTCATCAGCAACAAAGTATGAGTATGTTCATGTCATTTATATTGTAACTCATTCCTGCCATATTTTCAATGTTTTCATTCCTGCCATATTTTCAATGTTTTCTGGCTAAGAGTATTTGCTGGTGCTTTCGAGGAACCATCGACTAGTTTCTTGTAACAAAAGTAGTAGGTGCCTTATGAATCACATATAGACCTGTTATAGTCAGTCAGCCCGGCACTGCATGAAGCCCCAAAAAGCCGATGAAAATAATAAAATAATATTTTATTCATAAAATAATTTAAAATAATATTTTAGTCAAAGATAAAAAAGGATAAAATTTTTTATTCGGTAAAATGCATTTTTCAGGCTTTGGGCCTAGCTCGGGGTTTGAACAAGCTTATTAAATGTCTAAGTTGGTGCTACAGCTCGTTGCTTTTGGCCATGCATAGGAAAAAAGAAGTTTTGCTATTGCTGAGTTGCCTAGATGCTCTCATCAAGTCTATGTGGATTTTTTGCTGACTGTTGGATTTGCGTGGTGATTAATGCGATGGCTGATTTGATGTTGATCTAATGGATAAAAATGTGACTAAAATTAAGGGAAAAACAGTCTCATTACAAATGGACAAAAAAAAGGTGATATGAGTTCTCATTAGGGGTGTTAAACAGAAAATGAGGAAGCTAGAAAGATGCATGTGGCTCACCCTGACATTGTTTCGACTGTAATTTTCTCCAGAGGTAAATGGTAAGCACGGACAGGAGGATAACTACAGCAACAAGGACGGATGCAACCACTGTCGCTGCATTTTCTGCGCGCCTTCTCTTTCCTACAGCTACATACTCACACAACGCATATTATTTCTGGTAAATCAGAGCAAATACATGCTACGCAAATTACATATTTTTCTGAAGAAACACATATCGACAGTTGATTGTTATAACAAGGGTTGTCATGACCGATCTTGAGGAGGAATCTATTTTCTTGACAGGAAAATGATCGGAATGATCAGTTTAACTAGAGATAACCAAGGCATAGTAATTAAAATGAACAGTTTCAAGAAAAATAAAGGGCCAGTCTATGTGCTGTAATTTGGGGGAGGGGGGCTCGTCTTTGTCTCAATCATATTCTTGTTTACATTCTTGCTTGATTTTGCTTGTTCTTAAGCTAAGTTTATGATTTTGAGTTCGTGAGAGTTCTAACCTAATCTCTTACATAAATTATCTTATTAGGACATCTGAGAATAGATTTAGAAGACATCATGATTTATATCTTCACAAGTAAGAAGTAATTTAAATTTTCGAGTTTTGGTGTTCTTGTGAACTAGATTCGATTCTCTCTAATTTAGTGAACTCAAGCCTAAGAATCTGGTGATTGTTGATTGGTTTAGGTTCCTATTATCTTGAACAAGTCTCATGCAAAATTTAGAAGTGCTTGAATAAAGATTGGGTAAGTTTTTGAAATTTTGAGCTTTTATTCCGAGAGATTTTCAGGTCAAGAAATAGGGGATCGATTAGACTGGCCCTAGACCTAGGATCGAATCGATCTCAGTGGTCAGACCAAGCTTGGTAGTCAGACTAGCCAATCTATGGTGGTCTGATCGGCCTTGTTCTATTGGTAGCTGCTTTTATTGCCTCAGGTCTACATCCGTGCTTTTGCTTGACCTAGTTGGTGTGATTTAAATTTGGTGACTATCATAGCCACTGAGTGAAGATCTTGAATACCTTTGAGAGAAAAAGGTTTGGGAAATATTCAACACTCTGATTGTCAACATCAATTCTACATACCTGAAAAAGTCATGCATGTAGCAAGTATTTTTCCCTTAACCTATAAGAACCCAAATTTCCTATGTAAATGTGTGGCTAGATAGTATAATCATTTATATTTTAAAGTAGAATTGCATTTTTTTCTAAAAAAATAAATGCTTTTAATTGAAAATATTGTTGTATTATTTTACCTATATATCTCTAATTAATCTGGAAGTAACAATATAGACCTATCAAATAAGCAGTGCTATCTCTTTTCTAATTAAAATGGAAAGTTGTATAATCTTAAATTGAATGTGGAGACTTCTTTTTTGCATCACTTAAATAATACAACAGATAGATGATTTGACATAAACTGAAAGGAAGGTGTCTCACTCTATAAGTCCAACACATATATTTAGAAGGCATATTATTTAAGTAATATTTAATAAAATTATATCATATTTATCTATAATAGAAATAGCAGTGTTATAAAACCCATATTAATTAACTAATGTGCTTTTTAGCTATGTGGGGCGGATTTATATTACAGAACGGAGGGAGTAATTAAGACCAAATACCGTTCTCCCTAGCCGCTGGCGGCCACAACATCGGGGCGACGAGCTTGACCGCTGGACTGCCGTCGTAGAACAGAAAGGTCTCATACCGGAAGTTGCACCACACCGCATCGATCCGCCCTCCCATTCGGCTGTCGAACACCTCGGCCATGTCGCCCTGAGCGCCTCGAGGCACGCCCGGCATGCCGGCGGCGCCTGGTCCGGCGTGCACCGCACCAGCCCGTAGATGTTGTGCACCAGGTCCTCCGTCGTCGACGTGAACCCCTCTCCGGAGGTCATCACCCCGGCTGCGTACCTCGATGTCGAGTTGAACGCCGCCCAGTCTGATAGCGCGTCGACGAGGTCGGCCACGAGTGCGTCGAAGCGGCCGGCGTTGATGGTGATGCGGTCCTCGTTGGGGCTCGCGATCTGGACCTCGGTGTTGTCGGGCCTCGCCGTGAAGTCCACGTAGGAGTATCGGAGGAGGCAGCGGTCGTAGAAAACGGTCACGTCCCTGTCTCCCCGGCACTCGTTGAAGGCGACGGCCGGCACGAGGGCGAGGCAGGACGCGCAGCCGGCGTCGTCGGTGTCGGCGCGGCAGAGCGCGAGGCCCCACACCGTGTCCGGCCCTCCGCCGCCGGCAGACGCTCTGGCGAAGCCGTTCGTGGAGTTGGGGGCGCTCGCGGACAGGGAGGCGAGGACGGCGCGGACGTTGGAGTGGTATGTTGTGTTCGCGGCGTAGCTGGTGCCGTTGTTGCAGGACCAGTTCATGATCTCGAAGGCACGGCAACGGCAGGGAAGGGAGAAGAGAGGTACAAGTATAGATAGTAGTATTAGGATGGAGGTGGTGGTGCATGCCATGGCGTTGGTTGGGTTGGCCGTGCCGGCGCGTTTGCGGCCGATCAAACTCAGACTAGCTATAAAAGGGCGAACCACGCCTGCACCAAGTCAAGCTAGCTCCACAAGATAGCAATGGGATGACTGAGATATCTTTGACCATGGCGATGCCAATGTGATAATTAGAGTAAGACTCTGTTTATATTAACTTCTGTTTTTATCTTTTATTGAGATATCTTTCATCATGCTGATGCCAACATGATAATTAGAGTAAATTACAAATTTTCACTCCGCGTCAGGTTTTGCGAATGCTTTCAGATAATGCCAGCCTAAATGCAATTTTGTGGCAGAATCTCTTCTAATGAAATACTGTGAGCGGGTCCCACATGTCATACCACTCTTCTCCTTCCCCCTCTCACCACCACTTGCCCCTAACCCTCCACCGTCAACGCACAAACTGTGGCACACATGTCGCCATACAACTGCAGAACTAACTCAATACTCGCCGCCGACCACAAGCATCGCCGCATCCGTCATCCCCTAAATTCCCCTTGGGTGCCATGTGCTTACCTTGATGCCACAGCCCACTTCCGCTGACTATTCTGCGCACTGATGAGCTCACGATGTTTCGCTTCCTCGTCTCGGCTAAACTCTCCCTGCTGCAGGGCTACGACGCCTGCGTCCTCTTTCTCCCCCCTTAATCAATCTTGATGGTTTGTACTTCATCGATACGAATCACCCACATCTTCTTGCCATGTACAGAGGCACTTGATCGTATGCTGTGGTATCTCGCCAATGTCTTCTCGTAGCATCTTCTCGTGGCATCTTCTCGTCAACGTTGTTTTCGGTCTCACATCGACTTCTCGGTCTCACACGGGGAAGTCGAACAGCAAAGAAAGAAGAAAAGCAATGCAGTTATGTTCGCGTCAGAAAAAAATCTTATGTGTGCTTGTTCGTTCGACTTCCCCGTGTAGTGTGAGTCCACAGGTAACTTGTATCCACACTGTTCGCTATCCAACAAGAGTGTGACAACCACAGTGGTCAAGAGCGAGCTGAGACTGCTCTGTTTCGACCACGTAGTCGTAGGAACCGTTGTGCGGTCGTATTGCGTTTTGGGGGTGCAGAGATCCTATGAGGCGGTTATCCCCAACACCTGCTACGTGGTAGTATCCGACCACCCACAACGTGGTCGTTACCGACCACGCACGGCGACTTGGAGCTTCGACCATGGTGCATCTTCAACCATGGGCATTTTGACTATGGTACTCCTCCGAGTATGTACTGACGACTATGACTGTCGATTATCGACTATCGACCACGGCTGTTGACTATCGACTATCGACCACAACTGCGACTATCGACCGTATACAAACACCACAACCATGTACAAACTATTAAGATTAATTTCAACACTCTTAACTTCGCGCAACCGCTAGTGGGTCGGCATCACCGTCGCCTTCTTCCTCGATCCGATCTAGTGTCGCTAGTGGCCTGGCCGCCGCTGATCAACCATATCTCCGCCTCGACAGCAAACGCGGCCGGTTGCTATGCCTTGGATCTACCTCACCGCTTGCTACGAAATGTGGTATCAAGTCTTCCATTCTCACTGATGGGTGACAGGTGTGTAATCCATTCCACATGACGGGGAGCTACCTATACCTAGTGTTTTCCGCCGTTTGTCTAATGCCCTGTTCGTATTATTAGCTTTTGTTTGAAGAAATCAGTAGTTAATATAAACACTTAATTTTTTGAAACGCATTTTTTATTTCTCTTATTCTTAATTGTCTCACTCTGAGTATAAGTTAAAGGGTTATAGATGTATCACATATCTTATTGTTCTTGCCTCCGTCTCACGCAACCCTCACTTTGTTACCACTCTTCTCTCTTTCTAAAAGATATTTTTTAGCAACTATTATTTATTTTCAACGAAAAACTATCAGCAGAAATTAATATGAACACCCTAAAAGCTAATGTTACTTGAGTACTTGCGAAATCTAGGGCAAAGTAAAATCAGAACAATTTACTTAGCGTTAAGCGTAATTTACTCTAATAATTTTTAATTTTACCGTAGGGGACATCCAATGAAATTACTAATACGGATAAATGCTAAACATCCCGAAACTTGTATGGGTGGTAGACGAACGGACTTTAAGAAACCAATAGCAAGAGGGCTATACAAATCTTAAAGGTTGTCGCTGTTAGTGATAGGCGCAAAAGTGAAAGAAATCTAACTCTCAAAGAGTACAATTTCTAGTAACAAAACTTTATATGATTGGTTTCTTCAACATCTGATAACTTCACAGTTATGATACTGCATATCAGCATATGGACGCATATGGACCTAGTCCAGCTTAGGAAAATCACGAGTATCAAAATGGGCACGCGCATAGCGCTTTCTATTGACACCCGTCGTTATATATACAGATACAGGAGCAATTAGCGCTAACTACCAAAGATAGAAAAGACACTGGCCAAGTTTAGGTATAACAACTATGGCAAGCGCTATCGCTGTGAAATTTTGGGCAAAAATGACATTGTTGATCACCAAAATTCTAATTTTAGCCCTCAAACAACAGTATTTCTATTTCTAGCCCTCTCCCGACCGCATGATTTTTCTGGAGCTGACATGCGGCAATTGTGCGGTCTGGGACTGCACGACACCGAGATTGTGCGGTCCCCGACCACACGACCACTGTTCACAGGGTAATCGTGTGGTCGGGGACCGCACGACCATTGTTCATGGCCGAGTCGTGCGGTCCCCGACCGCACGACCTGGGTGCTATCACGTCTCGGCGCCGAAAGCCTTCGAAGCCGCACTGTGTTTGTGTTGCATGTTGGCTTTTTTTGCTGATTGATGCCACCCCGTGCTATCTCTTTTCTCTTTCTCCTGCAGCACATTTACACGCGCCAGCATATTACGGCCGTCCCCTACTCCATTGTCTACATTTGAGTGGCCTGAGACGCGCGATAAAATGCAGAGGATGGCCTGCGTTTGGAAGGCTTCACTGAGTTTGCAAGCATAGACAGAGAAGCAAGAAAATTGCAAAGCAAGAGAGGGAGCGTAGTGAAGGAAGGAAGAACAGCAAACACATGATTTGGAGTAATTTTCGCTAGGGATTTGAAGTTTTTGCAATTGTGAAAGTTGTAGATCGCTTCGTGAGTTTCAAGAAAAGGTAAATATCATCCCCGTGCGACTATAATGTTATCGTTAGTGATTAGCACGTCATTAGCGTAAACGTTTTTTATACTGTTGTAATGAGTGCAGATGGTGTAAGCGTTAAAATAAGTAGTTGTATTGTATTGTATTTTTATTTTATGTGAAGAAATTTTTTATACTGTTGTAGTGAGTGCAGATGGCGTAAGCGTTAAAACAAAGGTTGCTTTTATGTGAAGTAATTGTATTTGTATGTGGTAGCACGAGTTGCTGGATTAGAAATCCAAAACGTCACATTTAGTCGGATTAAGAAAAAAGTGGACAACACTGTTGGGTGCTAGAAATAATGAGCTACATGTCAATCTTTGAAGAAATATATCTTGAAGCGTAACCCTCCATATATGAAGCATGGTGCATTGTTGGGTGCTAGAAATAAAGAGCAACTAACTGTGAATGAGTACAATAAAATTGGATTAGGAAAATTGTAATGTAAATTATTTGTGAATTTGTGAATTCGATTGTTGGTTCCGTAAATAACAGATTCGGAAAAAAATTAGTTATTTGATTTACATAAGAATTCATAAGTAAAAAATGATGAAAAATGAGTTGTTGGATTGGTGAATTAATTAGAAGAATAATAATACAAAATAGGAGTGAAATTAGAAAAACTTGTAATTTAATTTTCACTGAAATTTGGAAGTAAGATCCGTAAATGAGAGAATTGGAAAAAAAAGTACATTACATTACTAATTTGATTTATATAGGAATTTTTTAGTGCACTCTATAAAAAATTAAAAATTAGAATTACAAATAAAAAAATTACAATTCGTATTTGTAGGTGATAGGCAGAACAACAAAATTAAGATGGAAATCTTATAATGTGGTAGTTGCTGTATGCTGCTACGCTTGTTGCATGTTATATACTAAGAGGGTTCAGTATGCACTTATATTAGGTACGCGATGGGTGACATCTAAGACTTGTTTGTGTTCTATGAAAGTGATCTCATACGTGACAGGCCATACGGAGCAGACCTGTCAAATTGTGACCGGACCGTACTCCGGGCACCCAATCTAAATGCCATGAGCTGTATGAGCTACGGAGATGCGTGCGTTCCGCATTCGATCGGGACACTGCAAGGAACAAATTATGGATCGAGGCAGTGTATGCCTCAGTGGTGGGGACTGCAGGGGAGACCATGTGGCAACTTCTGAAGGTGACCAGTGATGCTTCATGGGCCAACTACATGGAAATCGTGTGCAACCCTGCCACAGCGATATATGCCAGGCCAATGGTGTATGCTCACTTCGTGGAGAGGACAGAATCGTCCGCCACGGGTGGTTCTGGTGGCGCTGGCGGAGATGTAGTGCCTGGGTTACTCTTTGGTGCTCATGAAGATGCTGGTGCAGGAGAAGAAGTGTGTGAGGCAATGGGAGATGGAGACCTGCGGAGGCGTGTGGAGAATTTTCAGGCGAATGAAGGTGCGGAGAGGTGGTGGGCCGCCCGTGTTGATTATCACGAGTACCTTGAGGACCAGGTGGAAGAAGTGCACAGCGAGGACGAGGAGGACGTGGAAACAACAAATTCAAGAGAGGAAGAAGATAGAGAAGCTATATTGGGAGGTGTGTTAGCTGGTGTTGTGACCACCGACGTTGCATACGTGTCGTCCAGACTGGATGACATCTGTAACATCCTGAAGTTTTTAAATTTGAAAATATGGAGTTTGAGTTATTTTTGTCTATTATAATATTTGAATTTGGATTTTTATGGTGTTTTTTTTCTTTTTATTGAACTCTCAAAAGTTAAAGAAACTCAAGAAAGATAAAAACAAAATCAATGCTACACATAGGAATATACAAATAAAGGAAACTTAAAATCTAAATAAAGAATCAAAAGATGATCCATAAACTACCAAGTTGAGAAATGAAAATAAGCGTAAAATAATATTCCTAAAAGTGTTGGCAAGCAATTTAAAGGAAGCTAGCAAGTGTATATAAGTGCAAACAAATATGAATAATAATGTATGTATATATGTACATGTATACTATGTGAGAGAGTAAATAAATTAATATATGGGTACATACACAAAAATCGAGAAAAGTAAAAATACATGTATAGGTATATATCTCAAAACCTATGTGCAAATGTATATGTAAGTGTAAAATTCAATTGCAAAACCAAAAGAAAATGAAAAGAAAACACCGCCGGCCGCCATCACCCCGCCCGGTCTCTCTCTCTCTCGCGGCAAGACGCCGCGTGGGCCGGCGCCATGCCCAGCTTCTCTCGCGCCGCGCTGCAGGTGGCCCCGCCCCCCCCGCTTCTCTCTGGCCGGTGGACCCCGCCCGCCGTGGTCGCTCCTCCTTCCTCCTCTTCTCCACGCGCGCAGCCGCCGCCGCTCGCGCTCACTCCTCTGCGCAGCAAATCTTCGCTCCCTCTCTCACCTCGCGGCTGATTTAAAAAGTACAGCTACAGGAGGGGGAACTCACCTTCCCGCCACCTCTCTCCTACAAAATCCCGGCGAAGATTGAGTTCCTCCCCCCTTCCCCGCGTGAACAGATCACCGCCAGGTGCCGCCCTCACGGCGCGCCTCTCTCCGGCTATAAAAGCCACCCCCGTGAACTGCACCGCAAAGACTCCCTCCTCCCTTCCCTGGCCAAAACTCGGCCGTTGCGCCCCGAATCGCCGCCGACCCTCCCCTTCTTCCCGAGCTCCGGCGCCACCCTTCCCGCCGCTCCCGGCCACCTCCGGGCAATCCCCAGCTCCCAGAGCTTCGCGGGAGCCCGGCGAAGCCAACCGCCTCCCTCACCGGACCTCTCGTCGCCTGAACATCGCCGGCCTCGGCAGCCTTCCCTGCCGCGCTGCCGCACGCCGCCGCCCGCCACGTGCACCGCCACCCCGGCCGTCTACCCCAGTAGCATCGCCGTCTCGCGGGGATTATATATCACGCAGCCCCCAGCCCTTTCCGGCCACCACTCGCCGCCGGCGCCGTCGCCTCCGACTCCTCTGCCCGGCCGCCTCCCCGAGCTACCTCAAAAGGGTATGTTGCCCATAAGGGGTAGGCAATGCCTCCCCCGCTCACTTGGTTATCGCAGCGCGTCTCTCCTCCCCCCTTGCTCCCGCGTCGCGTGTTCGAGCCCCGGCTCCGCGCGCGCGGTTGAGCGAATTCTTTTATTTTCCCGACCGATGTGTGGGCCCACATGTCGGGCCATGCAGACTGTGGTCGCCACGACCACCGGGCCCCACCGGTCGCTGGCACATCTCGCACTACCACCCGTCTTGTGTGTGGACCCCATGAACAGTAACCGGACCCACATGTCAATAGCACAGAACGTAAATAAAAAGGAAAATTAAAAATAAATCTGAAAATGCCAGTGGGACCCACTGTCAGAAATTTGAGAATATTTGGAATTAACAGAACTGAGAACTTTGAATGATCATAACTTTTCATTTTAACTCCAAATTGAATGAAACAAATTTCTAAATTCATCTAAATTCAAGATCTGTCCAATGGAACTTAAATCATAATTTTTAGAGTTCATTTGAATTTCTGATGTTATTTGGTTTGAATTGCTGCTTTTCTTTTTGTACGAATTTTGGGCGCACGCTAAAATAGCTTACGAGGCACAAGAAGAAGAAATCGAGGCAGTGACACTAGAAGCATCGAATATCCGGATCCGACCATCGTGACCAAAGCGAGTCAATACTTTGATCATGTTGAACCTACATCTCTGCAAATTACTTTGTTTTAAATTAACAAATTGCATTGCTGTTATTTTTATACAAATACATGCTAAATTCGATATTCTAGTTATATGCCATTGTTTACCTTGAATAGTATTACCCTCTCCTTTGAGTATTTGAATGTGTGAACCTTGTCGCCCTAGCAAAAATATAATAGTAACATTTCGAAAATAAGTCCGTAGCCGTATGCCATGCTTAGCATTGATTAGGAACTCGGGGCAAGAAATTGTCCCAAGCATCACTTTTATTCATGAGAAACTGATTTGGGCAGTCATGGTGGAAATGACTGGTATATTTGGTTATGGATATTTTATGCTCCCAAAACCCCAACATGCTTTAATATCTAGGCGGATTGGTTCGAGGGTGTGTATGTGTGGTGCAGTGGAAGCACAAAGTGGGTTAGTGATAGACCGCCCAGATAGCCTAAGGACCGAATCTTGTGATGACCTCCCAGTGTACAACAAGAACAACCACAAGCTGGCAAAGTGTAGGCGGGGCTAACTAATTTGCATCGACTTAGTAAGAGTTGCGCCGGTGTGACCACGGGCGGGTAGAGGATGGCCACATCCTCCGACGTGACGCGCAAGAGGGGCTTCGGAAGGGTGGTCGCACTCAAGGAAGTGGAAACCTTAGCGGACGTAACTCTCGCTAAGAAAAATGTATTGTAAAGGTCTGTGATAGTCTACTCAATCGCATGGCTAAGGAATCATGTGGGGCAACGAGTGGATCTATCTCTTGTGGGTAAAGTGTACAAACTCTGCAGAGTCTAAAACTATTCGAATAGCCGTGCTTACGGTCAAGGGAGGACATGGGAACTTGACTAGATATAGTTCTATTTCAAAACGTTTTATGAATGGGAATGGAAAAGTGAAGGCGAAGGACCGCCTGATTTGGAATTGTCCTCGGTGTCGTCCCAGTGGTAAGTTAAGCGGCTATAACGCTGAAAGATGGTGTGATGCCATGGTAATAGTGTGCATATGAGGTAATGCTTTAAGTACGGAAAATCATGTTAATATCCCTTGAACATTATGCTTTTGTTCAGAACTGCTAGGTCTCAGGAAATTTTATGTATTATATTTCAAATAGTGGCATTTCTATTCTTACGAAATAAAATATGGGTGGAATAAACAGGGTCGCGAGTAAAAGAGAGGAATGTTTGTAGAGTACATATAAAGGCATTGGTGGATTCATGTCGATCTTGAATAGGAAATGATAGTGTGGGTTCTGGAGGAATAAATTGGTGAAGTCTAGCTAAATGATAGGCTAGATAGAGGATTTAAATGATTTTTGGAGATTTAGGAATTACACAGATAAATATTGGATTATGACACTGAGAAATAAATTCTTGGGAGATGTCAATATTAGAATTAATAGATTCAGTTACTAGATGAATCAAATGAATTTTCGAGGATTTGGTGGAATATTACAAGTATTGGATTATAATTCTTGATTAATGATATTCTTGGTGGATATATAATAGTAATTGTTAATCCTTGGAAGATGTTGTTAATATAGGGAATTAATAGGAGTTGATCAATTACTAGAGGAACGAATTAAATTTCTGAGGAGATTAGAGGAGTCATTAGTGGATTATAATCTTGGTAAATTGAATTTTTGGTGGATGAATATCTGAGGATTAGCTAGTGATAGATAATAGAAAAATGAGATGGATTATTGGATTATGGGTTGAAATCAATGACAAAAAGGATTGAATACAAAGTATGATCGGTGGATTAAATAAATGATGATACTTGCTGTTTGGAGTTTTAGACAAGAATCAAGTAAATAGAATACATTTTCGGGGATTAAGTCGATTTTGGGTAACTGTAGTGTGGAGTTAGGTAGTAATAATAAAACTTTGATTAATTAAGAATAATAATGCCGCTAAAAGCAAAATTTTGGCAAATAAAATAACCCGAGCCTTTCCTTTGTTATGCCATGCATACTATTTATTTGCATTCTGTGTATTGGCTCATGGAGCATGGGGTCGAGTGCTCATGCTCGCTTTGCGACAAATTGAAGCGGGAATCGATCACCGCGCTTCAACAATACTTTTGGATCACGATGACGAAGAAGATGAAGATGTCAAGGGCTAGGTCGCGAACCTCCGCTTGGCTGCTGTGGGCATGTCTGAAGGTCCCACTGCGTGCTTCGTTCTTTCTTTCGCTGCAATTTAATGATTTCGCCTAATCGCCCATGAGTAAGTCTACTATTATATTTACATTTCCGCATGATATGTACTTTGATATTCAGAATCAGAATCGTGTGCACTATCTACCGATCCAGGAATAGTGCAATTAAACACATGAGATTCCGGATTGTAAAACTGAACCGACAGCATGGTATCGAGCATATCGATCGCAGTCGTAACCTAGTTAGCCCGGTCGTTAGTCCATAACTAGAATTATTTTCTCAGTATCTATTTTCACAAAACTAAGTGGTATTGCTCAATCTCAACTCTCTTAGATAATCCCCTCATCTATATGCTGCCTCGACCATTTATACTTCGAGGCTCTCTTACCCGAATTCAAAATGATAATATAAAAGTGAGTGTTGATAACAATCAAATTACCCCAAAATCTTCCCTCCTCTGTCTATTGATTCCAAAGGAAAATTTCAATCCTCTTCTCGTACCTTTACATCAAAAATTTAGGTTAAGAACGTTGTGATGGTCATGAAGATAAGGTAGTCTCGTTCTAAACGGACTATGCAGACAAACCCTGCACTGCCTTATGTGTGCTCCCAAGTAGACGATGTATTGTTACAAGGTTTTGTTTGACCTGTGCATCGCCTTCTTGCCCTCGGGCCCTATTTCGCATCCACAGAAAAGATTGTTTTAAAGGACTTGCAAGATTTGTGTGCCACCCTAGTTTCCTGGAGTATACTCCTTTAAAGTTAGAATGGGTAGGGATTACCTTATCCCCACGATTCTACTCGTATCCCATGCTGTTCCTCTCACCTTTCTATTGAAAAGCCCTCGCACCAGGCGAAGTGATGGATCACCAAAGACCAAGACTCGAGACTGTCTTGCTAACACTCTCTCCTCACCCGCTCGGAGGTCCCATAGATTAAATCGCCGCCGACTACACAGAATGACAAGGAATGTGTCGACGATATGAAGAGAAAAGACCTTGCACCTACCAATGCTCCGTAGACCATTCCCAACTACGAAGACGACCATCACCCTGGCGAATATCCTGTGAGCAAGGCCACATATTCTCTCTGTGAAAGACAAGACCACCAACCTGAAGATTGCTTCTAAAACCTATTACTGACCAAGCAGCTGAAGTACCACGGATGAGTCTTCACATCGCCACAAGACCCATCATGCCTGGAGTTAGATAATGACTAGTGATACCCATTTTAAGGGGGGTAGCACTATGAGGTAGAGCTGCCGAAGAACTACTATGATGCATACTTTTGAAATTGCAACAACTTGGACTTAGGACTAATCGGACCAAGACAAGGAGATTCGCGAGGCCGAAATCTTCCGTGATAAGGATTACAAGACATACCTTTAGCTAAACTCGACATGCGTGGCAAAGCTAAAGAATAAGAACGAGGTCCCAATAGAAGTAAAGACCACCATATAGATATGTCCATTGGCACCTCTTACATTCATAAGGCCCTCTACCCCCTAAGGTACGGACCATTCTTATCCACCTATCAATAAGAAATTCGGCGACCATATGTCCAATAGACGATGCAACTACTCCATTCCACGATGACGTGAAGACAACAATGTTAAAGGGCAAGTACTTGGAAGACTACGACCTATCCAGGAAAACCAGGTTTCTCTCTTTCCTTTTGACCTCTCCAAGTTCTAACCCCTATTGTGCAGATTTTCATCTCTTTGTGGAGCTAAGTCGAGCAACACCCGAAACCCATTGCTAGCCCATCTCTAATCTTTCTGCTCTATCAGAATCTCGGGGTCGAGATTCATTTAAGGGGGGTAGATTTGTAACATCCTGAAGTTTTTAAATTTGAAAATATGGAGTTTGAGTTATTTTTGTCTATTATAATATTTGAACATGGATTTTCATGCATACTATTTATTTGCATTCTGTGTATTGGCTCGCGGAGCACGGGGTCGGAGTGCTCATGCTCGCTTTTGCGACAAATTCAGAAGCGGGAATCAGATCACTGCGCTTCAACAATACTTTTGGATCACGATGACGAAGAAGATGAAGATGTCAAGGGCTAGGTCGCGAACCTCCGGTTGGCTGCTGTGGGCATGTCCTGAAGGTCCCACTGCGTGCTTCGTTCTTTCCGCTGCAATTTAATGATTTCGCCTAATCGCCCATGAGTAAGTCTACTATTATATTTACATTTCCGCATGATATGTACTTTGATATTCGAATCAGAATCGTGTGCACTATCTACTGATCCAGGGAATAGTGCAATTAAACACAGTAGATTCTGGATTGTAAAATCTGGAACTGACAACATCGCAGCAGAATCCCTAGTTCTGCCACGGGCGGAGGAGGCAAAGTGGGGGTTCAACGAGGGCACACTCCTTTTAGAGCAGTGCTTCCGTAACAATAGTGCTACCCAGCAAGCTATTGCTACATACGCTATCAACATTAGCCGGACATATCGGGTGCACAGGTCCAACCCTGACACCTACATTGTCAAGTGTATCGACGGCTCCTGTCCTGGCAAGGTCTGTGTGCAACAGTTCAGGGGCACTGCCACGCACTTCTGGATAACAATGCTGAAGGATCACAGTTGTGAGCTTGCGGCGCCACTACATAGGCACCGCAACTTGACGTCATCGTATGTTGCAGAGCTGATAAGCCAACTTGTGGTGACAGATGTGTCCATTTCTCTGAAGCTTCTGTTAACAAATGTAGTGAATATGGTGGGGTTCAATGTCAGCTACAAGAAGGTGTGGTGGGCGAAACAGAAGATCTTGCAGTGTATGTTCAGGAAGTACGAGGAGGCGTACGATCTGGTCCCAAGAATGCTGCATCAAATTGCAGAATCAAACCCAGTCACATACATTAACAGGAAGGAGCGGGTTCATGGTACACAAGGCCCGAATTGTTTTGTTCTTGGCAGAGTGTTCTGGGCCTTTCGTCAGGCGATAGAAGGGTTCAGGTGGTGTCGTCCAGTGCTAACGATGGACGGGACGTTCCTATCTGGCAAGTATAAGGGTATCATCATCACTGCGGTTGCAGCTGATGCTAATGACTAGTTACTCCTTGTGGCCTTTGCAATTGTAGAGAATGAGAATACCGATAGCTGGCTGTGGTTCCTAGCCAATGTGAAGCAGGCCGTTGTGCAAGATCGTGCAGATGTGTGTGTCATCTCAGACCGCAATGCAAGCTTATTGTCCGCGTTGCGCACGATATAGAATGGGACGCAGCCCCCTTCAGTGGAATGATATGAAGAACCGTTGGTGCATGAGGTATCTCGCGGTGAACATCCACAGAAGGTTCCATAGCAAGGACCTAATGAAGATGTTCAAGAAGCTTTGTATGCAGAACCAAAAGCGAAAGTTCGAAGCCTTGTGCAGGTAGCTCAATCAGGAGACTAGTAAGCATGTACAACGTCTCGAGCAGGCTGAAGTTGGGGCCATGGAGGGAGGCTCCACAAGAGTTGGGGAGTTCACGCAATGGGTTTAGTCGAACGCACTAGACTTGGAGATGTGGTCTCTGCCACACGACACCGGCGGAGCAAGGTATGGAATCATGACAACTAACTTGTTCGAGGTGTACAATGGTGTCCTGAAGGGCGTGAGATCTCTACCTATCACGGCAATCGTGTAGGAGAGTTGGAACCGTTCAGTTGGGTACTTTGTCAATAGAGCCATAATGGCGAAGAAGCATCTTGATGAAGGCAAACAATTCTCTGAGGTAATACAGGCCTACATGGACAAGAAGATGGAGAAGGCTCGTTCCTATATTGCTCATACCATGGATGGCATAAGGAAGAAGTTCGGAGTCCGCCTTAGACAGAAGTATAGGAGAGTTGGAACTGTTCAGTTGGGTACTTTGTCAATAGAGCCATAATGGCGAAGAAGCATCTTGATGAAGGCAAACAATTCTCTGAGGTAATGCAGGCCTACATGGACAAGAAGATGGAGAAGGCTCGTTCCTATATTGCTCACACCATGGATGGCATAAGGAAGAAATTCGGAGTCCGCCTTAGACAGAAGTACATGATGGGTCAGACTAGAGGGGATTACAAGTAGGTATGTACGATTGATGAGAGAGCATCTTGCACCTACAACAAACTGCAGCTTCTACACAAGCCATGCTCCCATGTGTATGCGGCATGCGCGGTATGGCACCAGACGCCGACGCATTACATTTCAAAGTACTATGATGTACAACACATGTATGAAACCTGGAGTATGGAGTTCCATTCATACGGGGTGGACATGCACTACAGGGACCTATGGCCAGGGCAGGTAAAGTGGATGCCGAACGATGCACTAAAGCATGTTGGCCGTGGGCGACGACATGGCCATCGCATTCTGTTGGATCGAAATCGGCAACAAAGGGGGGTGAATGTTGCTTACAAAAATTTGCCCCCCAAAAGTATCCACGATTAACTTTTATCTCTGATAGCTATAAGGAGCTATGAAGATGATTTGTGAGCTTACTGGAAACATAGAAGAGCATCGGCAATCAACACAATAAGCAAAACAAGAGACACAGCCGCCAAACAACAAGGGGCCGGTTTGACCGCTCCTAGCAGGCTAGTCTGACCGCTGTTAGGTAGCCGGTGTGACCTCTCCTAACAGGCCGGTCTGACCGCCCCTCGGGAGCAGCATGCTGAGATTTCTGAATTTTCAGACAGCCGACTGAAGACTCCACCCATCAGAGAAATTTGAGACTTGGCCCTGATTTTCTCAGCCCAGAATAACTAGACTACACCCTAAATAGCAAGGGGAGTCTAGGGAACCGAGGGAAACCAACTAAAAGACAAGAAATCAAGATTTGGGTCAAAATCTGAAAAATCACAAAGAGCTGCACTAAATCTCAAATTCCCTGCCAATCTTCGATTCTTTGAACATGAAACTGTGAGATTAGCTAAGCAACAGCCTCAGGACTCAGGACACCAAATCTCATGCCATCTCATGAGGGGAATCAAAGGGGGGTCTAGAATCCTCTGTTGAGAAACCCTAGAAATGAAGAACAGAAGAGCTTGAGTTGCAAAATCTGGAATAACAAATGATTTGCTCTCAGGAGTGACTAGCCAAATGGCTTTGGAGTATCTCCTAGTTCAAAGTAACCCATTTTGCTACTTCTTGCTCAAAGAAACAACTCAAACATCAAAAGAGGAAAAGTGACAGTGAGAAGAACGAACAGAGAAAAATGGCACGAACAAGAGATAAACTTCAGAGGATTCATTCCCAGTCAACCAAGGATTATATATGAGTCCCCATACGCGATTGAATACAGAGGAATGATTACATGGTGCATCAACTCATCTTCTCCCTCTCACAAGCTCAACCAAAACCAAGAACACACAGAGAAGAAGATGAGCAACAGAGAAGCTACGGGAGACAAGCAAAACAGCCCTCTGCCATCTCCCACCAACTCCAAAATTGAAAGCACAAAGCAAATACCAACTCCTCTAAAGCCTCTAACCTCTCTCACAAGCCATCTCTCAAGTCTTACAACATGCAGGAAACACTCCTCCTTTTATACCCTCTCTTAATGGGTTCACCACATGCTTTGCCCATTAAGCTTTTTCGCTTTACCCACTAACTCTAGTGCTTTGTCCACAATCCACTTCCTTTAGTGCAGCTTTGCGTATTCACCAAAACGCCCCTCCTACACCTTCCGGGAAGCTTCCTCATTCCTTGCCTTCCAAGTCTCGTAGCTATCTCGAGTCCTCGCCGTCTTCGGCACACCTCGACCGCTTTGACCTCGGCACCGCTCGCGCCTAGTCCGGTCATCTCGTGCCTCGCCACGACTCCGCCTCGATGTCCTGCAGCCATCACAAACAAGAAACACATCACATAGCACCGCTCGAAACAAGTAATCCTCATTAGCATCAACAAATCGTACTCAAGCATAAAATGGCCCAAATGACCGATCGGGAAGAAGAGGACGCCTCAAGTCCGACTAACCAAACCCGACTGAGCCAAATGTCATCATGGCACGAAACGCACAAACCAAACTCAATCTTTTCAGAATACTCGTCAATTACTCATCACAAGCATGGGGTCGCATCCACATGATCTCTTAATCTCCCCCTTGATGAGTATATTGACAAACCCAGAAAAAGCATAAAGTTGAGTTTGTTTGAAAATGAAAAGAGAGTCAAACAAGGTCCAAAATAATTCAAAGAAGCTTATGACCATGTCGACAAATGGAGCACAAACAGAAATAGCAAATTGTTCTCCAAAGCTCCAGAAAGTCCCAAAACGGCTTTTTCTCCGCTATTCTCCCCCTTTTGGCAATAAACACATCAAGATGCAAGGAAGAGAATCAAATATGAGAATGGATGAAATGGCTGAAGTTGATTTATTTTAAGCATTTAGAGCCATGAATATTATCCAAAACGATCATTTGAGTATTACACCAAGCCATAACACATAAGTATGCTATCAAGGTCATGAAAAGACATGTATAATCAAGCTAAGCTAAATAAGTCACAATCTGAAAATTAGTCGAATTCCTTAGCATGTCAAGTCGACCATGAGTATAGTCTAGCTAAAGGTATCCAAGGATGATGCAGGCCATGTCACTAAGCTAAGTGGAACTAAGAAGCTAGTGTTGAGTCAATATAGAGTGCTACACGTTCAAGAATGAGACATTCGTTTAAGTACTTGTTCTTTGTGGAATTAAGCAAATTGAGCATAATTGACATGTTTTTCTTTGTAAATCTCATGATTGTTTCCAACCAGATTTTTGTATAGTCATATGCTAGATCTCAAGCCTTATGCGACCACTCCAAGCTAGAAGCTTAAGAAGATAGTCTTGGTCATCCAAAACTCCTCCTGAGTTCATGCCTAGTGCAATGGCAAGCAGTCTCATGAGAAAGAATTGGTGAGATCAGTTTTTTCGCACAAAAGAGATCTTTTTGTTTTCTTAAAAGGTTGTACTAACTCATGCTTTGTCAAGGAACTATCATAGCTCAATCTAAATCTCAATATATATTCAAGACTCAACTCAGCCTATTTGACATGCATGAATCATAAAAGGATAACTAAAGACATACTAGTCTCAAGAGCTAATCATGATATGAATTAGTTCAAGTTGAGCATTTTAATTAACTTATCATGGCATAGACTAAACTACACATATAAAGTCATGATAAATCTAGCAAGTAAGCACGGATCATGGTAAGATGTAATTCATTGTAAACATGTCATAACAGGATAATAATCAAGGCTTCATGTAGTTATATTACAATGCAGAATGATATGCAAGAAAATCCAGCTCCCCCTCAACATGTGATGCACTTTTAGTTCAAGTTGAGTTATGTTAACATTAAGATCTAGAAGCTCCCAAATGAACTCCCCCTGAACCAAAGCAATAAAATCGAGAAGCTGGCAAGAAAATTAGAAAAGGCAGTCCTTAAAGCATAGACAAGATATAGAGGAAACTATGGCTCAGACTGACTCTCATCTACCCTATATGACTCCAGGACTATCAGCTGATCATCTAACACACTAAGGAGCAAACACGTACCCTGTCTACCCAAGGGTGGCCCAACCCTTGCTAGAACCTATAAGAAGTGAGTGAGCTCAACCTAGTGAGAAGTGAAATAGCTAATAAGTAGCATCCTAGAATCACAAGATGAGAGGAAGAAGTGTAAACAACTAGACAAGAGAAACACTCTAATCTATGCTAGAAGGACTAACCCCAATGCACCCATATGCAATGCAACAGAAAAAAGTAAGAGCATAATAATCAAGATAAAGCATGAAGCGCAAAACTCCCCCTCACAACAGTCCATAAGGACAAACCACCCCAAGCTCTCCCCGTAGAGCCAAAAACCTAGAGCTATTCAAAGGCTTGGTAAAGATATCAGCCAACTGGTGGTCACTCTCCACAAACTGGAGCACTATATCACCCTTCTCCACATGGTCTCGAAGGAAGTGATATCTAATATCAATATGCTTGGTTTGAGAATGCTGCATTGGGTTCTTGGCAATGTTAATGGCAGAAGTGTTATCACAGAAGAGTGGAACACTGTATATGACTAACCCAAAGTCCCGCAAGGTCGAAACCATCCAAAGCACCTGGCTGCAGCAACGTACTCGGCCTCTACGGTGGACTGTGCAACACCGGACTGCTTCCTTGAAGACCAGGAAACAAGAGAAGTGCCAATGAATTGGCAGGTGCTAGAAGTGATCTTCCTATCTATCCTATAGTCAGCAAAGTCTGCATTAGAGTAGGCTCTCAAGGAAAGTCAATGGTAGCTCGAAGGTACCGAAGGATGCGCTTCACCGCCTGGCGGTGAGATACGCGAGGAGAAGCCTGAAATCGAGCACAAAGACACACAGCGAAGTGTATGTCCGGTCTCGAGGTAGTGAGGTACAAGAGGGAGCCAATCATGCTGCGATGCTCCTTCTGATCAACTGGCTCGCCATCCTCGTCTGGGTCAAGAGAAGCTGTGGATGCCATGGGAGTTGACACTGGCTTGCCATCACTCATGTCGAACTGTCTCAGGAGGTCACGAGTGTACTTGCCCTGATGCAAGAAGGTACCCTCCCGAGTCTGCTTGATCTGGAAGCCAAGGAAGAAGGTTAACTCGCCCATCATACTCATCTCAACTCGGTGCTCATGACATCCGAGAATTGTGAAACAAGAGTATGAGAAGAGCAGCCAAAGATAATGTCATCCACATAAATCTGGACGAGTAGTAGGTGAGTGTCATGCCTACGAATGAACAAGGTCTTATCTATCTTACCCATCTCAAAACCATGACTCAACAGATAGGACTTAAGCCTCTCATACCAAGCACTAGGGGCCTGCTTAAGTCCATACAAGGCTTTGAAAAGCTTGTAGACATGATTTGGGTATTTGGGGTTCTCGAAATCTGGAGGCTGTCTCACATAGACCTCTTTCTCAATGAACCCATTGAGGAAGACACTCTTGACATCCATCTGGTAAAGTTTGAAACCCTTAGAAGCTGCGAAAGCAAGCAGGATTCTAATGGCTTCAAGTCTAGCTATAAGGGCAAAGGTCTCCTCAAAATCTAGACCCTCAACCTGAGAGAAGCCCTGAGCTACCAGTCTAGCCTTGTTCCAAATGACAACCCCATCCTCACTCTGCTTGTTCTTGAACACCCACTTAGTCCCAATGACATTGTGACCTCGAGGGGGCTCAACAAGCGACCAGACCTTGTTTCTCTCGAAATTTTCTAACTCCTCATGCATGGCATTGACCCAAGACTCATCAGAAAGAGCATGACAAACGTCCTTGGGCTCGAATGAGGCAACAAAGGCAGAATGGAGACAGAAATGTGACATGCAAAACTTTGAGCGTGTGACTCGCTCAAAGAGGTCTCCAATCATCTGCTCGGAAGGGTGATCTTTTTGAATATGTCGGGGAGGTCCTGGATGAGAAGAAGAAGTGGCCTCTACCTCATGAGCTGATGAGGTAGGAACAGAGCCACTAGCTCCAGAGAAAGCAGAAGGCATGGGCTGATCACCTGGAGGTGCGGTGGAAGACGGCACCTCGAGTGGAGGATGAGGGACTGGATCGGGTAAACAACCCTCATCTCCATCGTCCTCATCATCCACAAAGATGGGCTCGAACTGCTCTAAAGAACTTGAGATATCGGGCCTAGTCCCCGGACTGGCCTCGTCGAAAGTCACCTCACAGGTCTCTACCAACTTACTAGACTCGCAGTTCCAGACCCTATACGCCTGTGAAGAAGTCGAGTAACCTAGAAAGATACCATCACAAGATCATGACTGGAACTTGTCTAGGTTCCCGGACTTCAAAATGAAACATTGCAACCAAACACACGAAAATGAGAGACACTGGGTTTTCGCCCATATCTCAGCTCATAGAAAGTGCGATGCAAGTGTGCCCGAAGAAAAACTCTGTTCGAAACATGGCACGCGGTCGCTATAGCCTCAGCCCAAAACTTCCTAGGTGTAGAATACTCATCAAGCATCGTCCTGGCCATCTCAACCAAGGTACGGTTCTTCCTCTCCACGACGCCATTCTGCTGTGGGACGTGCGGAGAAGAGAACTGGTGCTCTACACCTGTCTCATCACAAAACCTCTCAAAGTAGGAATTCTTCAACTCCGTGCCATTGTCACTGCGGATCGCTCGTAAGGCACCCGGGAGCTCAACAGAAAGCCTACTAAAAAGACCTCAAAAATATGTAAATATCTCATCCTTCGAGGCTATGAAAAATACCCAAGAGTACATCGAGAAGTCATCGACCACGACAAGAACATACCACTTCCCTCCTACTGACTGCACTTGGGCTGGTCCAACTGTGTCCATATGGAGCAGCTGTCCTTGTGCATCGGTCATAGTCACTGTGACCGGATGGTGAGAAGCGGCAACCATCTTGCCGTGCCGGCAAGGAGCGCAAACAATATCTTTGACCATCTTGAGTTTCGGCAGACCACGAATGAGATCGTGGCCGCTAACTCGGGTCAAATGGTCAAATCCAATATGACCAAGTCTCCTATGCCAGAAGGTAAGGTCACGGGACTCAGAAGCAACCAAACACCAGAGAGGATCACCAGAAGACTCAGAAAAATCAGCACGAAAGATCCTCCCATAACGAGAAATCCCACAAACCAGACTACCCGAAGAATCAAGAATTTTGCAAGCGTTTTTCTTAAAGCTCACCTCAAAACCGTCATCGGTAAGCTGAGAAACAGAAAGCAAATTATACTGCAGCTTACTAACCAAGGCAACATCTTTTAAAATAAAAGACTCATTAACGTGCACTGTACCTTTGGCGATGACGCGCCCAGATGAAGCGTCTCCGAAGGTGATTGTCTCATCACCTGGAGCACGAGCTAGGGAAGAGAACCAACGAGAGTCTCCAGTCATGTGTCGAGAACACCCGGAGTCAACGAGCCAAACCTCTCCCTTCTCTGCCCGGCGAACCTGAGTCAACGAGAGAGTAAAGTCTCAGTACTGGGGTAAATCAAGAGGGATTTTGGTACCCAATACTGAGTAACACGTCGAGTAGAAGAAGTAGCCACACACGACTGACCTCTAGCTACCATACGCTCTCTGTCGCTTAACAAGCCAGAAGGTCTGTGAACAGACCTGAAGCTGTTGTTGGGCTTGACTGCTACGGAGGAGCAAGTCAAGACACCAGCAACATGCTGATCACACCGCGAGTAGCTACCCTCAGGACGGCGGATATCACGAGCAGAGGCAAACCGAGGACGAAAATCAGAAACACCAAAAAATCCAAGTCCTCGATACTGCCTAAAACCCTCAGAGAGATCAACCCTAGACCTCGTGTTGGTCTTAGGTGCACTCAAGGTGTGGGGCTGACCCTGAATACTCCTAAGATCGTGAACACGATCTCTTCGTGCAATCTTGGCGCGCTTGAAGTATCGCTCGATCAAGTGTCCATCCTTCTGACAGAAGGTGCAATGATACTCCACCTTCTGAGAGGTAGAAGTAGCACGATGAGGCTTCGTCTTCTGAGAGGCCGAAGCAATAGGTGGAATCACCTTGTCGTCGTAAATCCCTTGGACAAAGCCCCGACTTGAATTGAACTTTCTCGCCTGGCTTGACCTCAATCACACCTGCGGCTATGGGTCTGAGCACGGCAGGTGGATGCTTCCTAACATCCTCAAGAAAATCATATCCTAGACCATGATTGAATTTGCAAATCTTGGACTGGTCTAGAATACGATTTAGCTTCTTCTTGCCTCCTACAAACCTCTCGAGAGTGTTCATAAGATACTGACACTCCCGAAAGAGAGAGGTGCAAGAAGAACAGGGGAAGAGGAGACAGTAGCAGGAGAAGAGGAAGAACCAACAGCAGAAGAAGGAATGGCATGTGCACGCACAGCCGCCTCAACATTGAGGTCTTCGCAAGGACTAGGAGGGACAATCCTACCTCTAGCTGTTTGGTCATCGTGCCTAAGCGTCTCTACTCCTTTGGGCTTCTCCCCCACCGAGGCAATCACATCATAATCAGTTGATGGCTTCACTAGAAGATCCTTAGTTAGCTTCACATATTTTTCATTCAAAGCAACAAGTTCAAGTTTTAGTTTTTCGCAACTAATGCATGGTGAGCTAACAGGGTCCTTAGTCGCATACTGAGCCAATTTTTTGTTATGATCAACCATTTCTTGGAATTGCTTAGAAATAGACTTAAGCTCAAGGGTTAATTTTGGACAATTGGTGCATGAAACAATAGGCTCAAGTAAGGAAGCATGCAACTCAGCAATTTTATGATCTGCCCTTTTTAAGTTCAATTTTAAATTATTGCAATTTTCACAAGACTCGGGCAGATCAAGGAGCATGGTATAAAGACCTCTAAACACATTGTCCTTATCCTCACATGAGGTGCAAGATGTAGTCTCAACAACAGTAGATGAAGGAGTAACAATCCTACTCATCTCTAGTTCAGCCAAAAGACTAACATTCTCCACCTTAAGCATGTCAAGCTCAGAAGACAAACTATCATGAGAGGTCCTTAATTTCTCCATGTCATCAAGCAAGGCACAGCATGTATCACATTCGTCATGGGAGGTAGCAGATATAAGTGAAGTAAGCTCCCGTGACAATCTATCTACTTCCTTCTCCAACTCACTACACCTAGCCCTAAACCTAGCATGGAATTTCCCTAGCTTAAGAAAATGATGGACCATGTGGTTGTGACCCCATGTGTGTAATGAGTAATTGACGTTGGTTTAGGAAAGTCGAGTTTGGTTTGTGTGGTTCGGACCATGTTGTTGCGTGATGCAATCAGGCTCGGTCGGACTTGGTCAAACTTGGTCGTATGGGCTTAGGGTGCTTAGTCTCTTGTTGCGACAAGTTTGGGCTGTTACTTGCTTAAGATTACTCTTAATGCTTCTGTTGATTACATGTTATCGAGCGGTGCTATTTGATGTGTTTCTTGTCTGCGATGGCTGCAGGACGTTGAGGCGGAGTCGTGGCGAGACACGAGGTGACCGGACTAGACACAGGCGGTGTCGAGGTCAGAACAATCGGAGGTGTCGAAGACGGCGGAGACTCGAGGTGGTTGCGATGCTTGGACGGCAAGACACGAGGAAGCTTCCCGGAAGGTGTAGGAGGGGCATTTCGGTAAAAACGCAAAGCTGCATTAAAGGAAGCGGATTATGGATAAGGTACTAGAGTGGTGGGGCTTAGCGGGTAAAGAGAGAGGCAAATCCATTAGTGGAGAGGCTATATAAGGAGGGTGTCTCCTGCATGGTCTTTAAGGCTTTTGGAGGTTGTTTTTGCTTTCTCTTTAGTTGTTGAGAGTGGGTGGAGGAGGCAGAGGGTTGTGTCCCCTTCGATGACTTTCTCTGTGTGTGTGTGTTCTTGAGAGATAGGAGATGGGTTCTTGATCTTTCAAGTATGTATGGGGTTGTAGGGATGGTATGAGTTGATACTCTATGCAATCATGTATCTCTCTTCCTTATTATCAATCCAAGATGATTTTAGTTGAGTTTGATTGAGTTCCCAGGCTTTATGTGGTTTTTGCCCTTCGATGCTTTCTAGGCTTGATTTTTGAGATTTTGTGTTTTGACTTGATTCTTGCTGGGGAGTGCCAAAATGGGTTGCTCTATGTTGGGATGATGCCTCAAGATCATTTGATCGATATTCCCAAGAGCAAATCGCATTTAATCTTAGATTTAGCTTTTTGGACTCCTCTGCTCTTATTTTGCTCTCTAGGGTTTTGGTGAAGTTCTTGATTCCCTTGAGGAAATGGCCTGAGATTCCTGCTGGCATGTCCTTAGATTATTGCTATCTTGACTGCAAAATCTCATGAGCAAAGGACTTAAGACCATTGAGTAATTTGAGTTCTTTGTAATGCCTATGTAAGGTTTCAGGTTTTTGTCCAAATCTGAAATTTGTGGTTTTGAGTTGGATTTCTGTGGTCTCCTAGTTTCCTTGGGCTATTGTGGTTATTTCCTTGGTTTTCTGGACCAAAAGGATCAAGGAGAAACCTAGAATTGCTCTGCTGGTTGAAGTTCCAAAAGTCTGCATTTTCTGCTGCCTGAATTTCACCCCTGTCTGTTGTCTGAACCCGACACCCGATCAGACCGGTTCTGATGGGGCGGTCAGACCGGCCTATGGCCGGTGGTCTGACCGGCGGCAAGTGACCGGTCAGACCGACCTGGCAAGTGCGGTCTGACCGCCTGGAGCATTCAAGTCAGTCCAGTCCTTTAAGTTTTGTGCTGATTTTTAGTTTTACCCTTGGGTGTTGATCTCTTTTCCCTTGCTTTCCTCTCTGTAAGTTTAGGGTTCCAGAGATCGTTTGAACTCAGCTTCATAGCTTCCATAGCTATTGAAGAGGAGTTTCTTTCGGGGCATTTTTGAGGGCAAAATTTTAAAATCGACATTCACCCCCCCTCTGTCGCCATTTCGGTCCAACAGAAAAACATCATTAAGCTGGTCATAGGAGGGGTATACCTCATCGGAGTCAGAATAGAGCTCGTTTTCGCTCACTCCGCCCTCAAGGGCCATAAAGCACATGCCGGAGAAGTCATCGCTGCCCTTGGGGTCTTGCTCGTCCTTTCCATCGTCGTCGCTCCACCCCTCCACCTTGCTGAGATCAAGGTCGTCGAAGGCGGTGAGGACGCGGTGGAAGAGCTTCTTGGCTTTGCCAAGGTCGCAGAACTTCTTCTTGCCTTGGGCATGAGCCGGGGTCTTCTTGTTTGCGGTTCTTGTCGATGTAGTCATTCTTGCTCACACCGCCGTAGTCGCCGTTTCCCTTCCCCAGCTTGGGGCAATTCGCCCGAATGTGGTTGGGGCCACCACACTCGAAGCAAATTATCGGACCACTCCTTTTTCGATCTCTCACCCTCTTGTATGCGTGGGAAAACTTTCAGGCTAGAAGGGCTAACTGATCCTCTGGTAGCTGCTCTAACTGATCATCAGTTACGTCACAGAGAGCAGCTAGAGAGAATCCACAAATCGACTCGGAAGAGGGTCCAGAAACCAGACTGGGATCGGTGACTAAGGCCATCGACTGTGACTTCGATCTACGAGAGACTATGTCAATCTCATGAGTCTTGAGGTGTGAGTACAACGCGTCAAGAGTCAAGGTCGAGAGATCGATGGTGTCCTTGATGGTAGTCACCTTCATCTCCCACACACGCAAATCCAGAGTGCAAGCATCTGTCGAGCATTGTCCGAGTCGGGGTATGTGAGACCGACCGCTTGGAGATTGCTCAGAATCTTGTGAAATCGCGCGAAACACTCATCCAAGGACTCACCAGCGAGCATTTCAAACTTGTTGTAATCTCGCTTGAACTGGTCCTGTCGAACTGTCTTGATCTGGGTGGTGCCCTCATGGTATGCATCGAGGGTCACCCAGATGTCGAAAGCCGACGTCAGATGAGAGATGCGATCGAACTTGCTTCTGCTTAGACCCTGAATTATGATGTTCCTAGCCTTAGTGTTTGCCTCAACATCAAGCATATTTCCGGCGTTGATGTTCTCATCGGCAGGAACAACATATCGGGTCTTCACCTTCCGCCAGATGGCATAACCCTGAGCCTGGATATAGGTTTCCATCCGGCTTTTTCAGAAGGGATAATCGATGCCATCAAAAACGGGAGGCTTGGTGGAATACTTGTCTGTCGCCATGGCTCTAGAGACCGGTTAAGATCTACGAGGAAGAGCTAACCGGCTCTGATACCAATTGTTGGATCAAAATCGGCAGCAGAGGGGGGTGAATGTTGCTTACAAAAATTTGCCCCCCACAAGTATCCACGATTGACTTTTATGTCCGATAGCTATAAGGAGCTTACTGGAAACACAGAAGAGCATTGACAATCAACACAACAAGCAAAACAAGAGACACAGCCGCCAAACAACAAAGGGACGGTCTGACCGCTCCAACAGGCCGGTCTGACCGCCATTAGGTAGCCGGTTTGACCACTCCTAACAGGCCGGTCTGACCGCCCCTCGGGAGCAGCAGGCTAAGATTTCTGAATTTTAAGATAGCCGACTGAGGACTCCACCCATCAGAGAAATTTGAGACTTGGCCCTGATTTTCTCAACCCAGAACAACTAGACTACACCCTAAATAGCAAGGGGAGTCTAGGGAACCGAGGGAAACCAACTAAAAGACAAGAAATCAAGATTTGGGTCAAAATCTAAAAAATCATAGAGAGCTGCACTAAATCTCAAATTCCCTGCCAATCTTTGATTCTTTGAACATGAAACTGTGAGATTAGCTAAGCAACAGCCTCAGGACTCAGGACACCAAATCTCATGCCATCTTATGAGGGGAATCAAAGGGGTGTTGCAGTAATGCCACCCCAAGGTAGCAGACTGTAACAGCCCAGTTTTTTTATTAAAATAAAAATAAATCAGGAAATAATATTAAAATAAAATTTGAATAAAAAATAATTATTTTTGTTGCCAAAGATTTAATTTTGAGTTGCCCTGATTTTCTATTTTGAAAAAGGCTGGATTTAAAAATTAATTTAAGTAAAACTTAGAAATATTAGCAAATAAAAAGATATTTTGAATTTCTATAAATGAATTATTTGGATTTATTTTGGTTTTATGGTTTTCCTGGAGTTTTAAAAGTCTATTTTGAAATTAAAATGTATTTCAAATATAAAAATATAGTACAACATTAAGTTGAAAATATTTTTCCTAAGTCCAAAATAATTCTAGGAATTTTTGTGAATTGTTCTGGAATTGTTGGAATTTATTTCATATTTTTCTGAACTTTATTGAATTTCCTAGGCTTTTCTACAAATCAAAATCAAAACTGAAAATTAAAATCCCAAACCCTCCCTCCGGCCGACACGTGGATGGCCTAGATCCACCCACGTTGCCGCCCGGCCCAATCCTGGCCACTCTTCCCCCTCTTCCACCGCCAAGCGGGCCCGGCCCGTCAGCCTCCATCTGCCCTCCTTCCGCACCAGCCGTCCGATCCGCCCTCGGTTCATCCCCGCCCACATAAACCCTGCAGCCGCCGATTTCCCCTCCCTGCCACCCGTCTCCATCCTAGCCGCCCGCTCTCTCCCTCCCCTTCTCTCACTGCGCGCAGGCCCCGCCGATCAGGCCTCTCTTCCCCACGCACCGTCTCCTTCCTCCCGCTCGGTCGCACCATCTCCGCCGCTATATTCGCTGCCCCTAGCATCGCTAGGTTTTCTTTCCTTTTCCACCGCCCGTGCGACCCGCGCTCTTTCCTTCTTCTTCCTCCCCCGATTCCCTTCCTTCTACACCGCACTTGCCTTTCTTTCCCCCTCCGCAATCGCCGCTGCCTGTAATCAACGGCGAGCAATTCCCCATGCTGTGCCCCTCCCCGACCCCTATAAAACCCCCCTCGGCCTCCCCTCTCTCCGCACTACATCCCCCTCCACTCCTCTCTCCCTCCCGAGCGCCGCATCGCCACCACACCGGAGCACCCGAGTCGCTCCCGCCGCCTCCTCGTCGCCGGCCGCCTCCTGTGCCCGCTGAGTCCCGAGCCGAGGTAAAAACCAATCCCCATCGTCTCCTCTCCCTCCTCCGTCCTTCGTCGGCCGGCGCCGTGCGCTGGAGCATCGGCGAGCCATGGCTCCCGTTCACCCCGCTGGTGTAACAGCCCAGCTGTTTATTTCAAAAATTTCAGTAAAAAAATTAATTAATTTAATTTAAAATAAAATAAAGTGTTCTTTGGTTGCCTAAATTTTGAAAAATTTATTTGCATTTTATTGATTTTCTGGAGTTTATTTGGATTTATTTAGATTTTATTTCAAAGTCTAAAGCAAGAAAATGCATTTAAAATATTTTATTAAAGCCAAAAAGAGTTTATTTTGTTTTTCCTAGCCTTCCCTAAATTTTTAATTAGTTTGTGAGAATTTTCTGGATTTAAAAATCAATTTTAAAAGTTAAAAAGTATTTTATAAAATTATTAAATGCAAATATGGAATTAAAAATATTTTCCCTAAGTCTAAAAGAGCTCCAGGAATATTCTATAATTTTTCTGGAATTTTTAGACATTAAATATTATTTTTCAAAGTATTTGCAAAGCTTCTAGTATTTTCTGAAATTTTATTCCGAAAATAAAAATCAAATTCTTCCAAGCCCGCCATGTGTCGCTCTCAGATTGGATCACTCTCTCTCCACGTTTTAATCCTAGCCACACATGACACTTACCTCTTCATAAAATCCAAGAGCCATGAAACATCCACTTGCCACGTGTCAACAATCCGACGGCCCATACCCCTTCACTTCCTCTCCCTCTCCATGACATATGGACCCCACATGTCATATGTTTCTTCAACCTCTCCTTCTTCCTCCCCTAACCCTCTCTCTCCTCCACCATGGATGACAATTGAAAGCTTTTAATCCCGGCCGTTACTACCACTTTAATTCCCGTTTAAGCGTGCATTTAGGCCCACTCATCACTTTCCCCCCACGGCCGGCCGTTTTGCCCATTAATCCCCTCTAAAGCCGCGGCCGTTTCTTCTCTCTCCACCTATAAAAATCTCTCCCCATGCCCGGTTCCTTCACCATTTCGGCCCCCTCTCACGCCGCCTCCCCTCCCTCGGCCGCTCTCCGCCGCCGTGCGCGCCGTCCCGCCACCTCCGCCGCGCCGCGCTTCACCACCGCCGCCTCCTCCTTGCGCGCTGGCTGCCGCCCGGCCTCCCGCGCCGCCGGTGAGTGCGCCGCCGCCCCTCTCCCGCCGCCGCGCTCGCCCCGCCTCGCCGCGGCCGTACAACTCCGTGCCGCGCGTGCGCGCGCGCGCGTGGTCGCCCGCGTGGCCTCCACGTCACGCCCGCATGGCGCCATGTGGCCGGTGTGCCACGTCGGCGAACCCCGTGGTCGCGGACTTGGTCCACGATGAGCCGGGCCCACCGGTCATTCAAATCATTTTTCCAGCTCGGAAAATTCGAAATTTGCTGATGTCATAAATAGCATTTTTCAGTACAAAAATAATTCCCGAAACCAGCCTTTTCCTTTTTCCCTCCTGTTAATCTTCCGAAGGCCATAACTTCTTCATCTTAACTCCGATTTAACCCGTTCAAATTTCTAAATTCTTCTAAAATCATAAGCTACCCAAATCTAGACTATTTTTGAATTTTTGGATTTTATTTGAATTTATTTCTTTGGTTCTTCGCGCGTAGATTTCGTCGAATTCGAAGAGAACGACGCCAACGATTCACACCAGGTCTTCGAGCAAGGCAAGTTACACCTTTGATCATGTTGAACCTAATATTTTAAATTAATTATGTTGTTTTTAAATTATTATTGCATGCGTAATTTTATTCAAGTTAGTTTAAATTGATTTTGAACTCTAGTTACACCCAAATTCTTTGGATGACCAAATTTGATATTGCTTACCATTATACCTTGTCAACCCTAGATAAAACCTAGTTAGTACATTAGCACTAACTAGAAATTATGTAGAAATGCTTAGCCATGCTTAAGATAATTATGGTTTGGGATGATCTTTCACATAAAATGATAACCTTTTTACATGAAATGATAAACTTTTCAACTGTACTCTTGACTTTGGTGAGTCAAGGAGTGTTATGAAATATTTTGGAAACAAAATATAAAACTGGTTTAGACTTAGGCAATTGGTCAGAGTGGTGGGTGCAGGCATGCCCTGTTGGTTGGAGCCGCAGTGGTTGATTGTCGTGCACGAGGGTATGTGGTTGGGCCTAAGTCAAGTTAAGGACCGGTCTGTGAGCTACTATTGCAAAGCCCTATCATACTACCACAAGTCTGGTATGGGACAGACCTGGCCGAATAATTTGTGAAGTTCCAACTTAATCTCGCTATAGGCTGAATGTGCGCGGCGTGAGGCGTGAGAAGTCTCACATGGCACAAGAGGGCTCCAACATGTGGATTCATGTTGTGGTGAAACCTTAGTGTCGGCGTGATTATGTTGACAACAGATCATTGTAAAGGCCTTGTCATGATCTCCTGGCCGCACACCTAAGGAAGTGTGTAACTCGCGTGGCAAAAGGATGATCATGTCTTGTGGGTAAAGTCGTACAACCTCTGCAGAGTGTATAACCTATCTGGATAGCCGTGCCCACGGTCATGGGCAAGCCGAGTGAAGTTTTTCACGGATTAGACTTTGGTTTTCAAAATGGTTTGCGAAAACCTTGTGGATGAATGGAATCCACGAGAGATGAAAACCTTGCGGATGGATGGAATCCGTGAGAGATTGAAATCGGTGAATGGATGGAATTCATCGAGTTGCGCATGAAAGCGTGTGGATGGATGGAATCCATACGTGAGCTTTTGGAAAAGATGGTCGGGTGGGATGCCCGTGGATAGGTTAGTGTTTGGTTGGAGCCTGCACTAACGATATTATTTTGTTAAAATCTTGTTTCTATTTGTGTATCAAATTCAGCTTTTGCACTTACTTATGATATTTACTTCAATGTCGCCTTTTATGCAAATAAACCATATTATGCCTTCCTTTGATATTCCATATGCATGCATCTATTCTGTTAAACCTCCTGGTGTAACTTGTGGAGTACTTTTTGTACTCATGTTGCTATATCTAACTCTTTCAGAGGAAGCCTTCGACGACTTCGGTGAGGATTGCGACTAGGCCACGTCTTACAGTCATTCGCCTTGTGGGAAGGCTGGATGGGCTGCTACATTGTTTATCTTCCGCTGTCTTCTTTTGCTGTTATTGTAAACTTTGGCCATCAGGCTCATATTAGCTAAATAAAGTTTGTCATTACACATGATAATTGTCTTTGTGATACTGTGTGCACTAGCTTTTCCTGGGATAGTGCGATTAACACAGAGGGTTCTGGAGTTGCTGCTCCGGGTCCCGACAGCTGGCCACTGTGCCACGTCATGGCGCAAGCGCCGACGTGCCGGCCACCTGGCAGCCCACCTCAGCGTAACCCTAGCACGTGTGCGCCACCTTGGCCACGTCAGCGCCACGCCCCTCCCGTGCCACCTCAGCCTCGCCCATGGTCCGTGGACCTGGTCCACGGTAGACTACGCCCGCATGTCAGTGTCATCCGAATATTAAATCCCGGGGCTGACGTCAGCATGATGTCATATTCCCCTTTTTTCTTTAGAAAGATAAATCTGAAAAATAATGTTTTTCCTTTTTCTCTGATTTTAAACTTCCCGGAGCCCATTCTCCTTCGTCCTAACTCCAATTTAGCCCATTCAAATTCCTAAATTCATCAAAAAAATTCTCCTCTATCCATTTCTGGCCTCAAATTAAATATTTGAAGTTTATTTAAATTTATTTGGATTTTATTTGAGTTCTTTTCGCGTGTAGACTGCGACGATTCCGGAGAATTCTACGACGACGAAGCACACCCACTCGAGGAGCAAGGCAAGTCACACACCTTGACCATGTTGATCCCAGATTGCAAATAAAATTATGTTGATTTAAATTATATTGCATGCAGAATTTTATTCAATGTATTTCAATTTAGTTTTAACTTTAGTTAATACCTCCTTCGACATTGCAAATCCTTATACCTTGTCACCTCATAATCAAACTCTAGTTAGTACACTAGTATTGGCTAGAGAATTTTAAATCAAATGCTTAGACCTGCTTAGATATAATCTTGGTTTTGGGATACCTTTTCACATAAAATGACGAGCCTTTACACATAAAATGATAAGCTTTTGAACTGTATTCTTGACTTCGGTGAGTCAAGAAGGATTATGAAATATTTTGAAATAAAATATAAAACCTGGTTTAGACTTAGGCTAATGGTTATGTGGTGGGTGCAGGCATGCCCTGTTGTTCAGAGACACAGGGTTGATTGTCGTGCACAGGGGTATGTGGTCGAGCCTAAGTCAATTAAAGACCGTTCTGTGAGCTACTGTTGCAAAGCCCTAATGTACTACCACAAGCTGATATGGGATAGCCCTGGCTGAATAATTTTCGGATCCCAACCTTAGCCATTTTCGTAAGTTGAAAGTGAGCGTGGCATAGGCCATGAAAAGTCTCACTCGGCTCAAGAGGGGGTCCCGGTCTGGTGGATTCCTTACTGGGGTGAAACTTTAGTGTTGGCTTGGCCAGGTTGAAGGCTTTGCATTGTAAAGGCCTTGTCACGACTCCTCGCCACACACCTAAGGAAGTGTGTAATCACGTGGCAATATGGGATGATCGTGTCTTGTGGGTAAAGTTGTACAATCTCTGTAGAGTGTATAATCTATCCTGGATAACCGTGCCCATGGTCACGGGCATGCTGAGTAAAAGTTTTTCATGGATTAGACTTTGTTTTCCAAAAACAGAATCTGAAAACCTTGTGGATGGATGGAATCCACGAGAGATGAAAACCTTACGGATGGATGGAATCCGTGAGAGAGTTGCGCAGTGGAAGCGTGTGGATTGATGGAATCCATAGTGGTCTTTTGGAAAAGTTGGTCTCGGTGGGATGCCCGTGAATAGGTTAGTGTTTGGTCGGAGCCCGCACTAACGGTATTAATTTCAACTACAGTTACTGCTTTTGCATATTGTAATAAATTCAACAGTTTCAATCTACTTATTGTATTTCATTAAATGCTATTTTATGCACAACTAACCCTATATGCCATCCTTTGTTGCCCAAATCATTATGTTGCATTTCTCCGTGTGACTTGCGGAGTACAAGTTTGTACTCACTCTTGCTATCTCATCTCAGAGGAGGACCGCGTCGACTTCGGTGAGGACCAGAACGAGTAGGACACGTCTTGCAGTCGTTTGCCTGTGGGCAGACTTGGGCTTCGCCTTTTTCCAGCTTGCTTCCGCAGTTTCTTTTGCAGTTTATAATATTTGCCAGTGTGCGATGATGTAAACGCTGGCCATAAGGCCGTACTCTTTAAGTTTAATAAATTTCATTTTCTTGGTATTTATCTTTGTTGTTCACTGTGGCACTAGTTAATCCTGGACTAGTGCGATTTACACAGAGGATCCAGGAGTCGTTGCTCCGGGTTTCGACACAGACTGGAACGTCCTCCTACGTCACTGGTTCGGTCACCTGATCCCGAACAACGTGTCCGGTGTGCCACATTCATGGCTACGACAGTTCATGACTTGCCCCGTGCACACTCCTCAGGAGGTGGTGCAAACGCACCTCGTCGCATACCTCCTGTTTCTGTTCGGGTGGGTCTTATTTCCTACCACCACTGGAGACTCCGTTTACCCTAACTACGTACACTTTGTGGCGTCCTTGGCAGATGCCTGGCCTGGCCAGGTGCCGCAATATAGTTGGGGATCTGTAGTTCTTAGCACCACATACCAAGGCTTGTGTGATGCCTTGCAGCGTACTACGGCCAGCGAGCCGGTCCTGGTAGTTTGCTGCATCCTCCTACAGTTGTGGTCCTGGGAGCACTTTCCTATTGGGAGGCCTTACTTTGGGAGTGTCGTGCACCCCTACGAGTTCAACATGGAGTTCTACGATAAAGGTGATGGCGACAACCCCATTCATGGGCTGACAATGGGGATGCGTTGGACACATGCTCAGCTACGGTGGGCCAGGGAGAGACTGAGGCGTGTATACCTGGAGTTTCATAACTAGTTTGAGACTCTTCACGAGGGCGAGATAGTCTGGTGGCCATGGACTCCACAGTTCATTACGAACACGGCCCCACGGGTTGTCATCTCAATGCCACCAAGACCACACGTAGTGGTTGATGACCTGCCACTTGGTCTTCTCCCACTTCATCGAGCCGTACAACCCACAAAGAGTCATGAGGCAGTTTGGCCTATACCAACATGTGCCACCCCCTTCCAGGATGGCCACTAGCAGTGAAGACCCATAAGTACGTCATTACACGGTAACTTTACTTAATGTACTAATGTGTCATAGTACTAATTGTGTAATGTGTATAGTAACTTGCCGAAATGATGACTAGAGGGGCACACAGTAGCCATGGACGGACATGTGGTATGACTGGCAAGCATAGAGATTGTGGATGAGACTCAATAGTTGGCTAAATTATTTTATGACCTTTAGAACTTCATGATATATGCTGCACTTGTTAGCTATAAGATCTATTTGGAATGGCATGTTACTGTTCCAAAAGGACCTTGTAGTAATAATATATGACACATAGACTTGCAAAGGGCATGAAGAAAGTGTCACACTCCAGTGTATCCGGTTCAATGAACTTGATACACTAGTTTGTGTCAATTGCTTCATAGAACTTTGTTTAGGCCTATAGCTCACTGCAATTAGTTTTTTTAGAAGAGAGATGGCATCCACACAGTCGTCATCGTCTTCATCTGGGTCTCACGCTCCCAAGATTGGGATAACTAAGCGTGGCCGAGGAGTATCGAAAAGGCCAGAGGGCCGAATGACCATCATGGTGGTCTCTCCGGATGGGGTCCCTCTACAACCGAAGAAAGTAGCGGCATCATTTTGGACTACCTGTGGGATAATTGGAAGGCAACGGGTCCCCATCACCATAGCAAGCTGGAAAGATTTGGCAAAGGATCAGAAAGATCAGCTATGGGAGGAAATTACAAATTCGTTCGATATCCCAGTAGAAGTACAGGGACTCGTGCAACAGCACGCACTCCTCGCAATGGGAAAAGCATGGAAGAATTTTAAGAGCACTCTTGTCATATAGTACGTGGCCAAGGATCTCACGCCCTTTACGCAATGGGAGACCTTTGTGCAGATGAAAACAACGACCGAATTTGAACAACAAAGTGCGGCGCACAAGGCTCTGCAGTCACAAAACACTCACCCTCACAAACTCGGCACCGCTGGGTACGCGGGTAAAATCCCGCAGTGGAGGATGCAAGACGAGGTCGCAATCCAATCGGAGGCCTTCCCGCCATTTGCCGGGATCGCTAACGAGCACGCTCGAAACTGGTTATAAGAGCGAGGTCATCAACCATGTCTTGGGTGTTTCTTTCAAAAACCCCACAGACGAGGAAGTGTCCCAACGCATGGTAAGATATGTTAAACTACATAGTTGTTAATACCTCTTGAACTTCATGGGTTAAAAAATAACATGATTGCCTCTTACAGCAATCATTGACTACCGAATCTTCTCGAGGCTCCTTTCACGAATACAAAGAGAGAGATCTACTATCACAGGCCTTGGTAAACAAGGAGCACTTAGGTCGCACACGAGGCTTGGGGGTTTACGTATCTTGGAGGCACGGATTTTCAAATGACTCCAAAACATATAGGAGTAGGAAGAGATCCAAGGCCTACCGCAACGAACAAATAAAACAGAAGCTTCGTGTTCAACTTCAGGAACAACTATCTGCCTCACTTCAAGAGCAGACTGCCTCACTTCAAGAGCAGACTACCTCACTTCGAGGAGAGATAGATTCATTGAGGGAAGAACTGAGACAAGTCCGCAACCAATCGCAACTCACCCCTATTAGTGCGGTACCCAGTCCCCCTCAACGTTGTAGTAGCTGCGAGTCCACATCAATTACTGAACATAGCGACGTCCACTTTCCTATCGACAAATCCAGGTAATGTACCTCTTTAGAATGCTACATACATCTCTCTGGTGAATGCCTTAGTTCATCTTGTATCGTTATGTAGGAGCCCACGCCTTACATTCTCAGAGTCAGGCTTGTTGGCTCTATTCCCATTGACACTGGGCGGGGGATGGCATATCCATGGCTGCCAGAGACGCTGGTGCACGGTGTACAAATAGAGACCGATTTCATAAAGGTTCAGGTGGACATGATTAATAATATTTTTAAGACCGTCCCTCTTGAGAAGCCCCAATGAAGAGATTACGACATTAGGGGATGTTGTCCACACATTCATCCAGTGGCCCAAGAGGGACATCGCCCTCGACTTGTTTGTGCCACGATCTCCACATCCAGTGGCCCAAGAGGGACATCACCCTGGACCTGTCACATCGGCTCTAGTGGCTCCACCTCCAGCTCTGGTTCCAAAGCCTATTGCATCAGCTCCTGTGTAGACGCCGCTGAAAACGTATCATAAGCGAGGTTCTAAGACTCAAGCAAAGAAAAGTAAGGCGCGTCCTAAGCCATGGAAGTTCATTCTAGGAGTTTCATTGGTCCCCGAGTCACAATTACCCCGGCTTGGTTTGGTTTGCAATACATTGCATACCTGGTACATGTAGAGGTCTACATGAAGCCAAACCGGTAGAGTGGATTCACTGTGAAATATATGGAGGCGCATTTCCTCCACGACTCGGGCTACTTTCTCGTGACATTTGAAGACTTATTCTTACTATTCAATCTTGACAAACTCGACGCCTCACTTCTACGATGCTGGACACTGTAAGTGTACTGTACAATGAAGTTCTACATTCATGTCCTACCGACAAATGTCATTACTCTTTCCTTATGTATAGATACATGATCCAACAAGTCCGGTGACGGCAGCAACCAATGGGTTTCCTCGACCCACACTTGGTCTCGGAGCAATCTATCAACGGAAATGCATCCTTCGTGCAAGATTACATAATAAGAGAATTGATTGCTCACAGTGACAAGGAGTATGTCATGGTACCCTTCAACCAAGGGTCAATGCTTCACTAGTAGCCACACAAGTTTCATTTGTACTTTATATGCAACATGAATTTATGATTAATCAAATGGCGACACACATGACTAGGTCTCACTGGATTTTGATTGTGATTATACCAAAGTGGAACAAGGTAATATACCTTGATTCCCTACTTAGGGGCAACCACGACTTCAGTCGTGTGCAAGAAGTAATTAATAGGTAAACTCATTTCCTCCGTACATAACTCTATTGTAATCTTTTCTTCATTTGCAATGGCCGAGGCTAACTTTCTTGGAATCATGTAGGTCATTTACGGCTTATGTTGCTTTAGGAGGGAGACATAACGAATCTAGTGACACGCTGCAACACAAGATGCGATTTCCGGTACCCGCTACAACACAACAATCCTATATCACAGTTTGTTATAATGCCTCTATAATTGAAATACCTATGTATGTAATTCTATATATTTTGCAGTGCCACCAGCAGCTACAGGGTAACTTATGTGGATTCTACGTTTGCCTCCATATGAAGGAAATCACGGATACTAAGATGAATGATCCAGAGGTTTGTCAACCTTCCAATAATTATTATTTTCTGATTAATTATATATATACACACACACAAATGTTAATTAATGACTTAACATTGCTCCTAGCGACAGTGGGTGGATTTCGACGAAAGTGCATATGATCTTGACAATCTCATCAAAATTCATGAAAACATCTCCCAATTCTTGCTAGCAGAGGTCATAAACAAGAATGGAGAGTTCCACCCTGGCAATGGTGATAATTAGATGTTGAAACATTGTATTCAATTGTACAAATCACTCAATTGTGCTTAATCAAACAATTCATTCAATTTAATTCATTTGTGAGAATTGTGTAATGATTGTCATGATATACATGTGTGTGTGTGATCTGCTGGTGTTGTTTCATTCATCTGTGTGATTTATGTAATGATTGTCCTGTGCTATATACGTGATCTTGCTTGTTTTCAGAGGGCATAATTAGCATATCCTGAGGCTAGCCCAAAAAGAGCAAATAAAATCGCTATTGAAATAGCTATCACAGACAGTTTGGTGTTCTAAACCATCTGTGATATATATGCTAGACGGTTTCAAACACTGAACCGTCTGTGATATCAACGATATCATAGACGGTTTTTGTTATTAACCATCTGTGGTATGGTTATATCACAGAAGGTTCAGAACACCGAACCATCTATGATATGAACCATATCACAGATGGTTAATAACAAAAAACACCGAACCGTCTGTGATATGAACCATATATCACAGACGGTAAATAACAAAAACCGTCTGTGATAGTCGATTATCACAGACAGTTTGTATAAAAAATTTTCTGTGATACTCGACTATCACAGACAGTTTTTGATATTAACTGTTTGTATTGTAAGTTATCACAGACGGCTTGGGAGCTGTCTGTGATAACCACATATTATCACTGACAGTTTTTGATATTAACCGTTTGTTGAGGAACCGTCTGTGACGACCTTTTCTGTAGTAGTGTCAAGATTATGTGGGATGGGGTAGGGGAGAGATGGAGAATAAGATGGGTTGGTGATGGACCGGAAAATTTTAAAATGGATTGGAATTTTTGCCCTTTTTTTTGGAGTATGTAACACCTCGGCCCCATCCTGAGCCCAAAGTGCTACCGCCTACTCTATACTGTTACCAACTTCAACTTTTGCCGCTGATATTGCGAAGCAATTCTTTTATTTAAATATCAACCAAATGACAAAAGTCGATACGCTTGACACTAAGCGCAGCAGAGGTATAAATTTGCTAATTACCGAAAAGGTACTTAACCATTCAAGGCTAAGTATGTCAACTGTAGATGATATGTGAATTACTGATGCACGTGAAACAACTGTGCTACTCCCGCCCATACATGTCGCCTTCAACAGATTCCTAAAAAAACAACGATAAAGTAAGGGTGAGTCCGAAGACTTAGCAAGCACACGATAAAACAGTGACATCACTTTACCACTCAATCGATTTCATGAACCGTAAGCTGTAAATCCACTCTATAACTGTAAACTGTAAATCAACTCTGTAACTGTAAACTGTAAATCCAATCTGTAACTGGAAATTGTAAATCAATTCTATGTCGTTGGTATAGTAATCACCAAATCACATTTATGAACTGTAACCTAGAATCTTTGGGTTTCCTCCCTGCCACCTGTTCGTTTCCTGCAAATGCAATGCGATGCAATGCACCTCTGTATGCAGCTTATACCGGTATAGTGGAGTTGCTTCACCCGTCGATAAAACCCCTCTGTCTCCATCCCTGGAGGTGCCTACCAAAGTAGGTCTCGATTTCCCCACCGTTGTGGGAGGCCTACTGTCGTAGGTCCATGAGTGCAACGCATAATACACCCGTTGTATGCCGCTTATACCAGTATAGTGGAGTTGCTTCACCCGTCGGTCAAACCCCTCTGCCTCTATCCCTGGAGGTGCCTACCAAAGTAGATCCTGTCATTCCCACCGCGTAGGACGCCTACCGTCATAGGGCTTTCATGATGCTCATGGTGCGATGCAACTGCAACATTTTTCAAATGTTGATACTCAATCATAAGCATCACTTATCGCAATACAATCAATAGATAAGTCAAGATATCATTTCATAACACGGCACAAATCATGGCATAAAACAAATACTAAGCATTCATCATAATTCACTATTCTACTATGCACTTGCCAAGTTATCCCTATGGACGATGCGTGGAGGAGCGTCAAACCAAAACCTCCACCTGGAAGCATCAACCGAACACTCAATTCAATATTGTAATTCACACAAGCATACAAACAACATCGATTCTATGCATATAGACAATCGACAGCGTTCGTACGCGTAAACCTGATACCAACAACCTCTCTCTCACCGGACAGATAAATCTTATTTACATGTCTACCATTTTTCCTTCATTTTTCTCCTCTTTTATTTTCTTTTTTCCCCTCCTCTTCTTTCTTCTTTTTTCTTTCTTTTCCCTTTTTTCCTTCCTCCCCTTCTTTTCTTTTCTCTCCGATGACGCTCTCATTTCCTTCCCCTCTTTCTCTCTCTCGGCAGTCTCCTCTCTCGAATTCAGATAGGGTCCGGCGCCGTGCTGCCTCAGCTCCTCCTCGGCTTTGGCGTCTCCGTCGTCGGCTCCTTCGTGCTCTGCCTCCCCTCGGCTCGGCTACGCCATGGCGATGCCGCTACTCGTCGCGTCCTGGCACTCCCATCGCCGACACCTCTCCTCGGCCATCTTCTCCGTGGTTACTGTGGTTTCCCCCTATTACTACTACTTCGGTCTCTCGCTGGCTCTAGGTCCTCACCGCCCAAGCTCCTCGCCGCCCCTACTGGTAACCCTAAGTTTGGGGCTTTTGCTTGTCGACCCCGATTTATGCTTCCTTTTCCCCTTGACTCACTTTTTCTACTCTCTCCCCCTCTATTTCTTTGATTTGATACTAGATTTTGATTTGCCTCTTTTTGATTTTCAGATCTACTCGAGGGTGGTTGTTCGGTGGCTCCAGCGGGGCTCGAGGTCATGCCATGCGCCGGGGGAGCATGCCATGGCCGTCGGGTGCACAGTGCCCTTCCTACACCACGGTGGCTCACCTCCTCGATACTATTTACTCTCTCTACTCTCTTCCTCTACCTCCGATTGGTGGTGCTCTAGGGTTTTGGTATGTTGCTTGTGTGGCTCTGAATAATGAAATTTGGGAAACATGGTTGGCATGGCCTACCTCGGTCGGCTGAGCTAATGTTGTCTTGTGGTGGCGCCGTCGTTGCCTTCCCCTGGTTCTTGCCTAACCCTAGAGCTGTTGTTTCCCCGTCGCTCGTGGCTCCTCACCCTGGCGCCTGCAACCGAGTTGCTCCTCCCTCTTGCTCTTGATTTGCTTGGCGTATGGTGTGGGCAAAGATGAGGGAAGGGGAAGGAAGTGAACTTTGGCTGGGTATACTCTTCTATCTTGTGGCCGTGCTATCCAGAGGCGATGTGCTATTTTTTGGAGAGTGCTGTGCTAGTTTCACTGTTCTATATGGGTTGCCGGCTGATATTATGTTGGTAACTGTTGTAGGGGTGGCCCCCACCTAAGCCCAGCAGGCCTGTCAGGAGGTTATAAGAACCAGAGTAACATGTGCAATGACAAAAGTGCCCCCAATGAGGAGATATGGGTGTAAGGGCATAATTGTAAAAGCATACTTCATGTGAATATATATATACAGGATGAGGGGGAGGGTAAAGGGGAACACTCCCACCTCTCCACTACCATCTCTCTCTGTTTGGTCTGTAACCACAACAGTTGGCGCCGTCCGTGGGGAGGACGAGGACAAGCCTGAAGACCGAAGAAGAAGGATGGCACCGAAAAAAGCTTCACCAGCGGCGGCGAAGGGAAAGACGACGGCTGGGCCGGAGCGGCGCGTGAATGCCAGGGCTTCGGCATCGACCGCCGAAGGAGTCGGCGGCGGCGTAGGCACAGTGGTCGTGGGCATCGACGCTCGCGCTACAACGACCGACCCCGCCAGCGCCGCTACAACGACATCCAACCCCGTCGCGGGCACTGCGGCGACAGCCCCCGCCACCCTCGCCGGCAGCGCGGATTAGACGGCCGGGGGTAGCCGCAACGAACCACCCGGTGGATCTGGAGTTCGCGAGGCGATGGCCCCTGCACCGACGCGCGTCGCACGGGCGTTCGGCGGACCCAACAAAGACTGTGGTGGAAAGCGCCCTACTAGCAGCCCTCAGCGCGTTCCTGGGAACTAGGGGACCTTCGCGGGCCGTCCGCGATATACAAGAGGCTCGAGCCAGCAGGCGCGCCGATGTCGCGCCGAGCCCGCGCGCGGAGAAGGCGGACAGCCGCGAAGCCCCCACGTCCAGCCGTGTGCCGTTGAGGCGCGTAGATCCGGAGTCCCCGCTTTCGGCGGGGCTGCAGCAGGCGGCGTGGCCCGCAGACTTCAAGTTCCCTAGCGTCACCAACCCATACAAAGGCGACACGGATCCTTGCGAGTTCGTGCGCATGTACGAAACCGCGATCGAGGCTGCGGGCGGAGATGACACCATGAAGGCGAAGGGACTCCCCCTCGCGCTGCAAGGAGTGGCACTCTCTTGGTTTTTTACCATAGAGCTGGGCTCCATCTACGCGTGGGAGCAGCTTCGCGACCGCCTTCACAGCAACTTCCAAGGAAACTATGTCGAGCGAGTCGATGCGGACCAACTCTTCGCTGTGAAGCAAGGACCCTCGGAGAAGCTCCGGGACTACTTCCAGCGCTTCGCCAAGATTCGATGCCAGGTGAAAGACATCAATGAAACCACCGTCGTTAATGCAGCCATACAGGGCCTTCGTCCGGGCCCGATGGCCGAGTACAACGCGCGGAGGCCAATCAAGACAGTCGTCAAACTCTTCGACAAAATGGACGAGTATGCGCGGGCGGAGGAGGATGCACGAAGACGCAGCATCACCGCCCTCGACCTCGCCCAGGGGGAGCACCCGCGCGAAGCAGGGGCGGGTGGTCCCTCCTCGAAGCAGGGCCGCGGCCGCGAGCCTCGCGGAGGCCCTCCCCGAGGCGGCGACACCGAGATACAGGAAGGCTCTTCAAGGAGCGGGCGTAAGCCTCGGCGCCGCCAGCGCAGGACACAGGCGGCCCATCATGTCCGCGACACCGAGGGCACCTGCCAAGGAGGACCCGCCTCATGGAGGGGAGACCGGGATCGGAAGGCGGACTCGACACGGCGCCAACCCCACGCAGAACAAGAGCTCCTGCACTATGGCAAGTGGTGCGAGGTACACGGCTACGGTGATCATTACACAAGGGCATGCGCTGCAGTTATGGAGCTGCGGAGGGTGACAGCCGGGTCTCGGGCTCCGCCCCCAACGGAGGGCGCGCAGCATCGCACCGTCAGCGTCATCACCGGAGGCTCCTCCTTAAAAGCTCCCGGGGAGCAGCCGCAACTGTGGATGCCACCCCGCAACATCACCTTCGACTTGAACGACGCCAGGGGTGTGGAGTACCCTCACCAAAACCCCCTAGTCATCCAGGCCCACATAGCACGCTGTGACGTCAGACGCGTCCTTGTCGACGGAGGAAGCTCTGCGAATATCTTGTTCGCAGAGGCCCTCGATCGTATGGGGATCCCCCGAAGCCGGCTAGAGCAGCCAGGAGCTCCACTTCAAGGCTTCGGGGGTCAACCGCTGCAGGCCTTGGGGCACGTGTCCCTTCCAGTCACTTTCCGTCAGGAGGGCAACAAGGGTAACATCCGGACCGAGCATGTCATCTTCGACGTCGTCGATATCTCGCATCCCTACAACGCCATACTGGGTCGGCCCGCCATCAACTCTTTCGAGGCGATCCCACACTATGCGTTTTTGTGTGTGAAGCTCCCGGGCCCAGAGGGTGTTATCACCATCTTCGTGATCGAGGACTCGCGAGACGGCCGAGGTCGGCGGCCGCGTTCGCATCGCCGGTGCATGCCCTCTCCGGCACGCGCAGCGACGGGCCCTCCGCCCCCGGATGGACGCCCAAGCCTCGGCCCGAGGGCGGAGTCAAGAGGGTGCCACTCCAAGCGGAGGGGCAGTTTGTGTCCATCGGCGAGGGGCTCCCACCGGGGGTCGAACGGGATCTGCTCCGAGTGCTTCAGAACAACGTTGACATTTTCGCATGGTCCCCGGAGGACATCAAGGCGCGATCGAGCGCATCGAGCATCGCTGGCGGTCCGCCCGACGCCAAGCCGGTCAAGCAAAGGCTTCGGCGTATCTCAATGGATCGGCAGCAGGCGGCCAAAACAGAGGTTGCGAAGCTTCTTCGCGCCGGGGTCATCCGTGAGGTCCACCACCCAGAGTGGCTCGCCAACCGGTCTGGTCAAAAGGCGGCGGGGCACGGCGTATGTGCATCGACTTCACAAGACTCAACAATGCGTGCCCGGGACATTACCCTTGCGCGCATCGATCACCGTTGACGCCATCTGCTGGTGCGAACTCATGAGTTTTTCGACGCCTATTCGCTATCACCGGTATACATGGCGAAGACGACGAGGAGAAGACCAGTTTCATCACACCACTTGGGACGTTACGCCGTCGTAATGCCCTTTGGCTTGAAGAACGCCGGCGCTACCTTCACCCGCCTCGCCGCTATTGCCCCGCCGCCCGGCTCGGGAGGAACGCCGAAGCTTATGTCGATGACGTGGTGGTCAAAACTCGGCAGCTTGCTCGCATGGCCGGACCTCCGTGAGACCTTCGACAACCTCGGAAGGCGGGCATCAAACTCAACCCGACAAATGTGTCTTCGGGTGCAAAGCGGGCAAGCTCCGGGTTTCCTCGTCTCGGGACGGGCATCCGGAGAACCCGACAAAGTAGACGCCATCACGGGTATGGAGCGCCCAAGACTACGAGGAGGTCCAGAGGTGGCGGGCGCATGGCGACACTAAGCCGCTTCCTATCCAGGGCGGCGGAACGGGGCTTGCCATTTTTCAAGACGCTCCGCGGGTGCGATGGATTTCGTTGGGACGGAGATTGCGCGAAGGCCTTCAATGAGCACAAGGAGCACCTGGCCAGCCTCCCCACGCTGGTCACCCCAGCACCAGAGGCTCCCCTCCTGCTCTATCTGGCCGCGTCAGCCACCGCGGTCAGCGCCGTCCTCGTCTTAGAAGAAGGCGCCATGCAGCGGCCCGTCTACTTTGTCTCCGAAGCCCTCCAAGGTGCCAAGACAAGATACACGGAGCTTGAGAAGCTCGTCTACGCGCTGGTCATGGCCTCCAGGAAGCTTCGGCATTATTTCCTAGCCCACCCGATCACACTGCCTTCCTAATTCCCCCTAGCAGAGATGCTGCACAATAAGGAGTCCACAGGGCGCATCGGCAAATGGGCTGCCGAGCTCGCTCCCTTCTCCTTGACGTATGCTTCGCGAACGGCAATCAAATCCCAAGTCCTTGCGGATTTTCTCGCCGAATGGACCCCGCCGGCCCAACCCGTCCAGATGCACGATGACCTCGTCTGGACGCTCGCGATCGACGGCGCTTACGACGTCGCCGGCACGGGCGTAGGGGCGGTGGTCGTCACGCCTGAGGGGCAGCGTTTGCTGTACTTGGCGCGCCTTGCTTTCCCCGCCACCAACAACACGGCTGAATACGAGGCGCTGCTCTTCGGCCTGGCGAAGCTCAAGGCGGTTGGCGTGAGACGGGTTCTAGTCTGCACCAACTCGCGCTTGGTGGCTGGTCATGTGGACAAGTCATATCAAGCCAAGGACCCTAAGTTGGCCAAGTACCTCGCGGCGGTGAGGGCGAGGGAAAGGCACTTTTTGGGCATCACCGTCAAGGCCATCCCCCGCGCGAGAACGAGCAGGCCGACACCCTCGCTAAGGCGGCCAGCCAGCAACTGCCCCCCCTGAGGGGGCGTTTTATGAGGTACTAGCGCAGGCGGCCATCGCGCAAGACAACCGGGACGCGGCACTCGTCCACCCCATCTTCAATTTCTTGCAAGGCATCGCCGAGCCCGACGACCGCTGAAGCTTGGCGCTGCAAAGACCGCGCAAGGTCCTTCCAGTGTTCGAAGGATACTCTACAAGAGGGGTTTGCGCACCGCTCCGCGCCGCTCTCGACGAGGGGGAAAGGAGCTCTGGCGGAGATCCACGCGCGCGCAGCGGATCCCACCGCGCCGAGGTCGTTGGTCGGCAAGGTGTTCGAGCAAGGCTTCATCGCCAACCGCCACCACCGACGCCAGACCTCATCCGTCGGTGCCAAGGGTGCCGATGGATGGTGTGCATCATCCGCAGCCCCGACGAGCCTCAACCCCATTCCCGGTGTGGCCTGGCGCACGCGGGGCCTCGACATAGTAGGACCACTTGCCCGAGCTCGTGGGACCTCGGTTCGTGGTAGTCGCGCTGAGTATTTCTCCGGATGGCCGGAAGCGCTGCCACGCCAAAGTAACTTGCGGTCATCTGGCGCTTCCTATGGCAAAACATCATATGTCGCTTCGGCGTGCCCCGGGAGCTCACGGTTGACAATGGCCTGCAGTTCGACGCCACCCTTTTCAAAGACTATTGTGACAGTATGGGCATCACCCTCCGATTCGCCTCGGTAGGGCATGTCCTGTCCAACGGGGTGGTCGAACGGGCGAATGGCGCCATCTCCGCCGCCATCAAAAAGCGCCTGGTCGGATTGCCGAAGGGCAAGTGGCCAAGCGAGCTTCACAGCGTTCTGTGGTCGCTTCGCACAACGGTAACGCGCCCGACGGGATTCATGCCGTTCAGGCTCCTTTTCGGAGATGAGGCGGTGACGCCCGAGGAAATCAAGGCCGGCTCGCGGAGGGTCCTCGTCCAAGCACCCGAAGAGGAGCGCCGTGTGTCCTTGGACCTCCTCGACGGGATACGGGCAGATGCAGCCCACCATGTTGAGAAGTACGCGTGATGCATAATACGCATGGGACCGCTCTATATACCGCGGGGTTCAAGCACAGGGATCTCGCTCGAGTAGCGCTCAGCGGAGACCGTTGGCAAGCTGGAGTCCAAGTGGGAAGGCCCGTACATCGTGATGGAGGCATTGCCAAAGGGGGCGTACCGCCTCGCCACACTCGAGGGACAAGCCCTCCGGCACACATGGAACGCGGACAGGTTGCGGCGATACTACGCCTAGAAGCAGGACAGCAAGCGTAGAGCCACCAGCCCTTTGTTATGCGATGCCCGCCCGTGCAAACGGGAGTTCAATAAAGGTTGTTGTTCCCAAACCATCCCCTGTCCGCGCTGAGCAGAACAAAGTCTACGGACTATAAATAAGACGTAGCGTTGAGCTCACTTCGCACGCGAGTCTATGGACTATAAATAAGACGTAGCGTTGAGCCTAGCTCCGCACGCACGATATACGGACTATAAATAAGACGAGCGTTGAGCTCGGCTTCCGCGCGCGAGTCTACGGACTATAAATAAGACGTAGCGTTGAGCCTAGCTCCGCACGCACGATCTACGGACTATAAATAAGACGAGCGTTGAGCTCGGCTTCCACACGCGAGTCTGGACTATAAATAAGACGTAGTGTTGAGCCTAGCTCGCACGCACCGATCCACGGACTATAAATAAGACGTGAGCGTTGAGCCTAGCTCGCACGCACGATCCACGGACTATAAATAAGACGTAGCGTTGAGCCTAGCTCCGCACGCACCAGTCCACGGACTTTAAATAAGACGTAGCGTCGAGGTCCGCCTCCGCACGCACCAGTCTACGGACTTTAAATAAGACGTAGCGTCGAAGTCCGCCTCCGCACGCACCAGTCTACGAACTTTAAATAAGACGCAACGGGGGGACGCCCCCGCGCGCACCAGTCCACGGACTTTAAACAACACGTAGCATCGAGGTCCGCCTTCGCACGCGCGAGTCTCCGGACTATAAAGAAAGTCGTAGCGTCGAGGTCCGCCTCCGCGCGCACTAGTCCACAGACTTTAAACAAGATGTAGCATCGAGGTCCGCCTCCGCACGCGCGAGTCTCCGGACTATAAAGAAAGTCGTAGCGTCTAGGTCCGCCGCCGCGCGCACCAGTCCACGGACTTTAAACAAGACGTAGCGTCGAGGTCCGCCTCCGCACGCGCGAGTCTCCGGACTATAAAGGAAGTCGAAGCGCCGAGGTCCGCCTCGCGCGCACCATCCACGGACTTTAAACAAGATGTAGCGCCGAGGTTCCGCCTCGCACGCGCGAGTCTCCGGACTATAAAGAAAGTCGAGCATCGAGGTCGCCTCGCGCGCACCGAGCCCACGGACTTTAAACAAGACGTAGCTCGAGGTCCGCCTCGCGCGCGCGAGTCTCGGACTATAAAGGAAGTCGTGGCGCCGAGGTTCGCCCCGCGCGCACTCGCCCACGGACTTTAAACAAGACGAAGCGCCGAGGTCCGCCTCGCACGCGCGAGTCTCCGGACTATAAAGAAAGTCGTAGCGTCGAGGTCCGCCCCCGCGCGCACCAGTCCACGGACTTTAAACAAGACGTAGTGTCGAGGTCCGCCTCCGCACGCGCGAGTCTCCGGACTATAAAGGAAGTCATAGCGTCGAGGTCCGCCTCCGCGCGCACCAGTCCACGGACTTTAAACAAGACGTGGCGCCGAGGTCCGCCTCGCGCGCGCGAGTCTCGGACTATAAAGGAAGTCGCAGCACCGAGGTCCGCCTCGCACGCGCCGATCCATGGACTTTAAATAAGACATAGCGCCGAGGTTCGCCTCCACGCGCCACTCCGCGAGTATAAACAAGAGGCTCGATCTTCCCTTCGCGTTCGGCCGGGTAACACCAAGTATGAGGTATTACTTGGTTTCGTTATAAAACCAAAGGGGTTACATGCTTTCAAGCATAAGAACCGAGACATCACCCCGACCTACTCGACCAAGCGCTCAACCTTGGCGGTGCGGACGAACCGTGCGTCGCCGCCGTGACGCTGAAAGACTCCTTCGAGCCACTAGAGGAGGTCCCCCCCATGCAGCGTCTGCTGAACGGCGACCCTCGCTGCATCTTCCCCGAAGCGACCCCAGATCCGTTGATGGAAGTTCTGCAGGCTAGGCCTGATGGAGCGAATGGCGTCGGACATGACCTCTGGTCGGCCGGGTGGATCCAGTTGAGGATTCGCCAGCTCATGGGTATGTCTACACCCACGAGTGTGAAGTAGGGCGAGGGCGAAGCACGCACCAAGATACCCGCAGTGCTCGCCAAACGTTCTGGCGCCACGAAGAGCAACGCTTGCCCCCTCCTCAATCAACCCGAGCGTCTCCGATAGGGCCTCCGGCCCCTGCGTAGGGTCCGGCACTCTGACGCACAGATTTTGGAGGACCTGGTTCAGAGACTCCATGGCCCGCCACGCTGACACGGACGCATTTTCCAAGACGCGGCTGTTCTCAGCAGCAGACTCCGCCAGCTGGGCGTTCTCCCCTTCTAGGACGGCGATCCGCTGCACGCGCGGCGGCGGCGCTCCTCGGCCGCGGCGCACTTGGCTTCCGTGGCCTCGAAGCCAGCGCCGCCATGGCGCCCTCCAGCGCGAAGTTCTTCATCCTTCGCAGCGAGCATTGTTTGATTCACGGCTGGCTTCCGAGCCCTCCGCTCTCGAACGCGGGCCTTGTCAAAGGATCTGCGAGGCAAGCGCCCGCAAAACAACAAATCAGCAAAGCGCCCAGCGATACCTTACAAGCTGAAGCGCACATACTTACCTCATCTCGGAGGCTGCAGCGCGGCGCTAGGAGTTCCCCTCGCATGACGACAACATCTCGGTTGAGGCCGTGGTCGGCACGCTCGCGGCTGCGTAAGGTCGCAAAATATCTCCGGCGAGGAGGAAGTCCGAGCGAAGCGAGCCTCGATCCCAACGTGCGGGATGCACCGAGGCCACGTCCACGTCAACAGCAGCGGACACCTGCGGGGCACCCTGCGCAAGGCTTCAGACTTCGCGCATACCTTCGCTGCTCGATCCTTCGCCACGTCCGGGAGACTTTGTCTCGCCTGATGTCAGCAGAATGAGCGAGCAGATTGGAGAGAGTCTCGCGAAGTCAAGTGAAGAAAGGGACTCACACCTACCTCCTGCGCTCCTCGTCGCGGTAGGAAGTGGCACCGGTTCGACTGCCAAAGTGGAGGCGGGCGCCTCCGCGGTCGGTAAGGAGGTCTTCTCGGCCGCGCCAGACGCAGTAATCCCGAGGCAAGGCCCCGCAAACGCGTATCGACCCCTCGCGGGCGACGGGGACTGAGTCCGAGGGCGTTTCGCCTACGGCGGCACAGGCGATTCTTCCGTGGCGACACCAGCTACGGTTACTGTCGCCCCCACGGTTTCCTCTATAGGGGGCGTGCCCTGCGTCGGCGGCGCGTTTGGTTTCTCGCCAGAACGACGCCACCCCGGTTGGCGAGTTCCACCAACGAGGGCGCAAGCGCGGGCTCGTGGGCGCGGCGTAGGTGCCGGGGATCCGAGGCGCACGCTCCCGGCGCATGGCTAGGCCCACCGCCGGCCGCACGCCTGTCTCGGTGTGTGTTAGTTGCCGAAGGGCCGCCGGGTCACATACGGCAGCCGGGAACGGGCCCGGCGTCGCGAGGATAACACCCCCACAGGGCTATCACCCTCCTCCTGTGCGCTCGGAGTCCCGGTGGGAAGCTCCCCCGGCACTGCGCGCTCGGGCACAGTAATGCCCACAGCCTCGCATGTGCGATTTACCCGCCCTTGCTTAGCCGCCTTGACTGCAGCCTCACGAGCCTGGTGCTCCTTAAGCGTGTACGGGCCGAGGAGCGCCGCAACCGCGCACTCCGCATCTTCTAGCCAAGCCACTGCGCAGGAGATCACGTCAGTCGGGCGGAGACCAAACAGATACAATAGCACGTGTGAAACGCGCTGAGTGACTTACAAGGAGTGGAGGGCGGAAGCAGGCGAGATACGGATGGGCTGAACCCGTCCTCGCGGGGGCCGTTCTGTCCAACATACTTCCCCCGGGAGGAGAGTGGCGCCGCCCCATACATTGTGAACTCCTCGGCTAGGTCGCTCAGGCTCATTCGACGGGCGACACCGACAAGACTCTGTAGCTTTCACGTGTCGTCAATCTCTGCCTTCAGACTCGGCGTACTGTTAAACGCGATCGGCCCACCTCGGCATTGCATTCTGCTCTTGTCGGTCACGGTGTAGTAGAACCACTGCCGAGTCCAGCCGGACTCCCATTGCCCCGACGAGGCTGGCGCGGGGAACAACGTTGCGCACAACGCCCGGACCACAAAGTCCACACCGCCGAAGTTGGACACCGCCCCGCCAACCTTTCGGGGTCGACAGTGCGCGTCGTGTAGTGTGGCGAATAAGCTCACGCTAGGACTCCACCCCTCTGTCCGCATCGCCCACGTGAAGACAGCTAGGCGGAGTATTGCGTGGGGCGTCAATTGGGCTAGCTCCAACTTGTAGGCCCGCAGGACTTCACCCACGAACAACGTGGAGGGCATACGAAGGCCGGCGTCGAAGAACGCGGCAAAAACAATTGCCTCCATTGCCCGGGGCTTCGGCTCCGTCTCGTCCCGACGGGGTAGGCGAGCCCCATCGCGATCCACGATCTTCCTCTCATCCACGAGACGCTGCAGCATCCCTTCGGTCATGTGGCTCTTCCCCAACACACGGGAACAGTAGCCTCCCGAGTGCTCCATGGCGTCCCACCACTTGTTGGCACGCGAGCTCCCCCGCGGCACCAGCTTGTACTCCTTGGAAGGATGGGACACCTCACCCTGGCTAGGCAAGGAACCACTGCGGGGATGGTAGGTGGCGTCGTCATGGCTAGCCATCGCTCTTCGTGACCAGGGAGGAAGAAGCAAGGAAAGGAGCAACTGGCGTGACAATTAGCACCTTATAAAGTCCGCTCGCCTCTCATATGGTTCGAAGCGCAGACAGATCAAACTCGCTGCGATTCAGCTGCCCAAGATTTGGAAAGAGGAACCGCCGGGACCTAGAGGGCCGTGCCGGGTAGGTGATCAAGCAGCACACAACGCCTGCACGCCTTCAACACGCGTCCAACTTCCCTAGGGAAAAGGCGAACGGTCGCGGTCACGCAACCGCTCACATCCCAAGATGCACCAGTCATGAGGCGCCATGTGTCCCACCTCCAGAATAGTAGACTGCACGACGCGACAACCTGACTTCTGCCAGGCCAGGCGTCGGCGCGATTCCAGCCGCCATTAAAAGCGCACTACCAGGCTGCAAGGTCACAACAGCTCTGAAGCGCCACAATATCGGCGCCAAGCTTCAATCTTAGCGCGGGGACGCAGCGCGCGCGCGTCTACATCGACTAGGCGCCAGCCTCCGCTGCCACCCGTCCGAAGGGTAGGGGACGGAGTGCGCGCGCGTCTACTTCGACTAGGCGCCGACCTCGCGCCACCCGCCCAAGGGTAGGGGACGGAGGCGCGCGTCTGCGCCGACCAGGCGCCGGCCTCGCGCCACCCGCTCGAAGGGTAGGGGACGGAGAGCGCGCGTCTACCTCAACCAGCGCGGCCTCGCGCCACCCGCTCAAAGGGTAGGGGCGGAGCGCGCGCGTCTACCTCGACCAGCGCCGGCCTCGCGCCACCCGCTCAAGGGTAGGGGACGGAGAGCGCGCGTCTACCTCGACCAGCGCCGGCCTCGCGCCACCCGCTCAAGGGTAGGGGACGGAGTGCGCGCGTCTTTCGACAGGCGCCGGCCGCGCCACCCGCTCGAAGGCGGGGACGGCGCGCGCGCCTCGCCGACCAGGCGCGGCCTCGCGCCACCCGCTCAAGGGTAGGGGACGGAGGCGCGCGCGTCTGCCAGTAGGCGCGGCCTCGCCGCCACCCGCTCAAGGGAGGGGACGGCGGCGCGCGCCTCGCCGACCAGGCGCCGGCCCAGCGCCACCCGCTTGAAGGGCGGGGCGGCGCGCGCGCTCGCCGACCAGGTGCCGCCTCGCGCCACCCGCTCGAAGGGTAGGGGACGGAGCGCGCGGCGCCTCGCCCGACCAGGGCGCCGCCTCGCCGCTACCCGCTCAAGGGTAGGGACGGAGAGCGCGCGCCTTACCGACCAGCGCCCGGCCTCGCGCCACCCGCTCAAGGGTAGGGGACGGAGAGCGCGACGCCTACGCCGACCAGGCGCGGCCTCGCGCCACCCGCTCGAAGGGTAGGGGACGGAGTGCGCGCGTCTGCGCCGACAGGCGCCGACCTCGCGCCACCCGCTCAAGGGTAGGGGACGGAGCGCGCGCGTGTCTGCTTCAGCAAGCCACCTTCCATCCCAAACCTCGGGCTCCCCAGCCACGAGCCTGGAGAAGTTCACAGGCCGCAGGGGACGGAGGGGGCCAAAGGACTCGGCGACATAGCTTCGGCCCTGTGAAGCCCTTCACCATGAGAGGCTCCTGTCGTAGGGGTGGCGCCCACCTAAGCCCAGCAGGCCTGTCAGGAGGTTATAAGAACCAGAGTAATATGTGCAATGACAAAAGTGCCCCCAATGAGGAGATATGGGTGTAAGGGCATAATTGTAAAAGCATACTTCATGTGAATATATATACAGGATGAGGGGAGGGTAAAGGGGAACACTCCCACCTCTCCACTACCATCTCTCTCTGTTTGGTCTGTAACCACAACAGTAACCAAATGGGACTTTGCCTCTTTTACTTGGCTGGATTCGGCCTGGCTTCACACCTTGCTACGCTGTTCTTTTACAGTAGCTGTGGGCTGTATTTGGATATTTGGGGACAGTGGGCTGGTTCCCAAGGTCCTTTGAATATTTCAGGTTTGTTTATGCCGAGTGATGACCCTATGGTTGTGAGAGGTGCCGACTGGCCCCCGGATGGTCAACTATCTCTATGAACGGATTAACCTGTCCAAAATTAACCTCAAGGATTCTGATGGCAATTTCTTCGCTTTCCTTTCCTTTTCCTTCCCACAGGTATTACAGAGTAGACTGACAAAACCAAATTTCACCAAACTTCGGTCCAAAAATATTTTCCCTGGATGGGGACATGATCATCTTCTCCGCGAATTTGCTGCAGACAAAGTACAAGGCCTCATCGAGATCGTTCCTGTGAAAGCCAATGGAAGACTGGACAAGTCATAAATCGTTGTGGTGGTCGCCTCGTCGGGAGGAGGTCAAACGTACATCCGCATATACTACTCTCACCTCACGGTGGGTGCCATGCATGTTCCACTTTACATGAACCACCACCACCATCTATCTAGCCTGAAACTCGGATATGGACACCTCGTTCACCGAGGACGCGACCGCCCTTGGGTTAGGGCTTGTTCCATCTCCACTATGCGCAAAGGCGAAGGCTGGCTTCGATGGCGAAGCGAAGCTGGACGCCTCGCTGTGAAGCATGACAAGGACGCTCAGCATCGTCGGCTGATCTGCCGGTTTCTCCTGGACGCAGAGGAGCCCGAGATGAACGCACTTGAGCACCTCGCTCTCTGGGGCCTGCCCGTCCAGTAGTGACGCATCCGTGATCTCCAGTGGTGCTCCCTTCAACCAGTGATCCCATACCTGATTAAGTGCATGGCTTGCTTAATTGGTTACTTCCTGCATGCAATGCCATATTGCCATTATGCTGTATATGGAAAGTAGGACACTAGCTAGGGCGACTCACATAGCTCAGCAGATTGTTGGATTCTTCGACTGAATCGAACATGTCAGTGTTCTTCCTGCCCGTCACGATCTCTAGGACTAGAACTCCAAAGCTATAAACATCTAGCTTGACTGACAAATGCCCCAGTACTGCGTACTCTGGCGCCATGTATCCTCTGCCACACAAGAAATCGACCGAGTTCAGAATTCAGAATATGGAAATGGAATGTTGTCAGTGCCAAGGGAGGTGTCAATCAAGTTCCATACTTCCATTGCTTTACAGTGTTCCGACGACATGGCTTGTGATGCCATTAGTTTTTGAGCCGTCGAAGAGCCTCGCCAGGCCGAAATCTGAGATCTTAGGGTTCATGTTGGCGTCTAGCAGGACGTTGCTGGCCTTGAGATCGCGATGTAATATTTTTATCTGTGAATCCTCATGAAGGTACAGTAGACCTCGTGCGGTTCCATAGATGATATGGTACCTCGTATCCCAATCTAACCGTTCGCGCTTCTCCGGGTCTGCGAGATCGATCATGCAAGCCTTGCTCAGTTACACAATTAGACTAGTGGTCAACTTTGTCATCATAGTATTTGCAGCAGCTGATGGCTGGCTGATGGTAGCCTGATGGTATTGACAGTAAAATGCAGTAAGTTTATGCAGCTGTTGGTACCAAAGAGAAAGGTGTCGAGGCTTCGATTAGGCAGGTACTCGTACACAAGCAGCTTCTCCTGGCCCTTGATGCAAACACCTAGAAGCTTTGCAAGATTGTTGTGCCGGAGTTTGACAACCAACAAGAGCTCATTTTTCAACTGCTCGAGACCTTGCGGCGACGCCTTGTCGAGCCTTTTCACAGCTATTTCCCGTCCATCCGGCAAGAACCCCTGAATGGATCAAATTGTTTCAGATCATACCAGAATATATTGTCTTTCATTGGTGCGTCGCAAATAATAAAAGGATGTTTCATCAGGTTATTCTAAATCATAAAGTTACATTATAAGTTGATCTAGCAAGCACGCACATACCTTGTATACTGCTCCGAATCCTCCATGTCCAAGCTTGTTATCTTCAACGAAATCCCCTGTTGCCTTTCTTAATGCTGGCAGATCAAAGAGAAGTGGCCCTGAACCGTCATCTTCCTCGGCATCTGCATAAACACGCATTTCTTCATCAGCAACAAAGTATGAGTATGTTCATGTCATTTATATTGTAACTCATTCCTGCCATATTTTCAATGTTTTCTGGCTAAGGATATTTGCTGGTGCTTTCGAGGAACCATCGACTAGTTTCTTCTAACAAAAAAAGTAGTAGGTGCCTTATGAATCACATATAGACCTGTTATAGTCAGCTATGTAGGACGGACACAGATACGTCGACACGACACGACAAGACACCGTCACGGGAATTCGCCGTTTTCCCAAAAATACCGATACGGCGACACGGCTATATATATTTAAATAATAAATAAATTATATATATATGTATTATTTTCTATGTTTCCACAATAGAAGTTTTGACCTATTATTGCTTGTGTTTTCCTCCTCTCTAGCATTAGAATTAGAGGCTTCTATTTTTCTAGAATGATGAAACAAACAATCAAGCACAAATGTTAAACAAGCAATCAAGTATAAATGTTATTGCAAACAAGCAATCAAGCAAATGTTATTGCATACTGCATAAATGTTATTGCAAACAAGCAATCAAGCAAACAGTGCCGACTGCATCTAAACGATATTGCTTACTGCATACCTGTGCGGCTGTGCCGACTGCGAGGCGGAGGCTAGCAGTGCGGGGGGGGGGGGGGTGGAGGCCGACAGCGCGCGGGGTGGAGGCCGGCGAAGCAGCGGAGGCGTGCGGGGAAGCGGCGGCGGCGCGCGGGGAGGAAGGCGGCGGCGCGAGCAAGAAGACGTGGGTTGCGGCGAGGCGCGCGGGGAATGGCCGAATGGGGGTCTCGGGTAGGGTTAGGATTAGGATGGCGCACGGGATGGGCCGGCTCTCTCCTGGGCTGGCTGTGTCCTGGGCCGTGTCCGACTCGTGTAATTACTGTGTCCGACACGTGTCGAGAATTTTAGCAATTAAAATTAATTCCAAAATTGCTCAATACGTCGCCGACACGTGTCCGAGCCGTGTCCGTGTCGTATCCGTATCGGACACGGTGTCGGACACGGATACGACGGTTTAGACACGTGTCCGTACTATTAGTCAGATAGCCCGGCATTGCATGAAGCCCTAAAAAACCGATGAAAATAATAAAATAATATTTTATTCAGAAAATAATTTAAAATAATATTTTAGTGAAAGATAAAATAAAATAAAATTTTTTATTCCGCAAAATGCATTTTTCAGGCTTTGGGCCTAGCTCGGGGTTTGAACAAGCTTATTAAATGCCTGAGTTGGCGCTACAGCTCGTTGCTTTTGGCCAAGCATAAGAAAAAGAAGTTTTGCTATTGCTGAGTTGCCTAGATTCTCTCATCAAGTCTATGTGGATTTTTTTGCTGGCTGTTGGATTTGCGTGGTGATTAATGCGATGTCTGATTTGATGTTCATCTAATGGATAAAAATGTGACTAAAATTAAGGGGAAAACAGTCTCATTACAAATAGACAAAAGAAAGGCGATATGAGTTCTCATTAGTGGTGTTAAACAGAAAATGAGGAAACTAGAAAGATGCATGTGGCTCACCCTGACATTGCTTCGACTGTAATTTTCTCCAGAGGTAAATGGTGAGCACGGACAGGAGGATAACTACAGCACCAAGGACGGATGCAACCACTGTCGCTGCATTTTCTGCGCGCCTTCTCCTCTTTCCTACAGCTACACTCACACAACGCATATTATTTCTGGTAAATCAGAGCAAATACATGCTACGCAAATTACATATTTTTCTGAAGAAACACATATCGACAGTTGATTGTTATAACAAGGGTTATCATGACCGATCTTGAGGAGGAATCTATTTTCTTGACAGGAAAATGGTCGGAATGATCAGTTTAAGTAGAGATAACTGTTATGAATATTGTGTGTATAGATATGAGATCCAAAGGGCCATATATATATAGGAGAGTACAAGAGGATATGCCATATAGAGATAAGGCATATATGGAATAGAATACAACTCTATCTCCTAATACAACTCTATCTCCTTATCACCCCCCCTCAAATGCAAGGCGTATGCAATAGCATTGCATTTGAAAAAGGGTTAACACTAAAACAAAATAAATCCGAAGTCCGAGTCTTGATGATGTCGTCGTTGCGTGCAGTTTTTGAATAAACTGTCAAATCAAGCCGAAGAGAAATAGATAGATGCATGACGGCGCAGATCGAAGCCCAAGAGGCGGCGGCGCAGTGCACAGAGGACGTGCGGCGGCCTTTGAAGCTCGGGGCGGCGGCTAGAGAAGCGGCGGCATCATAACAACTTCTACGATCTGCACGCGGCTCAGAGAGTAGAGCGACGGCTGCTGCCAGGCAAAAGAAAATTTCTACACTTTTATGACTGGCAATAAATTTTTGTGGACTCGCATGGCTTGGACGAACTAAAAAATTAGAAACTACGTATTTTGGATGGACGCAGCGAAATACTAAAGACTGACTCAAAATTACAGATACTAACAGTAGAAAACTTCCACCTCCCTCAAAACCCACTCCTCTCTCTTTTCACGCCTCACTCCCTACACCACGATTCCTCACACCTGCCCACTCGCACGCCCTCCCTCCCGCGCCCGCGAGAGAAGCTCGGAGCGGCGGGCTCCCCGGGGCCAGGCGACGGCGAGATCCGGCGGCGGCCACAGGAGCGGCAGCGGCAGGATCCGATGGCGGCTGGAGATGACGGCGGCGGTCCGGCAGCGAGCAAGCGCGATCGAAACGATCGGGCGGAGACGACGAAGCGGTGACCCTACGGCGGCAACGACGACGGGTGTCGATCTGGCGGCGACGCGAAGAAGGCACGACGGCTAGATCTGGAGTGATAGGTCGGAGAGGAGGGTCGGCACCGGATGGATCTCGTCGGATCCAGTTTTGATGGCGGTGGATCCGAGCGGGGAGCGGCGGCCTCAGGCAAAGACGGCTGGATCCGGCGCCGACACGAGCTGAAGGGCCAAGTGACGACCGGATCTGAGTGGCGGCGGCTGGTGAGAGGAGGCGGCGGACCGGCGGGATCCATCGGTGACTGGCGTCGGTAGAGGAGGAGGCGCAGCGCACCCGCACGAGCCAGGGCAGCCCGAAAACGAGCCGGCGGTGCCGGACGCGGGCGACGGCGCCGGGAGATGGTAACATGCGGCTGCGCCGGCGGCCAGGAAGAGGTGGCCGCCCCTGGGAGCGTAGATCGCTCCTCCCGAGGGCAGCAGATGTGGAAGTTGAAGGGAGCCTAGGAAGCAGCGACGATGGGTACAGTAAACCCTAACCCTAACCTTGGCTCTGATACCATGTTATGAATATTGTGTGTATAGATATGGGACCCAAAGGGCCATATATATAGGAGAGTACAAGAGGATATGCCATATAGAGATAAGGCATATATGGAATAGAATACAACTCTATCTCCTAATACAACTCTATCTCCTTAACAATAACCAAGGCATAGTAATTAAAATGAACAGTTTCAAGATATATAATGGGCCAGTCTATGGGCTGTAATTTGGGGGAGGGGGGCTGATCTTTGTCTCAATCATATTCTTGTTTATGTTCTTGTTTGGTTTTGTTTATTTTTAAGCTAAGTTTATGATTTTGAGTTTCACTGCTACAGACAGCCCTATCACAGACGGTTCGGAACCGTCATCACAGACGGTTCCTGAACCTTCAGTGTTTAGGTGTCAGTGATAGTAGGTGGTTATCACAGACGGTGTCGGGAGGGAACGGCGGTGGGAGGGACCAAAACCTAGCTAGCAGGGGCGCTGGAGAGTGGAGACAAGAGAGTGCGCGAGTGCGGACTCCGCAGACCTAGCTGCGGGTATTTATAGGGAAGCTATCACAGACGGTTCCTTAAACGAACCGTCTGTGATAGTTATATCACAGACGATTCTCTAAATATAACCGTCTGTGATATCATATTATCACAGATGGTTCTATAAATATAACCGTCTGTGGTATGCATATTATCACAGATGGTTCTATAGATAGAACTGTCTGTGATATTCAATTATCACAGACGGTTCTATCAATAGAACCGTCTGTGATGTGTTATCACAGACGGTTTCTTTTGATAAACCGCCTGTGATAGTTCACTATAGATACCCGTAGCTAGCTAGGTTCCCATGTCATTTTACAATTACAATGGAACATAGATACATTTATGAAAAAACGCAAGCATAACCATAAATATAACTATTTCTTAGTTCCTGAGTCATTTTACAATTACAATGGAACATAGATACATTTATGAAAAATACAAGCATAACCAATATAACTATTTCATAGTTACATAATTTATTACACTTGGCTATATCATTTCAAATAAAGCCCTTCACGATGATCGACACGCATATAGCTTGCTTCATCGCCTTGTTCTTCCTCGAGCCTGATGCCATCTTCGAATGGAGGCAAATCATCAAATTGATTGTACTCTTCCTCATCCACAACATTCTCAACCCCGACAATCCTTCTTTTTCCCTGAAGAACTACATGGCGCTTCTTATTTGCCGGGTCGGTTACATAAAATACTTGAACAACTTGCCTCGCGAGTACGAATGGTTCGTCTTTGTATCCTACACATTCGAGGTCCACGGTAGTGACGCCGTACTTGTCAACCTTTACACCCCATGGAAGTTCGACCCAACGGCACCGAAATAGAGGAATTTTGAAGATTACGTAGTCAAGCTCCCAAATCTCCTCTACAAGCCCGTAGTACGAGCTTGGGCCAACGGTACTGCCGTGCGCATCATAGGCATCTATGCGGACACCTGAGTTCTGCACTGTGCTCTTTCTATCTTGATCTGTTGTATAAAATGTGTAGCCATTAATGTTGTATCCTTGCCATGTCACAATTGTAAATTTTGGCCCTTTTGCCAACCATTGTAGTGTTTCACTTGACGACCTCCTAGTCAATTGCGCGTTGAACCATTCGTTGAACTGACGGTTGTGTTGTCTCGTGATCCAAACTTCTAACTGGCCTGCATTCTCCTGACGTAGCATGTCCTTGTGCTCTTCAATATATGGGGTCACTTCAGTCATGTGTTGTAAAACTGTGAAATGGGCTTGAGCATACATATTTTCATCCGGAGTTATTGCTTTCCTCCCGATAGTCCCGATACCCTCTAGCCTCCCCTCGTGACGAGATAGAGGTACACCTATCGGCTCTACCTGAGCCATGTAGCCGATGCAGAATTCAATGACCTCTTCTGTTGTATAACCTTCGATGATGCTACCCTCTGGTCAAGATCGATTGCGTACATAGGACTTCAGAATTCCCATGTACCTCTCGAAAGGGTACATATGACGTAGAAATACGGGGCCGCATATTTTTATCTCTTTCATAAGGTGGACAATGAGATGGACCATGATATCAAAAAATGATGGAGGGAAATACATCTCTAGATGACATAGAGTTGTCACCACCTCGGTTTGCAGAGTATCTAGTCCATCCGGATTAGTGACCTTCTCAGCAATTGCGTTGAAGAAATAACATAGCCTTATGATTGTCACTCGAACCTTGTTCGGCAAAATACTTCTAATTGCAACAGGTAGCATTTTGTGTCATTAGCACATGATAGTCGTGAGACTTCATGCCAATTAATTTCAAATGTTCCATGGAAACAAGTTTCTTCATGCTTGTGGAGTGACCGGATGGAACTTTCACACCATGTAAGAACTGGCACAGTTCAGTTCTCTCGGACTTAGACAGAGTGTAGCATGCTGGGGGAAGGTACGTCCGGCCTTTATCGGTCTCTATCGGTGCTAACTCGGTCCTGATGTTCATAGCGACCAAGTCACGCCTTGCGTTAACACCATCCTTTGTTTTATCAGGAATGTTCAGTAAGAGATCAATCAAACTGTCACATACATTCTTCTCTACATGCATGACATCGATGCAATTGCGAACTTCTAAGTGCTCCCAATAAGGCAAGTCCCAAAATATTGACCTCTTTTTCCACATGTTCTTCCTCAATTTACATCCCTTTCCAAGCACAACATTTATATGCTTGACCATATCATACACCTCTTTCCCGCTAAAAGGTCTTGGTACTGAGTCATCCTCTTTTTTCCGTCAAATTGTTTCTTCATCTTGTGGTATGGGTGATACTTTGGAAGGAACCTACGGTGACGCATGTACATAGTTTTTCGCGAGTTGTTCAACCACACACTCTCAGTATAATCTAAGCAGTGCGGACAAGCTTTGCCTCCTTTTGTACTCAACCCTAACAGGTTACCAAGGGCAGAAAAATCATTAATGGTGCAGAACAACATGGCGCGTAGAGTGAAGTTCTCTTGTTTGTCCTCATCCCATACTTGTACCCCTTCGTTCCATAGTATTGCAAGATCTTCCACCAATGGTGCTAGGAACACATCAATATCGTTGCCAGGTTGCTTCGGCCCTTGGATAAGTAGTGACATCAAAATATACTTCCGGTTCATACACAGCCAAGGAGGAAGGTTGTACATGCATAGAGTCACGGGCAGTGCTATGTCACGCTCATGTTACCAAAAGGATTCATTCCATCTGTACTCAACCCAAACCTTATATTTCTCGGTTCCACACCGAAATCTACAAACATCCTATCGATATTCCTCCACTAGGTAGAATCAGCAACATGTCTTATCATTCCGTCTTTCTTACGCTGCTCGCAGTGCCAACGCATCAATCTTGCATCCTTGCGGTTTGCAAATAAACGCTTCAAACGGGGGATTACAGGAAGATACCACATCACCTTAGCAGGAGGTCATTGCTTCACCTCGATGCCCTTCCCATCATCAGAGTCATTTTTACGCTTGTATCGGGATGCTTTGCACACCGGACAAATATGTAAGCTAGCATACTCTTTACGGTACAGGATACAATCATTCGAACATGCATGTATTCTTTCTACTTCCATTCCTAATGGATAAAGAATCTTCTTGGCTTGGTAGGTGGTTCTCGGCAACACATTTCCCGTTGGAAGCATGTCTGCTAGGAGATCTAACAATGCCGTGAAACTCGTCGGACCAACCATTGCTTGCCTTCAATTTCAGCAGTTCTAGAACTGATGACAACCTCATGTATTGCGGCTTGCAGCTCGGGAACAAAGGTTTCTCCGAGTCCTCCATCAAGCCCTCGAATTTACCAAACTCTCTCTCACTATAGTTCCCTTCTGCATCACGTAACATCTGATCCAGATTATCATCCTGCGACCTATCCTCATGATCCAGATTGTCATCCTGCGACCTATCCTCATGATCGAAAGAACAGTCCACAACTGGCATATCGTTGTCTCTCTCGACTATGTTATAACTACCTTCTTGTGTACTCTTCTCTTCACCGTGACTGGTCCAACATTTGTACCCTTTTCTGAAACCCCTTCGAATCAAGTGAGCTTCGATCTGCACTGAGTTGCTAAACATCTTGAGATTATCACAATCAATACATGGACAATACATATATTTCATCCCCTTCTTCAACATATCCAGCTCGACCGCCCTTCTAAAAGCAGACACGCCATTAATATACTCTTCACTCACACGGTTCTTAATATACATCCAGCTTCGGTCCATCTACGCTACACAAGTAACATATATTTAAGCAAGAATGTTAGCTACTACTTACCCATTCTGAAATCCAGTAAACTAACATTATCTTTCTAAACCTAGCTAGCTAGCTACATTTAAATTAAACAAAAACCTAGCTATCATCTTCAGCCTTCAATTACAAACACATGCAGTAAAGTAATTGAGTACTAACCTCTGATCAGATCACTAAGAAGACAGTGATATGTTTTCACCCCTAACTCCCTAAAGCCGGCCGCCTTGCTCCACCAATGCAGTGCAATGAAGACAGATCTGTAGTGTCGACATTGAGAAAGTACGCCAAGTAATTAATAGTGTGCAGAATATCACAGACGGTTCCAACCACAAACGATGCAGGAAAACAATATATCACAGATGGTTTGTGTTAATAACCGTCAGGAATTATCACTGACGGTTCTATATACGCACCGCTGCGTGATACCAACAATATCACGCACGGTTCATATTAATAACCGTTTGTGATTGGTTATTATCACGCACGGTTAGTATAAATAACCGTCGTGATAGTCTACATTATCACGCATTTTATTAACACGAACCGCTCGTGATGTTCATAATATCACGAGGCGGTTGCAAAAAGAACCGTCTGTGATTGGTGAGTATCACAGACGGTTCGTATATAAAATCGTCTATGATAGTCCTTCACAGACGGTTTACACTACAAACCGTCTGTGATAGTTCACTCGATAACTTAGATTTTTTTATTTTTTTTGTCTAGCCTCAAGAAATTAAATAATGTACCCATAGCCTTCGAAAACAAGCAAATAGAGACGCAAGCACAACAACACATTCAGATCTATTACAGCTAACGAACCCTTCGTGGCACCGTATGCCGCCGTGCCCCAACGGAGGCGCTAGCTCACGACATTAGTCGGCGTTGTGGAGGAACAAGCAAATACAGAGGCAAGCACAACAATACATTCAGATCTATTACAGGATAACAAGCTAACGAACCCTTCATGACACGACGGTGACATTAGACAAGGCACCCTTACGACACTTACAGCAAAAATGTCTTGTCTAGCGTCCCGCCGTACCACGACGGAGGCGCTAGCTCACAGCGGAGGGGAGATGCATGAAGGAAGCACAACAACACATTCAGATCGATCTATTACAGGATAACAAGCTAACTGAACAAGACACACTTACGACATTTACGGCAAGAGTGTGTTGTCCAGTCGCCCGTCGTGCCGTGACGGAGGCGTTAGCTCACAGCGGAGGGGAAGCTAGCTAGTGGATGAACTCACGCGTGACTAGTACCGCTGGAAAGGTCGATGGGGTTATTAATAAGGGCTGAGTAGTGGGAGGAACTGCTGCCTGCCATTCGATGTGGAGAGAATGGACGGTCGAGATAGAAATCCTGGGTATTCGCCAATTATTGGTGACATGTGATTTTTAGAGACGGTTATTAACACGAACCGTCTGTGTTGTCCAGATTATCACAGACGGTTCATATTAAGAACCGTCTGTGAAAGTTCACAGACGGTTCTTAATACGAACCGTCTGTGATGTTTCAATTATCACAGACGGTTCATGTTAATAACCGTCTGTGAAAATATCACAGACGGTTGCGAGTATAAACCGTCTGTGAAAGTTTAATCACAGATGGTTCCGTATAAACTGTCTGTAATGTAACCGTCCAGTATAGCATCTTTTGTAGTAGTGTTTGTAAGAGTTCTAACCTAATCTCTTACATAAATTATCTTATTAGGACATCTGAGAATAGATTTAGAAGACATCATGATTTATATTCTCACAAGTAAGAAATAATTTGAATTTTAGAGTGTTGTGTGTTCTTGTGAACTAGATTCAATTCTCTTTAATTTAGTGAACTCAAGCCCAAGAACCTAGTGATTTTTGATTGGTTTAGGTTCCTATTCTCTTGAACAAGTCTCATACAAAATTTAGAAGTGTTTGAATAATGATTGGGTAAGTTCTTGAAATTTTGAGCTTTTATTCCGAGATATTTTCAGGTCTAGAAATAGAGGATTGATTAGACTGGCCCTAGACCTAGGATCGAATCGGTCTCAGCGGTCAGACCAAGCTTGGCAGTCAGACTAGACAATCTATAGTGGTCTGATCGGCCTTGTTCTATTGGTAGTTGTTTTTATTGCCTCAGGTCTACATCCGTGCTTTTGCTTGATCCAGTCAGTGTGATTTAAACTTGGTGACTATCATAGCTACTGAGTGAAGATCTTGAATACCTTTGAGAGAAAAAGGTTTGGGAAATATTCAATGCTCTAATTGTCGACATCAATTCTACATCCCTGAAAAGGTCATGCATGTAGCAAGTATTTTTCCCTTAACCTATGAGAACCCAAATTTCCTATGTAAATGCATGGCTAGATAGTATAATACATTTATATTTTAAAGTAGAATTGTATTTTTTAAAAAATAAATGCTTTTAATTGAAAATATTGTTGTATTATTTTACCTATATATCTCTAATTAATCTGGAAGTTACAATATAGACCTATCAAATAAGCAGTGCTATCTCTTTTTCTAATTAAAATGGAAATTTGTAGAATCTTAAATTGAACATGAAGACTTCTTTTTGCATCTCTGTCTCGCTATATAAGTCCAACACATATATTTAGAAGGTATATTATTTAAGTAACATTTAATAAAATTATATCATATTTATCTATAATAGAAAGAGCAGTGTTGAACCGACACACTCCTTCCCGAAGAAACAGCACCGCCGCCGGTCTCCTCCCTCCCTCCCCTCTCCTCCCCTTCCGCTGCCCGAGCTCGCCGGCGGGTGTCCGCGCGGGGGCGATGAAGGTGGCGGAGGGGCCATACACCCTACACTCTCTAATCCCCTTGGTTTGCTCCTCCCTCGTCGTTGAGCTGCTGGTCGCCATGGCCGGCGATGATGCGGCCGTGTGGTTGGGAGCTGATCCGTGTGAGGGATGGGCAGATCTGGGCTCCGCCTCTATGGATCTTTAATTTCCTCGCCATCCGCGGTTCTCGGTGCATGCTCGGCCGGCACGCGGCGCGCGCGTCATTGGCGCCTCTTGCGACTTGTGCGGCCGTGGCGCTGCCTCATGATGGCGACCTTGGCCGGGATGCCGCCGGATCGGAGTGGGGATCGGGTCGATGAGCGCCGGCGGAGCAGCCGCACGATGCCGCGTGGATCCAGCAGCGGCAAGGGCGGCAGCGCGGCGTGTTTGTTGGCTCGGCGGCGCGGCGTGAAGACGCGTCGGTGCTGTGCGGTTCGCGCGCACAGTGGCGCGCGGCGCGCGCGTAGGCGGAGTGGCCGCCGCCGCCTGCTCGCCGAAATGCCGAGCGGAATGTGTTCACTTGAATCGCGTGATCTCCGCCTAATCAGAACCGGATGCTCGCCGATGCACGCAAGGTGTTCGATGCAATGCCGAAGAGGAACTCCGTCTCATGGGGCCGCTCTCGACAAAGCTACGACGCGGCGGGAGGGTCGCCGAGGCGTGGAGCTCTTTGATCGGATGCCCGACCGAACGTGGTTTCTGGAACGCGATGTTAAGCGCAGGCATTCTTTGACCTAGAGATTGGCAACCAGAAGCTCAAGAGCGTCCTCAAGGACCTCTACATCAACTCCGCCTTCCAGATGGATGTGGCCGGGAGCAAGAAGGCAGTGGTGTTCCGCGTGCCATGCAGGCTCCGTGAGGCGTTCAGGAAGATTCATGTCAGGCTCTTCTGTTGTATTGCTGTGAGGCTTGATCCGTGGCTCATGTCCCCGGATCGCTCGGTGGTGGCGCTTGAGCGTCGTGATAGTGGTTTCTGATGGCGGGCATTGCAGAAGCGCTCGTCGTGGAGTTCAAGGGTGGCTATGCCATGGCCTTAGCGCGCGGGGCCCCGTGTGTTGGTGGTGGTCTTTTTGTGTGTGGATAGTGCGTGGGGTCTTTGTGGAGGTTTGGCGAAAGCCTTGCCGGTGTTCTTACCGGTCTTGACAGCAATGACGCCCGACGCCATTATCCTTCCCGGAGGTGCTGTCGTGGCACTCCATAGCTCTCATGTTACCGATCTCCGTGTGAAAACCTTGCCTCGGTGAGGCGGGCGGCGCCGACGACTCTAGTCGCCTTCTTGGAGACGCCGCCGAGGTCCATCTTCACGCAGCGCACCGTAGCTTGGATGGCACAGTTGGATGAGGATAGGGACTTGTTGAAAGCAAGGATGGAGAAAAAATGCTGAAGCTTAGTCTTTCTAGTTTTTTCATAGTCCTTATGCTATCATTTCTGTTGTTTTAAGCCCTCAGTTTTGAGGCTTTGAGCCTAAGAGCTCTGTAACTTTTGGCTGTATATATCCCACGTGGATATAGAGGCCGGATTTTATATCCTTTATCTAAAAAAAGAAAGAGCAGTGTTATAAATATTAATTAACTAATAGAAAGAGCAGTGTTATAAATATTAATTAACTAATGTGCTTTATATTAGAGAACGGAGGGAGTAATTAAGACCAAATACCATTTTCCCGAGCCGCTGGCGGCCACAACGTCGGGGCGACGAGCTTGACCGCTGGACTGCCGTCGTAGAACGAAAAGGTCTCATAAGTCATACCGGAAGTTGCACCACACTGCATCGATCTGCCCTCCCATTCGGCCGTCGAACACCTCGGCCATGTCGCTCCTGAGCGCCTCGAGGCACGCCCGGCATGCGGCGGCGCCGTCCGGCGTGCACCGCACCACCGTAGATGTTGTGCACTGTGTCCTCCGTCGCCGACGTGAACCCCTCTCCGGAGGTCATCACCCCGCCGCGCACTCGATGTCGAGTTGAACGCCGCCCGGTCGAGAAGCGCCGACGAGGCCGCCACTAGTGCGCCAAAGCGCCGCGTTGATGGTGATGCGGTCTGGCCGGGCTCGCGATCCGACCTCGGTGTTGTCGGGCCTCGCCGTGAAGTCCACGTAGGAGTATCGGAGGAGGCAGCGGTCGAGAAAACGGTCACGCCACCGTCTCCTCGACACTCGTTGAAGGCGACGGCCGCACGAGGGCGCAGGCAGACGCGCAGCCGGCGTCGCCGCGGTGTCGGCGCCGCCGGTGTCGGCGCGGCAGCGCGAGGCCCCACACCGTGTCCGCCCTCCGCCGCCGGCGGACGCTCGCGGCCGTTCGTGGAGTTGGGGCGCCGCGACAGGAGGCGAGGACGGCGCAGACGTTGGAGTGGTATGTTGTGTTGGCGGCGTAGCTGGTGCCGTTGTTGCGTGACCGTTCATGAGCTCAAGGCACGGCAACGGCAGGAAGGGAGAAGAGAGGTACAAGTATAGATAGTAGTATTAGGATGGAGGTGGTGGTGCATGCCATGGCTTTGGTTGGGTTGGCCGTGCCGGCGCATTTGCGGCCGATCAAACTCAGACTAGCTATAAAAAGGCGAACGACGCCTGCACCAAGTCAAGCTAGCTCCTTAAACTTCTATTTTTATCTTTTATTGAGAAAAGTCAAAAGCTAATATAAATATCTAACTTCTTGGAACAGTTTTTTCATTTCTCTTGCTACCGCCTTAGCTTGCTCCAGAATGTAGAAGGGGGTGTCATTAGTATATCATGCATCTTACTCCTTTTCACTCCTGTCACACATACGTATTTCTCTCTTATTTTTTCCAACGCTCGCTTTCTTATTTCTAAAGTCACTTCTTTTAATTTAACCCCTACTTTATTTTTAACCGATAACTATTAACCGCAATTAATACAAACGCCTCCTAAATTGCAATCCGTACCTGTCAGAAAGTGAAATGCATCTTGGACCCTCGATCCATGAGGTCGAATCCGGAATTACTGCAGCACAATGGCCGCTAAGTCAGCTAGCTCCTACAAGATGGCAATTGGAGGACAGAGGTATCTTTCATCATGCTGATGCCAACATGATAATTAGAGTAAATTACAAATTTTCACTCCGCGTCAGGTTTTGCGAATGCTTTCAGATAATGCCACTACTACAGAAAAAGTCATCACAGACGGTTCGAAATCGTCATCACGCACGGTTTTGTGAACCGCCTCGTATTTGGCGGGTCGATGATAATCGACGGTCATCACAGACGGTTTTTGAACCGCTCGTGATTATTAGATATCACGCACGGTTTTGAGTTGAAAACCGTCGTGATAGCGATAATCACGACGGTTTTGAGTTGAAAACCGTCGTGATAGTCGATAATCACGCACGGTTTTGAGTTAAAACCGCTCGTGATTATCAGCTATCACGCACGGTTTTAACTCAAAACCGCTCGTGATTATCAGCTATCACTGCACGGTTTTAACTAAAAACCGCTCGTGATATTCTCTTCAACCCCTAAATATATTTCGTTTATTGGCTAGCCTCAGAAATGCTAGCCATGCCATCTCAAACAAGCGTATAATCACGACATAAAACATATACAATTCACACATCTCATTTCATTTCAGATACATTTCACAGACAAAAAACATCCAATTGACAACGCACTTCATTTCACAAACATAAAGCATCCATTTCGCAAATCAATTCATTGAGTTGAAATAAAATATCCATTAACAAATACACAATTGTAAAAGATCTACACTGTATTTGCACTTAGAATTACAATAAAAAATCATTCTGGGCAGTGGAACTCTCCATCTGATCTTACGACTTTTGACCACAAAAACCAAATGAGCTCTCCTCGATTTTTTGCAAAATCTGGCTGTGTCAATGCAGATGTAGAGATAGATGCAGCCTGTCGATAGGAATATCAACGCGCGCATATATAAAACTTGACATGTATGAAATAAATGTGGGAAGATTGACAAACCTAAGAATTAGTGATCTTGGTGGAATCGAGGAGTAGTCTCATATGGTGGCACACGTAGTATCCACACGTGTTGCCCGGCTCCTGCTGGTGGCACTTCAAAAAATATAATGTGTTAAATCAAGTGGCATTACTACTATGTGTTGTATATGATTAATTAATGTGTAGCTAGCGAATACCCGAAACTTGCGATCATGTTTCAAGACCTTGGCCCCTGTTGTCGAGTCACGTGTTTGTTGAACGTATGTGGCAAACGACCTTCGTTATTCGAAAAAGTTAGATTAGTTATTCGGAAGGAAAGAAAGAGTACAATGTACAATGTACGTACCTATCGAGTATTCGGGCGATAGCTGTGTACTTGGATTTGTTCTTACTTAGAGAATCAAGGTATATAGCCTTGTTCCATTTTGGTATAATTACAATTAAAATCCAATGGAATTGCTCATTGTATGGCATAAGAACAAATTCCTTATGTTGGTGAGCCAGCAGTGCTTTTGTAATATAGTCCTCGACGAAGGATGCATTCTCGATGATGGTATCAATGGCGACCAAGCGTGGGTCCACGAAACCAATTTGTGATTTCGATGATCTAGCTTCGGTCAGCATGAATCTATATATAACATAGGAAAGCAACAAATTGTGATATATATCGGTATTACGTGAACAGAGACTGTGATTGTACAGACTTACGCGGCCCAAGATCGAACAAGTGAGGCGTCGAGAGCATTGAGCGTGAAAAGTTCAAATATATCGTCAAAGGTCACCGCGAAGACACGATTCGAGCCGTGCAAGAAATGTTCCGCTTGAATTTGATAAATGATAGCTGAGCGCCGTTCTGCCTCTGGCTTATTGGACTCTTCCATATACCCAAGGTGGAATCTTTGGCAACCAAGTCCTAGTTTTTGGAGCTCTTCCTGGACTACCATCGGCTGACCTAGCACGAATTTGCGGGCCAATGGCATGGACGGAAATCGCCATCATCCTTCGCCTTTGATTTGCCCCGCCATCGCCTCGATTGTGGGTCGACTTTATGCTAGTCGATCGTAATGGTATAGACGGTGCAAGTTGCTCGCGAGAATAGCACCGTGGAGATAGCACCGTGCAGGTAGGCGTGGTTCGACCGCCTGCGTGTGGAGATGGCACCAGTGCAAGTTGCTTTGTGGTTCGCACCGCACTTCGGTCCCGCCACCGATGAAGAAGCCTCCAGGATATGTCGGTTTTGGGCCACCGGATGAATGTTCCAATGGCCTGTCCTAGATTCACGATCTCGTCGTTGGGGGCTTCGTAGCGGGACCACCTCAAAATTGGCATACACACCTTCCACATTAATTTTTGCGGCTCGGCGCTAAAGCTTGACTGCACCATGACCCGATACTGCATTTAATATGCCCGGCCCAAGCAGCGCATACAAGGGAATGGAGCCATATCTCACTTGGAGCCCGCACGCCGAGGCTCCTACATAACGATACAAAATTAGCTACTCGAATAGGCCTACCAATGGAGCAAGCATTCGAGAGGTAATAATTATTACTGTGATGTCGCCCATAGGAAATTTGGACTGGGTTTGCGTCGAATTGGACGCGCAGCTACTCGGATGGTTGTGCGGGCTAGCTAGCACAGAGCGGCGGTGGCGGCACGACTTCTGTCTGCTTTCGCACTCATCTCTCGATTACATCAGCCATCTCGAGCTAATAGCTCCTCTCTAAGAGATTCCTTGATCTCTTCTCGTAGCTGTGCGTCATGCTCGGCTTTGTTTCTCTTCCTGCGCCGATACATGTCGGAGTCATCTTGGAAACCATGTTTCCAAGGAACGTAAAGCCCAAGGCCTCTCGTACGGCCCGGGTGCTCCTTGTTTCCCAGGGCCACGGAGAGCATATCATTCTCCCTTGTTCCCTGGAATTTAGATCTAATCGAATAACTGCAGCGCACACGGAAAACCCTAGCGAGAGGGTATATGTAGGAGATATCGCGCACGACGGTTCTAAACTTAGAACCGCTGGACAGGGCGAGAGAGGGGGCGGGGCCCGCCCCAATGGTCCACGGTCCAGCAGATCCCCCAATAGTCCACCAGCAGGACCCACGCAAAAAAGGAAACGGAAACGGAAAAAAAGGAAACGGAATGCGACCGATCGCGATCGCTTCCCGACCTCCCGGCTCCGTGATTCAGCGCGGCGTCTTGTTTTGGGGCTCGCCGCCGCGCTGGTGCGATCCCATCTCCTCTCCATATCCATCGCCTTGGTGCGCCTGCGCCTGGAAACCGGAGGTGCCGCAAGCCGGCAAAGGTGAGCAGAGCTGCAGAGGCAGTCAGGCAGAGGGCCAGAGGCGCAGAGCGCGAGTGCCGAGTGGGCGGGCAAAGATCCAAAGCGGGCAAGCGGCAAAGGTGCCAAGGTACAGTACGTCTCCACAGTCCACTATGTTTAGTAGTTTATTTATTTATTCCTTTCACTGTTTCACAATCATAGATCACAAATCGCTGTTAATTCTATGGTTAATTTCCTTTTCAATTTTTACCTTCAATTTAGGCATTTAGCATTTGATCAAGAATTCAAGATGAAGAGATTAAGAACGATCGATAGTTTTTTTAAGCCGAGATCAAGCTCTGGCAATGGCAACAATGAAAACACTAATGCAATCAATAACAATGATCGGCATATAGAACCGATCGATGAGCAAACTCCCAATCAAGGTACTTCGCTCCATCCCACCAACCGTAACCAGCAGGAGTTGTAACTACGGCATTTGAGAGGATCCGCAAGCGTGCTCAAATAAAGAATTTCCCACCTACAGAACAAGATGAAGCTCTACGGTTTTATATATCCGAGGGTCCGTATCAGCCAATATTGACAGAGTATCCATTTAAGGGTCCTTTAGAGCACCGTCGTCGATTTGATAGTGGTTGGTTCAAAGAGTTTTGGTGGCTTGAGTATTCACCACACACAGATCGTGCATATTGCCTGCCATGTTTTCTCTTTTCAAAAAAACCAACAGGGAGGAGTGGCTCTGACACATTTACAGTTAAGGGATTTCAAAATTGGAAGAAGGTTCATGATGGAGATAATTGTGCTTTTCTCACTCACATGGGCCGCGATGCTAGTTCAGCTCATAACTATTCAGTTTAGTGTTTTAATAACCTCAAAAATAGTATGTCTCATATTGACAAGGTGATTGTTAAACAAAACGAGAAAATTGTCGCAGATGCAAGACTCAGGCTTACTACTACAATTGATTGCATTAGGTAATAACACTTTCTATGTATGCCATGTTTTCCTTACAAATAAAAATTTATATGCACTCAATATACAATCTAACGATTGTTTATGCTTTTTATGTCATCGTGGTTGACATTTCAAGCATGCCCATTTAGAGGTCATGATGAGTCTCCGATTCTATCAATCGTGGCAATTTTCTTGAACCGATGAAATCATGGCCTCTTATAACAAGGATGTGAAAGTGTTGTGTTAGAAAATGCACCAAGAAATGCAAAGTATACTTCCCCAGATGTCCATAAGGAAATTCTAAGCATATATGCTAGAAAAGTGCAGACCACAGTTAGAGAAGAAATTGGGAATAGCAAGTTTTGTATAATGGTTGATGAAGCTCGGGATGAATCTAAAAAGGAACAGATGGCTATAGTTATTCGTTTTGTCAGCAAAGAAGGACTTATAATGGAGCGTTTCCTTGACCTTATTCATGTAAAAGACACAGCTGCAATGACGCTTAAGGAGTCAATTTGTGCTGTTCTAGTAGATAATAACTTGAGTGTGAATGATATTAGAGGTCAAGGCTATGATGGGGCAAGCAACATGAGAGGAGAGTGGAATGGGTTGAAGGCTCTAATTCTTGGTGATTGCCCATATGCATATTACATTCACTGCATGGCCCATCAACTCCAGCTGGCTCTTGTTGCAAAGATCACGTGAGGTACATGAGGTGCACAACTTTTTCCAGCATGCTAATTTTATCATAAATGTTGTTAGCGCTTCTACTAAGCGTAACGATGAGTTACTAGCAAAGCAAGCTGCAGATATTGCTCATGAAATTGAACTGGGAGAACTTGATACAGGAAGAGGAGAAAATTAGATGGTGTCTCTACAGAGGCCGGGGGATACTAGATGGAGTTCCCATTATAAGTCAATCCAGAGTTTAAAAAAGATGTTTGGTGCCACAGTTAGTGTTTTATGAGCATTGCAAATGACCGCTCATACTGAGATATTCTAGAGGGGATGCTGGAGGTGCTCTCCGAATTATTGTCACATTTGATTTTGTGTTTATTCTCCATATGATGGAAAAGATAATGAAGATCACAGATGTGTTGTGCCAAACTCTCCAGAAGAAATCTCTAGATATTGTAAACGCAATTGATTGTGTTTCTAACACAAAATCATTGCTTAGTGACTTGGGAAATGATGGCTGGGAACCACTTCTTGAGGAGGTGAAAGCCTTTTGTGACAAGCACGAGATTGAGATTTCGGATTTAAATCGCAAGTAAGTTATTATCTTACCTTCAGTTTTTTAATATGAGCACAAATACATATTTTTTTATTCTTATGGTACATATCTAACTTGTTTAACTACATATCGCAATTTGTAGGTACGTGGATGTGACCAAATCTCGGAACAAAAATGATAATACCACCACTCTTCACCATTATAAAATAGATGTGTTTAATGTTGCGGTCGACCAACAGTTGATTGAGTTAGAAGATCGATTCAGTTCTCAAGCAACAGAGCTTCTATCACTTTGTGCCTCACTAGATCCAAGAAAAGATGGCTTTGACATTTCAAAGATAAGTACTCGGTGGAAAAGTACTATCCCGCTGATTTTTCAAGTCAAGATCAAGCTCAATTGGAGTGTCAACTACCACATTTTCAACTTGATGTATGCAACCATCCGAGCTAAGTACATTGCCATCACTTGCTGATCTAACAAAGGGACTAGTGAGATTAGGTAAAAATTCTATTTATCCAATGGTCGATAGATTGCTAAGATTAGTCATAACTCTTCCAAAGATCAACGGCGACCACCGAGAGAGTCTTTTCAGCCATGAAACTTGCCAAGACACGCACTAGGACTAAAATGGGAGATGGCTTTTTATGGTTACATGATAGTTTATATTGAAAAGGAATTGGCAGCCAAGATTAGTTCCAATGATATTATCAAATCTTATGATCTAGTTGGTAATCGTCGTGCTAAATTCAAGTTAGTGGAGATGTAACAAATTCAAGTTTGTGGAGATGTAATGAAAGCACATTTCTTTTGTGTTACTAGACGTATGCTACATTATTTTGCCATATGTGTTATGATTGAATTTATATGACAATATATATGCGTATGTTTAATTATATATGTGTATGTTTAATTTTGCCGACACACAGCGCCCAGGGCCCATGACGCCGACGCCTTAGCGGGTCGGCCCCCCCTTTGTCTGGATCCTGGCTCCGCCCCTGGTCTGTGATAATATATCACAGACGGTTTTGAGTTAAAAACCGTCTGTGATAGTTTACTATCACAGACGGTTCTAAATTTAGAACCGTCTGTGATAAGCCTTTGCCGCTTTTGCAATTAAGACAACACCAATAACTACACAAATGCATTCATATCAACTACCAAACAAATGCATTCATATACAACACCAACCACTGCATTCACACGTTGTATTTCTTGATACATTTTGTCATTCTCAAATACATCACACATATACATAAATGCCAATACATTTTGTCATTCTCAAATACATCACACATATACATTTTCACATATACATCTTAAAATTGACTACATCACACATTTTCACATATACATCTCAAAATTGACTACATCACACATTTTCACATATACATCTCAAAATTGTCACACATTTTCACATATACATTCTTATTGTACTTGCTTATTTCCTTTAAAAATTAGCCCTTCATCATGATCAATGCGTACGTAACTAGTTTCGTCACGTTGTTCATCGTCGACCCTTATGCCATTTCCAAAAGGAGGTAACTTGTCAAATTGATTGTATTCCTCCTCGTCCACTACATTCTCCACTCCGACAATTCTCCTTTTTCCATGAAGAACTACATGGCGTTTCTTATTTGCCGGGTCGGTTACATAGAAAACTTGAACAACTTGATTGGCGAGTACGAATGGTTCGTCTTTGTACCCGACACGTTGGAGGTCCACGGTCGTGACACCGCATTTCTGACAACGCTCACTGTGGAGATGCACCCAATGGCAGCGAAATAAGGGGATCTTGAAAACCACATAGTCGAGCTCCCAAATCTCTTCTATGAAGCCATAGTACGAGTTTCTCGACCCATCGGTATTGAATGCATCTATGCGGACACCGCTGTTCTGGTTAGTGCTCTTGACATCCCGAGATGCAGATAGAATGTGTACCCATTTATGTCATATCCTTGCCATGTCACAACTGTAAATGTCGGCCCTTTTGCCAACCATGTCAGCGCCTCACTCGGCGAGCTCCTAGCGATTTGCTCCTTCAACCATTGGTTGAACCGACGGTTGTGTTGCCTCATGATCCAAACATCCGCCGCCCGGATTCATTGCCGAAGCACACCCTTGTGCTGGTCCACATAAGAAGCCACTTCACCATGTGTTGCAACACCGTGAAATGGGCTTGAGTATACATGTCCATATCCGAGTGATTGCTTTCCTTCCGATAGTTCCGAGACCCTTCACCTCCTCATGACGAGATTGAGGGACACCTATCGGCTGAATCGAGCCATATAATCGACACAAAACTCAATGACCTCTTTGCTTGCATAACCTTCGACGATGCTGCCCTCCGCCGAGAACGATTCCGCACGTAGGACTTGAGAATTCCCATGAACCTCTCAAATGGGTACATGCTACGAGGAATACGGGCCCGCACATTTTTATCTCCCACACAACGTGAACAATGAGATGGACCATGATATCGAAAAACGAAGGAGGGAAATACATTTCAAGGTGACATAGAGTCATCACCACCTCGTCCTGCAGAGCATCTAGTCCTTCGGGATCGATGACCTTCGAGCAATTGTGTTAAAGAAATAACATAGCCTCATGATTGTCTCTCGGACTTTGATCGCAAAATATTTCTAATTGCAATAGGGAGCATCGTGTCATCAAGACATGACAATCATGAGACTTCATGCCATTTAACTTCAAATCTTGCATCGAAACAAGTTTCTTCACGTTGCGAGTAACCAGACGGAACTTTGACACCATGCAAGCATCGCACGCTTCGCTTTCTCAGCCTTGGACAGAGTGTAACACGCAGGGGAAGGTACGTTCGTGCATTATCAGTGCATGTCGGTGCTAACTCAGGCCTGATGTCCATATCAGCCAAGTCAAGCCGTGCGTTGACGCCGTCCTTTGTTTTATCACGGATGTTCAGTAAGAGACCAATCAAGCTATCGCACACATTCTTTTCTAAGTGCATGACGTCGATGCAGTGCCAAACATCTAGGTACTCCCAATAAGGTAAGTCCCAAAATATTGATCTCTTCTTCCAGGTGTTCTTCTCATGAGCCCTCAATTTACGTCCCTTTCCGAGGACAACATCTAAATTCTTAACCATATCATAAACCTCGCGTCCCCTTAAATGCCTTGGAGCTGAACCGTCTTCCTTCTCTCCGTCAAATTGTTTCTTCATCTTGCGGTATGGGTGAGCCCTCCGAAGGAACCGGCGGTGACGTATGTAGACGGTTTTGCGTGAGTGTCTCAGCCACACACTCTCGGTACCATCTAAACAGTGAGTACAAGCTTTGGCACCTTTTATACTATGGCCCGATAGGTTACCAAGGGCAGGATAATCATTTATGGTGCAGAACAATAAGGAGCGCAGAGTGAAGTTCTCTCGCTTGTATGCATCCCATACCTGTACCCCTTCGCTCCACAAGACTTTTAGATCTTCCACCAACGGTGCTAGGAGCACATCGATATCATTCCTGTGTTGTTTTGGCCCTTGGATAAGTATCGACATCAAAATGTACTTTCGCTTCATACACAACCAAGGAGGAAGGTTATAGATGCAGAGAGTCACGGGCCATGTGCTATGTCGGCCGCTCATGCTATCAATGGATTCATTCCATCGTACTCAGTCCAAACCTTATATTCCTTGGTTCTGCACCGAACTCGCAAAACTCCTATCGATGTTTCTCCACGCGCGGAATCAGCAAGGTGTCTTAGCATTCCATCCTTCTTGCGCTCCTCCGAGTGCCAACGTAGCGATTTTGCCTCCTTTGGATTTGCCTAAAACCTTTTCAAACAGGAATTATAGGAAAATACCATGCCACCTTAGCAGAGGTCCTTTCTTCGCTCTGCTCCTCGCCATCATCCGATTGATTGTTACGTTTGTATCGGGATGTGTTGCACACCGGACATACATGCATGTTTGCATACTCTTTACGGTAGAGGATACAATGTTCGGGCATGCATGTATTCTTTCTACTTCCATTCCCAACGGACAAAGAACCTTCTTGGCTTTATACGTGGTTTTAGGCAACTCATTTCTCCGAAGCATGTCCGCTAAAAGACCTAGCAGCGCGTGAAACTCTTGTCGGACCAATCGTTGCTTGCCTTCAATTTCAACAGCTCAAGCACGCCCGACAACCTCGTGTACTTGCAGCCCGTGTACAAAGGTTTCTCTCGAGTCCTCCATCAAGCCACGGAATTTAACATACTCTCTCTCATCATAGTTCTCTTCTACATCGCAAGCATCCGATCCAGATTATCATCGTGCAACCTATCCGAATCCGAGCCACAATCGACATCGCGAGCGGCATGTCATTCACTTCACCGCGATGTCATCCGGGGCATATCATTCACTTCACCGCGATGTCATCCGCGGCATATGATCATTCACTTCGCCATGACTGGTCCAACATGTATAATCCTTTTTGAAACCCTCCGAATCAAGTGCGCTTCAATTTGCCTCGGTTCTTAAACATCTTCAAATTCATGATCGGTGCATGGACAAGCACATATATTCCACCCCTTATTCAACATATCCTCCTCGGCGGCTCTTATAAAAGCAGAAACGCCATTAATGTACTCTTCACTCACACGGCTCGCGACATACATCCAGCTTCGGTCCTATGTTACGTACATATATAACAACTTAGTATTAAAATCTAGAATAACTAATTATAACTACATATATACCAGCCACATTTATTATATTGAGACTTAATTTCCTAGCTCAATTCATATTACAAACACAATAGCTATTATATAACCAACAATTTTGCAAATTAACCATCTTCAATAACAACTCATGGATTACTTACACCTAAATTGTAATGCAATTAAAAAAAATAAATTTCATTACTAACCATATCTACAAAGAACCAGAAAGTCCGAATCTTAATTCAAAGCTCAATCTCTGCCTCTTCCCACCAAATTAACTGGCCTGAAATCGCCTAGCTTCCTCCCGAGTGAAAAAGTGCGCAGCAGTGGCTAGATCTGGATCGAAATGAAGACGATGCGGTCTGAGCAGCGCAATAAATGCCTTAGTCATTATCATAGACGGTTTTTAACTAAAAACTGTCTGTGATAACCAGTTATGACAGACGATTTTTTATTAAAAATCGTCTGTGATAAATTATCACAGACGGTTTTTTATAAAAAACCGTTTGTGATAAGCTTCATACCGAACGCGCGCGCGTGTTTCGATGCGTAACGCCGTGTTTCGATCGCCTAATTAACGCCTCTCGATCGTTATACGAAGCGCCTATATCATTCATGTTTGGGTATACGAATCGTTAGTGCTAAAGGTTAAATATGCGCCCTAATCCGTGTCTCTAGCTTCTACGCACGCACAATACAATATACAATTAATACAACATGGCTTCTACCATCGTTCTTGTGATCATCTCCTTCCTCTCATCTGCTCATCACGAATTGTTCGGCCGAACCTTACACAGCGCCAGCAATTTGCATCCGAGCAGATTCTCCGCACCGCCCCGCTCTCCTTCCCGACTTTCTTGTATCCGCGGCTTGACTGATCCTCCGCCGCCGACGGAGGCGTCTCGCCGCCGCCAAGAAAGGGAAACAGCCCTCACCCCGGTTCTTCTCCACAATGTGCGCAATGCGGAAGAAGCTCTACACGCATTTCGAGATCGATGGATAGCCTTGCCGATCAAGCAGAAACGGCAGATTCTGAGGAATCTTTTCATGCTATCCTCTACGACATTATGGATGCTGCTGATCATTTGCCCAGGCTGCACGAGGAAGTGCTGAGGACAAGGGCAATCTTAACGGCGCTCGAGAATTTAGCGGCTGATCCTCCAAGTCCCCAAGTTGAAGAAGAAGCTTACGAAGCCCAAAAGAATACAATCTGGGAAACTCTTTACCTGTGCGACTTTTGTAATAAATTTGCCTCTAATTGAAATTAATAAATTTGCCTTTAATTTGTGATCTCTTGTCTCGTAGTTCGTAGTTAAGTTATTAGAAGCAATGTGTACTTATATATTAACCTCGATCTAGAATATGACAGACAAAGGGACATCACGGCGGTTCTTGTGAAAACCATCTGTGAACATTCCTGACGGTTCTTAACAACAACCGATCGTGATAGTCGACATAACACGACGGTTTTTATAAAAACCGTCTGTGATAATCTCAGATTATCGCAGGCGATTTTTAATAAAACCGCTCAGGATATATCAAAGATCACGCACGGTTCGCAGGTAAGAACCGCTCGTGATACTCCTTTTTCCCGCCACAAATACCACAGACGGCCTTCAAATTAAAACCGTCTGTAATAGTTTACATTACAGACGGTTTCACAAAACCGTCTGTGATTTGCCGTCTACTATTAGCCTTTCTGTAGTAGTGTGCCAGCCTAAATGCAATTTTGAGGCAGAATCGCTTCTAATGAAATACTGCGAGCGGGTCCCACATGTCATCCCACTCTTCTCCTTCCCCCTCTCACCACCACTTGCCCCTAAGCCTCCACCGTCAACGCACAAACTGTGGCACACATGTCGCCATACACCTGCAGAACCGCCTCAATGCTCGCCGCCGACCACAAGCACCGCCGCATCCTTCATCCCCCAAATTCCCCTTGGGTGCCTTGTGCTTACCTTGATGCTACCGCCCACTTCCGCTAACTATTCTGCGCACTGATGAGCTCCTCTTCTAGTTCTTCTACACCGACGACGGTGTTTGGCTTCCTCGTCTCGGCTAAACTCTCCCTGCTGCACGGCTTCGACGCCCCCCACTGCCTCGCCTTGACTTCTTCTCCGATCCCGGCAACAAAAACTTTTGACCTCAACCGCCAACGTACACCAGGGTTCTGCGTCCTCCTAACTTCGCGCAACCGCTAGTGGGTCGGCATCGCCGTCGCCTTCCTGGCCGCCGCTGATCAACCAGATCTCCGTCTCGACAGCCCACGCGGCCGGTTGCTATTGCCTTGGACGTACGGGAAAAAAACATTCGGTATGAAAAAAATTCGCAGGCCGACGAAAGTAACGAAATGATGAAATTTCGTTCGTTTCAGCTAAAAGTTCAGACGAAAATTTTAAACATCATTTGAATTTTGATAAAATTTAACTAAACTTTACACAAAATTTAAACAAATTCAAATGATAATAAATTCAGCTAAAATTTAACCAAATGCTTTCGCTGTCCTCTAAAAGGAGCGAAATTCCCGAAATTTCTTCATCTTTCGGACGAAATGTTTAACCTAGTTGCTACGAAATGTGGTATCAAGACTCCCATTCTCACTGATGGGTGACATGTGAAATGTGCTATAGACCTGTTGCGGATGCTCTTAGTATTCCATTCCACATGACGGGGAGCTACCTCGTATTATTAGCGTTTGTTTGTATTTTGTTTGAAGAAATCAGTACGTAGTTAATATAAACATTTAATTTTTAAAGTAGTTTTTTTACTTGTATCGTTTTTGTCTTACTCTGAGAATAAGTTAGTTAGAGGGTTATAAGTGCATCACATACCTTATTGTTCTCGCTCCTATCTCGCGCACGTATCTTCTTCACTTTTTTATCACTTGCCCTCTCCTTCTAAAATACATTTTTTCAGCAACTACTAATTATTTTTAGCCAAAAACCATCAGCAGAAGTTAATATAAACACTTCCTAAAAGCTAATGTTACCTGAGTACTTGCAAAATCTAGTGCAAAGTAAAATCGGAACAATTTACTTGGTGTTAAGCGTAGTTTACTCTAATAATTTTTAATGTTACCGTAGGGACATGCCAATGAAATTACTAAAACGGATAAATGCTAAATGCTACACATCCCGAAACTTGTATGGGTGGTAGTCTGGTAGACGCGCGTACTGACCTCAACAAACCAATAGCAAGAGGGCTACACAAATCTTAAAAGTTGTCGCTGTTAGTGTTACGCGCAAAAAGTGAAAGACATCTAACTCTCAAAGAATTCTAGTAACTAAATTTTATATTGGTTTCTTCAACATCTGATGACTTCACAGTTATGATACTGCATATCAGGATATGGACCTAGTCCAGCTTAGGTAAATTACAAGAATCAAAATGGGCACGCGCATAGCGCTTTCTATTGACAGCCATCGTTATATATACATATACAGGAGCTATTAGCGCTAACTACCAAAGATAGAAAAGATACTGGCCAAGTTTAGGTGTTAACAACTATGGCAAGCGGTATCGCTGTTGACAGCAAGGAATCACGAGGAGCGGCAGACGCGCATGCCGCTCCTGGCGTGCGTTGAGGGGCCGATCCAGAATTTTCAAAATAAATATTCAAAGTTATAAAAAATTAATTTTCAAGATGAATACTCAAAGTTATAAAAAATTTATTTAATAGAAGATATAAAGATCTACAATAGCATAAATTGAAGTACAAATTATTCATAGTAGAAACAATATCTCGAATAATATAGATAAGTTACAAAATAATTAAGAAAAAATTACAATATAACTCGGTGGTGCTTCATGACTTGGAAGCGAGATATGATATCATCATCATCCTTAACTTGTAAGAAAAATTCTCGCTTAAGAAAGGTAACAAAAAAGGTAACATATGTGGCAACAAAGAAAACCGATACTTTAAAGTTTATTTTAGCAAGTAGCAACAACAAACAAAAGTCTACATCGACCTATCATAGTTCAACAGTTCATTCTAGCCTTGGAGTGCAGATTGTGCATTGTCTAATTGACTAATTTAAACTTGAACCACCATTAACTAATTAACCATAGCCATCCCATTCCCAGCTGGAACCTGGAAGGCTGGAACCATTAACCATACAGCTGCATAACACAAACCAATAAGGAACCTCTGAACCTAGAACCATCAACCATAGCCATCCCCCAATCAGCTAATCCCTAGGACCCATCATTAATTCCTCAATCTTTATAGTCATTAATCATTAGTCATGAGTCATGAACATTGAACAACATTACAAGTCTACAACATGACAACAAAATATGACTATACGTGAGAGAAATTTGACAAGAAATTGAGAAAAGAACTGAACTATATGGCATATGCAAACAATGAAGCAATCAAGCACACCAACCTGAACTCCCTGAAGGCAAATCTAAAGTGTGAAGAGTGAAATCGCTGCCGGCTACCTTACTCTTGCTGGGTGTCGACCTGGCCTAGTGGGTAGTGGCCCACGACATTGCTCTGCCCTTCGCTGGCTCGCTGTGCAACCATTGGCTGTTGTTGCCTGCTTGGTGCCAGCTGCCACCGTGCTACGCCTGGCCGGGCTAGCCGTCCGAGGTTGACGACGCTGCACAGCTGCACCTAGTGCCCACATGGCCACACCGAGCCAAGCTGTGAAGCTAAACCCTAGCCGCCTGGTGCCCTGGTGGTGTCTGCCGTCTGGTGTAGTGGTGTGGACTGGATCATGTGGTGGTTGATTCATGGGCCAAAATTTGTAGGCCAAGCTCCCAGGCCAGCGTGTGGATCGTGACTACAGCCAGTGGCCATGCGGCCAGGGGCCATGCGGGAGTGCGGGTCATGGGATGTGCCGACGCAGGAGGCTTGGGAGACGGCTTCAGCTGCAGTATAATGAATCTGAGAATACCAAAGCATATACATATGTAATATATCTAATATATAATAGATTTTTGTCAAAAAATTTGGGTGTTCAGTTGACCACCCATGAACTCAATGGGGTCCGCCCCTGCGTGCGCTGAACAGTACCATGCATGTTATTGTGTATTCATCTAACCCCACCCCCACAGCAAGAGTGGGAGTAGAGCAAACATTCAGACTGGAGCAAAACTTGGAGAAGATAGCTATCGGCAAGCCCTTTGTGAAGATATCGGTGTACTACAAGGAAGTTGGAACATGCATCACTCGGACATCTCCAAGAGCGACCCGTTCACACACAAAGTGAAGATCAATCTCAATATGCTTTGTCCATTTGTATTGAATACGATTAGTGGAGAGGTAGACGGCGCTAACGTTGTCATAGCAGACGACTGTGGCTCGGTGAAGTGGACGACGTAGTTTGGCGAGGAGTTGACATAGCCAGTAGGCTTCGGCCACGGCACGGTACTCTGCTTCAGCACTAGAGCTTGAGACCATGTGCTGGCATTTAGAGGACCAAGACACTAGGTTGTCACCGAGGTAGATGCCATAGGCAAAGGTGGATTTGCGAGTCTAGACCATGACTAACGGTATCTTTAAGGTGGTGAAGAATCAATTTAATAAGGTTGAAATACGGCTCTCACGGATCATGCATATGGAGACAAACTTGTTGAATCGCGTACATGACATCAAGACGAGTGAATGTCATATATTGAAGGGCACCAGCCAAACTACGATACTCCGTGCGATTGGCAATAGGCGGGCCATTGGATGCTGGCACCTTGGAGTTGGTGTCAATGGGTGTGCTACATGGGCGGCAGTCAGTCATGCTAGCATGATCAAGAACATTCAGGATGTACTACCGTTAAGATATAAAGTAATGGAGGTCACCAAAGTCCTTAAGACAGAACTAAATGCTGAAAGATTTGGTGACCAGGATGGCCAAGCTGGCAGTGCCAAAGTGCGGCGGTAGGAGAGGTGTTGGTAGCGAAGGCGTGAGATGTAGATAGTGCCAGTGGATGAAATGGGTAGAGTTTGCCCTCGCTATTGCACCTAACGATCATGTTCCTAGTTTGAAGGTCCTTCACAGAGAGATCAAAGGGATCAAATTTGATAGAGACGTGATTATCAATGGTGAATTTGCGAACAAAAATAAGGTTCTTGATTATATGTGGAGAATCAAGAATGTTGTTGAGGGTAAAAGTTTGGGAGGGAGCGGGAAGAGATGCACAACTGGTGTGAGTGATTGGTAGCATGGAACCATTCTCAACTACAATGCTGTTGAGGAGTGGGGAGAGGGAATGGGGACAACAGAAAGGTTACCAGGTTCTAACATCATATGCGAGGAAGCACCAGAGTACCAATCTCCACTAAACAGGGGTGTCAGCGTCATGGTATTGAAGTTGTTGATGAGGGACTATTGATCCCATGATGTTGACGTGGAGGAGGATTGTGTTGGTGGCTAGAGACTCCATGGTGTGTGCTAGCCCAGTTGGGATGGTGGCCATTATATGCCGTTGTTACATGGGTACTGCTACGTCTGCACAGTAGTGAGGGCATGCAAGGGCTGGTGCTGCTGCAGTCTAGGAATGAGCCAAGGAGGGCGACGCCTGCACTAGGGAACGTGGGAGCTTGGCTAGGCCATATGTGGATGGACCTGGCCCAAGGATGTTAGAGTGATGGCTAGGGAGAGGACGCCCTACCGCCACTGCCTTGCCCCTATGCTTTGCCACCACCACCACCACACCAGCAATTGTTGTTGTTGTTGTCACCGCTGTCGAAGTTACCACTAGTGCCATGATTTGGGGAGTTCCATAGGTGGTGCCACTGTGGGAGTAGCTGGTGCCACTAGAGTTGGTCTTGGAGCCCCCACCACCGGCGTTGGTGATGAAAGCTGAGTGATTGGAGGAGTCAGGTGGCAACGTGAGCTTTTTCAACATGAGTGTGGAATGTGTTGCGAGAAATGATGAGAACGGAGTTTTCATAGAAAGCAACGTTCTCATGTGAGCAAACCAAGGGCTCAAACCACGTAAAGTATTGAGAACGGGTGTCTTGTCACTGATGTTATTATCGATAGTGGCAAGATCATCAGCCAGAGACTTCTGTTTGCGATAGTAGTCAACAACAAACATGGGACCCTGAGCAAGACTGTGGAACTGCTACTCCAAGTATATGGCCCAGGTCTTGGCATTGTCACGGTACAAGCCCATGATATTCGACCAGATGATGAAAGCCGAGGAGCTAGGGTCCATGACCATGTCGAGAATGACAGTAGATATCAAGCCGTAGAGCCAGGAGTGGACCAGGGCTCTAGGCAAGTCCACTAAGGGTTAGGCCAGGAGCTCTCCGGTTTCTTTTTGTCCGAAGCCAACTCTTGAGGTGATCCTCAAGAGTATATTTGTAGAAGGCAATCTCAGACAGACCGCGCCACCGAGAGTAGTTGTCAGCATGAAGATCGAGAGTAGTTGTCCTACCAATCCCACCCCAATACATCGCATGTTCGTCCTACCCATTTATCCTCCCCCGCACCAATCACGCCGTAATCCATCGGTGCCACCCCAATGCTCCCCCGCAAAGCCCCCTCCGCTCCTACGACACCCTTTGCTCCGCCCCACCCCTATGCTCCACCGCCCCGCCCTGCGCCGCTGCTCCTTCCCACTCCACCCGGCCCCCAACCCATTCTCCATCACTTATTCCTCCTGCCCCCATTCTCGCACCCCAATCCTGCACACCACCCCCTTTACCGCACTCCACCCCCACGCTGCCCCTGCTCTAGCCCGACCGCACAGCTCCGCCCACTCCACCCACGCGCCATCATATCCCCATTCCCTCGCGCTGGCCGCTTGGTGCGCCACTCTGTCACCCTCTGCACCTGTGACCACCCCCTGCGCTGCTGGCCCCCTAGTACGCCACTCCGCCACCCTCTGCACCTGTGACCACCCCCTGCACTGCTGCTCCGATCCCCCCGGTCCACCATGACGGAGCCTGTGTGCCACGGAGGTCATATCCCTATAGCTGGCCAGTCGCCACGATTTGTCGCTGCCCTTACTAGAAAGATTTGCCACCTCCTCAACCTAAGACAGGAGGAGCAGTAGCAGTAGCAATTGTGTTTTGTAGAAGAGGACCGGCGACGGTGTGTCACGCAAGATGAGCCATAGGACAGAGCTTGGGCATTGACCCCAAATATGCACGAAGATGATGGCACTACTACGAAAAGGGTCATTACAGATGGTTCGGAACTGTCATCATAGACGGTTTTCTGAACCACCTGTATTTATGTGTCAGTGATAATCAGAGGCTATCACAGACGATTTATGAGCCGTCTATGTTGGACCGAAATGGCGACAGAGGGGGGGTGAATGTCGACTTTTTTAAAAAAAATCGATCCCCACAGGTACCTACTTCAAAATACTCTTCTCCGATAGCTATGAAGCTATGAAGAAGGCATCAAGCGCTTACTGAAACCTCAACCAAACAGAGAGAACACAGGGACAAAAAGCAATAGAAGGAAGCTGCAAGCACTCTGCTCAAAGGGGTAAACAAACGGTTGCCATCCCTCAGGGGCCGGTCAGACCGCCGCCTTGGGGCCGGTCAGACCGCCGTTATATGGCCGGTCAGACCGCCCCAATACGGCCTGTCAGACCGCCTCTGAGGCACCGGTCAGACCGCATACTAAGGGTCGGTCAGACTGCTCCCCTGATCCCAGCAGCCCGAGAGCGGACTGAAAAACCTGAAACACGGTCAATTTTTCGGATCTTCCAAAATCGAGGAATTTAGGGTTTTGCTCCCAAATTTTTTACTCCAGAGCAACACAGCAACAAACTAAATAGCAAGGGGACTCTAAGAAACAGAGAAATCAAACTCAAGATCAAGAATTTCAGATTATGACAAAAAAATCTGAAATCTTGCAAGAACTGAGCCAAAACCAAATCACTCCCCAACCTTTGATCCTTTGTTCATGAACCTTTGAGGATAGCTACTTAATAGACTCAGGACTTAAATTGCCAGGTTTCATGCCATCTCATGAAGGGGATCACGATTCTCACCAAAACCCTAGAAAGAAATAGAAGAACAGAGAAACTGAAAGCGGAGAATCTTTGATTCATTCGATTTGCTCTCGGGAAAAATCGATCAAATGATCTTGAGGCATCATCCCAATACAGAGCAACCCATTTTGGGTCTTCCCAGCAAGAAACAACTCAAATCTCAAACAGCCAAGAAATCACCCAAAAAGAGAACGAAGAACTGACAGGAGTACGAGGGATAAACTTCAAAGATTTCATTCCCAATCAAACAAGGATTACGTATGAGTCCCCATACGCATGGACATTGAAACAAGGGATGATTACATGAAGGATCAAGTCTCCCTCTCCATCTCAAGAACTCACACACACTACATGCTTCCTGGGAGGAGACACACACAGAGAGGGGATGAACGAAGGGGGCACACCCTGTGCTATCTCCCCAACCCTTAACCACTAAAACTTAAAGCAAAACAACCTCTCCAAAGGTTCTTTTGACTCAAGCGAACCCTAACTCTCTCCCAAAGCCATGTGAATACATGCAGCCACTCTCTCCTATTTATAGCGCTTGGCTAACGGGTCTCCAACCCGTTACACCCGTTAAATCCAACGGAACCCGCTCCCGCTTGTGCAGCCTCGCGAAATTACCAATTCGCCCCTCCTGCATCTTCCGGGAAGCTTCTGCATCCCTTGTCGTCCAGCCTCGCAACCACCTCGAGTCTCCGCCGTCTTTGACACATCCCGACCGTTCTGACCTCAGCGCCACCTGCGCCTAGTCCGGTCACCTCGTGTCTCGCCACGACTCCGTCTCGACGTCCTGCAGCCATCACAGATAAGAAACATATCACATAGCACCGCTCGACACATGAAAGCATAAATAGCATCAATGAATCATACTTACTTATAAAGGAGCCCAAACCTGTCGAATCAAGAAATAAGCATTCTAATCGCTTCGACCAAGTTTGACCAAGTCCGACCGAAGCCGATTGCACCACGCAACGACATGGTCCGAACTACACAAACCAAACTCGACTTCCTAAACTGATGTCAATTACTCATCACACACTCGGGGTCACCTCCGCATGGTCCATCAATCTCCCCCTTGATGAGTATATTGACAAACCCAGAAAAAGCACAAAAGTTGAGTTTGAGTTTGAGAAAGAGAGTCAAACATGGTCCAAGAGAAATCAAAGAAGCTATGACCATGTCGACGAAGGAACACTAGAGCTACAAAAGAAAGAGCAAATTATTCTCCAAAGCTCAAGAAGGTTCCCGAATGGCTTTTTCTCCGCTATTCTCCCCCTTTTGGCAATAAACACATCAGGGATGCAAAAGAGATAATAAGGCATGGTAATGGAAGAAATGGCTGTAATTTTATTTAATCTAAGTATTTAGAGCCATGAAGATTATCCAAAATGACTATATGAGAATTACATCAAGCCATAACACATAAGTATGCTACCAAGATCATGACAAGACATGTAAAATCAAGCTAAGCTATAGAGTTACAATCTGAAACTTAGAGCAATTTCTTAGCATATCAAGTCATTCATGAGTCTAGTCTAGCTAAAGGTATCCAAAGATGATGCAGGCCATGTCAATAAGCTAAGTGGAACCAAGAAGCTAGTATTGAATCATTTTAGAGTGCTACAAGTTCAAGAGTGAGACATTTGTTTAAGTACTTGTTCTATGTGGATTTAAGCAAATTGAGCACATTTGACATAAGTTTTTCTTTCAAAGCTCATGATTGTTTCCAACCAACATTTTTAGTTATGTGCTAGATCTCAAGCCTTATGCGACTACTCCAAGCTAGAAGCCTAAGAAGATAGTCTTGGTCATCCAAAACTCCCTCTAAGTTCATGCCAAGTGCAATGGCAAGCAGTCTCATAAGAAAGAATTGGTGAGATCAGTTTTTTTCGCACAAAAGAGATCTTTTTGCATTCATAAATGGCTGTACTAACTCATGTGTCATCAAGAAACTAGAATAGCTCAATTTAAAGCTCAACAAAGATTCAAGACTCAACTCAGCCTATTTGGCATGGCATGAATCATAAAAGGATATCTAAAGAAAGACTAGTCTCAAAAGCTAACATGACATGAATTAGCTCAAGTTGAGCATTTTAATCATCCTGTCATGACAAAGACTTGACTACACATATAAATTCATGATATATCTAGCAAGTAAGCTCAAGTCATGGCAAGATGTAATGCATTGTAAGTATGTCATAACAGAATAATAATCAAGGCTCTATGAGTTATATTACAATGAAGAATGTAATGCAGAAAATCCAGCTCCACCTCAACATGTGATGCAACTTTTAGTTCAAGTAGAGTTATGCCAACACTAAGATCTAGAAGTTCCCAAATGGATAGTTAGTATATAGAACCGTCTATGATAATCTTTCATAGACGGTTTATATCACAAACCGTTTGTGATAGTTCATTCTATACCTAAATTTTTTCTACTTTTTGGATAGCCTCAAGAAATAATATTACCTATGCCCTTTCAAAACAAGCAAATACAATGGCAAACATAACAGCACATAAGGTGGAGTCCTCACCACACCTTAAATATGGATAGAGATGGTATGAGGATGGTTCTGTCTAGTCACACATGCGCGCACGCGTGCGCGCATATTCGCGTATTTTCGTGTGAAAATCGCGTGACTTGTGACTGTGCCGTGACGTGGCGCGTCACTTGGCAGACCAAGCAATGTGGATACCGGTTTGATGGCAATGAATTGGAAGGTGCCAGAAGTGCTCTTCCTATCTATCCTACAGCCAGCAAAGTCTGCGTCCGAGTAGGCTCTAAGGGAAAGACAGGATGAGGAAGAGTACCAGATACCATAGTCTATGGTAGCTCGAAGATACCGAAGGATGTGCTTCACCGCCTGGCGGTGAGATACGTGAGGAGAAGCCTGAAACCTAGCACAAAGACACACAGCGAAGTGTATGTCCGGTCTCGAGGCAGTGAGGTACAAGAGGGAGCCAATCATATTGCGATACTCCTTCTGATCAACTGGCTCGCCGCCCTCATCTGGGTCAAGAGAAGCTGTGGACGCCATGGGAGTTGACACAGGCTTACCATCACTCATGTCAAAGCGTCTCAGAAGGTCACGAGTGTACTTACCCTGATGTAAGAAGGTACCCTTCCGAGTCTGCTTGATCTGGAAGCCAAGGAAGAAGGTCAACTCGCCCATCATACTCATCTCAAACTCGGTGCTCATGACATCCGAGAACTGTGAAACAAGAGTATGAGAAGAGCCGCCAAAGATGATGTCATCCATATAGATCTGGACGAGCAGAAGGTCAGCGCCATGCCGGCGAATGAACAAGGTCTTATCCACCTTACCCATCTCAAAACCATGACTTAACAAATAGGACTTAAGCCTCTCATACCAAGCTCTAGGGGCTTGCTTAAGTCCATACAACGCTTTGGAAAGTTTGAAGACATGGATTGGGTATTTGGGTGTAATATCCTGAACGTCGTTACGGCGTAAGTTTTTAAAACAATCGCGGAGTCGCCGGTTTTTCGGTAAATCGCGGGAAAGGAAAAATAAAAATTGGAGAGCAGTGTAAAATGAATAAAATAAATTAAAATTTTAATTAAAAACCCAGAGTGGGCTGCCTGGGGAGTGGGCCGACCACCCTGGGCCAAGGCCCAAGAGAGTGGCCGCACCCCCCTTAACCCTAGAGCCCCTCCCCCTTTTCCCCACACCCAGCTGCCACCCCCCTCCCCTTTCTCCACCTCTTTGGCCGCCCCTCCCCAGCAAGATCTGCGCCCCCTGCTGCTGCCATTGGAAGGAGAAGGAAGGAGAAGAAGGAAGGAGAAGGAAGGAGAAGAAGGAAGGAGAAGGAAGGAGAAGAAGAAGAGGAGGAAAAGAGGGGTGATTCCTCATCTAGGTAATTTTCCCCCCATCCCAAACCCTCTGTTTCTCGAACTAATTAGGGTTCTTGGCACGGATTTTGAAGGGAGATTAAAGATTAATTGCCCGATTAGAGATTACCTACTGTCTGCCTATAGATTGATTCGCGTAGCGCGTCTGGTCGCGCGGTTTAGACCTAGTAAATGATTTTTCTTGTGGACCCTCCCAAAAGGAAATGATATGACGATGGCCCGATCTTCCGAGAGGTACTGATAAGTCGATTGTGGAGATCTCGACGTTGATGATCCAAAGGCTCCGACCAAAACAGATCGAACCCCTCGCAATCACTACACCACTGCTCCGTTGGTTATCAACCGTGCCGAACACGATTGACCTCGCCAAGAAGGCTATCTCCTGCAAGCGAATCGAGAACACAAGCAAGAGAGTAAAAGATGCAATCTGAAATTGCGAATAATGTTTAAGTTCACAAGTTGGGGTTCCTCAAACCGAACATGCGGCGAAACTGCTAAGCAGAATAAACTCTTAAGAAAAACCCAAGGAAAACTAAAGGGGTGCGGCCTCCTTAAATAGGGGAGGGGAAAGCCGCACTTATCTAATGACAAGGGATATGGTACTATTCGTGGTTACTGTTCATGCGGCCGTGGTACTGTTCATGTGAACAGTACCGGCCCAAATAGCCCAAGTTACAAGGCCCTCGGCCCACTTTGACTCGGACTGGAAAAGTGACGTGACTTGTTTCGTAGTTTCTGATCTGCTCGGATGGAGTTTGGAGGTGAGACCAGATCCATCTGAAAGTAGACTCCAAGAGCTTTCCAACGAGTACTCACGGGCCCTAAGAAGCCTTCTGGATCAAAAGTTATGGCCGTTTGAAATTGGCCTGTCAAGCTGAATCCGAATTGATCTGGAGGCCGAATTGGATTCCAAAACCTGTCCAACTTGAACCCTTGCTTCAATTGGTTCCAAAGTGATGTGGTGCTACAAATATATATATTTTCATCATTAGGTAGCATCATATTCTCATTTAAAATGTGTTGAAGTTGAAGAAACGAATTCACCTTTAGTTCAATCTTGATATTGACCACTATGGTCGTATGTGTTGGTGGCGTGGTCACATCATCCTCCCCTTCTTGATGGAAAACCGTCCTCGGTTTTAACATAGGTGTATCATCACGTATTGCATGATCTTGATCATAAATCTTGGTACATGATAACAATCGCAACAAACTCTCATTATGTAATATCATAAGTTCTTTATCAAATAAAGTAAAATCTCTTTGAAACGAGCTCACCTCATAATTTAAGTGATGTGTAGGAGCTCTTGTAATTGGAACAACAAGTATAGCAAATATGGTTGTATCCATAGGGTACATGTTCTTATCATCCTCCCCTTCTTGCAAACAAAGCCGTCCTCGGCTTTTGATAAGCTGAAAAAATGGTAACAAAGAAGCCAAGGTGTATGCATGGTATATGTATATGTCATCCGTTTTAACCGTTCTTCGTTGTTGCACAATTAATGTTATAAAACAGCAATGATCATAAAAGCTCGTTGTATTATTAACCCAAGAGTAACCATATATGTTAATGAGCAATTCAAAATTTCTCACACAGTAATTATTGCAACTTGTTTTGCACATGTAAGTGAAGCATTTATGCAATTCAAATCTTTGAATTTGTAAACTTGTAGTGGTGGCACATATGGACAAAACTACAACCTTTGGAATCAAGCAAAGTTCATCCATATAATCGTATCTCAATCGAACAATAGTAAATTCATCTAGCCAGGGTGAAGAGATTTGTATGTTCTGCCATAATTCATCATCTTTATTCAGATTGTCCATACTAGATGGTGTAAAAAGAGTTGAACACATAGGCATTGGATGAGTACTAAATTTTACTTCCCTCACACATTCAACATGATTCAGCATACAAGAATTGTTATCCCAAACAACAAGTTTCAATTCATCCATGTGATCGCAAGTTATGCATATTCGATATACAAGAAATTGATTTTCCACACCATAATCTCCAATCAAATTAAACTTATATCCAGGGGTGCAGGTACTAAATAAGAATTTCGAACATGCAAGTTCAGAAACTTTCTCCAAAGCATGTGACAATTTCATAGGTAGATCTAACATGATGTAACACAATAAATTAGCAGGAGAAATTCTAGTCAAAACTTCTTTATGTGTTATTAATTCGACATGTGCAAAATTATGAGAATTTAGATCAGCACATGGTTCATTTAAGTCAACACAAGGAACATCAAAAGATTGCACTACAGCAGGTATATACTCACAAGGTTGCTCTATGTCTTGTTGTAGCACCAAATCAGATCTTGTGAGCGATGATAGCACCATATTCTTTACCTTTTGGCTCTCCTCGGATGATGTAAGTGCATCCATCTCCTTATCTTCATTCTCAACCAATGGGGTTAGTGATTCAATCAGCTTATGCTCCTCTTCGGCATGGTACTCAACTACCGCAAGTTGTTAGTCACGAAAAGGGCACAAACACAGATTTGTTCTCATGATCATGACCATTGCCTGCAAGGTTAGCTGCAAGAGCATATTCATCCTCAACATCACTAGCACTTACATAACCACCATCTTCTGTCGCAATGTACGCCCGCTGACTTGGGCAATCTCTCATGATGTGGCCCATCCCTTTACAACGGTGGCACACAATGGCCATCGTACGGCCCGTGGAAGCAACCGATGAAGTGCTCTTTGTTGGTGCTTGCATACTAGTAGATTTGCTCATCTCGGATGCGCGTGATGGTGGCGGAGGCGCTGCTGAATGCGCCCTACTCACAGAGGGGGCAGCAGCTCGAAAAATAGGAGGTGGGGCTGTCTTGGCTTGCCCTGGTGTCGATCTCGATGCAGACGTACTCCCAAAGTTGCTTCTAGTCCTTTGTCGCCTACCCTGCAATTCCTTCTCTGCCAAACAAGCAAGCTGGACCAATCTATTGATATCATTATACTCTTTGTAATCAATTATGTCCTGAATTTCACACCTTAAGCCCCCATAAAAACGATCCATCGTATCCTCCTCATCTTCTACAACATTACAACGCAACATGCCTATTTGTAGTTCTTGATAGTATTCCTCGACAGATTTATTACCTTGGTTTAATTGCTGCAATTTCTTACGCATTTCATGGTTAAAAGCAGGAGGAACAAATCTAGCACGCATAGCTACTTTCAATCTATCCCATGTATCAGTGCTAAACCAGAATTAACTACATGAGTCCACCAAATGATAGCACGATCTTTAAATTCACTAGTAGCTTGTCCGACTCTATGCACTTCAGAACTAGATGGGCATTAAATTTTTGTTCAACTGTCATCTCCCAATCTAGATAAGTTTCAGCATCATAAACACCCGCAAAGGATGGTATGGTAAATTTAACTTTAGCAAATGGTTCATCATTAGCACGAGCATTGTAGTGCTGAAAATTATTACCTCCCATACCATGACGATTGTGATGTAAGCGGTGTTGTGGGCGTGCATCATGGGCAGCAAATGCAGCGCCAAAGATCTCGGCTTTGTCTCGATTGATGGAACTGATGGAGCGCTGCAATGTGTCTATCGAAGCTTGAAGCTTCCTATCGATGCGTCGCTCATCCAAGAGCATCATGAACTCTCCCTTTAAAACACACTCTTGATCATCGACGACCCACCTATCATGGTTAGTAGAAAATGAAGACAACACAAAGGTATTATCCCTATCAACTACTAGGTGGTGGAAGGTGGAATCACACATTCTAAGCGTCTTATCACACTCTTACAAGTGTTCTTACCAATGCAGCAGGTGGTACAACCGGTGGCTGGTTCGTGACACCGTGTCGAGCGTGGGAATACGATTGCAAGAGGGAACCTGTTCGATCAAGAGTAGGTGTAGCTTGGAAGGCACAATATGGTAGCAATGGAGAACAATCAGTTCATTTCAGAATTGCATAGAATTGAATTATAGTTCGTATCTAGCACTTAGCCTATGTTGCTGATCAACCAAGCATGGAAGACGGCTAAAAATAAGTGTATGACAAAGTTTAGGAGTGGTAAATAGAAGATAATTCAATCCAATGCAATCTGGAATTGAAAAACACAAGGATTGACCCAAAACTGGAAACTGAAGATTTCTGTCCACTAGACAGCACGTCGGTATTTTGGCCGTAACTTTTTGTCAGTTGCCTTTTTTTCAATGATTCTTTTTTTCTATGTTTTCTGACGGCTTTTTCTACAACTTTTGTTTTGGGGCCAAGTTCTGGAAACCGACCGAAAAAGTCGCACAAAATTCACAAGTGCCGACTGTTGCAGATTCAATCTGGAATTTTAGATCAACTTCCACCGCAGATATCTCTTAACTTCCTTGCTGGAATGACGTGAAATTTTACAGATAGATGGATAAGGAAATTTTGAATCTAATGGCGGTGGTCCCACTCAAAAATAATCTCGGAATCAAAAGATATGATGTTTTTGGTGGCAGCTGCAGAGGAAGGAAAGATCAGCCGAAATTGGAAATTAGGGTTTGGGGTGGGGAATTTTTTTTTTGTTTGGATTTTCAATGGAACAAAGATATGACCAGCAACTAGACAATACTATGACGGACACAAATTCAATTTAGCAAACCAAAACTAACAGATTGAAAGGCACAACGGGTTTGGACAGCGGAAATTAACTCTTTTGTGGGGCAATTTTTTTCTGGACTATAGGAAATAAAACCAATCTACAAACTAGGGATACAAGAATTACCTCACGGGCAACCGTTGCTCGATACCAACTGATATGACGATGGCCCGATCTTCCGAGAGGTACTGATAAGTCGATTGTGGAGATCTCGACGTTGATGATCCAAAGGCTCCGACCAAAACAGATCGAACCCTCGCAATCACTACACCATCGCTCCGTTGGTTATCAACCGTGCGAACACGATTGACCTCGCCAAGAAGGCTATCTCCTGCAAGCGAATCGAGAACACAAGCAAGAGAGTAAAAGATGCAATCTGAAATTGCGAATAATGTTTAAGTTCACAAGTTGGGGTTCCTCAAACCGAACATGCGCGAAACGCTAAGCAGAATAAACTCTTAAGAAAACCCAAGGAAAACTAAAGGGTGCGCCTCCTTAAATAGGGGGGGAAAGCCGCACTTATCTAATGACAAGGGATATGGTACTATTCGTGGTTACTGTTCATGCGGCCGTGGTACTGTTCATGTGAACAGTACCGGCCCAAATAGCCCAAGTTACAAGGCCCTCGGCCCACTTTGACTCGGACTGGAAAAGTGACGTGACTTGTTTCGTAGTTTCTGATCTGCTCGGATGGAGTTTGGAGGTGAGACCAGATCCATCTGAAAGTAGACTCCAAGAGCTTTCCAACGAGTACTCACGGGCCCTAAGAAGCCTTCTGGATCAAAAGTTATGGCCGTTTGAAATTGGCCTGTCAAGCTGAATCCGAATTGATCTGGAGGCCGAATTGGATTCCAAAACCTGTCCAACTTGAACCCTTGCTTCAATTGGTTCCAAAGTGATGTGGTGCTACAAATATATATATTTTCATCATTAGGTAGCATCATATTCTCATTTAAAATGTGTTGAAGTTGAAGAAACGAATTCACCTTTAGTTCAATCTTGATATTGACCACTATGGTCGTATGTGTTGGTGGCGTGGTCACATCAGGAAAGTTGTAGAGGACTTCCAGACGCATATCCTATATTGTTTTCGGAAATTTTGGCCGTGGGATCTAGGAGTAACAGGGTCGGTATTACCGCTGTTCGTCAGGCGAGCAGATTGGGACAGACTAATCTTAATCTGTGGTTTTGAGGTAGTAAATGATTTTTATGGTCATGGCCGTAATTGAGAAAGTTGTAGAGCATCTGGTAATCTAGCTGCTGCAGACAATTCAGAATTTTTAGACCCCTGTACTGTGCTGGGACGCATTTGAATGCTGCTGTCCAGTCTGCTAGAACAGAGATCTTCCTCTGTTTTGGGCATTAAATTATACCTAGCTGTGATCAAAATAAAAATAGGTGTTCTACATGAAAGATGTAGGATTTTAAGTGATGAATCCAGAGAGGTATCGTTTGCTGTATTGGATCAATATTTTTAAAGTTACGAAAATGTTAAGCAGCGCTGCTGCAGAGGGTAGTTTGCCGAATTGTTGAGCGGAGAGGAGTTTGTGCGGGTTCGGGTTTCTAGCGACGTCTTTAATTATTTTAGTTGTGTTTGTATGCTGTAGCTTTGTGCTGAGATATGCCTTTTGGACAGGTGGTCTTGCCCCTGAGCGCTCTTGATTTTGCTTCGCTTCGTCGGTTGAGGCAAGTAACGTAGCGGTGGTTGCTACCGTTTAACTTGTTATTCCTTCTACTTGCAGTTTACATTATTATCGTAATTTGATAAATTATGCCATGATTGCATGATAATTTAATTGTGGAGATGGTAGCAATTATTGATCCATTGATAAGTTGATAATCTGCTAGTAGACATGTGGAATTATTGCTTAATGCTATAATGTGGAACATGAAAATAACCTGTGGTGGATGTGGATATGTTGTGAGCATGATAATGCTCCTTGAGGATGGATTAATATGCTTTATGATTATCATATCATTCATGTCATATCATGCCATATGCATATGTGGATGTCGCTGCACCTAGCCGCGATCAGACTGTACAAAGATCGTATATTGCCGAATCGATGCACCTCTTATTCATTGGGAGCCTCGTATATTGCCGTAATACGATGCACCTCTAATCCCGCTGGAAAAGAGTGATGTGGAGCATAGCATGAAGCATTCATTTGCATTTATTTGTGGATAGAATGACTGCATTCATATGCCATTTAAATCTGAAATTGAAGAGGTATGATTCATGGAAGTTTGTGGTGGTTTAATAATTGTGGACATGAATTGTGATTGTGGTTGTATGGAATTATAAATGATGATGTATAATTGTTTGTAGTTTGAATAGCCTGTTAAACTGTCATCTCTATTCTATTTTCCCTTAGTTGTTTATGCTTCCGCTTGTATTATCTTGTTTAATTACTACCAGTTTATTTTATTTTGTAAATTGGCTAGTTGTGGAGTGGTTTTAGTAGCATCCCAGGGTAATGTGGGTCCTGGGGTGTTACAGTTGGTATCAGAGCGGGCTTTAGGTCCGTGGTAATTAAACTATTAAATTGACACACTTGCACATGTAGGATGGGGAAGGGTTTGTATATTTTGCATATACCCTGTTGAATTCGTTGCATTATTGCTTGTGTCTTATTTGCTTGATGGTATTGTTCTTGCTTGAATGTGGACTGTGGTGGCTGCAGGATGCCGCCTAGGCGTAGTAGCCGTGGCCGTGCAGCTACGCCACTAGCCCAGCCAACGGTCGAGGAGGCTGAGGTTACTTAGTCAGCGGGTGGTAGTCAGGAGGAGCTGTTGGCCACTGTGAGGGCCATGCAACAAGAGCTGAGTGCGTTGAGGCAGGGGCAGCTGACCCCTGGTGTTCGTGCTGATCCGGTGCCAGAGGTTTCGACAGATGGAGCAGTTAGCGGCCTCTCGCTCCGTGAGTGGGTAGGTTTGAGGCTGGACAGCTTTAGCAGTGTGGCCACTTTTGTTCAGGCCGCAGACTGGCTGTCCTATGTGGAGGACAAGATGGAGGCATTTGAGGTGGTTGCCTCCGATCGTGTGCGCTATTTGGCGCAACTTCTGAAGGGAGAGGCTCAGATCTGCTGGAAGGGAGTGCAGACTGCTCGCACGGCTACACATGGAGCGCTGTCGTGGGCAAAGTTTGTTCGGCAGTTCGAGAGGAGGTTCTACCCAGAGACCCTTCTGGACAAGATGAAAATCGACCTGACCAAGTACATGCAAGACAAGCAATCTGTAGCCGAGTATGAGGTGGACTTCAACCAGATAATCCGCTTTGTCCCGCATGTAGCTCGAGATGATGCGGAGAAGGCCAGGCAGTTTCGTTAGGGGCTCAGACCTTCGATCTGCCACCTGCTAGGTGCTTTTCCGATCACGGATTTTCATACCTTGGTGGAGCAGGCTTTGGGGATCGAGATGCAGCAGGCATACACGGATGATATTTGCAAGGCCACTGGAGGAGATCAGCCTCGAGGTCACAGTGAGAGAAAGGGCTTTTCTGGAGGCCCTGCGCACAAGAAGGCGAAGAGTCATCGCCACCAGCCCTACCGCGGTAGTATGGGGCAGTCCAGCTCCACCGGAGGGAACTCTCTGCAGTACCGTGCCACGGCGAAGCCCGGGCTGGGCTTGGTGTATTTTCATTGTGGAGATCCGCATAGGCGGAGCGACCGCACTTGGAGTGGGTAGTGTACTATCTGTGGTAATAGCCACAGGGATGTGGTGTGCAGACAGAATCCCATGGGGAAGCTGCAGTGGGAGTTGGTGCCTACACCTTCAGCAGGCTCTACCCGCCCTGACAGCACCGTGCAGATGTTGGCTGCAGCCCCTACCCCGCAGTTCTTGCCCGCGATCCCTGCACCGCGATACCTATCGGTGCCATCGGCACCCTCGTCGCTCGTCCCGGCGCCTCCACCTGGAGGATACTGGGTCCAGCATCCTGCTACTCCTACGGTGCCTGTACCTCAATGGACTCCTTCGCCGACTTTCCAGGGCGTGGGAGGTTCTTCTTCTTCAGCTGTTCCTACGGCGTATGCCATGCCAGCGTCTGATGGCAGGGACCGTGGAGATGTGGTGACAGGTACCTTATCTGTTGATTCTTTCGATGCTTCTGTACTTTTTGATTCAGGGGCTAGTTTCTCCTTTGTCTCGGAGGTTTTTGTTCAGCGGGCAGGTCTGTCCGTGCAGTTTGTTGGGAGAGCTGTGGTTGTTAGTTCTCCCAGTGGGCTTATTTCCAGTGCTCGTATTTGCCTTGGCTGTGTGGTGGTTTTAGCAGAGGAGGAGTTCGTGGCGAATTTGGTGGTTATACCTCTGGAGCCTTTCGATGTGATCCTTGGCATGGATTGGCTCGCGCAGTATCAGGCTATCATCTCTTGTTTCTGGAAGACAGTCACTTTGCAGTCTCCATCTGGACGTGAAGTTGTCTTCCAAGGGAGTGCCCCGCAGTACTCTCTCTCGTTGCTGTGCCAGTTGTTTCCCAATCGGCGAATGCAGAAGTCAGGTTTTCTATGGGCCATGGTTGAGGGACATGAGGATGTTTTGAGGCTAGAGGATATACCTGTAGCTTGCAAGTACCCAGATGTTTTTCCTGATGAGCTTCTAGGTCTGCCACCAGAACGGGAACCGAATTTCCGCATAGACCTTATTCTGGGTACGTGGCCTATCTACAAGTCCCCGTATCGGATGGCACCTGTGGAGCAGGTGGAGTTGAAGAAGCAGTTGGATGAACTCCTAGCTAAGGGGTTTATTAGACTGAGCACATCGCCTTGGGCTGCTCTGGTCCTGTTTGTGGGAAAGAAGGATGGCACCAAGAGGCTTTGTGTGGATTATCGAGCACTTAATCAAGTGACGATCAAGAACAAGTATCCATTGCCTCACATTGAAGATCTCTTCAATCAGCTGAGGGGTGCCAAGGTATTCTCAAAGATTGATTTGCGATCCGTTATCATCAATCATGGATCAGGGAGGAGGATATAGAGAAGACAGCTTTTAGCACAAGGTATGGGCATTTTGAGTTTGTCGTTATGTCTTTCGGACTAACAAATGCTCCTGCTGTCTTTATGGAAGCCATGAACAGGATGCTCCATGAGTACCTGGATTCTTTTGTGGTGGTTTTCATCGATGACATTCTGGTTTATTCCAAGACGGAGGAGGATCACGAGTTGCATCTCAGTCTGGTCCTGGATGCCCTTCGGAGGAATAAATTCTATGCGAAGCTGAAGAAATGTGCTTTCTGGCTATCCGAGGTGAGATTTCTTGGTCATACCATCAGTCAGCATGGTATTATAGTGGATCCAAAGAATGTGGCAGCGGTGGTGCAGTGGCGAAGGCCAACCAATGTGTCAGAGGTCCGGAGTTTCCTTGGTCTTGCCGGTTATTATCGGCGCTTTGTGCAGGATTTCTCTATCATCGCCAAGCCGATGACCCGACTCACACAAAAGGGTGTTCCTTTTGTATGGATAGTTGATTGTGAGTCTAGCTTTCAGACTTTGAAGAGCAAGCTGGTGAATGCACCTATCCTATCCTTGCCCGAGAGTGGCAAGCGCTTCACGGTGTACACAGATGCTTCGCGGATCAGTCTTGGTTATGTGTTGATGCAGGATGGGCGAGTTATCACTTATGCTTGTAGACAGTTGAAGACTCATGAGCAGAACTATCCTACTCACGATTGGAGTTGGCAGCTGTTGTTTTTGCTCTGAAGTCTTGGAGGCATTATCTGTACGGGGAACAGTGTGACATCTTTACTGATCACAACAGCCTTAAGTACATATTCACTCAGCAAGAGCTGAATTTGAGGCAGCGGAGGTGGTTAGAGTTGATCAAAGATTATGATCTGACTATCCAATATCACCCTGGTAAAGCCAACGTGGTGGCTGACGCCTTGAGCAGGACAGGAGTCCCACAGACAGCGATGTCCTTGATCTCGGAGTTTGAGAGGATGGGTATCTCTTTCTGTCTCTCTGGAGTTGCACAGGCAGAGACACAGATGATTATCCAGTCCGCCATTCCCGAGCGAGTTCGTGAGGCTTAGCAGCATGACCGGCTCCTTTTAGAGGTGCGGAAGAGGATCTCGGAGGGTCGTTCCCGAGATTTTAGTGTGGATGAGAGTGGTGCAGTTCGTTTCAGAGGCCGGTTGTGTGTACCCCAGAAATCAGAGGTGAAGGATGATATTCTTCGTGAGGCTCACCGGACTCCGTACTCTGTACATCCGGGGGAGACCAAGATGTATCAAGATCTGAAGCAGGTCTTTTGGTGGAAACGCATGAGGGTGGACATTGCTAAGTATGTCGCTTCTTGTGGCGTTTGTCAGCAGGTGAAGGCCGAGCATAAGCGGCCTGCTGGTTTGTTGCAACCTTTGGAGATACCTGAGTGGAAGTGGGAGCATATCACGATGGACTTTGTGGTTGGATTGCCGTGCTCTCCTCAAGGGCGAGACGCAGTTTGGGTCATGGTGGACAGACTTACCAAGTCCCCACACTTCATTCCAATGAAGACGACCAATACAGCGCAGGACCTGGCTCCGTTGTATATTCGAGAGGTGGTGAGACTACATGGGGTGCCTAAGTCAATTGTTTCTGACCGGGATGCCAAGTTCGGGCCTGTTTGGGAGAGCTCCACCAGCTCCAGATTCACGAAAAACAGCTCCACTCCACGAAATTTTACCCAAACGCTCCAGCTCCGCGAAATCTGGATCCACCAAAATCCTGGATCCGAAGGCCAGATCCATGGATTTCATGGAGCTCCTCAAGGGGTGCTCCACCGTGGAGTTGGGTGGTAATTACCCACCAATGCCACTGGTTACACACAAAAGTGGCCATTCCCACCAAAACCTCAATTTCGTAGATCTGGAGCTGCTGTACAAGCCAAACACTCCATGGTGGGATCCCAGATCCACGGTGGAGCTGCTCCATGGTGGAGTTGCTGCTCCAGATCCACGTTTTCAGTGGTGGAGCTCTCCCAAATAGGCCCTTCGTCTCTAAGTTTTGGCAGAGTCTTCAGGCTGCATTGGGCACGACAGTTTCCCTCAGTACAGCTTTTCACCCTCAGACGGATGGTCAGTCAGAGTGGACCATTCAGACTTTGGAGGACATGCTTCAGGCTTGTGTACTATCTTGGAAGGGCAGTTGGGAGGACCATCTGGCTTTGCCAGAGTTCGCGTATAACAATAGTTATCAGGTGAGTATCAAGATGGCTCCTTTTGAGGCTCTGTATGGTCGAAGGTGTGTTTCTCCTCTTTGTTGGGATGCAGTGGGTGAGAGATCTTTACTTGGTCCAGACCTTGTTCAGCAAACTGTGGAGAAAGTGCGGGAGGTTCGTCAGAACTTGTTGGCTGCTCAGAGCCGACAAAAGAGTTATGCGGACGTTCGACGCCGTGAGTTGGAGTTCGCGGTTGGTGACTTTGTGCTCCTCCGAGTGTTGCCAACTAAGGGTATTGTTCGTTTTGGTACCACCGGGAAGCTTAGCCCACGGTACATTGGCTCTTTTCTAGTGGTTGCTCGTGTGGGCAGTTTGGCGTATCGGTTGGAGTTGCCGAGCTCGTTGAGTGGTGTGCACAACGTCTTCCACGTGTCTATGCTGAGGAAGTATTTGCGGGATCCCGAGCACAAGATTGACCTGGGGCAGGTCACGGTGGATCAGGATCTCACTGTGGAGAGTCGACCAGAGCGTATCTTGGATACTTCAGAGCGGGTCTTGAGGAATAATACCATTGAAGGTCCTCTGGACGTTTCACTCCGAGAGGGAGGCTACGTGGGAGCTTGAGGATCAGATGCGAAAGAAGTACCCCAAGCTCTTCGAGGCTGGTGAGTACTCGTAGTTGTGGTTCTATCTTTTCTGTGGATTGCTCTTTTCTTTGTTGCTCTCTTGCTTTGTGGTTTGAGGAGCTAGATTCGAGGACGAATCCTTTTTAGGTGGGGAGAATGTAATATCCTGAATGTCGTTACAGCGTAAGTTTTTAAAACAATCGCGAAGTCGCCGGTTTTTCGGTAAATCGCAGGAAGGGAAAAATAACAATTGGAGAGCAGTGTAAAATGAATAAAATAAATTAAAATTTTAATTAAAAACCTAGAGTGGGCTGCCTGGGGAGTGGACCGACCGCCCTAGGCCAAGGCCCAAGGGGGTGGCCGCACCCCCCCTTAACCCTAGAGCCCCTCCCCCTTTTCCCCACACCCAGCCGCCACCCCCTCCCCTTTCTCCACCTATTTGGCCGCCCCTCCCCAGCAAGATCTGCGCCCCCTGCTGCTGCCATTGGAAGGAGAAGGAAGGAGAAGTAGGAGAAGAAGGAAGGAGAAGAAGAAGAGGAGGAAAAGAGGGGTGATTCCTCATCTAGGTAATTTTCCCCCATCCCAAACCCTCTGTTTCTTGAACTAATTAGGGTTCTTGGCACGGATTTTGAAGGGAGATTAAAGATTAATTGCCCGATTAGAGATTACCTACTGTCTGCCTATAGATTGATTCGCGTAGCGCGTCTGATCGTGTGGTTTAGACCTAGTAAATGATTTTTATTGTGGACCCTCCCAAAAGGAAAGTTGTGGAGGACATCCAGACGCATCTCCTGTATGTTTTTCAGAAATTTTTGCTGTGGGATCTAGGAGTTACAGGGTCGGTATTACCACTGTTCGTCAGGCGAGCAGATTGGGACAGACTAATCTTAATCTGTGGTTTTCAGGTAGTAAATTATTTTTATGGTCATGGGTGTAATTGAGAAAATTGTAGAGAATCTGGTAATATAGATTCTGTAGAAAATTCAGAATTTTTAGACCCCTGTAATGTGCTGGGACGCATTTGAATGCTGCTATCCAGTCTGCCAGAACAGAGATCTTCCTCTGTTTTGGGCATTAAATTATACCTAGCTGTGATCAAACTAAAAATAGGTGTTCTACATGAAAGATGTAGGCTTTTAAGTGATGAATCTAGAGAGGTATCTTTTGCTGTAATTGGATCAATATTTTTAAAGTTACAAAAATGTTAAGCAGCGCTGCTGCAGAGGGTAGTTTGCTGAATTGTTGAGCGGAGAGGAGTTTGTGCGGGTTTGGGTTTCTAGCGACGTCTTTAATTATTTTAGTTGTGTTTGTATGATGTAGCTTTGTGCTGAGAGATGCCTTTTGGACGGGTGGTCTTGCCCCTGAGCGCTCTTGATTTTGCTTCGCTTCGTCGGTTGAGGCAAGTAAACGTAGCGGTGGTTGCTACCGTTTAACTTGTTATTCCTTCTACTTGCAGTTTACATTATTATCGTAATTTGATACATTATGCCATGATTGCATGATAATTTAATTGTGGAGATGGTAGCAATTATTGATCCATTGATAAGTTGATAATCTACTAGTAGACATGTGGAATTCTTGCTTAATGCTATAATGTGGAACATGAAAATAACATGTGGTGGATGTGGATATGTTGTGAGCATGATAATGGTCCTTAAGAATGGATTGATATGCTTTATGATTATCATATCATTCATGTCATATCATGCCATATGCATATGTGGATGTCACCGCACCTAGCCGCGACCGTACCGGTACAACATCGTATATTGCCGTAATACGATGCACCTCTTATTCCGCTGGGAGCCTCGTATATTGCCGTAATATGATGCACCTCTAATCCCGCTGGAAAAGAGTGATGTGGAGCATAGCATGAAGCATTCATTTGCATTTATTTGTGGATAGAATGACTGCATTCATATGCCATTTAAATTTGAAATTGAAGAGGTATGATTCATGGAAGTTTGTGGTGGTTTAATAATTGTGGACATGAATTGTGATTGTGGTTGTATGGAATTATAAATGATGATGTATAATTGTTTGTAGTTTGAATAGCCTGTGAAACTGTTTGCTTGCTGAGATTTTTATCTCACCCTTACTTCCCCCTCCCTACAGGTGGACTTTGAGCATGCATGGGAAGGGTAGAGCGGCACCACACTGATGCACCTGAATTATATTTTAATGCTGAAATAAAGTTGAAAGGATTCTAGTCTTTTGCTTAGCTATCTTATCGATGATTGTTTCACCTTAATAAATGTTAAATTTGGAATTGTTTCCTTTGGTTATTATTTTGGAGTTGATTATGAATATTGAATTGTCATCTCTATTCTGTTTTCTCTTAGTTGTTTATGCTTCCGCTTGTATTATCTTGTTTAATTACTGCCAGTTTATTTTATTTTGTAAATTGGCTAGTTGTGGAGTGGTTTTAGTAGCATCCCAGGGTAATGTGGGTCCTAGGGTGTTACATTGGGGTTCTCGAAACCTGGAGGCTGTCTCACATAGACCTCTTCCTCAATAAAACCATTGAGGAAGGCACTCTTGACATCCATCTGGTAAAGCTTGAAGCCCTTAGAAGCTGCGAAAACAAGCAGGATTCTAATGGTCTCAAGTCTAGCTACAGGGGCAAAAGTCTCCTCAAAGTCTAAACTCTCAACCTGGGAGAAGCCCTGAGCTACCAGTCTAGCCTTGTTCCGAATGACAACCCCATCCTCACTCTGCTTGTTCTTGAAGGGGGCTCAACAAGCGACCAGACCTTGTTTCTCTCGAAGTTTTCCAACTCCTCATGCATGGCATTGACCCAAGACTCATCAGAAAGAGCATGACAAACGTCCTTGGGCTCAAAGGTGGCAACAAAGGCAGAATGGAGATAGAAATGAGACATGTCAGATCTTGAGTAGGTGACTCGCTCAAAAAGGTCTCCAATAATCTGCTCAGAAGGATGGTCTTTCTGGATATGTCGAGGAGGTCCAGGATGAGAAGAAGAAGTGGCCTCTACCTCATGAGCTGAAGAGGTAGGAACAGAGTCATTAGCTCCAGAAGAGGCAGAAGGCATGTGCTGATCGCCTGGAGGTGCAGTGGAGGAAGGCACCTCAAGTGAAGGATGAGGAACTGGATCGAGTAGACAACCCTCATCTCCATCATCCTCATCATCCACAAGATGAGCTCAGACTGCTCTAAAGAACCTGAGATATCGGGCCTAGTCCCAGGACTGGCCTCATCGAAGGTCACTTCACAGGTCTCTACCGATTTACTAGATTCACAGTTCCAGACCCTATACGCCCGCGAAGAAGCCGAGTAACCTAGAAAGATACCATCACAAGAACGTGACTCAAACTTATCTAGGTTCCCAGACTTCAGAATGAAACACTTGCAATCAAATACACGAAAATGCGAGACACTGGGCTTTCGCCCATATCTCAACTCATAAGAAGTGAGATACAAGTGTGTCCGAAGAAAAACTCTGTTCGAAACATGGCACGCGGTCGCAATAGCCTCAGCCCAAAACTTCCTGGGTGTAGAGTACTCATCGAGCATCGTCCTGGCCATCTCGACCAAGGTGCGGTTCTTCCTCTCCACGACGCCATTCTGCTGTGGGACGTGTGAAGAAGAAAACTGGTGCGCTACACCTGTCTCATTACAGAACCTCTCAAAGTAGGAATTCTTGAACTCCGTACTATTGTCACCGCGGATTGCTCGTAAGGCACCCGGGAGCTCAACAGAAAGCCTACTAAAAAGACCTCGAAAATGTGTAAACGTCTCATCCTTCGAGGCTAATAAAAACACCCAAGAGAACCTCGAGAAGTCATCGACCATGACAAGAACATACCACTTCCCTCCTGCTGACTGCACTCGGGCTAGTCCAACTGTGTCCATATGGAGCAGCTGTCCTGGTGCATCGGTCATAGTCACTGTGACCGGAGGGTGAGAAGCGGCAACCATCTTGCCGTGCTGGCAAGGAGCACAAATAATATCTTTGACCATCTTGAGTTTCGGCAGACCACGAATGAGATCGTGGCCACTAACTCGGGTCAAATCGTCAAATCCAATATGACCAAGTCTCCTATGCCAGAAGGTAAGATCACGGGACTCTGAAGCGACTAAACACCGGAGAGGATCATCAGAAGACTCAAAAAAATCAGCACGAAAGATCCTCCCATAACGAGAAATCCCGCAAACGACTACCCGAAGAATCAAGAATTTTGTAAGCATTTTCCTTAAAGCTCACCTCGAAACCGTCATCAGTAAGCTGAGAGACTGAAAGCAAATTATACTGCAGCTTACTAACCAAGGCAACATCTTTCAAAATAAAAGACTCATTAACACGCACTGTACCTTTGGCGATGACGCGCCCAGACGAAGCATCTCCGAAGGTGATCGTCTCATCACCTGGAGCGCGGGCTAGGGAAGAGAACCAATGTGAGTCTCCGGTCATATGACGAGAACAACCAGAGTCTACGAGCCAAACCTATCCCTTCTTAGCCCGGCGAACCTGAGTCAAACAGAGAGTAAAGGCTCAGTACTGGGATAAATCAAGAGTGATTTTGGCATCCAATACTGAGTAACATGTCGACCAGCAGAAGTAGTCAAACACGACTGACCTTTAACTACCCTACGCACTTTGTTGCTCAAGGAAGCAGAAGGTCTGTGAGCAGACCTGAAGCTGTTGCTGGGTCCGACTGCTATGGGAGAGCGAGTCGGTGCACCAGCAACAATGCTGATCACGCCGCGAGTAGCCATCTTGACGGGAGAAACGAGATCTACCCTCAGAATGGCAGAAGTCACGACCAAAGGGAGCATGAGGACAAAAATGAGAAAACTCAGAAAAACCAAGTCCTCGATGCTGCTCAAACTCATCAGAAACACCTAAAGCAAACCTAGACCTCGTGTTGGTTCTAGGTGCACTCAAGGTCTGGGGCTGACCCTGAATACGCCTAAGAGCTGCAACACGGTCTCTACGCGCGATCTTGGCGCGCCTGCAGCATCGCTCGATCGAGTGTCCATCCTTTTGACAGAAGGTGCAGTGGTACTTCACCTTCTGAGAGGTAAAAGTAACACGGTGAGGCTTCACCTTCTGAGAGGCCGAAGCAGCAGGTGGACTCACCTTGCTGTCAGAAATCCCTTGGACAAAGCCCGCTGACTTAAATTGGACTTTCTCGGTCCTGGGCTCAATCTCGATAACACCTGCGGCTATGGGTCTAAGCACGGCAGGTGGATGCTTCCTCATGTCCTCATAGAAATCATATCCTGACCCTGATTAAATCTGCAAATCTTATGTTGGTCTAGAATAAGATTAAGCTTCTTCTTGCCTCCTACAAATCTCTCGAGAGTGTTCATAAGGTACTGACACTCCCGAAAGAGAGAGGTGCAAGAAGAGCAGGGGGAAGAAGGAACAGGAGAAGTTAAGGGAGTAGAAGAAGAACCAATAGCAGAGAAACGAATGGCTTATGCATGCACAGCCGACTCAGAATGGAGAGTCCTACTGCTAGCCAATTGGTTCACATCACTAGGCGTCTCTACCTTACCCTTGGGCTTCTCCCCCTCAGCAGCACACACATCACAAGCAGAAGGTGGCTTCTCTAGAAGGTCCTTAGTTAGCTTCACACATTTTTCATCCAATGCAATCAAGTCAGATTTTAGTTTGTTACAATTAATACATGGTGAGCTAACAGGGTCTTTAGAAGCATATTGAGCCAATCTGTTGTTGTCATCAACTAATTCTTGAAACTGTTTGGAGACAGCTTCAAGCTCGGCAGTAAGCTTGGGACAATTCACACATGAAACAACAGGCTCAAGAAGAAAAGCTTGTAATTCAGCAATTTTATGATCTGCCCGTTTTAGGTTCATCTTCAAATTATTGCAATTTTCACAAGTCTTAGGCAGATCGAGAAGCATGGTATACAAACCTCTAAAAGCATTGTCCTTATCCTCACATGAGGTGCAAGATATAGTCTCAACAGTAGTAGATGAAAGAGGAACTACCCTACTCATCTCAAGTTCAGCAAGAAGACTAATATTCTCCACCTTAATCATGTCGAGCTCAGAGGACACACTATCATGCAAGGTCCTTAGCTTCTCCATGTCATCCAGCAAAGCAGTACATACATCACAATCGTCACGGGAGGGAGCAGGTCTAAGTGAAGTAAACTCCCGTGACAAGCTCTCTACTTCCTTCTCCAACTCGCTAACCCTACCTCAAGATCTAGCATGGAATTTTCCTAGCTTAAGAAAAACATCATTAAGCTGGTCGTATGAAGGGTATACCTCGTCGGAGTCGGAGTACAGCTCGCTGTCGCTGATCTCGCCCTCAAGGGCCATGAAGCACATGCCAGAGAAGTCGTCGCCACCCTTGAGATCTTGCTCGTCCATCCCATCGTCGTCGCTCCACCCCTCCACCTCGCTGAGGTCGAGGTCGTCGAAGGCGGTGAGGACGCGGTGGAAGAGCTTCTTGGCTTTGCCAAGGTCGCGAAACTTCTTCTTGCCTTGAGCATGAGCAAGTGGCTTCTTGTTGCGGTTCTTGTCGATGTAATCGTTCTTGCTCACACTGCCGTAGTCGCCCTTGCCCTTCTCCAATTTGGGGCAGTTTGCCCGAATGTGGTTGGGGCCACCACACTCGAAGCAGATCACAGGTCCTCCTCTCTTTCTGTCCCTCCTTCTCTTGTAAGCATGAGAAAACTTTCTAGCTAAGAGGGCTAACTGCTAATCTGCAAGCTGCTCCAACTGATCATCAGTTATGTCACAGAGAGCAGCAAGAGAGAAACCACAAAGCGACTCGGAAGGACCAGAAGTAGGATCGGTGACTAAGGCCATCGACTGCGACTTCGACCTACGAGAGACTATGTCAATCTCGTGAGTCTTGAGGCGTGAGTACAACGCGTCAAGAGTCAGGGTCGAGAGGTCGGTCGTGTCTTTAATCATGGTCACCTTCATCTCCCAAACACGCAAATCAAGAGCAGAAAGCATTTGGCGAGCGTTGTCCGAGTCGGGGTATGTGAGACCGACCGCTCGGAGGTTGCTCAAGACCTTGTGAAAGTGAGCGAAGCACTCATCCAAGGACTCACCAGCGAGCATTTCAAACTTGTTCTAATCTCGCTTGAACTGGTCCTGTCGAACCGTCTTAATCTGGGTGGTGCCCTCATGGTATGCATCGAGGGTCTCCCAGATGTCGAAGGCCGACGAAAGATGAGAGATGCGATCGAACTCGCTTCTGCTCAACCCCTGGATTATGATGTTTCTTACCTTCGCATTCGCCTCAACATCAAGCATGTTTCCAGCGTTGACGTTCTCATCGGCAGGAACAACATAACGTACTTTGACCTTACGCTAGATGGCGTAGCCCTGAGCCTGGATGTAGGTCTCCATCCGGCTCTTCCAGAAGGGATAGTCGATCCCATCGAAGACCGGGGGCTTGGTCGAGTACTTGTCTATCGCCATGGCTCTAGAGACCGGTTAAGATCTATCGAGAAGAGCTAACCGGCTCTGATACCAATTGTTGGACCGAAATGGCGACAGAGGGGGGCTGAATGTCGACTTTTTTAAAAACAATTCGATCCCCACAAGTACCTACTTCAAAATACTCTTCTCCGATAGCTATGAAGCTATGAAGAAGGCATCAAGCGTTTACTATAACCTCAACCAAACAGAGAGAACACAGGGACAAAAAGCAATAGAAGGAAGCTGCAAGCACTCTGCTCAAAGGCGTAAACAAACGGCTGCCATCCCTCAGGGGCCGGTCAGACCGCCGCCTTGGGGCCGGTCAGACCGCCGTTATATGGCCGATCAGACCACCTTAATACGGCCGGTCAGACCGCCTCTGAGGCACCGGTCAGACCGCATACTAAGGGCCAGTCAGACCGCTCCCCTGATCCCAGTAGCCCGAGAACAGACTGAAAAACCTGAAACACGGTCAATTTTTCAGATCTTCCAAAACCGAGGAATTTAGGGTTTTGCTCCCAAATTTTTTACTCCAGAGCAACACAGCAACAAACTAAATAGCAAGGGGACTCTAAGAAACAGAGAAATCAAACTCAAGATCAAGAATTTCAGATTATGACAAAAAATCTGAAATCTTGCAAGAACTGAGCTAAAAACCAAATTACTGTCCAACCTTTGATCCTTTGTTCATGAACCTTTGAGGATAGCTACTTAATAGCCTCAGGACTTAAAGTGCTAGGTTTCATGCCATCTCATGAAGGGGATCACGATTCTCACCAAAACCCTAGAAAAGAAAAAGAAGAACAGAGAAACTGAAAGTGGAGAATCTTTGATTCATTCGATTTGCTCTTGGGAAAAATCAATCAAATGATCTTGAGGCATCATCCCAATACAGAGCAACCCATTTTGGGTATTCCCAGCAAGAAACAACTCAAATCTCAAACAGCCAAGAAATCACCCAAAAAGAGAACGAAGAACTGACAGGAGTACGAGGGATAAACTTCAAAGATTTCATTCCCAATCAAACAAGGATGACATATGAGTCCCCATACGCATGGACATTGAAACAAGGAATGATTACATGAAGGATCAACTCTCCCTCTCCCTGTCCATCTCAAGAACTCACACACACTACATGCTTCCTGGGAGGAGACACACACACAGAGAGGGGATGAACGAAGGGGGCACACCCTGTGCTATCTCGCCAACCCTTAACCACTAAAGCTTAAAGCAAAACAACCTCTCCAAAGGTTCTTTTGACTCAAGCGAACCCTAACTCTCTCCCAAAGCCATGTGAATACATGCAGCCACTCTCTCCTATTTATAGCCCTTGGCTAACGGGTCTCCAACCCGATACACCCGCTAAATCCAACGGAACCCGCTCCTGCCTGTGCAGCCTCGCAAAATTACCAATTCACCCCTCCTGCATCTTTCGGGAAGCTTCCGCGTCTCTTGTCGTCCAAGCCTCGCAACCACCTCAAGTATCCGCCGTCTTCAACACATCCCGACCGTTCTGACCTCAGCGCCACCTGCGCCTAGTCCGGTCACATCGTGTCTCGCCATGACTCCGCCTCGATGTCCTGCAGCCATCACAGACAAGAAACACATCACATAGCACCGCTCGACACATGAAAGCATAAATAGCATCAATGAATTATACTTACTTATAAAGGATCCCAAACCTGTCGAATCAAGAAATAAGCATTCTAATCGCTTCGACGAAGTTTGACAAAGTCCGACCGAAGCCAATTGCACCACGCAACGACATGGTCCAAACCACACAAACCAAACTCAACTTCCTAAACTGATGTCAATTACTCATCACACACTCGGGGTCACCTCCACATGGTCCATCAATCTCCCCCTTGATGAGTATATTGACAAACCCAGAAAAAGGACAAAGTTGAGTTTGAGTTTGAGAAAGAGAGTCAAACATGGTCCAAGAGAAATCAAAGAAGCTATGACCATGTCGACGAAGGAACACTAGAGCTACAAAAGAAGAGCAAATTGTTCTCTAAAGCTCAAGAAGGTTCCCGAGTGACTTTTTCTCCGCTATTCTCCCCCTTTTGGCAATAAACACATCAAGGATGAAAAAGAGAGAATAAGGCATGGTATTGCAATAAATGGCTGTAATTTTATTTAATCTAAGCATTTAGAGCCATGAAGATTATCCAAAATGACTATATGAGAATTACATCAAGCCATAACACATAAGTATGCTATCAAGATCATGACAAGACATGTAAAATCAAGCTAAGCTACAGAGTTACAATCTGAAACTTAGAGCAATTTCTTAGCATATCAAGTCATTCATGAGTCTAGTCTAGCTAAAGGTATCCAAAGATGATGCAGGCCATGTTAATAAGCTAAGTGGAACTAAGAAGCTAGTATTGAATCATTTTAGAGTGCTACAAGTTCAAGAGTAAGACATTTGTTTAAGTACTTGTTCTATGTGGATTTAAGCAAATTGAGCACATTTGACATAAGTTTTTCTTTTAAAACTCATGATTGTTTCCAACCAACATTTTTAGTTATGTGCTAGATCTCAAGCCTTATGCGACTACTCCAAGCTAGAAGCTTAAGAAGATAGTCTTGGTCATCCAAAACTCCCTCTAAGTTCATGCCAAGTGCAATGGCAAGCAGTCTCAAAAGAAATAATTGGTGAGATCAGTCTTTTCGCATAAAAGAGATATGTTTGCATTCATAAATGGTTGTACTAACTCATGTGTCATCAAGAAACTAGAATAGCTCAATCTAAAGCTCAACAAAGATTCAAGACTCAACTCAGCCTATTTGACATGACATAAATCATAAAAGGATAACTAAAGAAAGACTAGTCTCAAAAGCTAACATGACACGAATTAGTTCAAGTTGAGCATTTTAATCATCCTATCATGACAAAGACTTGACTACACATATAAAGTCATGATATATCTACCAAGTAAGCTCAAGTCATGGCAAGATGTAATGCATTGTAAGTATGTCATAACAGGATAATAATCAAGGCTCTATGAGTTATATTATAATGCAGAATGTAATGCAGAAAATCCAGCTCCACCTCAACATGTGATGCAACTTTTAGTTCAAGTAGAGTTATGCCAACACTAAGATCTAGAAGTTCCCAAATGGATAGTTAGTATATAGAACCATCTATGATAATCTTTCATAGACGGTTTATATCACAAACCGTTTGTGATAGTTCATTCTATACCTAAGTTTTTTCTACTTTTTGGATAGCCTCAAGAAATAATATTACCTATGCCCTTTCAAAACAAGCAAATACAATGGCAAACATAACAGCACATAAGGTGGAGTCCTCACCACACCTTAAATATGGATAGAGATGGTATGAGGATGGTTCTGTCTAGTCACACACACGCGCACGTGTGCGTAGGGGTGGAAACGGATCGGATACGGTCGAATAGTCTCAAATACGAATACGAATCCATATTTTTCAAACGAATACGGATACGAATTCGAATATTCTCAAATACGGATACGGATATTCTCGAATACGAATACGGATATTTTCGAATACGGATTTTCTCGGATACGAATATCGGATAAAACGGATTCCTAGCGGTTTTACCAATTTTTCACCGATTTTTGACCGGTTACCAGTTTTAAATCACCTAAATTCAAATTTTGAATCACAAAATTTGTACGAATTTTTCATATGTTCTAGAAACGGATCGAATACGAATCGAATAGTCTCGAATACGAATACGGATACGAATATTCTCGAATACGAATGTGAATACGAATACTCTCAAATACGGATACGAATATTCTCGAATACGAATACGAATATTTTTGAATACGGATTTTTGCTTACCACATTTATGTTTTCTCGGATACGATTACCGGATAAAACGAATTATCCGTTACCGTTTTCCACCCCTACGTGCGCGCGCGTATTCGCGTATTTTCGTGTGAAAATCACATGACTTGTGACTGTGCCGTGACGTGGCGCGTCACTTGTTAGACCAAGCACTGTGGATACCGGTTTGATGGCTTGATTTCACTAGCAAACAACGGCTTCGATGAAAGGAAAAGAAGACATGGAGGAGACCCAAAGACTAGAAGCAATTTTGGATGTCACTGTGGCCATTCTAGATGTCAGCACGTTGTCATTTGGCTTGTAATCTTTCGTTTACAGCAGCTGAGTTGTTTCCTTTTGCTAATGTAAGCCTGATACTAAGTGGGGTATATAACCCTGGTCTGCGTGAATGGGAAGGTAGAAAACTACTGCCAATATCCAGTTCTCTAGTGTTAGAGTAGAGCAGAACCTTAGCCGCTAGTTTCTGTTAGAAATTGGCCTATTTAATTTGGCCTATTGCCTTAATTCCAAAGCATGCATAGTTTAGTACCATATTGCTAAGGCAGGGTGAGGAAGACCGATTTATAAGGTGGAGTCCTCCCCACTCCTTGAATATGGAAAGAGATGGTATGAGAATGGTTCTGTCTAGTCACACACGCACGCACGCACGCGCGCGCGCGTATTCGCATATTTGCACGTGAAAATCGTGTGACTTGTGACTTACATTACTTAAATCGTGCACCACTTGGCAGACCAAGTTCATCTTTATTTTTGCTGAACCATGGACCTCACTCTCTCTGTTTAAATGAGATTTAAACATTTGAATATGGTAGTTACAAGTGAATTTCCACTGTTTAATTTGTGATTTGATGAGGCAGTTATCAGTGCATAATTCTGTTTAAAACGCAGCAGTTACTAGTGAGTAGTAACTGCAGCACCCTTAAAAGGGCCTGGAGATGTCCAGGAAAAAAGAGAGAATTTTGCACCTCCATTCTTCCCCTACTTTCTGCTCTGTTGTGCTGTGCTGTCTGAACCTCGTCAACCTTTCTTCCCGGCGTGCACCGGCTATCTCCGAACCGTTGCCGCAGAGAGTACCTGCACGGGGCGACAATAAGGTTTCTGGGCAGCGCATCTGCGTGACCGCTCACTGCACTGCGACATCTACGTTCTGCACTGCGTCAAGCCTACGCAGCTTCCTGTTCTTCATCAGGCTAACAAGTACATCTCGATGAGCGCGGTGCGAACGAAGAGGTTAGGTTTTTTTCTTACATGAAAACCGGTTACTTGACGAGATTTGTTTCCCTAGTTCTGAAATTCTAGTTTTTATTGAATTTGACAACTTCGGGATTTTATTTTTACTTCAAACAAGAATGTTCCCCCTGGTGCCAGCCCTCGTTGAATTGGGCAGTGTGTTTTTGCAACAAGGGATGGGACCAGGGGATACAATTTCGATGCATGAAACATTTCAAAAATTGTGGGGAAAACTGATTTTCAAAAATTTTAGATTTCTTTGGAAAATTTCGATCGAAATATTCAAACATACCATTCGAATTCAGAAAATGCATATAACTTTGGTCGAAATTGGCGGTGGCACATTCCCTTTTCGGACAGCTACATCCACGCCACCTCCCTATTCGTTCTCGATGCCACCACCCCCTCGGCGCCATCTCCCCCTCCCTTGCTAGCGCCGCCTCCCCTTCCCATAGCTGGCGCCGCCTCACACTACTACAAAAGTGGCTATACTGGACGGTTACATAACAGATAGTTCATACGGAACCGTCTGTGATTAAACTATTATAAACGGTTTATAGTGGCAACAGTCTGTGATATTTTTATAGACAGTTATTAAAACAAACCATCTGTGATAATTGAGACATCATAGACGGTTCGTTTTAATAACCGTCTGTGAACTTTCATTGGCGGTTCTTATCACGAACCGTCTGTGATAAGTGAGACATCACAGATGGTTCGTGTTATGAACCATCTGTGAAAGTTGCGAACATCACAGACGGTTCATATAAAAAACCATCTCTGATATACTGGACACTACAGACGGTTCTTGTAACAAATCGTCTATGATATTGCAGACATCATAGATGGTTCGTATTAATAACCGTCTGTGATAATTCACAGATGGTTATTAATACGAATCGTCTATGATATATTGGTATCACAGACCGTTTGTGATTGTGATAGTCTGCCCTATTAAATATTGGGCGTACATGGTCAATCTCGACACAGAACTGTCTTCATTGCGCTGCATCGGTCGAGCGAGAGGCGGTGGCCAGCTTTAGGGAGTTCGATGAAAACATATCGCCATCTTCTTAGTGATCAGAGGTTAGTACTCAATTGCTTTTAATAACTTATATGCATGCTTTTGTAACTGAAAGAGATGATAGATATGTTTTTGTTTAGATCTAGCTAGCTAGGTTTAGAAAGATAATGTTAGCTAGTTTGCTCAATTTGATCAGAATGGGTAAGTGCTCATAGTTCACTTCTATATATTCTTGCTTAACATTATTATGTCATGAATACGTGGCTAGCTAGCAATACCTATGTAATATATATAGATCGATATCATGTGTAAGTACATATAGCTAGTCTGATTTGCTATATAGTAGCGCTAATAATCATTTTGACAGTCATTTGTTACATGTGTAGCGTAGATGGACCAAAGTTGGATGTACATTGAGAACCGTGTGAGTGAGGAGTACATTAATCGCGTGTCTGCTTTTAGAAGAGCGGCCGAGCTGGATATGTTGAAGAAGGGGATGGAATATATGTACTGTCCATGCATTGATTGTGATAATCTAAAGATGTTTAGCAACTCAGCGTAGATCCAAGCTCATTTGATTTGAAGGGGGTTCAGAAAAGGATACAAATGTTGGACCAACCACACGATGAAGAGAAGAGTACACAAAAAGGTAGTTATGACATCGTCGAGGGAGACAACGATATGCTGGTTGTCAACTGTGCTTTCGATCATGAGGATAGGTCGCGGGATGACAATCTGGATCAGATGCTACGTGATACAGAAGGGAACTATAGTGAGAGAGTTTGGTAAATTCGAGGGCTTGATAGACGACTCCGAGAAACCTTTGTTCCCAGGCTACAAGCCGCAATACACAAGGTTGTCATTAGTTCTAGAACTGCTAAAATGGAAGGCAACATTGGTTGGTCTGACAAGAGTTTCACAGTATTGTTAGGTCTCCTAGCGGACATGCTTCTAAAGGAAAATGTGTTGCCGAGAACCACCTGGCAAAGAATCGTACAACCTTCCTCCTTGGCTGTGTATGAAGCGGAAATATATTTTGATGTCACTAATTATCGAAGGGCCGAAGCAACCTGGGAACGGTATTGATGTGTACCTAGCACCATTGCTTAAAGATCTTGTAATACTGTGGAACGAAGGGGTATATGTATGGGATGCGGACAAACAAGAGAACTTCAGTCTACGCGCTATGTTGTTATGCACCATTAATGATTTTTCTGCCCTTGGTAACCTATCAGAGTTGAGTACAAAAGGAGCCAAAGCCTGTCCGCACTTCTTAGATTATACTAAGAGTGTGTGGTTGAACAACTCACGCAAAATTGTGTACATGTGTCACCGTAGATTCCTTCCAAAGTATCACCCATCCTGCAAGATGAAGAAACAATTTGACAGAAAAAAGAGGATGACTCAGTACCAAGGCCTTTTAGTTGGAAAGAGGTGTATGATATGGTCAAGGATATCGACGTTGTGCTTGGAAAGGGACGTAAATTGAGGACCTGTCGGAAGAACATGTGGAAGAAAAGGTCAATATTTTGGGACTTGCCTTATTGGGAGCACTTAGAAGTTCGCAATTGCATCGATGTCATGCACGTAGAGAAGAATATATGTGATAGTTTGATTGGTCTCTTACTGAACATTCCTGATAAAACAAAGGATGGTGTCAACGCAAGGTGTGACTTGGTCGCTATGAATATCATAACCGAGTTAGTACCAATAGAGACCGGTAAAGGTCGGACGTACCTTCCCCTAACTTGCTACACTCTGTCTAAGTCCGAGAGAACTCAACTATGCTAGTCTTTACATGGTATGAAAGTTCCGTCCGGTCACTCCACCAGCATGAAAAAACTTGTTTCCATGGAACATTGAAATTAATTGGCATGAAGTTTCATGACTGTCATGTGCTAATGACACAAATGCTACTTATTGCAATTAGAAGTATTTTGCCGAACAAGGTTTGAGTGGCAATCATAAAGCTATGTTATTTCTTTAACGCAATTACTCAGAAGGTCATTGATCCCGATGGACTAGATGCTTTGCAGACCGATGTGGTGACAACTCTATGTCATCTAGAGATGTATTTTCCTCTATCATTTTTTATGTCATGGTCCATCTCATTGTCCACCTTGTGAAAGAGATAAAGATATGCGACCCCGTGTTTCTACGTCATATGTACCCATTCGAGAGGTACATGGGAATTCTCAAGTCTTATGTACACAATCGATCTTCACCAGAGGATAGCATCATCGAAGGTTTATACAACATAAGAGGTCATTGAATTCTGCATTGGCTACATGGCTCAGGTCGAGCTGATAGGTGTACCTCTATCTCGTCACGAGGGGAGGCTAGAGGGTATCCAGACTATTGGAAGGAAAGCAATAACTCCGGATCAAAATACGTATGTTCAAACCCATTTCATAGTTTTACAACACATGGCTGAAGTGACCGCATATATTGAAGAGCACAAGGACATGCTACGCCAAGAGAATGCAAGCCAGACAGAAGTTTGGATCACGAGACAACACAAACGTCAGTTCAACGAATGGTTGAAGGTGCGATTGACTAGGAGGTCGTCAAGTGAAACACTACAATGGTTGGCAAAAGGGCCAAAATTTACAATTGTGACATGACAAGGATACAACATTAATGGCTACACTTTTTATCCAACAGATCAGGATAGAAAGAGCACAGTGCAGAACTCAAGTGTCTGCATAGATGCTTATGATGCGTACGTCAATACTGCTGGCCCAAGCTCGTACTACAGGCTTGTAGAGGAGATTGGGAGCTTGACTACGCGATTTTCAAGATTCCTCTATTTTGGTGCCGCTGGGTCCAATTCCCACGGGGTGTAAAGGTTGACAAGTATGGCGTCACTACCGTAGACCTCAAATGTGTAGGATACGAAGACGAACCATTCGTACTCATGAGGCAAGTTATTCAAGTATTTTATGTAACCGACCCGGCAAATACGAAGCACCATACAGTTCTTCAGGGAAAAAGAAGGATTGTCGGAGTTGAGAATGTTGTGGATGAGGAAGAGTACAATCAATTTGATGAGTTACCTCCATTCGGAGACAGCATCAGGCTCGAGGAAGAACAAGGCGATGAAGCAAGCTATATGTGTGTTGATCATCGTGAAGGGCTCTATTTAAAAGGAAATAGTCGGGTGTAATAAATGATCCCACAAAGCCAGCACCTATTTGGAAATTGTTGAAACGTAATAATAATTAGGGAACTTGGCATGTAATTATGGAACTATATTCCATTGTAATTGTAAATGACTCAGGAACTAAGAAATAGTTATATTTATGATTATGCTTGCGTTTTCACATTGCATGGCCAGCATTTATGATTTCTAGATGTAGGGAACTATCACAGGTAGTTTATCGGAAGAAAACCGTCTGTGATAGTTTCCCTATATATAGGTTCTGCTCACGCGACGCCGCCACTGCTAGGTTTTGCTAGATCTGACTGCTTCCTCGCGCGCGACGCCGCCACTCCCTTCCGATGCCGGCCGCCTCTCCCTCACGATGCCACCTCTCACGACGCTGCCTGAGAGACCATGTGAAGGCCATCCCTTGTGTGTGATGAGTAATTGACATCGGTTTAGGGAAGTCGAGTTTGATTTGGTTGGTTCGGACCCTGACGTTGCGTGGTGCAATCGGGCTCGGTCGGACTTGGTCAAACCTGGTCAAGATGGTTAGAATGCATATTATGTCGACTTGTCAGGTTTGGGCTATTTCATGCTTAATGTGATTTCATTAATGCATTTATGCTTACATGTATCGAGCGGTGCTATTTGATGTGTTTCTTGTCTGTGTTGGCTACAGGACGTCGAGGCGGAGTCGTGGCGAGACACGAGGTGACTGGACTAGACACGGGCGGTGTCGAGGTCAGAACGGTCGAGATGTGTCGAAGACGGTGGAGACTCGAGGTGGTTGCGAGGCTTGGACGACAAGGAGCGCGGAAGCTTCCCGGAAGGTGCAGGAGGGGCGAAATGGTAATTTCACGAGGTTGCAAAAGCGGGAACGGGCTCCATTCGGGTTTAGCGGGCGTAACGGGTTGGAGACCCGTCAGCCAAGGGCTATAAATAGGAGGGAGTGGCTGCATGCCCCCTCATGGCTTTGGGAGAGAGTTAGGGTTTTCATTGGTCAAAAGAGTCTTTAGGAGGTGGTTTTGCCTTTGCTCTTTAGTGGTTGGAAGTGGGTGAGAAGGGCAGGGCTGTGTCCCCTCTGTGTGTCTCCTTCGATGTGTTCTTGAGTCCCCTCTCTAGCAAGCATGTATGGGTTTGTGTTCTTGAGACTAGAGATGGAGAGGGAGAGGGAGAGGATGAGTTGAGAATCCTTGTAATCATTCCTCTTGTTCTAATGTCCATGCGTATCGGGACTCCTCTGTAATCATCTTTGATTTGGAATGGAAATCTGAAGTTTATTTTCCCTGTTCGTGCCCTCTGTTCTTCGTTTCCTCTTTTTAGTGATTTCTTGATTTTCTGTGTTTTGAGTTGTCTTTTGCTGGGAAGGCCCAAAATGGGTTGCTCTATGATGGGATAGTGCCTCAAGGTCATTTGATCAATTTTCCCAAGAGCAAATAGCATTTAATCTCAGATTTGGTTTTTGGGCTTCCTCTGTTCATCCTTTACTTTCTTGGGTTTTGGTGAGTTTTGTGATTCCCTTCTTGAGATGGCTTGAAACTTGGCGTGTTGAGTCCAGAGGCTATTAATTAGCTATCTGCAAAGTTTCGTGGCCAGAGGATCAAAGATGAAATGGGAATTTGAGTTTTCGTTGCTGCTGCCTGTAATTTTCAGATTTTAGGAAATCTCCTCAATTCTTGGTTTTGGGGTGGTTTCTTTTGGTCTCCTAGCTCCTGTGGTTATTTGGGTTATATTCCTTTCTTTCTGGGTAGAAAAATCCAAAAGAAAATCTCAGATTTCTTATTTGAAGGAAGTTCTCAAAGTTGCAGTCTGAAAATCAGCTTTGCTGTTGTCTGAACCTGAGGGCGGTCAGACCGGAGTATAATGGGCGATCGACTGGTATGTCAAGGCCGGTCAGACCGGCATGGGCCGGGCGGTCTGACTGTCGGCTAGGGAGCGGTCAGACCGGCCTGATGCCTACGGTCTGACCGGCCTCCCCCTGCAGCACCTATGATGCTTGTTATTTTTTGGTGAGTTTTTGGCCATTTGGTTTCACTGTATGCTGTGCTTAATTCCTCTAATTTTTCAAGTTTTCAGAGAGATTTTTCTCACGTTCTTCTTCATAGCATTAGTTGCTATTGGAGAAAGTTTAAGGTGTGTACTTTTGAGGGGGCAAGATTTTAAGAGTCGACATTCACCCCCCCTCTGTCGCCATTTCGGTCCTACACTGCCTCTCCCTCCCGACGCCATCCGCCACTCCATCCCGACGCCCCCCAGCGCCAGCCGCCTCTCCCTCACAACGCCACCTCTCATGACACCGCCTCTCCCTTCAGTCACCGTCCGCCACTCCCTCCCGACGCTGTCCGCCACTCCCTCTGACGCTGGCCACCTCAACCTCATGCCACCGCCGCTCCTTCCTGACACCATTCGCCTCAGTCTCAATAGTTGGCTAATTGTTTCATGACCTTTAGTACTTTATGATATATGCTTCACTTGATGGCTAAATTTTTACTATTACTATCATTTGTCAATCTTGTGCTCTGTCTGAATAGTTGGCTAAATTATTTTATGACCTTTAGAACTTCATGATATATGCTGCACTTGTTAGCTACAAGAGCTATTTGGAATGGCATGTTACTGTTCCAAAGGGACCTTGTAGTAATAATATATGCCACATAGACCTTCAAAGGGCATGAAGCAAGTAATACACATTATAGTGTATCTGGTTCAATGAACTTGATACACTGGTTTGCGTCATTTGCTTCATAGAACTTTGTTTAGGCTCATAGCTCACTACTGTAGTTTTTTCTTAGAAGAGAGATGGCGTCCACACAGTCGTCGTCCAAAAATTTTTACTATTACTGTCATTTGTCAATCCTATGCTCTGTCTCAATAGTTGGCTAAATTGTTTTATGACCTTTAGAACTTCATGATATATGCTGCACTTGTTAGCTATAAGATCTATTTGGAATGGCATGTTACTGTTCCAAAGGGATCTTGTAGTAATAATATATGACACATAGACCTGCAAAGGGCATGAAGTAAGTATCACACACCAGTGTATCCGGTTCAATGAACTTGATACACTAGTTTGTGTCAGTTGCTTCATAGAACTTTGTTTAGGCCCATAGCTCACTACTGTTAGTTTTTTCTTATAAGAGAGATGGCGTCCACACAGTCGTCGTCGTCTTCATTTGGGTCTCATGCTCACAAGATTGGGATAACTAAGCATGGCCGAGGAGTATCAAAAATGCCAATGGGCCAAATGACCATCACGGTGGTCTTTCCGGATGGGGTCCCTCTGCAACCGAAAAAGCAGCGGTATCATTTCGGACTACCTACGGGATAATTGGAATGCAACGGGTCCCCATCACCATACAATCTACAAAGATTTCGCAAAGGATCAAAAAGAACAGCTATGGGAAAAAATTACAAATTCGTTCGATATCCCAGTAGAAGTACAGGGACTTGTGCAATGGCACACACTCCTCGTAATGGAAAAAGAATGGAAGAATTTTAAGAGCACTCTTGTCATGCAATACGTGGGCAAGGATCTCACGCCCTTCATAAGGTATCCTTTCGTGTTGCTAGAAACATGGGAGGCCTTTGTGCAGATGAAGACAATGACCGAATTTGAACAACAAAGTGCGGCGCACAAGGCTCTCCAGTCACAAACACTCACCCTCACAGACTCGGCACCGCTGGGTACGCGGGTAAAATCCTGCAGTGGAGGATGCAGGACGAGGTCGCAATCCGATCGGAGGCCTCCCTGCCATTTACCGGGATCACAAACAAGCACGCTCGAAACTGGTCATCAACCGCGTCTTCGGGTGTCTCTTTCAAAAACCCCGCAGACAAGAAAGTGTCCCAATGCCTGGTAAGATATGTTAAACTACATAGTTATTAATATCTCTTGAACTTCATGGGTTCAAAAATAACATGATTGCCTCTTGCAGCAATCATTGACTACCGAATCTTCTCGAGGCTCCTTTCACGAATACAGGGAGAGATATGTACTATCATAGGCCATGGGAAACAAAGAGCACCCAGGTCACACACGAGGCTTGGGGATTTACGTATCTTGGAGGCACAGATTTCCATATGACTCCGAGACATACATGAGTAGGAAGAGATCTAAGGCCTACCACAATGAACAGATAAAATAGGAGCTTCGTGCTCAACTTCAGGAACAACTATGCGCCTCATTTCAAGAGCAGACTGCTTCACTTCAACGAGAGATAGATTCATTGTGGGAAGAAGTGAGACAAGTCCGCAACCAATCCCAACTCACTCATGTTAGTGCGGTACCTAGTCCCCCTCAACGTCGTAGTAGCTGCGTGTCCACACCAATTACTGAACATAGCGATGTCCACTTTCCTATCGACAACATCCAGGTAAAGTACCTCTTTAGAATGATACATACATCTCTTTGGTGGACACCTTAGCTCATCTTGTATCGTTATGTAGGAGCCCACACTTTACATCCTCAGAGTCAGGCTTGTTAGCTCTATTCCCATTAACGCTCAGCGGGGGATGGCATATCCATGGCTGCTAGGGACGCTGGTGCACAGTGTACAAGTAGAGACCGATTTCATAAAGGTTCAGGTGGACATGATTAATAATATTTTTAAGACCGTTTATCTTGAGAAGCCCTCAAATGAAGAGATTATGGCATTAGGGGATGCCATCCACACATTCATCCAGTGGCCACTACTAGTTTTCAGGTCTAGGACAACGGAGCGAAATCGTTGCAATAGGGCAAAAATAGATGCAATATGTACCTATTGCAACACATCACTTCCGTTGGCAAGCGTGGCAAGTACTTGCGTGCTTAAAAGATTGTGCAACGAATTGTGGTTTCGTTGCAATACCTATGGTTATTGCCATGCAATATGTTGTGGCAATTGTTTGTTGTTGCAACGAATGATGTCGTGGTGATATAGGCTATTGCCACGGCTGACTCCGTGGCAATAGCTTCTTTTGCCACGAAGTTTGGTCGTGGCAATAGTATCATTTGCCACGAAAATATTGCGTGGTAATAGGTTCTATTGCCACGCCAATGGTTCGTGGCAATAGACCCAATTGCCACGGAGAGCATTTCATTGCAACAGGATATTGCTACGGGAGGCGTTTCGTTGCAGCAGGTTTAATTGCCACGGAGGTGTTTCATTGCAATATGTTTTATTGCCACGGAAGGCATTTCATTGCCATAAAGTTATTGCGACGAAATATGTTTTGTGGCAAATAGATCCCATAGCAACGAACATTGTTCATGGCATATAGTGGAATCGCAACATAGTAACGGCGTTGCAACAGCCTATCACAACGAAATACCAATTTTGCATACAGGTTTATCGCAATGGTAAAATTTGCAGTAGCATATTGAGCATATGATAGTTTATTATAATTTGTTGTTGCAAGTTAATAATCAAATTAGGAACACGGCTGGATCAAAAAACATATATTAATTCAACACATAATAATTTAAAAGTGCCACCACTCATGCAGGAATTACATATCAATCTCCATACTTAAACTACAAAGTTTGTAACTAATAACAAAAGTACTATCACTTCCATTCCATTTGTCCGTGCTTCTTTGCCATGTTGAATTTCCTAACTTGACGACGCCACGACTCTGTATGCTCTGATCAAATTGTTTCATCCTGATAGAACATGAACAATAAAGAGGGACCTTAATGTGAGTATTGTCCAGCAGCACATACTTAAGTACATCATAATGCAAGTTTAGAATCGAGTTACACTGAAAATAGCAATCCACGAGTCCTCTAGTTCAATTGTGTTTAGCAAGTGATTCCAACAGCACATACTTAAGTACATCATAGTGCAAGTTTAGCAAGTGATTCCAGCAGAATTATTTAATTTCATTTCATTTACCGATATGTAGTAGCCCTACTTCACCTAGCATAATTTTTTAGTAGTTTAGAACAGTATGCTATATTTGACATAAGAACAATGACAGATGAAGATTAGTCACATTTTCATTTCATACCTGATGGTCCCTCCTTTTCTTCGAACGAGTTGTAGCAGTATTCTTCAATTGTTGTGGAGGAATGAAGTTCAATGAACCATTATTAACAGCGACATTTTGGAAGAGGCTTCGGTTAAGATTAGAAGCTCGAGTGATGCGAATAGGTGGCCTAGCATCTTTTTGTGTGGTCACGATGCTTGCTGGGTCATTCTGCAAATGTAAAATGTAGAATAAAAAATATTAGCATCCTGATGTGTACTACTATTAAAATATGTTCAGCATGCATGCATCAATTGAAGTTCAGGAAGGTACACATCAGTGAGTCATCAATAGAATGTACAAAGTCCAAATCCCTTATGGCGACAAACTATTTGCAAATTTTGTTACTGTTGTAATGTTTCTTCCACATGTTCAGTGTCTTTTCTGTGGTGTTCAATGTACTATCAGGTTAGCCTTGTCCAATGTTGTCATGTTTTCGTCTTCCTCATTTGGATTAGTCTCGCTTTCCTTGTGCTCAATATACTTCCTGGTTAGCCTACATATGGACCATGAGGAAAAACATTAGGACTGTTAGGTTGGGTGGTGCTGCAAGCCATCAACAACAAACAGCAATTTCTTGATGCGTATGTCTGAGATGTATTACTGTAATGTTGCTTCTCTCTGTTGTGCTAGCAATGAAAGGAACTCTTGCCTAAGTTGTTCTCTTGCGTTCCTTTCCTTCTCCAGTTCCTCTTGCATCTCTCGCCTAGTTTGTTCCCTTTCAGCAACTCCATTTGCAATTTGTTCCTTTAACATTTGCACCTCATCTTGAGCTCATTATTTTTATTGGGCTGCAGTGAAGCACGGGATTGTTCATCGAGTCTGTCTTTCAACAGTTGGCTTCGTGTGGGATATTTCGCCATGTATCCATGACCATGAGCTTTGCATGATTTGGTACCGGTGCTTTCCTTGTAACTTGATTGGAAAGCAATGTTTTCCTCTTCAACTGTAAGGAAGTCTTTATCTGGCTCTGTTGATAGGTCAGTAATTTTGAAGGCTGCATCATCCTAAGTGTGATAAGAGAAAATAAGAAGTTAAATCAGTTAAGTTTTATGCACAAAATTATGAAAAATGTACTAAGTCATGAACAAATTAAATTTACTACTCACATAGACATCCCTAGAAGCGTTGTTTGACCATTCCCCATTCTTCGGTGGGTAGTCATCCAAAGAGCCAGATCAGTTGGCTCTTCTGCAGTATTTGGGTCTCTCTAAGATGGCAAACATTGTACCTTGTGAACAATTGATCATTTAAGAAAAGAATTAGATAAGTTTAATTTTTCATTACCTGCTCGTAGCTACATTGGGAGAACGGTTTGGATCCCATTAGATGCTTGGTCTTCTGTTTTTGACGGTTTTGAGTTTTGGTGTGACCCTCTGCAAAAAAGTTTACAAGTGCACTCAACAAATAGGTGACTGATCAATAGTCAACTATTGATACAAAATGATGTATGTGCCTTATTTTAACTACTACTTACAAAGATGTTCTGGAGCTAACTCCTATATGCCTTATGCAACAATTGTTCAAGTCTAAATAAGAATTATATGCATCCTAAATAGTGGTAGTAAAAAGCATATATGTCTGTAACACATGTTGCTGCATATATTTTGTAATTGCTATTGCTAATGCATCAACTGTACAAGTCCATACATTAATGGTTACTATCTCAATTCTATTCACTAATTGGTAATTGCAGAGAGAAAAATCGAACCTTGAATTTTTCAGTTCCAAAATACATTATCAAGTAGTGCCATTCGACAATGTCTATATCTTCAGGCTTATGTTTCATTCGCTCAGCGTAAGTGTTGTATGCCTTATATGTAGAACTGAATGTTGATCGCCATCCTTTGTACCGCTCTTTAGCAATGTCCCATATCTTTTCCGTTGCATTCTCAATGTTTGGAAAATCCCACCTACTCTGCTTGGATTGAAACAGAAAATGAAGGTGAAGTCGTATGTAATTACAGAATTAACATGCTTAGTTACCAACAAATAAAAAGATGCAACTTACTAGCAAATCCTCTGCTATTGTAATTTTGACATTTTTCTTTATATCTTTCCACTTTTGACTCAATAAGTGGAGCCCTCTTTCTTGTAAACATTACCACTTCATCCACAAATGTTCGGGAGTTTTCTCCTACGGGGCCTCCTAACCTTGTTGAAAATTGAATTGATAGTTTCTGCGATGCATTCTTCACTCTCTTGTTGGTCTTTGCTAAACCTTTAAGGCATCCACGTACACCTTTCTTGCAATCTTGTTGGGAGCCACCTCCTTATGAGCAATTTAAATGTCATTTAATGTACACATTCAGCAAGGACCAATTGAACCTAGAAAATAGAATTGACAGAATGATAGCATACCATTTTGTTGTTGCTTGTTTTTCCGAGCATGAGATGGCCTCTCTGGTGGTGTTGGGCCGCTGTCTTGACTTTCCTCATCTTGAAGGCCAGCTGGATTGTTGGTATGGTCCTCTTTCAAAAAGGATACTGCACACATTATAATACTCATCATATAAATACATGTGAGTTTGTAAAACTAATAATATGCTTGCATAGTTCAGTGAAAGATTTGAAAGTTACATATATCATCAAGATGGCCTTTCGTCCTTAACCATTCCTTATATGTTTTGATTGTTTCATCCCTGTAGTCATCCATAAATTCTGCGAGCCATGAATATATGTTAGTGCAGTTGCCAATTCAGTACTTCTATTAAAATCAGCGCGATTAGTGTAGCAACATATATAACTTACCCGTGTGTTCTTCCTCGGCTTGCAGATTCGCTAGCCAAACCTTGTATGCATCAAGTTGTTCATTTGTAATTGGATCATCACTATTTTGTTGACTCCTCTTTCGCTTCATGGGTGTTATGGTCACTGATTGTCTTTTACTCGCTCCTTGACACTACTAATCGGACTTCTCTTTCATCTTGATTGCTTTCTATCATTACATCGCATCACGACTATAATCGATCGGCTCGAGTTGCTACCGCTACGCCACATCGCTTCTTATAGTATAAGAAGTCCCTAGCGAGTATCCAAGCTGTTCTTTTAAACTTAACAATGTCATAAATGAGACATTAGTCCTATCAAGATCGCACTCGAAGAATTCTTTTTCTGGTGGTGCTCCCTTGCATTGAATAACTAAAGTCCACTGCTGACCCGACCCTTGTTTCGTTCTGTATATTTACATAGAGAAAGGTTAAATAGTCAAAATGCAGTTGTCAGTATGCAAAATCTGAGAGGAAAATAGTAAATGATCAGAAGGAAACAATAAATTTGTAATGAGTGTGCACGTGCTTCTGTAATGCTGCAAATTCAGCCTATTCAAATAAAATAAAATAAAATAAAGAAGAATGGAAGAAAAAGAAGATTCAGATTGGGAATTGCCATTCTCAAGAAAAATTCAGTGCCAGTTTCTCACACTCAAGGAAAAAACTATCTAAAGTCATCATCATTCTTTGAGCAAGTGACCCTTGACATACAATTCTGATCGATCGTTAAATGATGGCAAAATATATATGTCCATGCTCAACGCTATGTATAACTAATAATTCAAAGATCTCCACACTCTAATTTGCCTTCATCTAAAAATTTTTTAGGTTGAGCGCACGGCTGATGATGACTCTGGAAATCAAAGACTGAATGAGGAATACTTCTAGCGCCTGTACGAGTGGAGATTGAACTTGAAAGCAGTGGTCATTATAGGAAAATACTTAACCGGGACAGATGTTGCTCTGGAATTCCCGGTTATCAATGACAAATATGTTGGCTTGCTCTGGAACATACAAAAGTTTGGGTATTGGTTGTTTCGAGTGGCGGACCCAAAACCGAATTTTAGAGGGGCTAGTGGGACATAACTAATAAGGGATATACAAATTAAACATAAATTAAACTATCTTTTGCAATCTAAATATAAACAACTTGTTTCGATTACTCAAAGCAGAAAGTCAAATACTATGAGCATTTGTTCGAAAAACCAAAGTGTACGAAGTGAAAATAGTTTATTTGCTTTTCATCGGTGTCAAACATTAACTCATTTTTGTAGCATGCATTGCCTGTAGTGATCGGACAGCAATAAATAAAGCAAAAATTTGTATACGTGGTTTTACAATCCGCTAGTGCGATTGAGTATCGAGACTTTGTTAGCAGCCTCATTGAGTTATAACCCTTCCCATAATAAGAGGACGTGGTTAAAATCTTAAAGATATAGAAATTGGGGAAACACAGAGACCTACTGTGAAAATTGATCTATTGTTCAAAGTAACTAATATGCTAGTGCAGTTGAGTATCTGAGACCGCACGCTTTAGATGTGCCTCCAAAAGTAGTTTCAATAAATTTCTTGAATCCTTTTTGCCACTCAGATGTTGACTTATCCATCCGCATCCAACTACTCCCATCATGTGACATGCTTCCAATGATTATCAATCAAAGTATAACAAATTAAAACCAATCTATCCAAATTAACACTACCTGCAAGACCACAACATACACAATTAAAAAAACTTATTAATAAAACAGAAAAAACTTAAACCTCCGTTGCCATCTCGAAGATAACCGCACGCCCGCACGTCTACGGTCCCGGCGTCTCCTCTCCCTCCTCCACCGCCCCCTCCTCCTCTATCTGCACCCGCCCCTCCCCTCCTGGCCTCCCCCCGCCCCCTCCTTCCCCCTCCCCTCCCGGCCTCCCCGCCGCCTCCTCCTTCCTCCCCTCTCGGCCCCTCCTCGGCTCCCGCCGATCCCACCGCTCCTCGCACCTCCGCTCCCCGCGCCCTCCTCCCTCTGCCCCCCCCCCCCCCCCCCTCCCGGCCTCTCCTCTCGGCTCCGCCGCTCCCACCGCTCCCCGCACCTCCGCTCCCCGCCGCCTCCTCTCCTCTGCCCCGCTGCCCCCTCCCCTCCCGGCCTCCCCCCGCCCCCTCCTTCCCCTCCCCTCCCGGCCTCCCCTCCCGATCTCGCCTCCTGCCGCCTCCCCGCGCCTCCCCATCTCCTCCCTCGGCCTCCACTCCCTCCGCCTCCCCCGTGCCTATTACCGCAGTGCCCTAGGGGTGAGGTGATAGCAGCCGCAGGAGCCCTAGGGGAGAGGATGCAGCAACCTCACGATGGTGGTGACCGGAGGCGCTCTCCCGCCCTGTTCCGGGATCGCAGGCGTGCGGTGGGAAGCTCGCGGTCGCCCTACTCCGGCGGTGGCACTGGACCGTCGGCTTGACGAGTCGCCAGCGGGAGAAGCGGCAAGGAAGCAAAGGTGAGACAATAGGTTCTTTATTACTTCTTGATTCCCAACCCCAACTGCAATCCGACAATATATATGAGGTGATTTACAGGGGAGAGTCCGATCTGGACTGCAATCCCAACCCCAACTCTGAAACGGAACTAGGGTCCTTAAGGGATTTGGATGCTGACGGAAATAGCAACCTCAACTTCATCTACATCGTCCTCTCCGATGCCGGCTCCCTCATCGTCAAGCAGGTCCTTGCCCTCACTCAACTTACCATCGCACTCTATGCACCACACCCGCACACACTTATGCGGAAAGAACTTCCCACCTACAACATGTATGGATGGTGTGTAAATATGTCTAGTTCGTCCCATACACATAATGCGAGAAGGTGATAAAGGGGATACAATCGTGCTTACGGGCTTTTAGATCAGGGTTTATTATCTGTGTCTCTTGTGGTATTCTAAGTTTTTCATGTGTGGTGTTGTCAAACCAAGAGTGCGTCTGACCAAATACTTTATGACTTGATTATAATTTGATTAATGATCAGCTTGTTGGTTCTAGAACGAATCATCCGCGGATGCATTAAGAAGTGAAAGGACAAATGGTGGCATTTTACGTAAGTTATACATCTTACAATGTATACGGACATTTTATGTTTGGCTAATTTCTCCTTTTCGCTAATCTATTTCTCGCTTCTTTATTAAAAGGGTTTTATGTGCCGAGTGATTGGTCTTTTCTTTATTCTGAGTTTTCTAGGAGGTACTACAAAATTTAATAATGCTTTTACAATCCCATGAGAAAAGCGGCCTGCAGAATCCAAGGATTAAAATAGATGCAGATTTGACCCATGGAACCTTATTTTGAAACAAATAACCTCCTATAGAATTCTCTGACTAACAAAATAAACAGCATTAGGCTGTACAACTTGCATTCTCTGATCATGCCACGATAGCAATTTAACCTCAGGATAATTTATGCCATGTTGTAGATATGTTAGCTAAGTCTTGGCTCCATTGTTGGTGGCTTCTTGGCCTTAGAAAATGGGTGATTTTCTAATGTGCTTTGGGTCAACTATAAAATACGTGACAAGGCAAGGCGCAAAACCCTATAAAATACGTCAAACTCACATCTCATGTGCAAAATGTTTATTATTCAAGTTTATTTGGGAAAGCTTCTCATGTGAGCAAACTATAGCTCGGTTCAGCCATAAGTTTCATCTTGTAGAGTATATTACTTAGTTTCATCTTGCGGGCGAGCACTTGCGTTCTTGATCTTGCTCGTTAGGTCACACGCCGCGTAGCTGTTGCTCGAGAGTTCGGAGATGTGACACGTGTACTGCTTTTCTTGATGCGATTATGTGTTTGCGTTGGTATGATTGATTGATTGTGTGCAGGTAAGAAGAGGAGGAGGAGGAAATGGTGAAGCACAACAACGTTATCCCCAACGGCACTTCAAGAAGCTTTGGCGAACTATGTCAAGACTGGTTCAACCAGCCGCCATAGCGAGGCGCGCATCGGTGAGCACCCCGCCCTTCTATTGTTTGCGCGTTTGTCAAGCACGCATTGTAATCGTGTATGTATATTGCCTAATGATAATAATGATGTATGCAATGGTAATGTCATTAAATTGTGGTGGTTAAATTAGAGTGCGCATACTAGAATCTTTGTGCTATGTCATTAAGTAGGCTAGTAGGTTGGTATCTTTGTACACCTTGGCCGTTCGTTGTAAATATTGTCAACATTTGATTTTTATTATGTCGCAATTGTGATGCATGGTTGCTGGCAATCTAGTCGAAATGGATGTTATGCCATAAGTTACTCCTGTGCAGAATTGTCTAGTGGAAGACTGGTAGGTTGGTTGATTTGAGTTTACTACTGCTATTTTTTCTTATTTAGGCACTAGATTCCTGTGTAGTTTTTCTTTGTCTGCAACTTTTATGTTTAATAACCAGGCTAATTAATTGTTTCTAGTACACCTACCCGATAGGTTTTAAGCGAGTGCGAGGATAGCTATTAGAATTGCATCAATTAAGCAGTCCTAGTGTACTTATCGAAAAGCTAACTACAATGGTACGACGAGATGCGGCATTGTTCTTGATCCATCACTTCTCGATAAGCGACATGGTATATTTCTTGTTAATTGCCTTAGATACATGGAGAAAGGATGTAAAGTCTAGAGATATAAAAGACACAATTGTTGGCTTGTTTCTTGACCTACATCTTGCTCATTTTCAAGATCTTATGTCGAGGTAAGCAACTGATCAGGCTATAATTAACATCCATATATCATTTGCTGAAATTAGCTGGATTGACTCTTGAGCAGGGAGTTACTTGAGCAGGAAATTAACTGAACCTACATCTTGTTTCTTGAGCAGGGAGTTTTTGGGTTTGTACCCTGGGCTGTCATGTGTGTTCTAGCGTGGTTGGCAGTCAATGGAAATGTCGATCTGGCTGTTCTAGCGTGGTTGGACTCTGGGGAGAACTTTGTAGGTTTATATTCTTTTGCTTGGATGAGAAAAGTGCAAACAACTTCACCATAAACATGTTGTCAATTAGTGTTGCTGTATTTTGCTTTTTTTGTTTGTCTCCTGTCGTCTATGGTCTTATGAACAGTGCTATGCAAGCTGTACGATTTATACACCTATCTGTTCATGTTTTGTGGATGTGCACATGCTCATTTTCCAATGTATATTTGAATATGTTGTTATTGCTTACATTACGTTTATGACTGCTTTTTACTCATGATGTTGTTATTGCTCAATCTGCGTTGACAGCTTGGATCGTGTATTTATCTTCAGTTGTGAGTTGTGAACTGTGATGGCATCTGTAAGTGCAAGTGTAAGTGATTGTGTGGGTGTAGTTGCATCTCGTGAAGTGCCAATTGAATGTTAAGAGGTACTTTGTAAGCTTTTGGAACTAAAGTATAATTTTTGGGCGTAATTATCGTATTATCCGCCTATATTATCCATTTCGAGCCGAATCCGTTACATATCCGTCCGACGATCGTATTCGAAACTCCGAATATTCCGAATTCGTATTCGTATCCGGTCTTACCATATTCGACTCCGAATCCGGAGAAAAAATGTGGGTTAGGATACGGTTTAAGCAATATCCGTCCGAATCCGATTCTATTTTAATTTTTATCATCTCCTGTTTTGTCAAGTGAGACCTCCTCAACTGCGTTTTAGTTGTCACTTTTCAATTTTTTTTATCTCCTCTAGCAATTAATAACTATAGATAATATAATTCCTCCACACCAATTCGGCCCTTGCGTTGAGCAGTTAGGCCCACGAAAACAAAGCGTTGCAATAACAGATTATTGCCACGAAAAATCATCATATATAGCAACAAATTTATTTCGTGGCAATACAAACTCATTTCATACACATTGTATAGGAACCTTTTGCAACGCAATTGATGACTATGACAACGCAATAAAATTTTGGCAATATTGTCACCCACTCGCAACGAAATTCTATAAGGTGGCAATACCTCCTAACTATTGCAACGAAAATCAATATTATCACAACGCAAGACAACTGTGGCAATAAAGTCATACTACTCGCAACCATTTTCTGAATGGTGGCGATAAAGCCACCTTATTACAACGAATTCAATGACTATCACAACGCAATATTTTAGAGGCAATACTGTGCACATATCGCCACGATTTTGGCAAAACGTAGCAATAGTACATACCTATTGCAACTAATTTAGTGTCGTTGCGATGCGTTTCGTGGCTAAAGGGTCAGAATCCAGTAGTGGGCCCAAGAGGGACATGCCCTCGACTCGTCCGTGCCACGATCTCCACATCCAGTGGCCCAAGAGGGACATCGCCCTGGACCTGTCACATCAGCTCCAGTGGCTCCACCTCCAGCTCCGGTTCCGAAGCCTATTGCATCGGCTCCCGTGCAGACGCTGCCGAAAACGTATCATAAGCGAGGCTCTAAGACTCAAACAAAGAAAATTAAGGCGCGTCCCGAGCCATGGAAATTCATTCTAGGAGTTTCATTGGTCCCCGAGTCACAATTACCCCGGCTTGGTTTGGTTTGCAATACATTGCATACCTGGTACATACAGAGGTCCAACATGAAGCCAATTCGTGGAAATGTCTCCCAATTCTTGCTAGTAGAGGTCATAAACAAGAATGGCGAGTTCCACCCCGACAATGGTGATAATTAAATGTTGAAACATTGGATTCAATTGTACAAATCACTCAATTGTGCTTAATCAAACAATTCATTCAATTTAATTCATTTGTGAGAACTGTGTAATGATTGTCATGATATATATATATATGATCGCTGGTGTTGTTTCATTCATCTGTGTGATTTATGTAATGATTGTCCTGTGCTATATACGTGATCTTGCTTTTTTTCAGAGGGCACGGCTAGCATATCCTGAGGCTAGCCAAATAAGAGCAAATAAAATCGATGTTGAAATAGCTATCACAGACGGTTCGGTGTTCTAAATCATCTGTGATATATATCCTAGACGGTTTGAAACACTGAACTGTCTATGATATGAACCATATCACAGACGGTTAATAACAAAAACCGTTTGTGATACTTGACTATCACAGACGGTTTTTGATATTAACCGTTTGTATTGTAAGTTATCACAGACGTCGTGCGAGCCGTCTGTGATAACCACATATTATCACTGACACATAAACACAGACGGTTGATGAACCATTTGTGATGACGGTTCCGAACCGTCTATGATGATCTTTTTTGTAGTAGTGTCAAGACTATGTGGGATGGGGTAGGGGAGAGATGGAGAATAAGATGGGTTGGTGATGGACCGGAAAATGTTAAAATGGATTGGAATTTTTGCCCCATTTTTTTGGAGTATGTAACACCCCAGCCTCTTCCTGAGCCCAAAGTGCTACCGCCTACTCTATACTGTTACCAACTTCAACTTTTGCCACTGATATTGTGAAGCAATTCTTTTATTTAAATATCAACCAAATGACAAAAGTCGATATGCTTGATGCTAAGCACAGCAGAGGTATAAATTTGCTAATTACCAAAAAGGTACTTAACCATTCAAGGCTAAGTATGTCAACTGTAAATGATATGTGAATTACTGATGCACGTGAAACAATTGTGCTACTCCTGCCCATACATGTCACCTTCAACAAATTCCTAAAAAAACAACAATAAAGCAAGGGTGAGTCCGAAGACTCAGCAAGCACACGATAAAATAGTGACATCACTTTAACTCAATCGATTTCATGAACCGTAAGCTGTAAATCAACTCTATAACTATACCCTGTAAATCAAATTTGTAACTGGAAACTGTAAATCCAATATGTAACTGGAAATTGCAAATCAATTCTATGTCGTTGGTACAGTAATCACCAAATCACATTTATGAACTGTAACCTAGAATCTCTGGGTTTCCTCCCTGCCACCTGTTCATTTTCTGCAAATGCAATGCGATGCAATGCACCTCTGTATGCATCTTATACCAGTATAATGGAGTTGCTTCACCCGTCGATGAAACCCCTCTGTCTCCATCCCTAGAGGTGCTTACTGAAGTAGGTCTCGATTTTCCCACTGTTGTGGGAGGTCTACCGTCGTAGGTCCATGAGTGCAATGCATAATGCGCCTGTTGTATGCCGCTTATACTGGTATAGTGGAGTTGTTTTACCCGTCGATGAAACCCCTCTGCCTCTATCCTTGGAGGTGCCTACCGAAGTAGGTCCTGTCATTCCCATCGTGTGGGACGCCTACCGTCGTAGGGCTTTCATGATGCTCATGGTGCGATGCAAATGCAGCATTCTTCAAATGTTGATACTCAATCATAAGCATCACTCATCGCAATACAATCAACAGATAAGCCGGGATATCATTTCATAATACGGCATAAATCATGGCATAAAACAAATACCAGGCATTCATCATAATCCACTATTTTACTATGCACTTGCTAGGTTATCCCTGTGGACGATGCGTGGAGGAGCGTCAAACCAAAACCTCCACTTGGAAGCATCAACCGAACACTCAATTCAATATTGTAATTCACACAAGCATACAAACAACATCGATTCTATGCATATAGACAATCGACAGCGTTCCTACATGTAAACCCGATACCAACAACCTCGCTCTCACCGGACACCTTTCTGATGCCCCGGTACCCAAACGATCATAATTTAATGACCGTCGTCTATAATTGTAGATAAATCTTATTTACACATCTACCATTTTTTCTTCATTCTTCTCCTCTTTTCTTTTATTTTTTCCTTCACTTCTTTCTTATTTTTTTCTTTCTTTTCCCTTTTTCCTTCCTCCCCTTCTTTTCTTCTCTCCACCGACACTCTCATTTCTTTCCCCTCTTTCTCTCTCTCGGCTGTCTCCTCTCCTGAATTCAGATCGGGTCTGGCGCCATGCCGCCTCAGCTCCTCCCTGGCTCTGGCGTCTCCATCACCGGCTCCTTCGTGCTTTGCGTCCTGGCGCTCCCATCGCTGGCGCCTTGCCTTGGCCATCTTCTTCACGGTTACTGTGGTTTCCCCCCTATTACTACTACTCCGGTCTCTCGCCGACTCTGGGTCCTCACCGTCCGAGCTCCTCGCCGCCCCTACTGGTAACCCTAGGTTTGGGGCTTTTGCTCGTCGACCCCGATTTGTGCTTCCTTTTCCCCTTGACTCGCCTCTTCTACTCTCTCCCCTCTATTTCTTCGATTTGATACTAGATTTTGATTTGCCTCTTTTTGATTTTCGGATCTACTCGAGGGTGGTTGTTCGGTGGCTCTGGCGGGCTCGAGGTCATGCCATGCGCCGGGGGAGCATGCCATGGCTGTCGGGTGTGTAGTGCCCTTTCTACACCACGGTGGCTCACCTTCTTGGTACTATTTACTCCTTCTACTCTCTTCCTCTATCTCCGGTTGGTGGTGCTCTAGGGTTTTGGTATGTTGCATGTGTGGCTCTGAATAATGAAATCTTGGGGAAAATGGTTGGCATGGCCTACCCCAGTCAGCTGGGTTAAGGTTGTCTTGTGGTGGCACCGTCGTTGCCTTACCCTAGTGCTCGCCTAACCCTAGAACTGTTGTTTTCCCGTCGCTCGTGGCTCCTCACCCTGGCACCTGCAACCGAGCTGCTCCTCCCTCTTGCTCTCGGTTTGTTTGGCGTATGGTGTGGGGAAAGATGAGGGATGGGGAAGGAAGTGAGCTTCGGCTGGGTATACTCTTCTTTCTTGTGGCCGTGCTATCCAGAGGCGATGTGCTGTTTTCTGGAGAGCGTTGTGCTAGTTTCACTATTCTATATGGGTTGGCGGCTGATATTATGTTGGTAACCAAATGGGACTTTGCCTCTTTTACTTGGCTGGCTTCGGCCTGGCTTCACATCTTACTACACTGTCCTTTTACTGTAGCTGTTGTTTGTATTTGGATATTTGGGGACAGTGGGCTGGTTTCCAAGGTCCTTTGAATATTTCAGGTTTGTTTATGCCGAGTGATGACCCTATAGTTGTGAGAGGTGCCGACTGGCCCCCGAATGGTCAGGTATCTCTGTGAACGAACTACCCTGCCCGAAATTAACATCTAGGGTTCTGTAGGTAATTTCTTCGTTTTTCTTCCTTTTTCTTTCCCATGGGTATTATAGAGTAGACTGACAAAACCAAATTTCACCAAAAATTCGGTCCAAAAATATTTTCGCTGGATGGGGACATGATCATCTTCCCCGCGAATTTGCTGCAGACAAGGTACAAGGCCTCATCGAGATCGTTCCTGTGAAAGCCAATGGAAGACTGGACAAGTCATAAATCGTTGTGGTGGTCGCCTCGTCGGGTGGAGGTCAAACGTACAGCCGCATGTACTACTCTCACCTCACGGTGGGTGCCATGCATGTTCCACTTTACATGAACCACCACCACCATCTATCTAGCCTGAAACTCGGACATGGACACCTCGTTCACCGAGGACGCGACCGCCCTTGGGTTAGGGCTTGTTCCATCTCCACTATGCGCAAAGGCGAAGGCTGGCTTCGATGGCGAAGCGAAGCTGGACGCCTGGCTGTGAAGCATGACAAGGACGCTCAGCATCGTCGGCCGATCTGCCGGGTTCTCCTGGACGCAGAGGAGCCCGAGATGAACGCACTTGAGCACCTCGCTCTCTGGGGTCTGCCCGTCAAGTAGTGACGCATCCGTGATCTCCAGTGGTGCTCCCTTCAACCAGTGATCCCATACCTGATTAAGTGCATGGTTTGCTTAATTGGTTACTTCCTGCATGCAATTCCATATTGCCATTATGCTGTATATGGAAAGTAGGACACTAGCTAGGACGACTCACATAGCTCAGCAGATTGTTGGATTCTTCGACTGAATCGAACATGTCAGTGTTCTTCCTGCCCGTCACGATCTCTAGGACTAGAACTCCAAAGCTGTAAACATCTAGCTTGACTGACAAATGCCCCAGTACTGCGTACTCTGGCGCCATGTATCCTCTGCAACACAAGAAATCGACAGAGTTCAGAATTCAGAATATGGAAATGGAATGTTGTCAGTGCCAAGGGAGGTGTCAATCAAGTTCCATTGCTTTACAGTGTTCCGACGACTTGGCTTGTGATGCTATTAGTTTTGGAGCCGTCGAAGAGCCTCGCCAGGCCGAAATCTGAGATCTTAGGGTTCATGTTGGCGTCTAGCAGGACGTTGCTGGCCTTGAGATCGCGATGTAATATTTTTATCTGTGAATCCTCATGAAGGTACAGTAGACCTCGTGCGGTTCCATAGATGATATGGTACCTCGTATCCCAATCTAACCGTTCGCGCTTCTCCGGGTCTGCGAGATCGATCATGCAAGCCTTGCTCAGTTACACAATTAGACTAGTGGTCAACTTTGTCATCATAGTATTTGCAGCAGCTGATGGCTGGCTGATGGTAGCCTGATGGTATTGACAGTAAAATGCAGTAAGTTTATGCAGCTGTTGGTACCAAAGAGAAAGGTGTCGAGGCTTCGATTAGGCAGGTACTCGTACACAAGCAGCTTCTCCTGGCCCTTGATGCAAACACCTAGAAGCTTTGCAAGATTGTTGTGCCGGAGTTTGACAACCAACAAGAGCTCATTTTTCAACTGCTCGAGACCTTGCGCCGACGCCTTGTCGAGCCTTTTCACAGCTATTTCCCGTCCATCCGGCAAGAACCCCTGAATGGATCAAATTGTTTCAGATCATACCAGAATATATTGTCTTTCATTGGTGCGTCGCAAATAATAAAAGGATGTTTCATCAGGTTATTCTAAATCATAAAGTTACATTATAAGTTGATCTAGCAAGCACGCACGTACCTTGTATACTGCTCCGAATCCTCCATGTCCAAGCTTGTTATCTTCAGCGAAATTCCCTGTTGCCTTTCTTAATGCTGGCAGATCAAAGAGAAGTGGCCCTGAACCGTCATCTTCCTCGGCATCTGCATAAACACGCATTTCTTCATCAGCAACAAAGTATGAGTATGTTCATGTCATTTATATTGTAACTCATTCCTGCCATATTTTCAATGTTTTCATTCCTGCCATATTTTCAATGTTTTCTGGCTAAGAATATTTGCTAGTGCTTTCGAGGAACCATCGACTAGTTTCTTCTAACAAAAGTAATAGGTGCCTTATGAATCACATATAGACCTGTTATAGTCAGTCAGCCCGGCACTGCATGAAGCCCCAAAAAGCCGATGAAAATAATAAAATAATATTTTATTCATAAGATAATTTAAAATAATATTTTACTCAAAGATAAAAAAGAATAAAATTTTTTATTCCGCAAAATACATTTTTCAGGCTTTGGGCCTAGCTCGGGGTTTGAACAAGCCTATTAAGGGTGTGTTTGGTTTGAGAGATGGAGTGGGATAGAACGGGATGGTTCCTTTGACCAAGACTATCCATGTGTTTGGTTTGAGGGATAGGGTGGGATGGAATGGTCCAAAGTGGGATGAGCCTGTGCAAATTTAGAGAATATTCTTCTTAGATGCTGGGCCATGTGGTTCCACCTTTTTTGTGGAACCATCTCATCCTATTCCATCCTATCCCATTCCACTTTCATCACTCCAACCAAACACATCCTAAATATCTAAGTTAGTGCTACAGCTCGTTGCTTTTGGCCATGCATAGGAAAAAAGAAGTTTTGCTATTGCTGAGTTGCCTGGATGCTCTCATCTATGTGGATTTTTTGCTGACTGTTGGATTTGCGTGGTGATTAATGCGATGTCTGATTTGATGTTGATCTAATGGATAAAAATGTGACTAAAATTAAGGGGAAAACAGTCTCATTACAAATAGACAAAAGAAAAAGGTGATATGAGTTCTCATTTGTGGTGTTAAACAGAAAATGAGGAAGCTAGAAAGATGCATGTGGCTCACCCTGACATTGTTTCGACTGTAATTTTCTCCAGAGGTAAATGGTGAGCACGGACAGGACGATAACTACAGCACCAAGGACGGATGCAACCACTGTCGCTGCATTTTCTGCGCGCCTTCTCCTCTTTCCTACAGCTACACTCACACAACGCATATTATTTCTGGTAAATCAGAGCAAATACATGCTACGCAAATTACATATTTTTCTGAAGACACGTATCGATCGACAGTTGATTGTTATAACAAGGGTTGTCATGACCGATCTTGAGGAGGAATCTATTTTCTTGACAGGAAAATGGTCGGAATGATCAGTTTAAGTAGAGATAACCAAGGCATAGTAATTAAAATGAACAGTTTCAAGAAAAATAAAGGGCCAGTCTATGGGCTGTGATTGGGGGGAGGGGGCTGGTCTTTGTCACAATCATATTTTTGTTTACATTCTTGCTTGATTTTGTTTATTTTTAAGCTAAGTTTATGATTTTGAGTTTGTGAGAGTTCTAACTTAGTCTCTTGCATAAATTATCTTATTAGGACATCTGAGAATAGATTTAGAAGACATCATGATTTATATCCTCACAAGTAAGAAGTAATTTGAATTTTGGAGTTTTGTGTGTTTTTGTGAACTAGATTCGATTCTTTTTAATTTAGTGAACCCAATCCCAAGAACCTGGTGATTCTTGATTGGTTTAGATTCACATTATTTTAAATAAGTCTCATGCAAAATTTAGAAGTGTTTTAATAAGGATTTGGTAAGTTCTTGAAATTTTGAGCTTTTGTTCTGAGAGATTTTCAGGTCAAGAAATAGGGGATCAATTAGACTAGCCTTAGACGTAGGATCGAATTGGTCTCAGCGGTCAAACCGAGCTTGGCAGTCAGACCAGCCATTCTATGGTGGTCCGATCGGCCTTGTTCTATTGGTAGCTGCTTTTATTGCCTCAAGTCTACATCCGTGTTTTTGTTTGACTATCATAGCCATTGAGTGAAGATCTTGAATACTTTTGAGAGAAAAAGGTTTGGGAAATATTCAACGCTCTGATTGTCGACATCAATTCTATATCCCTGAAAAGGTCATGCATGTAGCAAGTATTTTTCCCTTAACCTATGAGTAGCTAAATTTCCTATGTAAATGCGTGGCTAGATAGTATAATATATTTATATTTTAAAGTAGAATTGTATTTTAAAAAAAATTAAATGCTTTTAATTGAAAATATTGTTGTATTTTTACCTATATATCTCTAATTAATCTGGAAGTTACAATATAGACCTATCAAATAAGCAGTGCTATCTCTTTTTCTAATTAAAATGGAAATTTGTAGAATTTTAAATTGAACATGGAGACTTCTTATTGAATCACTTAAATAATATAGCAGATAGATGATTTGACTTAAACTGAAAGGAAGGTACTCTCTCTGTCTCGCTATATAAGGCCAACACATATATTTAGGATCGGAGGCATATTATTTAAGTAACATTTAATAAAATTGTATCATATTTATCTATAATAGAAAGAGCAGTGTTATAAATATTAATTAATTAATGTGCTTTTTAGCTATGTGGGCTGGATTTATATTATAGATCGGAGGGAGTAATTAAGACCAAATACCGTTCTCCCGAGCCGCTGGCGGCCACAACGTCGGGGCGACGAGCTTGACTGCTGGAGTGCCGTCGTAGAACGGAAAGGTCTCATACCGGAAGTTGCACCACACCGCATTGAACTGCCCTCCCATCCGGCCGTCGAACACCTCGGCCATGTCGCCCCTGAACGCCTCGAGGCACGCCCGGCATACCGGCGGCGCCTGGTCCGGCGTGCACTGCACCAGCCCGTAGATGTTGTGCACCAGGTCCTCCGTCGTCGACGTGAACCCCTCAACGGAGGTCATCACCCCGGCTGCGTACCTCGATGTCGAGTTGAACGCCGCCCAGTCTGATAGCGCGTCGACGAGGCCGGCCACGAGTGCGTCGAAGCGGCCGGCGTTGATGGTGATGCGTTCCTGGCTGGGGCTCCCCATCTGGACCTCGGTGTTGTCGGGCCTCGCCATGAAATCCACGTAGGAGTATCGGAGGAGGCAGCGGTCGTAGAAAACGGTCACGTCCCTGACTCCCCGGCACGCGTTGAAGGCGACGGCCGGCACGAGGGCGAGGCAGGACGCGCAGCCGGCGTCATCGGTGTCGGCGCGGCAGAGCGCGAGGCCCCACACCGTATCCGGCCCTCCGCCGCCGGCGGACGCTCTGGCGAAGCCGTTCGTGGAGTTGGGGGTGCTCGCGGACAGGGAGGCGAGGACGGCGCGGACGTTGGAGTGGTATGTTGTGTTCGCGGCGTAGCTGGTGCCGTTGTTGCAGGACCAGTTCATGATCTCGAAGGCACGGCAACGGCAGGGAAGGGAGAAGAGAGGTACAAGTATAGATAGTAGTATTAGGATGGAGGTGGTGGTGCATGCCATGGCGTTGGTTGGGTTGGCCGTGCCGGCGCGTTTGCGGCCGATCAAACTCAGACTAGCTATAAAAGGGCGAACCACGCCTGCACCAAGTCAAGCTAGCTCCACAAGATAGCAATGGGATGACTGAGATATCTTTGACCATGGCGATGCCAATGTGATAATTAGAGTAAGACTGTTTATATTAACTTCTGTTTTTATCTTTTATTGAGAAAAATGTTAAAAGTTAACATAAATATCTAGCTTCTCAAAACAGTTTTTTCACTTCTCTCGCTACCGTCTTGCTCTGGAATATAGAAAATGTGTCACAGTATATCATGCACCTTACGCCTTTCACTCCTGTCACGCACATATATCTCTCGCTTATTTTTTCCAACACTCGCATCCTCATTCGTAAAGTCAATTTTTTAGCCGCTACTTCATTTTTAACTAAAAACCATTAACCGTAATTAATACAAATGCCTCCTAGATTGCACCTCGTACCTGTCAGAAAGTGAAATGCATCTTGGACCCTCGATCCATGAGGTCGAATCCGGAATTACTGCAGCACAATGGCCGCTACAAGTCAAGCTAGCTCCTACAAGATGGCAATTGGAGGACAGAGATATCTTTCATCATGCTGATGCCAACATGATAATTAGAGTAAATTACAAATTTTCACTCCGCGTCAGGTTTTGCGAATGCTTTCCGATAATGCCAGCCTAAATGCAATTTTGAGGCAGAATCGCTTCTAATGAAATACTGCGAGCGGGTACCACATGTCAGCCCACTTCCGCTAACTATTCTGCGCACTGATGAGCTCCTCTTCTAGTTCTACACTGACGACGGTGTTTCGCTTCCTCGTCTCGGCTACTGCTGCACGTCTTCGACGCCCCCCACTGCCTCGCCTTGACTTCTTATCCGATTCCGGCAACAAAAACTTCTGACCTCAACCGCCAACGTACATCAGGGTTTTGCCTTGGATCTACCTTGCCGCTTGCTACGAAATGTGGTATCAAGTCTCCCATTCTCACTGATGGGTGACAGGTGTGTAATCCATTCCACGTGACGTGGAGCTACCTGTACCTAGTGTTTTCCGCCGTCTGTCAATGCCCTGTTCGTATTATTGGCTTTTGTTTTCGATTTTGTTTGAAGAAGACTGTAGTTAATATGAACATTTAATTTTTTTAAACGTTTTTTATTTATGTCATCTTGTCTCATTTCGAGCATAAGTTAGATGATTATAAGCGTATCACATACCTTATTGCTCTCGCTTCCGTCTCGCGCAACCCTCTCACTTTGTTACCACTCGTACTCTCTTTCTAAAAGATATTTTTTAGCAACTATTATTTATTTTCAACCAAAAACCATCAATAGAAGCTAATATGAACAACCTCTAAAAGCTAATATTACCTGAGTACTTGCAAAATCTAGTGCAAAGTAAAATCAGAACAATTTACTTAGTGTTAAGCGTAATTTACTCTAATAATTTTTAATTTTACCGTAGGGGACATGCCAATGAAATTACTAATACGGATAAATGCTAAACATCCCGAAACTTGTATGAGTGGTAGACGTACTGCCCTTAACAAACCAATACAAGAGGGCTATACAAATCTTAAAAGTTGTCGCTGTTAGTGATACGCGCAAAAGTGAAAGACATCTAACTCTCAAAGAGTACAATTCTAGTAACAAAACTTTATATGATTGGTTTCTTCAACATCTGATAACTTCACAGTTATGATACTGCATATCAGCATATGGACGCATATGGACCTAGTCCAGCTTAGGAAAATTACGAGTATCAGAATGGGCACGCGCATAGTGCTTTCTATTGACAACCATTGTTATATATACAGATACAGGAGCAATTAGCGCTAGCTACCAAAGATAGAAAAGACACTGGCCAAGTTTAGGTATAACAACTATGGCAAGCGCTATCGCTGTGGAATTTTGGCAAAAATGACATTGTTGATCACCAAAATTCTAATTTTAGCCCTCAAACAACAGTATTTCTATTTCTAGCTCCCTCCCGACCGCACGATTTTTCTAGAGCTGGCATGTGGCAATCGTGCGGTCGGGGACCGCAAGACACCGAGGTCGTGCGGTCCCCGGCCACACGACCACGGTTCACAGGGTAATCGTGCGGTCGGGGACCGCACGACCACTGTTCATGGCCGAGTCGTGCGGTCCCCGACCGCACGATCTGGGTGCTATCACGTCTCGGCGCCAAAAGCCTTCAAAGCCGCACTGTGTTTGTGCTGCATGCTGGCTTTTTTGCTGATTGATGCCACCCCGTGCTATCTCTTTTCTCTTTCTCCTGCAGCACATTTACACGCGCTAGCATATTAAGGCCGTCCCCTACTCCATTGTCTGCATTTGAGTGCCATGAGACGCGTGATAAAATGCAGAGGATGGCCTGCGTTTGGGAGGCTTCACTAAGTTTGCAAGCATAGACAGAGGAGCACAAAAATTGCAGAGCAAGAGAGGGAGCGTAGTGAAGGAAGAAAGAACAACAAACACGGGATTTAGAGTAATTTTCGCTGGGGATCTGAAGTTTTTGCAATTGTGAAAGTTGTAGATCGCTTCGTGAGTTTCAAGAAAAGGTAAATATCATCCCCGTGCGACTATAATGTTATCGTTAGTGATTAGCACGTCATTAGCGTAAAGCGTTTTTATCTTTGTTGTAATGAGTGCAGATGGTGTAAGCGTTAAAACAAGTAGTTGTAGTGTATTGTATTTTTATTTTATGTGAAGAAATTTTTTATACTGTTGTAGTGAGTGCAGATGGTGTAAGCGTTAAAACAAAAGTTGGTTTTGTGTGAAGTAATTGTATTTGTATGTGGTAGCACAAGTTGCCGGATTAGAAATCCAAAAAGTCACAGTTAGTCGGATTAAGAAAAAAGTGGACAGCATTGTTGGGTGCTAGAAATAAAGAGCTACATGTCAATCTTTGAAAAAATATATCTTGAAGCGTAACCCTCCATATATGAAGTATGGTGCATTGCTATGTGCTAGAAATAAAGAGCAACTAACTGTGAATGAGTACAATAAAATTAGATTAGGAAAATTATAATGTAAATTATTTGTGAATTTGTGAATTCGATTGTTGGTTCCGTAAATAACAGATTCGAAAAAAATTTAGTTATTTGATTTACATAAGAATTCATAAGTAAAAATGATGAAAAATGAGTTGTTGGATTGGTGAATTAATTAGAAGAATAATAATACAAAATAGGAGTGAAATTAGAAAAACTTGTAATTTAATTTTCACTGAAATTTGGAAGTAAGATCCGTAAATGAGAGAATTGGAAAAAAAAGTACATTACATTACTAATTTGATTTATATAGGAATTTTTTAGTGCACTCTATAAAAAATTAAAAATTAGAATTACAAATAAAAAAATTACAATTCGTATTTGTAGGTGATAGGCAGAACAACAAAATTAAGATGGAAATCTTATAGTGCGGTAGTTGCTGTATGCTGCTACGCTTGTTGCATGTTATATACTAAGAGGGTTCAGTATGCACTTATGTTAGGTACGCGATGGGTGACATCTAAGACTTGTTTGTGTTCTATGAAAGTGGTCTCGTACGTGACAGGCCATACGGGCAGACCTGTCAAATTGTGACCGGACCGTACTCCGGGCACCCAATCTAAATGCCATGAGTTGTATGAGCTACGGAGATGCGTGCGTTCCGCATTCGATCGGGACACTGTAAGGAACAAATTATGGATCGAGGCAGTGTATGCCTCAGTGGTGGGGACTGCAGGGGAGACCATGTGGCAACTTCTGAAGGTGACCAGTGATGCTTCATGGGCCAACTACATGGAAATCGTGTGCAACCCTGCCACAGCGATATATGCCAGGGCAATGGTGTATGCTCACTTCGTGGAGAGGACAGAATCGTCCGCCACGGGTGGTTCTGGTGGCGCTGGCGGAGATGTAGTGCCTGGGTTACTCTTTGGTGCTCATGAAGATGCTGGTGCAGGATAAGAAGTGTGTGAGGCAATGGGAGATGGAGACCTGCGGAGGTGTGTGGAGAATTTCCAGGTGAATGAAGGTGCGGAGAGGTGGTGGGCCTCCCGTGTTGATTGTCACAAGTACCTTGAGGACCAGGTGGAAGAAGTGCATAGTGAGGAGGAGGAGGATGTGGAAACAGCCAGTTCAGGAGAGGAAGAAGATGGAGAAGCTATAGCGGGAGGTGTGTCAGATGGTGTTGTGACCATCGACGTTGCATACGTGTCGTCCAAACTGGATGACATCGCAGTGGAATCCCTAGTTATGCCACAGGCGGAGGAGGCAGAGTGGGGGTTCAACGAGGGCACACTCCTTTTAGGGCAGTGCTTCCGTAATAAGAGTGCTACACAGCAAGCTATTGCTACATATGCTATCAACATTAGTCGGATATATCGAGTGCACAGGTCCAACCCTGACACCTACATTATCAAGTGTATCGATGGCTCCTGTCCTGGCAAGGTCTGTGAGCAACAGTTCAGGGGCGCTGCCATGAACTTCCGGATAACAGTGCTGAAGGATCACAGTTGTGAGCTTGCACGCCACTACATAGGCACCGCAACATGACGTCATCGTATGTTGCGGAGCTGATAATCCATCTTGTGGTGGTAGATGTGTCCATTTCTCTGAAGCTTCTATTGACGGATGTAGCGAATATGGTGGGGTTCGATGTCAGCTACAAGAAGGTATGGCGAGCGAAACAGAAGGTCTTGTAGTGTATGTTTGGGAAGTACAAGGAGGCATACGATCTGGTCCCAAGGTTGACAAGTTATTCCGTTTGATCCGCTACACCGAAGACAAGAAGTTGAAACTTGCGTCAATAGGTTTTGACGGGTATGCTATGCATTGGTGGGAACAAGTTATGCGAACACGTATGGAGAGGCATGAACACCCCATCGTCACTTGGAATGAGATGAAACAAGAAATGCGTGGCAGGTTTGTTCCCCGTCATTACAAACGTTCACTGTATGAAAAATTGCATCATTTGAAATAGGGAACACAGTCGGTAGAGGAGTATTACAAGGAGATGGAACAAGCCATAATTCATGCTGGTGTACGTGAACACGAAGAACAAACCATGGCCTGTTTTCTGGCCGGTTTGAAAATAAGCCATGATTCATGCTGGTGTACGTGAACACGAAGAACAAGCCATGATTCAGAGCCTATTTTCGTGAAAATAGTTTTCATCTGATACCAAGATGAAAAAAATTTCTAAATGGATCAAGACTTAATAAGCCTCACGAAAATAACAGATGCAAACCGATGCTCTGATACCAAGATGATACGGGCAGCCCTGATCTTCTCGATGTAGGATCACGATAACTAGTGTCTCTCAACCAATGTCTCTAGCTGTACACCTGTGCCAATGCAAGGACTCACAGCTCTTTGGAAATTCGCCAAGAAACACCAAAGGATTCTCCACGAGACCACGAGTGAAGAAAACGCCGTGCTATCAATTCCCAATGGAAAAGCAAACACGACTTTGATTCAAGAATGATCGCTCAATTCCTCTCAAGTATTCCGCGCATGGATACTTTGGTGAAAAGAAACAAGCAATATGCTGTTCTAATTTCAATCTGAAAATAAAGTGGTCCCCTTACAATGAAGCTACGCCTGGCCTTATATTGGCACCACAAGGTGCGGCTATAGATAGAAACTAACTCGAGATAGAAAACAACTCGGATGCCATAGATAGAAACTAATTTGGATGGTTTTCCTTGTGTTGCCCTCGGTCTTGGCCACGTGCATGTTATCTCCCCACCCGAGATCTCTCCTCGTCTTGCGCTTCACGTCAACCAGCATGCGTGCACGTTTCTTTGGTTTTGCCAACAAGCTCTTTCTCATACCTAAGCAAGCATAACACACGAGAATCAGGTAGTAGCAAATTCCTTTCAAAATTATACTCGTTAAAGAACAAAGTCACCTGTTGTTGGAGCTTCTTTGCGCGCGCACGTGTAATTGGTCCTGTTGGTTCAATTGGAGGAGTTGGGACAAGGGTGGCCTCATCAGGATATTACAGGGGAATATGCCGATTCCTATTCTATCTCTAATATCCTTATCTCTAATACCCTTAACATCTTTCTCATCTTTCAGTCCATCCATGAGACATGAGTGTGCAACCGTATTCAGCCCAAGTCAACTCATGTTTCTCTCTCAGATTATCGGTCTTCTTAGCCTTCTCAAGCAATGACAACCACAATTCGTGAAAAGTTGGTAACCTATACACAGGAGTACAGGACCATACTGCCATAGACTCAAAAGTATAACCTCCCATGGCCGAGTTTGCAACATTGAATGGTATGCCACACATAGGAAAAAAAATCAGCAACATGCATATTGACCGTCTTCTTTTCTTCGATGGTCTTGACAATGTAATTTGAACAAGCCCCCCTCTAGCATGCCTGTCACGAACATCGTCTTTAGGTGCCTTCTGAAGCACAGAAGCAATTGATTTAGAGGTCTTCGTAGCCGACTCTGACTCCTTGTTATGCAGCAAAAGCGAAAGTTTCCTTTGAAGAGCCGTCCCTGAACATGTTGGTCAAGGGGGGAGGCTTTTCTTGATTCTGCAGCTTGAGCTTCTGCTTGTGGTTGCTCCTCTTCATCAGTACCATCATAATCACTTTCTGTCTTTACCTCCATAATCAATCTCGATGGGTTTGTTCCTTGCATTCTTCTTCTTCAAGTAGTCTTGCATCCAAGGTTCGGAAAACCGGTGGTTTCTGGCTAATGAAATACCGACCGGGTTGTTCACAAGTGCATTTATATTTGTAAGTCTTTTGTGACTGTGTAATGTGCCTCCTAGATTGGTTTAGGCTATTTTTGTGCTAAATTACCTGTTGTATGAACTAAATATGCTTCAAAACATCCCAAATTAAAATTTTTTTTGTGTTTTCCCCGGTTTTTAGCGGTTTCTCCGGTTTTGGGTGGTAACCGGGTTTTGAACACATCCCAAATTCAAAATTTAGATTCAAATTTTAACCGGTTTTTGGCCGGTTTTTCTGGTTACCAGCCAATAACCATTACTGGTCGTCCGACAGTATTCCTCCTGGTTCCGGGTTTTGGAACCTTGCTTGCATCTTCTTCATGATAACTGTGGTTCTTTAGGGCATTTCTCCACTTCTCCAAACCCCCCCTGAATGGTGTTTCATTCTCCTCACTCCAGAATGTGTCCTCTAGCCACAGAGAATACATTTAACGACATCCGTCTTACTCAAGTCTGGCCAAAAGCAGTATTTCCATGCTGGGTCTTTAGACTTGTTGCCTTCCGCTTAGGATCCTTTGATGGATCATACTGCTCCCTGATCTCGGTCGGCGGAACTTCATCAGACATGATGCCTATGCAAATCAAGAATGAATGGAATCAATCAATCAATCGACATCTTGAACGAATGGCAGTATGGTACTTGCTGCTACTACTAGACTAGCATACTACTACTAGTTCAAGGCATACAAACTACAGAGTATAACATGGCAAATAGGGAGCAATGCTATTGATGACTGCCTGACTGGACAATCTTCCCGAGAGGCCGAGACATTTGAAGAACAGAGCAATGCATAATTGCATACTACTACTCATCTACAGATGTACTACTAGTCTACTATTACAACACTACAAGTCTACATTCTACAACAGAACAGACACTTCACTACTGAGCTCATTTATCTCTGAGCTTCAAAAGAAAAACTGGTCTTAATGGTGCATTTACACTTTCCAGCACAACTTGAGGTTATTATCTTCCAATCTCACTCCGATGGACTTTGGTTTTGACAGGGAGAATGGATTTTTTCTGGAAGAGATGGCTGCCAAAGCTCTCAATTTATTAAGCTTTATATGCATTTTGTGAACTGTACTTCTAACTTAGTTAGCAGATACGGACTACGGAGCTTGCTTACGCTATTTCCATGAGAGAAAAGATGGAGCACAAGAGAGGCTAGAGGGAAGAGAATAGTACCTGGTGGGAGGTGAATGTGGCTGGGGGCGATGGCGGATCTGGCTAGGGGTGATGGTGGATTTGACTGGGGGCGATGGTGCCTCGCCGCCTCTGCTCTTCAACGGAAGGATTGAAGCCGGATCCAGCTGGGGGTGACGGCGAGGTGGTCGATCCAACTAGGGGCGACGGTGGGGAGTTGGATTCGGCTGGGGGCGATGGCGGATTCGGCTGGGGGTGATGGTGGAGTCGGCTGGGTGCAATGGTGGATTCGGCTGGCGGCTCGGCCGCTGCGGTGCCTCACCGGTTGTCGCCTCTACACTTAAACACAACTTGCGCCTCTGTGAAGTAGTCTATGAAGTACTCGACAGAACATGTCCTAAAGCCAAAAGCCTAAATGACCCAACATAGTTTTCGCCTTCTCCCGTGTAGCTGGTCTTCTCTCGCGCATTGCACAAGTCAGTCGACTACTATCTCCCAGTCGGCGACTAGTCGATCCAAGTCGATTCAGTTGGCAGCTAGTCGAGTCACTGCCTCCAGTCGAGCGCCGTCGGCCGACTGGCCGACGACTTAATAACACTGGCTATTTGATAGGTTACTACTTAATGTAGATAGATTGTGAATGACCACTGGATTTCTAACAGGTTGAGCACTCCATTCCAGCTATATCTTTTACCCTAACTAAGAAGAACACCTGTTGAATTATTAATGAAGGAATTGTTGTTGCCAACGGGAAAAGTAAATTGCCAAATGTGAACAAAAAATGCCAAATTGGAAAGGTCGGTGCGTACTGAGAAAAATGAAGTCTTTTTATTCATTTGTCAGAAAATGCTAGCATTTGTTGGGATCACAAGTCATAGTTTGACCCTTTGGTTCAGCTATAGAAGCGTTATTCTGTTTGTGCATGGCACTATAGCCACGAGTACTGTTAAGGCAGTACTGTATCGCACATGTACTGTGGACCCATTGACACTGTATACATGGAAATCAGATACAAAAATAATTAGTTTCCTTGTGAGTTTGGCTTGTTTTCTTCTTAATATATTCCACGTATGAGAGATAAGTTTCCTTTAGAACTTAGTTTTAGATGTCAAAGTAAAGTCTTCTCTATAAAAGGGATATCATTGTATTTTATTTAATGAAGCAAGTATGAATTAAGTCTTTTCTTTCCAAAATTCTCATCCCAGTATAAGTCTATATCGCCCTTCCAATAACCCAATGCCCTTCAAGCCACACAGTCTGACCCTCTTTTGCATGGCAGTTATCCTGCTGTGAATTAACATTCATAACACATGCGTAAGACATAGGGGTCCAATTCCAATGAGGAGTTGAGGATGCTGTGTCCTATTTGGCAAATCCTTAGAAAATGATAAGTGGGTTTACCTAATATAGATTAATCTTAAGAGTAAAATGCACCACAGGTCACACAAATTATAAGATGGGTGCAACTAGGTCACACAACCGTCATTTTGCTCTCTTAGGTCACTAATTTTGTTTGAGTGGTGCAAAGAGGTACCAAATGTGAAAAACGTTGTTTGGTCTTCAACCATACTGGTTTTGACCACGCTGTTTTCGATTATGTTGGTTTCGACCACGGTTTTTCGACCACGTTGGTTCCAAGGTTGTTATGGTGCTCTACCAAGTTGCGACGAGATTGGGGCACCTGGACGCCTATTCGACTAGGCGCCTGCCATGGCAACAGTTAGGCGTTAGTACTTAGATGACATAATAGCATAAATTATCTAAATAACCATGTCTTAGGAGGTCTAAATCAAAAGAAATCGATTAAAGGAAGGGTCTATTCGTAATTTTCAGAAACTACGAGGACTAAATCACAAAAAGACAAAATCGTCACTCCATTTAACCTGTCCGCTAGCGATTGCAAGCTCAAACCTCTCCGCCACCAGCCGAGCCCAGCATTTTGCTCTCCCCAACCCCAAACCTCTCCACCGGCGAGGTCGGGCCGGCTCGTCGGCTTGCCACTTCATCACCACCGCCCATTGCTTCTCCCTCTACTCTTCCTCCGCAACAGCTCTTCCGTGCCGTCACCATCAAATCAGCACGGCGTCTCCACCCATCTCTGCGCCTCTGTACACCACCAGATCGGTCAGATTCGAAGAAGACCAGTGCGGCTTGGGGTGCGGTGCGGCTCGGGAAGAGGCGGTGCGGCTTCGGATGGAGGAGCGCCGAGGCTTGGGGCCGTGAGCACAGTGGCTGCTACTCTGTGAGACCATTGTTGTAAATCTAGTCAATTTTCGGCATATTTTAATCCAGAAATTTAGCATATATAACATGACATACAAAGATATGAGTGATTCAATGATGATATATTCATATTCGCTAATGAACAAGCTAACAGCTGCACCTATTAACATATTCATAGCGCACAAAAACAAATATATCAGAGAGGTTTTAAGGTAATACCCTCAGGCGGGGCCAGTGTCGGTGACACCGGAGGCGCCGTTACCATCAGTCGACATGATGGCCTGTTCGATGTAGTCGATCTAGGCGTGATGCAGGACGAGGCGTGATGCAGGAAGATGTTCGCCGTGCAGTGTCGCAAACAGTTCACCACCAGATTGAGCAGTCGCGCCAATGCGCTCCCCAAAAACTTGATCGCCCGTCTACCCGTGCAGGTACACAAACGGACGGAGTTCCGGAGGCCTACTCGCCCAGAAACTTGTGCGCGCAAGGTTCTGGACCGGAGAATGCAGAGACCAGCAACAAAACAGAGGGAGAGAGAACTGTTCTTTCGTGTCCCTTTGGTATGGAGAGGAGAGCCCTCTTTTGTAACAGCAAAAACGAAGAGACTGGTAACTGCAGCCATTAGTCACTAGTAACAGCAACCATTACTCGAAAGTAACCGCAGCCATAATCGTGCACCATTACTGCCAGCCATCAGTGCGTTTTGTTTTTCGAATAGATAAAGAAAAACGCGCCCGCACCCGACACGCCTGCGCCGTACGTACGTACGCACGCACACGCACACGCACACGCACCGCACGGCACGGCACGGCACGGCTCGGCTCGGCGTGGCGTGGCGTGGCGTGGCGAAAGCAGCGAAGCGAGCGCGTGTAATGGCTCTCTCAATTCCACAAGGGGTTACCACGTTCCACCTTTTAAAGTGGTGTAACTCCCATTCAACTCTCCATATGGGACTAAACAATTTTTCATGTGGGCCTAGGAATTTCATTTGATTAATTGCTAAATTAAAATGGACCAAGTCCAATTAATCCAACAATCCCCACCAAATTTCAAGGCACACGAGAAAAACTCTCGATTCTATTTGTTGTTTGATATACGTGTTTCGATGGAGACTGTTAAGTTGAACATCCACCTAGGAAAGGAGTTACACTCATCCACAATGAACAATGGACTATGCCTTGAATTGTGATTTTGTGCGAACAAGCTTTACCCAATTCCTTTACTAGTACTAGGCTGCCTAAAGCATCCCCTCTGGTTGGAGCGTATAAGTCATACTCCATGCCTATTCATGAGTATTTAGAGATCACCCAAATCTCATAGACTGTGACCAGCAGTCGAACTCATATAGGTGTGTTCCTTCTAAGATGTCCTGTAGGCCGACATCTCTGCTCTAAATAAGCCACTCGGATCACATTAAGGTAAAAACCAACCTGCCATACAGAATAGGAGAGAAGCACATCATTGAAGAAATGAGCCCTGTAAAGGTCTCTCCTCCCAGTCAACCAACAGCTTGTTTCACCATCCTACTTCACGGGATCTCCGATCACGTAGAACAGGTTACCACTGTGGTATGACTCATGTGGGTCTCGAGCCCATCTCACTCGATGCACTATCTATCACATTACGTGATAAACCCTTTGTAAATTGGTGCGCGATTCTTAGCTATGCGGACATAGTCGATGCTATAACTCCGAGTTTTTCAGCTTTCGACAAACTTCAACCGCCTTTAACATGCCTAGATGACTTCATGTTGTCCTTAGAACTGTTCACCTTGATAATTACTGATCGATTATCACGATTCATCGAGGATAGCGGTATCGGTTTTCAACCACCGGCAGATCCATAAGGAGTTCACGAAGCCACTCGGCCTCAACGATGGCGGTATCTAACGCTGTGAGTTCGCTTCCATTGTTGACCTCGTTAAGATGGTCCGCTTGCAAGACTTCCAGAAACAAAGCACCACCTCCAAGTGTGAACACATATCCACTCGTGGCTTTTATCTCATCGGCATCGAGATCCGGTTTGAATCATCTGTAGCCCTCCGGTACTTTGGGTACCCAGCATAGTGAATTCCATAGCTCACAGTTGCCTTTAGATAGCGCATTACTCTCTCAAGAGCACGCTAATGATCATCTCCCGGATTTGAAACAAACCGGCTTAGCTTGCTCACAGCAAACGAGATGTCAGGCCTCGTAGCACTAGCTAAATACATCAATGAGCCAATGATCTGGGAGTATCTCAATTGATCCCTTGTTATTCTTCGGTTTCTCCTCAATAACACACTAGGATCATAAGGAGTAGAAGCAGGCTTGCAGTCACTATAACCAAAGCGACTCAAGACCTTATCCACATAGTGGGATTGCACGAGTGTAACCCCACCATCACCTTCTCTCAGTAGCTTAATGTTAAGAATCACATCGGCCACTCCCAAATCTTTCATCTCAAAATTCTTGGACAGAAAGTCCTTGACCTCCTCAATCACATTGAGGTTGGTCCCAAAAATCAGTATGTCATCAACATACAAGCACAAGATCACTCCTTCTCCCCCACCATAGCGATAGTACACACATTTGTCGACTTCATTCACAACAAAGCCAGCAGATGTCAAAGTTTTGTCGAACTTCTCATGCCATTGCTTAGGTGCTTGCTTTAGGCCATACAAAGACTTTAACAACTTGCACACCTTTCCTTCTTGACCTTCTACCACAAACCCGTCTGGCTGATCCATATAAATCTCCTCCTCCAACTCTCCATTTAGGAAAGCTGTCTTAACGTCCATTTGATGAGCGAGAAGACCATGAGAGGCAGCCGGGCAAGTAGTACTCGAATTGTGGTCATCAGACAACAGGTGAATAAGTATCAAAGAAGTCCTCGCCTTCTTTCTCGGTATAACCCTTGGCCACAAGCCTTGCCTTGTACTTTTCAATTGTACCATCAGGCCTAAGCTTTTCTTGAAAATCCATTTACATCCTACAGGTTTACACCCATAAGGACGGTCAACGACCTCCCAAGTTCCATTAGACATAATAGAGTCCATCTCACTCCATCTTGCTTCCTTCCAATAGTGTCGGGAGAAGAATATGCCTCTTCCATGGTTCTTGGAGTGTCATTCACGAGATATACAATGAAATCATCACCAAAAGACTTTGCAATCCTCTGTCTCTTACTCTTTCGAGTAACTTCATTGTTATCCTCTTGAGATTTTCCATAGGCGTTTCCTCAACATGTTCTATCGGCACAAAGGAATCAAGGAAATTATTGGTTCTTGACTAGATGAGCTAGGTACATCACATTTCATAGGAAATTCATTCTCAAAAATGTAGCGTCTCTGGACTCTATGATTGTACCAACACGCATGTCGGTACTCGGTTTTATAATTAAGAACCTATAACCCACGCTGTGCATAGCATAACCAAGAAATACACAATCTACGGTTTTTGGTCCAAGTTTGCGCTTCTTGACAATTGGCACGTTAACTTTGGCCAAACATCCCCAGGTGCGCAAGTATGAGAGAGTCAACTTCTTCTTTTCCCATTCCTCGAATGGTGTTACTTCTTTATTCTTTGTAGGAACTCTATTCAGGACATGACATGCGGTCAATATAGCCTCACCCCACCATTCCTTAGAAAGTCCCGCAGTGTCTAACATGGCGTTAACCAAATCAGTTAGAGTGCGATTCTTTCTTTCGGCAACCCCGTTTGACTCGGGAGAATAGGGAGGCGTCCTTTCATGAATAATTCCATGTTCCTCGCAGAATAAAGTAAACTCATTTGAAAAATACTCTCCCCCACGATCAGACCTTACCCGCTTGATTTTCCTCTCAAGTTGGTTTTCTACCTCAGCTTTATAGATCTTAAAGTAATCCAACGCTTCTCTTTTGTTTTAATAAGTACACGTAGCAAAATCTAGTGCAATCATCTATAAGCGTCATGAAATATTTCTTTCCACCTTTAGTCAACACGCCATTCATCTCGCATAAATCAGAATGAATGAGTTCTAACGGTGCCAAATTCCTCGCCTCTTTTGCTGCCTTGTGAGGCTTGCGAGGTTGTTTCGATTGAACACACGCATGGCACTTAGAACCTTTGACCAAAGTAAATTTCGGGATTAAACTCATATTAGCTAAGCGCGTCATACACCCAAAATTAACATGACAAAGTCGTGAATGCCAAACATTAGACTCATCATCATCATTACACACATGGTTCACAATTTTATTACAGAATCCATCAAAGAAAAACGGAACAAACCTCCGCTCTCATAGCCTTTACCAACAAATGTTCCATACTTAGACACGACACATTTATTGGACTCAAAAGCAAGCCTAAAACTATCTCTACATAGTAGAGATCCGCTAACGAGATTCTTCTTTATGGAGGGACATGCTGCACGTTCTTCAAGCGCACGGTCTTTCCAGTAAACTTCAGATCGACCGTACCAACACCATGAACAGCTGCATGCGAACCGTTCCCCATCAACAAGGAGCAACCTCGACCGACACGATAAGATGAAAACAAGGAAATATCAGCACAAACATGAATATTAGCACCGTGTCAACCCACCACTCGGGTGATTGACAAGCAGAAAGAACTATAGGTAAATAATTACCGTACTCGATGTTCCTCCGGCGTCACTAATAACCATGTTGGCGGACTTCTTCCGCTTATCCTTGCGATCTGGACAATCCTTAGCCCAATGGCGAATCACCGCACACAAAGCAGCTGCCCTTTCCTTTGCCTTTCTTCTTAAACTCGTGAGTAGCCTTGGGCTTGACAAAGGCTTATTTTTCTTTTGTTGTGGAAAGCTTGAGGATTCTTCTTACGCACCAAATTGGCGCTAGAACCTCCTCGTGACAACTTTCTTGCCACGAGTATCTTTTGCCCTCGCCTTCTCTTCAACACCAAGAGTGCCAATGAGATCAGTAACACTGAACTCTTGCCTCTTGTGCTTTAGAGAAGTTGCAAAATCCGACCAAGAGGGTGGTAACTTAGCGATAATACCGCCAGCCACAAACTTGTCCGGTAACTCGCACTTATTGTTCTCAAGCTCCTTTGCCAGCGCCTGAATCTCATGAGCTTGCTCTACTACAGAACGGTCATCGACCATCTTGTAGTCATAGAACTGCTCCATGACATATAGCTCACTGCCAGCACCGGAAACTCCGAACTTGGCCTCAAGTGCATTCCACATATCTTTGCCCGTAGGCAAATGCATGTACACATCCACAATGTTATCTGCCAGTATGTTGACAAGTGCACCTCGAAAAAAGTTATCCGCTACATTGAACTTGCGTTCATCCTCATCGACAGAGGCTCCGGGGGCTTTCCTTGTGCAACATGAAAACCATTCCATGGCAGTAAACCACAGGATCGCGCGTGCACGCCATCTCTTAAAATTTGAACCATCAAACGGAGGGTGTGGCTTAAGCGACGCAGCAAAGCCAACTACCGAAAAAGACCTATCAAGTTTTTGGATTGTTGTAAATCTAGTCAATTTTTGGCATATTTTAATCCAGAAATTTAGCATATATAACATGACATACAAAGATATGAGTGATTCAATGATGATATATTCATATTCGCTAATGAACAAGCTAACATTGCACCTATTAACATATTCATAGCGCACGAAACAAATATATCGAGAGGTTTTAAGGTAATACCCTCGGCGGGGCGGTGTCGGTGACACCGGGCGCCGTTACCATCGATCGACATGATGGCTGTTCGATGTAGTCGATCTAGGCGTGATGCGGACGCGGCGTGATGCGGGGAAGATGTTCGCCGCGCGATGTCGCAAACGATTCACCACCAGATTGAGCGATCGCGCCAATGCGCTCCCAAAACTTGATCGCCGTCTACCCTTGTGCACGCAAGCGGACGGAGTTCGAGGCCTACTCGCCCAGAAACTTGTGCGCGCAAGGTTCTGGACCGGAGAATGCAGAGACCAGCAACAAAACAGAGGGAGAGAGAACTGTTCTTTCGTGTCCCTTTGGTATGGAGAGGAGAGCCCTCTTTTGTAACAGCAAAACGAAGAGGCGTAAGCGCAGCCATTAGTCACTAGTGCAGCAACCATTACTCAAAGTAACCGCAGCCATAATCGTGCACCGTTATCGCGACCATCCATCGCGTTCGTTTTTCGAGTAGATAAAGAAAAACGCGCCCGCATCCAACACGCCTGCGCGCGTACGTACGCACGCACACGCACACGCACACGCACACGCACCGCACCGCACCGCACGGCACGGCACGGCTCGGCTCGGCTCGGCGTGGCGTGGCGAGGCGAGCGAGCGAGCGCGTGCGCGTGTAATGGCTCTCTCCAATTCCACAAGGGGGTTACCACGTTCCACCTTTTAAAGTGGTGTAACTCCCATTCAACTCTCCATATGGGACTAAACAATTTTTTCATGTGGGCCTAGGAATTTCATTTGATTAATTGCTAAATTAAAATGGACCAAGTCCAATTAATCCAACAACCTTGGCGTCAAGCTCTTAACTCGGTAAGTTGGGCGGTAGACCTTAACGTCGGGCTCTGGGCGACTGGACACCTAGTCGTCGCTCGACGACTAGGCGATGCCGTAATAGCTATGGTTGTTTCGACCACGTTGGTTCGACCATGCTGGTTTGACCAGTTGGTCGACCATCTTGTCACATTTGGTACCTTTTTGTACCACTCTAAACAAAATTAGTAACTTAAGGGTGTAAAATGATAGTTGTTTGGCCTACTTGCACGCACCTTACAAGTTGTGTGACCTATGGTGCATTTTACTCTTAATCTTATGTAGAAACTAACATTTCACTAACTTCTCTTCTTGTGTTTGATGTCATGTTTTCTAGCTATATTTCGTAAATCAGCACTCCATGTTGGCTATACTTAAGGCTAGAACTGAAATCGGTAGAGATGGAGAATAGTTTCGTTTCCTACATGCTCTCTGTGACATGATTGCTCTTTTAGTAATGCTGGAATAACATTTAGTCACGTTGTTTCTCTGCTTTGTGATCTGTGACATTGTATAGTTGTGCTGTTCAGGGTTCAGAAAATGAATTGATTCCAGTGGGTATCCGGTGTATCCGGTCAAACTGGCCTGAGAATATTAAATGTCAGATGGTTTTAACACCAAGTTATTGCCGAATTAGTTGGGCAATTCTGATTGATTGCAAAATATTCAGGCAAGTTCCAGCCACAGGAAAATGCGGGAGCCAACTGGTTCTGGGTTTTTGAACCCTGGTCATAGCTTTGCCCTGACACTAATTTGGATGCCGGGCCTGCCGAATTTTTTGTATTTTAGCCCTTTTTTTGAAAAATATTCACATTTAGACCCCTGTTAGTTTTAATTCCGTTTTTGGACCCAGCGCTCGGCGCCGTGAACCACGGCGCCGAGGTAACACGTCTCGGCGCCGTGGTCCACGGCGCCGAGGTCGCAAGCCCGCACCAGCGTGGCGGCCTGCGTGGCGCCTACGTGGCAGCCACCTCAGCGCCGTGGTCCGTGGCGCCGAGGTCGGCGCCGTGGCTCGTGGCTCGAGGTCGGCGCCGTGGGTCACGGCGCCAAGGTCGCAAGCCCGCACGGTGTGGCGGCTGCGTGGCGCCTACGTGGCAGCCACCTCAGCGCCGAGGTCGGCGCCGTGGCTCGTGGCTCCGAGGTCGGAGCCGTGGGCCGTGGCGCCGAGCTGCCTACCACGTGGCGCCACGGCTGTTTAGGGTTTGCACCGATCAGCCTTTTTTCGCAAAATGAATTATTAGTTGTATTTTTTATTTGGATTATTTAATGATAGTAATATTATGTAATATAGTTAGTTATTTATTTATAGAGAGCAAAAAATACGACGTATGTTTTGAAAATTCGTTATGTATTGCAGATGATACATGTAGGAACATTCGTGTAGATTTTTTAAAAATATTATGGTACGTTGGTAATGGTTTTTGAAAAATAAAATTCTGCAGGCCGTGACGAACGAGTTTTGTGTGAAGTTCTGCGGGCCGTGAGATGCTGCGGGCAAGACAGAGGGGAGGCGACATGTGGCATACAAGCAACTCTCCTCTTCCTTTTGTTCAGTTGTTACTACACACTTGGGGAAATAATTACTGGGATGATTCTGGGTCAATCCCATCCCCTCTGTTTGTGGATTGACGAACGAGTTATGTGTGAAGTAACGATTAGTGTATTTGTGATTTTTGTACAATGCTGACCGTGAAAAATATGTTGAACTGGCAATAACATTTTTCGATCATGTTATGTTGTTTTATTGGAAGAAATTTTTTGAATTATTTTTTATGACAACTGTGATAGGAACAATTGGACGAAAGGAGGGGAAGTGATAATAAGACACGTGGGAATCATTGCATGGGAAAAGCCGAGATAATAAGCTTATGAAGTTGGGACGAACATGGCGCGTACAATTTTATTACATGCTAGCATGATATCCGACTAATCGACCCAACTACTCGTACGACCTCTCGTGTGGACCGGGTCTATTACATCTTGTCTACTGGGTGTAGCGTGGTTGTTTCCCCTTTCTGTCGCGCCCTGAAGATGGCTCCGCTGCATCCTTCTTCCTGTCACTCTTGGTCTTGAGAGCCGCCTCACGAGCTTGAAGCTCTTCCTCCTGACGCTTGATGGCTGCTTCACGCAGACTTAACTTCTCCTTCCTCCTTTGCAGCTCATCCTCCTTGCCCTGCAGACGGATTTGGTCCACCCTCACGCGGCGCTCTTGCTCAAGCCGCATCTGTCGTTCCACCTCGCGAGCCTGAGTCATCTTGCTAAAGTATTGTCCTTTGTTTTCTACCTCCACTGCCCGGTTATCTGGCCATGCCGGCGACACCCGATCCACCCATTCGATGAACGTGCAAGCCTATGTGTGGCGTGGTAGATGTCATGGATCAAGTTGAAAAATGGTAACGAGAAACAAATGATTTAGTTGTGGTCGTTACCACGAAGTCGTCATCCAGGTCTGGACACTTGAAGAACCTACGGCCGTATTTGGCTCGTTGTAGTCGATCCGTCCAGACTCCCAACATCGTCCTAAAGCCGCAATGGCACTTCGGGCGCTCATGCCACTCCGGCACTCCAAATGGGTCGGACTTCCAGGAAGACATTGTTGTGTGGTAGTATTGTGATGTCTTGAGGAGGAGATGTGGTATGGAAGACATATGAGGCCTTCATATAGGCAGGTTATCGGTGCAGTGGGCATAGTCCATGGAGAGGATCTTTTCGCTTTCTGGATTCGGTGTAGCAATAAATGGCCCTATGTAGGCTTTTCAGAGACTATAGTCTCGTAATAAATTCATAGTTCGTAGCCTTTTCAAAGACCTACACCCCTATATGTGTACAGGCCTACAGGCCTACTCCTGTAAAGGCTAAAGGCCTACGCCCCTATATGTGTACAGGCCTACTCCTGTAAAGGCTAAAGACCTACGCCCCTATATGTGTACAGGCCTACTCCTGTAAAGGCTAAAGACCTACGCCCTATATGTGTACAGGCTAAAGGCCTACTCCGTCACTGCGCAAAGCTGACATATGCTGCCCCGTTTTGTCATGTCACTGAGCAAAATCTGAACTCTTTTGTCATGTCATCGAGCAAAGCGCCTCTTTTGTCATCTCACCGAGCAAAGCTGACCTCTTGTGTCATGTCCCGAGCAAAGGCTGGGCGTGTTTTCATGTCCCCGAGCAAAAGCCTCTTTTTTGTGGTCATTGCATTAAGCTGCCCGTGCTTTGCTATAAGTAGCACGGTTGGGGTCCCATGACATTGTGAATTGAACAAAGTAGTACCCTCTCTTTCGTGGTGAAACATACCATGTCCGGCCGAGGGCGATGGGATTTGGGTCACGAAGGATGACATTCCCTTAGAAACAAGGGATATGTTCGGTCCGCAGTACCGATTGATACCAAGCCGGCGTGCTCAACCACCGTGGCCGAAATGCAGACACAATGAGTACGCGGTTGTCCAGATCTTGGATTCCCTAAACGATGGCGGGCGACGTTTCTTCCGATGCTCGCGCTCTGGGGTACAAATTAGTAATGTTTCATTTTTTATTGCTTATGGACCCTCGAAGTTTACCGTCCTTTTTTGTGCAGATGGCCAAATGCGACTTCTCCCGCTGGATCGACTCTCCTCACGAACGGTATGTTGATCGTTATGTGGATACATTATGGGCTCGAATATGGGACTTGGAGTACCGAATGGAGAATCTCACTGAGGAGAACAACGACCTCCGCGAACAGATGCAACGCGAGAGGGGCAACGAGGAGGTCGTGAATATAGGAAGCTCTTATGATTCTGTACAGCAGAAAGTATGCCCTGGTGCCTATCAGAAATGACACCAACCTCCCTACCAGGGCCGACCACGTGCCTCCGAACGAGCCGCAAGAACCATCCCCAGCTGTCTTTGTTCTCCTCTCAACCAAAGCAAGCGCCAAAGGAACCAACGCGTTGTGCGCGTCACAGAAATGGCTATCGGTGTGCCCGGTACTTGCCAAGAAGAAACGTACCGTCAATAGCGAAGACGGACGACAATGCCGAAAGCCTCGATGGGTCGAGCAAAGCACCGTAAAGCACGGAAGAATATCTCGCATCCCATCTTGAGTCCATTCATTTGGTTTGGGACGTACTCATAATGCATGCCTGGATTAACCGCTTTGATTGCATTGAAGAGTCCGCAAGCGCAAGTACCCATCTTCCAGTCCCCATATATCATCTTCGGATCGTTGCTTTGCCCTCCATGCTTTTCCATACCTTATCTCGTATCCAAATTTCTCCTTAACAATCCCAGCAAGTGTCTTCACCTTCATATTGGGTTCTCCCTTTACTATGTGACACGGTGACTTGGCAATAATGGTAGAGGTCAATCGCCGATGCTTCATTTGAGCTCGCCCGGCACAAGTGTGTGGGCCAACGATTCTTATGATCTTGAACTTTCCGTGTCCTTCGTTTGCTAGCACAAACCCTCCATTCACATGTTTCCTTCTACACAACTGTACCTCCGCTCCACATAAGAATATCTCACCTTGAATGGCCTTTACGGATCATCAATACTCCTGCAGCCACCTTTTCAATGCAGACAAGTCCTCAAACATCATGCCCTTCTCAATTGTCATGCTTGACCCGGCCTCGGGAGCATCTAGCAACTCGTCATCCCTTCCTTTCGCATATGCCTCATGAGAATGCCTAAGATCGCTGAATTCATGAACCGATGGATCCCGCCAGGCAATAACGCTGATCGACTCAATATCACTTTCGGTCGCTCTCCAAAAGGGCGGTCATCATCGAATCAACGGCCCTTGCGATCTCGTAAGGCTCGGATCATCCACAATTTGAACATCCACAATTTGAACATCCACTTTGTTGGAGTCCTGCAGACTTCTTCAACGTTGCGGATGGAGCAACGGGAGGAACAACCACATTATCGTGAATGTTTCTGCATCATAAGCACGACAATGATGGGATTGAGACAAAATAAAGGAATGACGGAAAAGGCTAAAGTGTTGCTCGACACTTACCGGGATGATTCTGGTCAATCCCATCTCCGAGGCCGCCACGACATCATCGGTCCGACATTCAACTCGAATCGGTTGAGAAATCGAACCTCGTTCGGAAAGATAGAGCATCGGGCACCTCAGGCACTTCTTCCACATCCACCGCAAGATCCGGTAACGGAGGGTCAAAGGGTGCCTGATCACCTAGTTCTGGTGAATAACCGTGAGGGGTGGGATCAATGGACACCTTCCGCACAACAACGTCCAAACATTTTAACTCATTCCTAATAACTAATTTGACATATTTGTCCCACTCATCCTCTGAACCAATTAAGATCAACCGCCTGAGAATTGTGTCTTTCGAACCGAAGTGAAGTAACCCCTCAACTGTGATGCTCTCCTCGTTTGCATGACAATGTAGCTTCTCCCGAGCCCTAGCAACCAACTCACTAAACGACGGCCGATCAGCAAATATCAAAGGCACCCTTTGCATTTCAACAAATTGAACATTTCCATAATCATCACTTGTCACACTGCCTCCATGATATAGGGTCACTAGGTTGTCCATCTAGTTCATACACAAAACCAAACTTAATACCTTTAAGCGAAATTTTGGATAAATCACATGCATACTTGTTTAAGCAATAAAATATCTAAATGAACCCTTTCCCATTCAAACATCTATATATCTAATAGGATCCAGATATAGTCACATGAGATTTTCAGTTATAATATGCAGCCTACATTGTCTTTTTTTGGAGTCAAACAGAACCACCAATATTTATCCAGATATTGTATTAATCACACCAAAAGTCTAAAATCATTATGCCTTCTCGTAGGTACCATAGATATGGAGTGAACATTAAGCGACAGTGTGCAACATATGTGGAAAAAAATTCACGATATACTAGAGATTCACCTTGAAGGCTTGCGGGGCCGGGAGGCGGTGGCGGGCGGGGAGGCGGCGTGGGCCGGGTAGGCGCTGCCGGCCCGGGAGGCGGTGGGGCTGGAAGGCGCTGGCGGCCGGAGGCGGCGGGGCCGGGAGGCGGTGGCGGGCGGGAGGCGGTGGCGGCCGGGAGGCGGCGTGGGCGGAGGCGCTGCCGCCCGGGAGGCGGCGGGGCGAGAGGCGGTGGGGCGGGAAGGCGGCAGGAGGCGGCCGGGCGGGAGGCGACCGGCCGGGAGGCGCCGCGGCGGCCGGGAGGCGGCGGGAGGCGGTCACGGCAGAGGCGGGGCTAAGAGGCGACGCGACGCGAATGAATGCTCGGCCCGGCCGACTGGGTAAATGCCGCGAGCTCGGCGCCAAGATCCACGGCGCCGAGCTCGGCGCCACGGACCACGGCGCTGAGGTGGCTGCCACGTAGATGCCACGCAGGCCGCCACGCTGGTGCGGGCTTGCGATCTCGGCGCCGTGGACCACGGCGCCGAGACGTGTTACCTCGGCGCCGTGGGTCACGGCGCCGAGCTCTGGGTCCAAAAACGGAATTAAAACTATCAGGGGTCTAAATGTGAATATTTTTTTTAAAAAAAAGGGCTAAAATACAAAAAATTCGGCCGGGCCTGTGCTGTAAATGTGTCACCCAGTTATTCTTCCTGGTTGCCATGTAATGCATTCATGTTTTTGCCTTTTTCAGTGTTCTGCATTAGTTTTTTACAATGCTCAACTGTTTTACTGGTTGCAGGAGTTGATGCCCACAATATTGTGTATTGGTTCCTTTATCAGATACTGGCACGACATTGTTGAACTACATTGAGCTCCAATGATGGTGACTGTGTTCCAGAAATGCATATGATTCTGTACTACATGTGCCCTAGGCTGCTCAGGCAACTAATCTTTGGATGCTTTCAGATGCTTCACCATTGTTTTCCTTTGTCCAAACACTCGAAACAAAGTTGTTTCACCAGCCACCAATTCCATGTGCTTCCTGCAGCCAAGCTTAGCACTAAGATCAGAATATCATCTTCGTCAAGACCTGAAGGTTGGGATCAAGGTTCAAAAACCCGGTACCGGCCTAAATCCCGGTAGAGGGCCGGTACCGGTTCTCAGTCGGTAACCGGAAAAACCGGAAAAAACCCGGCCAAATTTCAAGTTTTGAAATTTGAATTTGAAACCGGTAACCAGAAAAACTGGTCGGTTACCGCCCAAAAAGCCAGAGAAAACCCACTAAAATCGAAAAAACCGCTAAAAACCAGTTTTCCAAATTTGAAATTGAGAATTCCTAATACATTTATGGCAAAAAGTATGAAATCAAGCACGGAAGGTGCATGCATCTTCCTAATACATTCCATTAAACAATGTAAACATCATTAGGAAAATCAACTTTTACATTCAAATATTCAAATTTCAATTAAATAAAAAACCATCGGTTTTTATTCTACCAGTAGCCACCGGTAGAATCGGTTACTGCTGGGATTTCGAACCCTGGTTGGGATCATATGGACCAATGGAGGTATGTGGCTCATACAATCCGTATGCTGGCATAAAGATGAATATGTTAGGCTATTCAACCAAAATATAAGAAAATGTCTGGGAGATCAGTGTCATTGGGTTTTCCCCCAACCAATACTGCTTTGTGTAAACTGAGCTAATTATGGATTCTTATCGATAGATAGCAAAAGAATTATGTAATCACAACTTTATATACAAAAGAGGTGTTTAGATATGATAGGAACACACCCTTGATGGCAACTCTTTGACAGCAAGGGCTAGAGCTTTTCTAGAATACCCTGTCGACTTGTCCCAGATGAGTAAAGGTGATCAATGACTTGGTTCCTCCAAGATTGCACTTACCTGGTTAGGCTAGTTGAGATGTAACATCTCTCCAAACGCTGTGAAATTGTAGCTAGTTGCGTGTAGATGTGTTGTTGTCTTGGCTACCTGTTTTTGGTATTTAGTTTTTCGATCTTGTCTGTGAACTTCAGTTCTGTGTCGATCTAGGTAAGTTACAGAAACTATTATTTTTGGTGGATTTGGACGCAGAACTAGAATCTGCTATCTTGGCCAGATCAAATATGGAAAGTCCATCTGGTATAGATGTTGGAACATTATTTTGTTGAATAAAATTTGATTTGCTTTTGCCCTTTGCATGCATGATGGCAGAATTCTTGTGTTCGTTCATGACCTTGAAATTAGGAAGTATGGCCGGTTTCTGCTCCAACATTGGATCCTTGTATATTTTTGACTAGTGCTGCTAGTGTGGTTATGATTGTTTACCTTTCTTACTGTTTATAAAATATAAATTCCAAATGGTAATTATGGTGACTACTACTAACTACATGTTTGATTGTTTTGCGTGTATTCTGCTCATATTTGGGTACGTTATTGTTCCATGCTTGCATACGAGTCTAGGATGACCTTTCTGTAGATGTAAATGAGGAAGAAATGACAAGCACATTTCGTATTTTACAGGATCATGAGAATAGCGCATGGTTGGTAGTTTGCCCTCTGGCGCAAAAGAAGCAACACCTGCATCTTGTAACATTAGTAGAACACTCAATTGTCTATGCCCCTTTTAACGAGTTCCTTTTGTAAAATATTTCTGGTAGCATGAGCCATGATCTAGGCAATGAATGTCGAAGCTCGGCCGGTCTAAAATTCTTGTTCCATGTATGTCTTGAGTGGTGGTTCGGTCCGGCTGTTTCAAGCTGATTCTGTCGGAGCCATGGCCTGTGTCGGTGAGTCAGGTCGATACCGTCGATTCTAGATAGTTGTACTTTGCTGGTATCTCTTTGCCACCAACTCTACGTCGGGGTGTTTTGGATGTTGGAAATGTCACCAATATTTTAATTTTTAATTTTACTAGAAGATAGATACAATAAAACTAATGATGCAGCAAATGAAACTAACATCAGGAAATCATTGTACTTAAGAAACCTCAACTGCTATAGTTGTGGGGAGAAAGGGCATTTCGCCTACCACTGCTCACACCGTCAAATGACACCTGTGAAATTTAACTTGGGAAACACTCTAGGCTGCGGTTAGTCGTCAATGCCTAACAAAGGGTATCAACCCTATCATTGGGGCTTGTAGTCCATCATCTAGAGGATGTGCCCCTAGAAGGAATATTAGTGTTGTAGGAGACCTAGAAGTGTTTTTAGAAGAATTGCTAGGCATATACCTGACCGAGACATAGAATTCATCATTAAGTTAATGCCCGAAATAGCCCTAATTGCCATGAGACCATATAGGATAGCCGTAACAAGCTTGAAAAACTAAAGAAACAAATCCAAAAGTTGTAGGATAAGGGTTTTATTAGGCTTAGTTCCTCACGTTGGGGTTCCCCAGTACTTTTTGTAAAGAAGAAATATGGTACCGCATGAATGTGTGTAGACTACAGATCCTTGAATGAAGTAATTATAAAAAACAAGTACCCACTACCTAGGATTGATGACCATTTGACTAGCTCGAGGGAGCCATAATATTCTCTAAAATCAACCTAAAATCAGGGTGTCATTAGTTAAAAATTAGGACTAAAGATATTCCTAAAACAGTCTTTACCACCAGATATGGTATGTATGAGTTCGCAGTCATGTCTTTTGGCTTGACCAATGCCCCGGCCTATTTCATCAACCCCATGGATGAGGTTTTCATGGAATACTTAGAAAAGTTTATGGTAGTCTTCATTGATGATATCATTATCTATTCCAAGAATGCGGAAGAACATGCTAAACACCTACGATTGTATTAGAAATGTTAAAGGAACACCAGTTGTACACCAATACAGCAAGTGTGAGTTTTGGTTGAAGGACATTAGCTTTCTCAGCCACATCATGTCCGCTGGGGGCTAAAGTAGATGCCATCATTGAATGGAAGCAACCCACCACAGTGATAGAAGTACGCAGTTTGCTTGGATTGGTTGGATACTATAGGCAGTTCATTGAAGGATTTTACAGAATTGTTAGGCGGCAAACACACCTACTCTAGAAAAAGAAGAATTTTGACTAGATTAAAGCATGCGAAGAAAGCTTCCCAGAATTGATGAAGAGACTAACCTCTACCTCTGTACTAGTCTTGCCGGATATACGCAAGGATTTTGAAGTATACTATGATGCCTCACATCAAGGCCTCAGGTGTGTATTAATGAAAGGGGGAAGTTGTGGCATATGCATCAAGACAACTCCACCCTCATGGGGAGAATTATCTAACCCACGACTTAGAGCTAGTCTCATTAGTGCATTCCCTAAAAATCTGGCATCACTATCGGTAACCATTATGATATATACACCAATCATAAAAGTCTCAAGTACATATTCACATAGTTAGATCTTAACCTTTGGCAAAGAACATGCTGAAATTGATCAAGGATTATGACCTAAGTATTCATTACCATCCTGGGAAAGCTAATGTAGTAGCAGATGCCTTGAGCCACAAGTCATACTACAATAACATTATGGTTCAAGAACAACAGCCTGAACTCTACAGGGAACTAAAGGCATTCAATCTGGAGATAATAGAGAAAGGCACCACAACTGCTATAGAAATACAATCGAGCATCGAAGAACAATCATAGCTGTACAAAAAGAAAGCCCTGGAGTCCAATGATTCAAGCACCTTATGGCAAAAGGAAAAGCTTCTAAGATGATTGAAGATCAACAGGGAATCTTATGGTGTGGGAAACATATTTTTGTTCCCCACTAGAAGGAACTTAAGGAATTAATACTTGGAAGCCCATAGCTCGACCTATTCCCTCCATCCTGGAATCACTAAGATGTATCAAGACATGAAGTAGTGGTATTGGTGGCCATTTATGAAAAGGGACATTGTTGAGCATGTAGCCTACTGTGATATATGCCAGAGGGTTAAAGCTGAACACTAGACCCATGGGATTGTTGCAGCCATTACAAATTCCTCAGTGGAAATGGGAAGAGGTTAGAATGGATTTTATCACCAGGTTACCACTAACTAAATCAAGATATGACTCCATTGGGTCGTAGTGGACAAACTAACAAAAGTCACTTATTTTATTCCAGTCAAGACCACCTATAGGGGAGATAAGCTGGTAGAGTTGTATATATCACGCATTGTGTGCTTACACGGAGTGCTTAAAAGGATAGTCTCAGTTCGAGGTTTCCAATTTTCCTCGTATTTCTAGGCTAGCCTTCATGAAGCCCTTGATACCTATCTGGATTTTATTACAACTTACCATCCCTAAACTGATGGACAAACAGAGAGGGTGAACCAAATCCTCAAAGACATGCTTCAAGCCTATGCTTTGGACTTCACCAAGGATTAGGATACATGCTTACCATATGCTGAATTTGCCTACAATAACAGTTATCAGTCCAGCCTAAAGATGTCTCCATTTGAAGTCTTGTATGGAAGAAAGTGCCAAACACCTCTACATTGGGCGGAAGTGGGGGAAAGCTATATCATTGGAGCACATATCTTGAAGTAGGCTGAAGGGAAAGTTCGCCTGATTAGGGATTGATTGCAAGAAGCCTAGTCAAGACAGAAGAGTTTCGTTGATAGACATTGTAGGCAATTAAGTTTTGAAATTAGAGACTATATCTACCTGAAAGTATCTTCTTTGTGAGGGATTAAAAGGTTCAAGGTCAAAGGCAAGCTCGCACCATGATATGTTGGACCATTTCTAATCATTGCCAAAAGAGGAGAAGCAGCCTACCAGTTAGAGCTACTAGCAAGCCTAACTGACATGCACAAAGTGTTCCACATGTCGTAGCTCAAGAAATGTCTTAGGGTGCCAGAAAAACAAACTTCCTTGGAAACCATTGAGCTTAAGAAAGACTTGACATACCCATAGCATCTTGTTAGAATTCTTGATGTCATGGAAAGGCAATCAAGGTGCCAAGTCATTCATCTTTGCAAAGTCTAGTGGAGTAACCGCTCGGAAAAGGAGGCTATGTGGGAATGAAAAGATCAACTGAGAATAGATTTTCCCTACTTGTTCTCAGACTAGGCGGAATCTCGGGGTTAAGATTCTTTTAAGGGTGTAGGTTTTGTAGCACCTCAAAAAGCCCGGTGAACAAAAATGTGAAACATTTAAAAGCTTTTCCTTATATTGTTTTGCCATTTGGGTTTCGGCTTTTTGGGTTGAATTCCTATTGTATATAAAACACGAATATAAAATTGTGAAGAGAAAATATGATTATTATTATTAAATTGAGTTAAGAATTAAAGGAATGATTTGTTAAAAAGAGCCATGAGCTAAAATGAGAGCAGAAGTGCAAATTAAAATAAAAAAATCTAATAGATGAAATCATTAATACTAGCCAATTACAAAATCTAGTTCAAATGAATTCAAAGTAGGAAATCAAGACAAGACTTGAGAAGTTCTTGTATCTTTGCAATCCAAAAACCTTCATTGGAATTTTAGGAAACATGATCTTAGGGCAAAATTGAATTTAGGTTCAAATTCAAACACCGTTCAGCCTTAACTTGAATTGGCAATTTAAATTGAAATTCAAATTAAAATTTTGAAAAAAATTTAGAAATAGGTGGGGAAAAGTTTTGGGCTCAGCCCATTTGGCCCTGGCCCATTTCTCCATGACCTTGTTGCCTTTGGACTAGCCCAGTCATGCCAAAGCCTACCCGGCTGTGCCAGTACCCGCACAGTATGCCCAGCTCACACGCTGGATGCGTTGACGCTGCACCAGCGACACTTGGCTGCATTGCGCCCACAGTGCCACCTTGCCCCAGTCGCGCCCGAGCCAAGCCAGCATGCACGTGAGGTTTGCTTGACTGTCTCCAATCTTCTACTATGCACAACCATGCCAAACCTGCCCCTCCTGTGCGCTGCTCCACGCACGCCTGTATTGACTGCCACAAGTATTGACTGGAGCGCCACCCTTTCCTGCTCACGATCAGACTACAGTACCTCAATTAGTTGTGCATTCAATTATGCGATGACGTTGGCTCTACCATGCTAGCACCCTGCCTAACTCGCTATTGCATTGGCCATGCCTTACTTGCCCATCTTGGTGCCTGTGCGTAGTCGCATCAACATCCGTGCGTCCATGCCCAAGATGACGACAGCCACTAGAGCCACCATGACACCTCACTGCCACCACCATGACTAGCTCATATCGCCCGATTGCTCCAGCACCTATAAATATCGTGCCATGCCCCTAGTAGCTTTGCCACACCTCACTTGCTCTCCCCCTTCGAGCAATCGAGCCCTCATTGGCTGAAGCTCACAGGAGTCACTGACATGCGTCATTTTTATATATATTTACTTGTCATTCTGCCCTTACATTTTTCACATTTTGGACCTGTTGTAGGGGTGGTCCCCACCTAAGCCCAGACGTCCTGTTAGAGGGTTGTGAGGCCCAAAATGGACATGTATAATGACATAAATACCCCTGAGAGGGATACTTGAGTGTAAGGGTATAATTGTAAAACACTCCCCATGTAGATATATATATACCGTCCAGGCCATGGGGGGAACCCTGCATTGCTCACCTAACTCTCCACTACCATACCTCTCTCTCTTTGTTTGGTCTGTAACCACAACAGTTGGCGCTGTCCGTGGGGACAGACAAGAGCAAGCTCCAAGATCTTAAGAAGGATGGCACTAAAGAAAGCTTCATCATCGGCAGCGGGGGAGAAGAAGAAGGGCGCGACGGAGTCCCGCGTCAACACTAGAGCATCGGTGTAGGCAATCGCAAGTGCGGACATCGGTGCGGGCGCGGCAGCTATGGACATTGACGCTCATGGTGCGACGATCGACCCACCGCTGGCGCGACGATCGACCCCACCACTGGCGCGGCGGTCGACACTGGCAGCACCGACCGAGTTGTCGGGAGCGGTAGCGCCGACGCCCGTGTTGGCACGGCCACCGTCCCTACCCCCAGTGCGGGAGCAATGAGTGGCGCTGGCGACCGCGACGGTCTCGTCACTGACCCAGAAGCCTGCCACATCGGTGCATCGGGCAACCCAGGAGCGCAGGCCGTGGTCGCCGCGGCTCCGACGGTGCAACTGGGTGCGCCGGCAGCCCCAGCCGCAGTGATGGTAGAAAGCGCTCTGCTGACAGCCATTGGAACACTCCAGCGAGAGCTAGGGGACCTCCGCGGAGCCATGTGGGACATACAAGAGACTCGGAGCCAGCAAACCCCACCGGTGGTTGCACCGGAGCCCACGCCAGAACGGGCAGACAGCCCTGAGGCCCCCACGTCCAGCCGTGTCCCGCTACGACGTGTGGACCCGGAGTCCCCCCTTTCCGTGGGCCTACAACAGTCGGCATGGCTGGAGGGCTTCAAGTTCCCTAGTGCCGTCGAGCCATACAAGGGCGACACGCACCCTCATGAGTTTGTGCACGTGTACGAGACCGCCATCGAGGCGGCAGGCGGAGATGACACCACTAAGGCGAAGGGGCTCCCCCTCGCACTACAGGAAGTGGTGCTCTCTTGGTTTTTTACCATAGAGCTGAACTCCATCTACGCGTGGGAGCAGATCCGCGACCGCCTTTACAACAACTTCCAAGGGAATTACTTGAGCGCGTCGACGCAGATCAGCCCTTCGCAGTCAAGCAGAAACCCTCGGAGAAGCTCCGGGAGTATTTTAGCGCTTCACGAAGGTCCGCTGCCATGTCAAGGACGTCAATGAGATGACTATCATCAATGCAGCAGTACAGGGCCTCCGCCCGGGACAGCTGGCTGAGTACAACGCATGAAAGCCGATCAGGACAGTGTTGAAGCTCTTCGACAAGATGGAGGAGTATGCCAGGGCGGAGGAAGACGTGTGAAGGCGCCTAGGCGAAGACTCTGACACCAATCAAGCGGAGGGCACGACGAAGAGTGGAGACTCCCCGAAGGAGGGCTCTTCGAAGGGAAAGCGCAAGCAAGAGCCATCGAAGGGCGCCCCTGAGGGCAAGGATGCCCAACACAAGGACTCGTCGAGCGACAAGCCTAAGTGCAGCCAACACAAGTCTCGAAGAGCCCGCTACGTGTTCGACATTGAGGGCGGCTCCAAAGACAACGCCCCCGCTGACCGTGGCGGTCGTGGTCGTCGGGGCGGGGGGCGAGGGGTGCAGCCGGGTCCGCGATGATAGGACCCGTGCGGAACACAATGACCAGCCCTACAGTCTGTGGTGTGAGGCGCACGGCCGAGGTGGCCATGACACATGCGCATGCACCACCATCGCGGCGCTTCAACAGAGCGTCGCTAGGACAAAACCCTCGAGGTGCAGCCACCGGTCATAGCCCATGTCCAGCAGTCCCCGAAGGGCTCCATGCGAATCCAAGATCACGGGTTGCAGCCCCAGGGGGACCCCTGCGGATTTAAGCTCATGTGCAGCAACCTCAGGAAGGCCTCCTGCGGATCCAGGCCCCAGAGGGAGCCCAGCGCCAGGTTATAAACGTCATCTTTAGGGGCTCCTCGCTGCAGTTCGCCTCGACACGGTAGCAGAATGCCTACGCGTGGAGGCTGCTCCATGTGGCAGCATACCTGGTGCAAGCACCGCCGAACTGGGCGCAGCACGACATTACCTTCACGCCCGCGGAAGCCGAGGGCATGGAGTTCCCCCACCAAGATTCTCTGGTCATCCAAGTCGCCATCGCGGGATGCGACATCAAGCGTGTCCTAGTCGATGGAGGAAGCTCCGCGAACATCTTGTTTGTCGTGGCCTTCGACCAAATGGGGATCCCTCAAAGCCGCTTAGGCCCCTCGAGAATCCCACTACAGGGCTTCGGAGGTCAACCGCTGAGAGCGCGGGGCCAGATATGCCTGTAGGTCTCCTTCGGCCGAGACGACAACGTGAGGAGCGAGGATGTCACCTTCGACATCGTCGATATTCCGCACCCTTACAATGCCATTTTGGGGCGGCCAACCCTCAATTCCTTCGGCTCAGTCCCGCATCACGGCTTTCTATGCATGAAGCTTCTGGGCCCACGAGGTATCATCACCACCCACAGCGACCAAGATGTAGCCCGGCACATAGAGCTTGGTGCCCGAAGCCCGCATCGCGAGGTTCACCAAGATTCCTGAAGTCAACACGATAGCACAAAGGCCCCTCGGCGGCTCCAAGAAGCCCCCCAGGGGCTCCCACTTGGGTCACTTCGACACTAGAGGCTCCTCGCGTGCCCTACCCCACCGCCTCGGCAACAGCAATCGATGCTATCCCCATCCTTTAGCAACTTGTGGTCAGTACCCTGTCTTTTGTAATCGCTCACCTGCGCAAATGGGAGATCAATAAAGTTCACCGTTTGCGAAACTTATCTTATTTTGTGCAAAGACGCACGTAGGCTTGCCTCCGTGCGCACTCTACGGAGTATAAACAAAGACACGTGGTAACGCGCGCACTCTCCGTGAGTATAAACAAAGACGTGCGGTAGCCCACGGGACGCGCGCACTCTACGGTGTATAAACAAAGACATGCGGTAACGCGCGCACCCTCTATTAGTATAAACAAAGATGCGCGGTAGCCCGCGGGACGCGCGCACTCTACGGAGTATAAACAAAGACACGCGGTAACACACGTACTCTACGGAGTATAAATAAAGACGCACGGTAGCCCGTGGGACGCGCGCACTCTACGGAGTATAAACAAAGACACGCGTTAACGCACGCACTCTACGGAGTATAAACAAAGACGCGCGGTAGCCCGCGGGATGCACGCACTCTACGGAGTATAAACAAAGACACGCGGTAACGCGCACACTCTCCGTGAGTATAAACAAAGACGCGCGGTAGCCCACGGGACGCGCGCACTCTACGGAGTATAAAAAAAGACGCGCGGTAGCCCGCGGGACGCGCACACTCTACGGAGTATAAATAAGACGCAGCGTCGAGGTCCACCTCCGCGCACACTCTACGGAGTACAAATAAGATGCAGCATCGAGGTCCGCCTCTGTGCGCACTCTACGGAGTATAAATAAGACACGCGGGGGGACGCCCCTGTGAGCACTCTACGGAGTATAAATAAGATGCGGATGTTGTCCCTGCGCACTCTACGGAGTATAAACAAGACGCGGATGTACCTGTGCACGCCTGGATGTTGTTCCTACGCGTACTCTTCAGAGTGTAAATAAGACATGGATGTTGTTCCCATGCACTCTATGGAGTATAAATAAGACACGGATGTTGTCCCTGCGCAGTCTACAAAGTATAAACAAGACGCGGATGTCCCTGCGCACGCGTGAATGTTGTTCCTATGCATACTCTTCAGAGTATAAATAAGACGTGGATGTTGTTCCCATGCACTCTAAATAGAAATTGTCTACAACACTAGAAATCAAATGACAGCAGTAAGCATCGTCACTGGAGCTTAAATCTAAAATAGTTAATCAAATCACAATCAGTATTAGACAATTATCATCATGGAGCATCAAACCCACAACCCACAATATTCCAGTTGAAACTTAATCCAGAGGAGATATCAACAATACTCACATAATATTAAACTAACTGGAAAAGATCAAGAGTAATATGGTGATACCAGAAAATACTCACAAACCAATGGCACTCAAAGCCATCGTGAAGAAAAACCGGGCAAGGCACGCCTAAGGGCGCTATTCCAAAAAACCAATCGTCCCACAGTGCCACGTAGAACGAACGAGGTCGTTGGAGATACAATGGCCAGATTGGCAAATTTGGACACACCAATTCACAAAGCTGAGGAACAGGGAATGCCGCACAAGACCAAGATGCACCAACCAAGTACACCCTAGAAGTTGAAGGAGTCGAAGCCTTCTTCCACCTCCAAATCGACCCATGACCAACCACAAGCAACACCTCCCGTTAGAGCAAATTCCCCACCAGGATCACATAGATCAGGGCACATAGGGAACCGGCTGGAAGTGCTCAATGGGGATCAAGACCTTGTCACTGATGACTTAGAATCGGCAGCGCAAGCACTCCAAATCCCTCCAAAACCTGAAGCCGGTCGATCAGAGGAGGAAGCAAAAGGGGGAAAACTCACTGGATTTCCGATCTGCCCAAGGAAGAAGAAGAGGCTACCTTATATAGAGGAGGCTTCGGATCGACGATGCGGTGGCTGTGAACAGTTGGCTCCTAGGAGCCTAGGCCAGTCCGCGCCTCTACGCCACCTCTCCAATCACCACCTCCCCAGTCGCCGCCCAAATCGCCCGCTGGGAGAGCAGCCAAGAGAGGGCATCCAACAGCCGAGCAGCCGAGAGACTAGGTTAAGTTGGAGGCCTAGTCTCCAGCCCCATCCCTTATTGAAGTCCCACCGACAGGTGGGCCCCACTAACAGGTGGACCCAAATCTCTTTTCTTTTCCTTTTCTCATTTTCTTCTTTTCTCTAATTAAGAAATTACCAAAATGCCCTTAAAAGCCAATACTTTATTAATTTGATAAAAAGATGCTCAAAGTCTTATTTAATATATAGCTATTCGATAATGGGTACCTTGCATGTTTGAACCCAAAGTCTAGCAACTACAACTCTGTACAGACAAAGGAGGACTTCACCTTGATCCAATGCCTTTATGTGAGAATTTTCACCCAAGTTACATTCTACACTAGGCGGCTTGCCCTTTTCCCTCTCGGGTTGGGACATTACGGTCATGTCCCCACATCTAGGTCATGGGTACTAAGTATACCCTTACCTTTATTTGATCGTGATCTCACGATCATACTCAAGTAGGTGAATTCTCTAGGGAATCCTGTAGGACAATTCCTGAAACCATATAGGTATTGAATTCACTAAGAGCTATTGCTCAACCTTCCATACATAAAGGTACTACAGCTAATGAGACCCATTAGATGTGCTCTCTAATCCCACACAGGTTGTTGTCCTAAAGCGTAGTTCACAGAATCTTTGATCTTCTAGGATAGGTTACAACCAATGTGAGCCTTTACACAGGTTTGAGCCCCATTTCCTTTGACGCTGCAAGGATGGCCTTCCGTGCCAATCCTTTGGTGAAAGGATCTGCCATGTTCCTTTCAGACTGGATGTATTTATTAAAATAACACCGTCTCTCTAGCATACCTTATCGACTTAAGTCATATTTTTGTATGTTTTGAGGACTTTATATTGTCCTTCCTACTCTTCGTCTTAACTAGTATGCTTTAGTTATCGTAGTAGGTTAATATAGCTAGAATTGGCTTTTCTAGAATAGGTAGATAAAAAAGGAGTTCTCTAATCCATTCTGTCTCTATAGCCGCTGAATCAAGTGCTACTAACTCAGCCTCCATGGTGGACCGTGTAAGGCTAGTCTATTTTGAAGACTTCCACAAAATAGCTCCACCTACTAGAATAAGTACAGAGCCACTAGTAGCCTTCATGTCATCCGAGTCATTGATCTGGTTAGAACCACTGAATCTTTCCAAGACCGCCTGATGGCCAGAATAGGGTATTCCCAATTTTGAGGTCACCTTTAAATATCTGAGTACCCTCTCTAGTGCTATCCAAGGATCATCTCCTGGATTGGCAGTATAATGACTCAACCTGCTTGCAACATATGAGATGTCTGGCCTCGTTGCACTAATTAAATACATTAAGGATCCAATTATTTGAGAATATTTAAGTTAGCCTTTTTCATGTCCAGTGTTTTTATGTAGCTTAACATTTGGATCATAGGGTGTGGTCACTGGCTTGCAGGCCATAACTTCAAATCTAGTTAGAACCTTGTCCACATAATGGGATTCTGAAAGAATAATTCCATTTTCACCCTTTATCAATTTGATGTTTAAGATAACATGAGCTTCACCCAGTTCTAGGAGAGAAAAGACTTCGTTCCATTGATTACAACCATGTTGGTCCCAAAAATTAATATGTCATCTACGTATAAACAGAAAATGACACCTTCATTCTCATTAAATCGATAGTAGACACATTTATCAACTTCGTTTACGCAAAAGCCAACCGAGGTCATAGTACTATAAAATTTCTCATGCCATTGTTTGGGAGCTTGCTTTAGGTCATACAAGAATTTAATCAATTGACATACTTTCTTCTCTTGCCCTTCAACCACAAAACCATTGGGCAGGTGCATATAAATCTCCTCGTCCAACTCTCCATGTTGGAAAGTGGACTTGACAACCATTTGATGTACTTGGAGTTTGTATGCGACAGCCAGTGCTAAAAGCACCTGAATTGTGGGTAAACAAGCCATAGGAAAGTATGTATCAAAGTAGTTTTCTTCTTCCATTTGCGTGAAACCTTTAGCCACTAAATGGGCCTTGTATTTTTCTATAGTACCATCAAGTCTACGCTTCCTTTTAAAGATCTATTTGTTGCCCACTGGCTTACATCCAGATGGAAGATTTGTAATCTCCTATATTCCGTTAACTATGATGGAATCCATCTCATTACGGACTGCCTCCTTCCAGTAATCTACATCCGAGGATGCATATGACTCTGAAAGGGTCTGTGGTTCATCATCATGACATAGGTGACATAGTCATTGCCAAGTGACTTTTCAGTCCTCTATCTCTTACTCCTCCTCAACTCCAACTCTAGAGCGGTGTCATCCACACTAGGAAGAACAGAGTATTCATATGAATCATTATGATCAATGACTTCATTTAGTCTCATAGGAAACACATGTTCAAAGAATGTTGCATCACAATATTCCATCACTATGTTGGTAGCAATGTCACTCACCACGGATTTGACCACTAGAAATCTATAAGTCATGCTATTTATAGCATACCCTAGAAGGACACAATCAACGGTCTTGGGACCGAGCTTTCTTTACTTCGGTAACGACACATGCACTTTTACACAACATCCCTAAGCTCTAAGAAATGATAAGTTAGGTTTTCTCCCCTTCCATCCTTCATTGGATGTTTCCTCTAGATTGCGAGGCGGTACCCTATTTAGGACATGATTAGCTATGAGAACTGCCTACCCCACCATGAGTCTGACATATCTAAACTGTGTAACATGGCATTCACCAAGTCACAAAGAGTCCAGTTCTTTCATTCATCTACTCCATTTGATTGTGGAGAATACGGTAGAGTAATTTCTTGAATTATTCCACCCTCTTCATAGAATTGGGAGAATTCCTTAGTAATATATTCACCACCTCGGTCCGATCTTAACCGTTTACTTTTCTTTTCTAGTCGATTTTCCACCTCAGCCTTGTATATTTTAAAATGCTCTAGTACTTTATCTTTTGACTTAAGTAATATAATAGTACTTAATTGCATCATCAATGAGAATGACGCTTGCCACCTTTAGTTGAAATTCTATTCATCTCACAAAGATCAGAATGAATTAGCTCAAGTGGAGAGGTGCTTCAACCTTCAAAGCTATTAAAGGTTTTCGGGGTTGCTTAGCTTGTACACACACACTTCACACTTTAAACCCTTTTCATAATTATAGCTTGGAATAAACTCACCTTGCTTAACTGCACAATGGCTACAAAGTTAACAAGACATAAACGATAGTGCCAAACATCATGAATTTTATTGCAATGAGAAACATTATTGCAATCAACCCTTCTCCTAGAAATAAAGAAAAATAAAATTGATCAGCACATATATGTCTGGTAGCATTTGTATCAATCCACCAATCAATTAATGGACATGCCATAAAGGTCTGAGGTACATACTTTTCTCAACTGGGGCTAGCCAGTGCGACATTTACTTTAGCATTACAGTTCTTGTGCTGACCAGGAGAAAGATCCCTGCCTTTACGAATGCGGCAATGGTTGGCATTATGGCTTGCCGCGATACAAACAAAGTAGATAATCTCCTCCTCCTTCATCCCTTTCTTCCCTTTTAGCTTGTTTTGGGCTGGATCTTGAACTTTTGTTTCCTACTGCGGGCAACATTATTGACCTCAACTTGATGAGCTTAGACTTGAGCCTTTCCTGCATTGTCACCAACTTTTTGCACATTTTTCGACATTAATAGCTGCTGACAACTCATTGGGAGTCAAGTGGTCTTTTATATGTCAGTGAGAGATCACAATGTCAAGCCACAAGGGTGCTAACTTAGTCAGGATGACGTTTACCTAGAATTTCTCTAGTAGGATGCTATCATACTAACTTCATCACATATATGGAGTTATAGCTCATGGAGCCGCTCCATCCCCGACTGTCCCTTGACCATCTTAAATTTCAAGTAATTAGTAGTTATGAATGACTCATTCCTATAATCCCTTCTGTAACATCCGGAAATTATGAATTCTGGGAAATGTGTAGTGCTTGAATTATTTTGAAATATATCTTCTCGATATTTGGATTTTAGTGGATTTCCTTTGAATTTTTGGTTGAGGTTCCAACAAATGAAGAAAATCATGAAAAATGAAACAAATAGAAAGTCATGAAGGAAATGTAAAAATAATAGAAAATTTTAATTTGAAATCAAATATGAAAAGATGATCCATCAAAAAGGGGAAGAGTATAACTTGAATCAAAATTTAAAATTCACTTTGGGCCTAGTAATAATAATAATATTAATAAATAAAGGTAAGTGAATAGAATATGTATATATATATAAACATATACCATAATAACAAATGAATAAATAAATGCAATGATCATGCTAGTAGGAAAATAAACAAATATATGTAATAAGATATGTATATATATATAGATGTAAATGTATATATACATATAAATAAATAAATATATAAAAAGGGGGCATGGCCAAGCCGGCCCAGGCCGGCCCACTTCTTCTCTCTTCTCCCTCCGTTCACTTCGGTAAAGCCTCGCCTCTCCTGCTTTGTCGCTGCTCGCCTCCTCGCCGCAACCTTGTGAGCTCTGTCGGTCATCGCCTGGCATCGTGCCTGTGCCGCTAGAGTCAGCTAGAGGACGTCGCCGCGTCATGCATAGTGCCACTGTCGCGTTGCCCCGACCACCTCACCGGACGCGCCGTTTCCCTCGTCACGCACAGTGCCCTGCCCCGTTGCATCCGCCTCGGCTCGCGTGTCATCAACTGTGTTGACAATGCTACTGTGCAATCACGCCCATACCGGCCATAGTCTCATCTCGAACGCTGTAGCAGCGCCGCCGCCACACCACCGTGATGACCCGCCAATCACTCCCTGTCACCCACCGCTTTTCCATGCTATAAAAGACCGCCCTCGTGTCCGGCAACTTCGCCACACTTCGCTCTATCTTCCACTCGAGGTAATTGGTCTCCCGTGCACTGCAACTCACCGGCGATGCCTTCTTCCCCAAATCCGGCCGGTGAGCAATCCATCGATTGGCGCCACCGTGGTGCGATTCCTCCTCACCGAAGCACCTCTGGAGCACCGCAACGCCGTTCTCCTCCTCTGCCAGACCTCCCATCGCCTGTACTTCGCCCGCACCGTGCGCCTCCTCCGCCCGTTGCCGTCGCACACCGCCAGCTCACCACCGCCAATCCCGAGCCGTGCCGACCCCCGTGGTAGACTCCCGAGCTCACCTAGATGCTCCCCTCTCGTTTAACTGAGCACTAGTGTCGTGCGCTACCGTAGCCACCACTCCCCTGTTCTGCCACCACCCATGGTCAGCGCCGGCCGATGCCCTAGCCAAACTGGCCGGCGAGGCTTCGCCTACGGGTAGGCGCGGGTCTGAGAAACCCATTTCTGGGATGCTCAGCTCCGGCCGCTGTCTCCTCCGCTGGCAGCGAGCTCGTCGAGCGTCGGTCGGAGGTAGAAGACGCACTGTAGCTTACGGTTAAGACAGTTAATTAACGATTAATGATGAGTAATTAATGCTAATGATGAGTAGTTAAAAATGATTACTCACTGACATGTGGGCCATGCCCTTTAAACTAAACAGTAACTGGTCCCACCTGTCATAGATACAGAGAAGGAAAAATAAAAATAAAAGAAAAATTAAAATTCTGCTGTGGGCCCCACCTATCAGATTTTATTTATTTTCGGATTTATTTAAACGAAGAGCTTCAAAAGGGTATAACTTATTCATTTTAACTTCAAATTGAGTTAAACAAATTTCTAAAATCATCTAAATTCAATATCTATCCAGTGGAAACAAAACCATAATTTTTGAAGCTCATCTGAATATTTGGTGAGAGTTTGTTTGGTTTACTGATTTTTAGGCTTAAGCAACTCTCGATGATCAAGACCTAGTCAACTGTGACCAAGTCAAGTCAATACTTTGATCATGTTGAACCAATATTTTTTGCAAATTAATTCGGTTTTAAATTATCAAATTGCATGTAATTATTTTATGTACAAGTATATGATTGATTTCTAGTTACTAGTTATATACCCATTAATGAACCCTCATTTGAAACACTTGAATATCTGAGCCTTGTCACCTTAGCAAAAATCAGAATGATAAAACTTTCAAAAATATGTCCGTAATTATACGCCACTGCTTAGAATTGCTTAGATGATCGGGGGCACCAAAATGCCCTAAGCATTACTTTCAATTATGAGAAACTGGTTTAGGAAGTTATGGTGAAAATGACTGGTGTATTTTTATATGACTATTTTATGTTCAAAAATCTCCAACTTGCTTAAATATCTGGGTGGATGGTTCGGGGGCCGGTGCAGTGGTGCACGAGAGTGTGGTTAGTGGTAGAATCGCCCAGATAACCCTAAAGGCTGAATCTTGTCATGACCTCCTGTGTACGACAAGTACAACCACAAGTCTATAAATTACAACCTAGCTTAGTAGATTTACTGGACCCTAAAAGTCATCTCATCGGTGGAGGAGGTGAGGTAGTGCAAGTGGCTATTTGTGTGACTACTTGAATGAAACACTTGTTGAGGGTGAAGGTTACCGCGACATGCTAGTTAGTGTAGGCAGTCCAGCTGCTAGCCGCACAGGGGTAGAACATCCTGCACAACTTATGGGACCCACCGCAAATGGGAGAAGCCCATATGTGTGAGATGATGGAAGGGGCGATGTATTTGGAATAGTTACTGTGATGATCTACTCAACCGCATGACTAAGGAATCGTGTGGAGCAACGAGCGGATCGTCTCTTGTGGGTAAAGTGTACAAACTCTGCAGAGTCAAAACTATTCGAATAGCCATGCACACGGTCAAGGGCAGACATGGGAACTTTACTAGATATAGTTCTATTTCCAAAAACTTTGAGAGTGGGATTGGATGAGAATGGACGGCGATGGAAAGCCCTAATTTGTGTTGCCTTAGGTATCGCCCTAGTGATAAGGTAAGCGATTATGACGCTGAAAAGTTAGCATATGGTGCAGAGACCATGTAATGGTGGATGGTATCTGGATCACTATTATTATTGCATTCCTTCATACTTTATATATTTTAGTTCAAACTGCTAGGTCTTAGGAAATTTCTAAGTAACATATTCTAAAAGCAATTGATGGCAAATAAAATAACTCGAGCCTTCCCTTGATAAGCCATGCATGTATTTACCGCATCCTATGTATTAGCTCACGGAGCACGGTGGATTGTGCTCATCCTCACATTACCAAAATCAGAAACAGGGACCCAAGACCACTATGCCTATGAAGATACCCCTGCAACGGATGGAGGAAACAATGAAGGAAACTAGGACGGCTTTTTCGATTTTGGGTCCTAGACAAGTAGACTTAATGGAAATTATGTGCACCTATATTATCTAAGTCTAGATAATATATGTTGTACACATTTACCACTTCGTCGCTTGCCTGTGGATTATGGTCTTACTTCTGCTTTTGCTTCTGATGTTGTCTTTTGTAATGTAGACATTTGGCCTGTTTGGCCCTTGTGTAAAATGTTGTCCGACGCGGTGTATTTTAAACTCTGATATGTAATATTATGGTTTAGTATGTTTCATGCAATATATGAGTTGATGCAGCAATGTACCTGTTAGCACTATCTACTGATCCAGAGAATAGTGCGGTGGAATCATAGGGGATTCTAGATATTGAAAAATCTGGGTTTGACACCTTCGAAATATTTTTCATCAAGTTTGTCTCAAAGTTGCTTGGCATCTTTGAAGTTAACGTATGCGTCGAACAGCCGGTTGGATAAGAGGGCTTACAAACAGGCTAAGACTGAATTATTCGCATCCTCCCACCGCGTCATTTCGGCTGTTTCTAATGGGAACGTTGGAGGATAAATTGCGGTTTTAGCACAAATTCAGTTTTAATTCAATCAATAACTACTATAAATAAAGCATATTTCCAACAGCATAAAAAATATCACAACTAGCATGATCACATGTAAATACTCCATGACAATTAACCTGGATAGTATACTCAATGCATGGAGCAAGTGAACTATTAAAACCAACAACAAGCTCATGTTTTAATATTGATTATTGATCTCAAATGCAGAGTTGCTCAATATTAGTTCTTGGCCTTCTCAATACTTTGTCTATACTCTTCACGAAATAGAAATGACATCTAGAGTTTATATTTTGATCTCTAAGATATGCTTTACTGAAATTTTCATAGAACTTTGCAATATCACACAAGGAAACAATTACTGTCAGCTAATTGAATAATATCAAAGTAAGATGATCTCAAGACAGTCTAAGAAACGTGATCGACATTCAAAGAAAAGGATCATAGAACCTTAAAATCTGTAAGGATCCCTTCTGATGGCCGAACACAATCAATAGAAGTTGATACAAAAGAGACCATAGAACTAAATGATATAGTACAACCGACAAAAATTGTCTACAACATTAGAAATCAAATGACAGTTGTAAGCATCACCAGTAGAGCTTGAATCTAAACTAGTTAATCAAATCACTTTCAGTATTGGACAATTATCACCATGGAGCATCAAACCCATAGCCCACAATATTCTAGTTGAAACTTAATCCAGAGGAGATATCAACAATACTCAAATAATATTAAACTAACTGGAATAGATCAAGAGTAATATGGTGATACCACTAAATACTCACAAACCAATGGCAGTCAAAGCCACCATGAAGAAAAACCGGGGAAGGCATGCCTAAAGGCGCTATTCGAGAAAACCAATCGCCCTGCTTTGCTGCGTAGAACGGACATGGTCGTCGGAGATACAATGCCCAAATTTGCAAATCAAAACACACCAATTTGCAAATCTGAGGTACAGGGAATGCCGCACAAGACCAAAGATGCACCGGCCAAGTACACCCAAGAAGCTGAAGGAGCCAAAGCCTTCATCTACCTCCAAATCAACCCACGGCCAACCACGAGCAACACCTTCCATTAAAGCAAGTTTCCCACCAGAATCACGCAAATCAGGGCACATAGGGAATTGGCAGGAACTGCTCAAAGGGGATGAAGACCTTGTCATCGATGACTTAGAATCGGTGGTGCAAGCACTCCAAATCCCTCCAAAACCCGAAGCCGAGGTCGATTAGAGGAGGAAGCGAATGGGGAAAACTCAATAGATTTTTGATCTGCCCAAGGAACAAAGAAGAGGGTGCCTTATATAGAGGAGGCTTCAGATTGGCGACGCGATAGCTGCGAATGGCCAGCTTTGAGGAGCTCGGGCCAGTCTGCGCCTCCAGCGCCACCTCTCCAGTCAGCACCTCCCCAATCGCTACCCGAGTCGCCCACTGGGAGAGCATCCGAGAGAGAGGGCATCCAACAGCCGAGCAGCAGAGAGACCAGGTCGGGTTGGAGACCGAGTCTCCAGCCCCATCCATTATTGATGTCCCACCAATAGGTGGGCCCCACTGATAGGTGGACCCAAATCTCTTTTCTTTTCCTTTTCTCATTTTCTTCTCTTATCTCATTGAGAAATTACCAAAGTGCCCTTAAAAATCCAACAGTGAACACATTGAAAACTCATCGTAATGGAAACAGACAAATAGAATGGCTTATTTCAACTTATGACTTATGGCTTCTCTCGAACATGCAAACGGGAGGATTCTCCGCCGCCGTTTTGAAACGGTTCATCGGGGTAGTCTTTTAGAAGCGCCTTATTAGCTTTCGGTTTTGCACAAGTACTCGTACTAGTAGCCAAAATCTATAAGCCACAACCTAAAAAATAGACCCATTAAATGTGCTTTTTATTCCTTAGGCAATCGATCAGGACCGTTGATTGCTTGATTCGACAGCTGGAAGGGCCCGACGTTCCGATGATTCCCAGATTGAATGGTCCTGGCCGTTGATTACTTGATGCTGTGATTGAAAGCTCCTGCCCACGGAAGCTGATTGCCGTACATGTGACAATAGACCACAGACCTTGCAAATGACAGCAACAGAATCTTGAGCACTTGCGCTACTGCCCCTTGATGTTGGCAACTTGGCATGTTGCTGCTCTGAAATTTTCTCTTGGTCCAGAGCTGCCCAGCCGTACACGTCCTCCAAAGCACAGCAACGACTAGCCGATGACTAGATGCTAAGCTAGACTCCAAACAGCACTGTCCCTGTAGCCACCATGCACCAAGTTGCTGTCCATTCTGTTCTTATCCCCCAGGTCTCCCAGCCAAGAGTTCTGACCAAGTAGACCTGGCCAGAGAGGCCGGTTCAACCGTGTTGGTCCAAAGACATAGTATTATTATCTTGATTCAGACACGGTACGACATAAACAGTAATAGATTATATCAGTCTAGCCCAATTAGACTGATGTGGTTGGGTCAGCACCTCGATACGGTGGATCGGTCCGACATGGCACGAATAGTAACTTTTATGTGGTAGTTTAGTAAAATTACTTATGGTTAACAGTAAAATTACTTGTGTTTGGGTTACTACACTTTTCTAAATACGGACGGATGACTTAGTAGTAAAATTACTTGTGGCTAGTAGTAAAATTACTTATCACTAGCAGTAAAAATACTTACGACTCAGTGACTGATAGTAAAATTATTTACGACTAGCAGTAAAATCAATAAAAAATCGGTGGCCTGTTTAGTTAAGTGTGTTTAGACCGGCTTAGCACCGTCTAACCTTTTTCTGTGTTGTGTATGGGTCAAAGGACAAGCACATAGATTGACACGATAGGATAAATTATTTAGATCAGCTATATCAAATTTAATCTGATTATGCTCTATTCAAATTCATGTTGTGTCATGTTGGACGGCCCAATTTGCCTGGCCTGTTGCCATGGTACTTGAGCAGCCGTTCCTGAGCCACAAACTGAGGCTGGTCCACGTGTCGTTCGTCGCGTCGTATCCTGCCGCCATTGGTCGAGATCGGAACGCCAAAAAGCGAGCTATATCCATCTCAGATCCAGGCCTAAAAATCTGTGACGCAGCTGCTCCGGTGCCTCCGGTTCCATCCGTTCTTCCTATTTCCTTGCGGGTCTATCCTACCTAGTCACGACTCACGACTAATCCTAGTGTTCTTGTGCTCCCATCAAGTAGCATACTAGCAATGGAGACTTCTTGCTTCCTGACCTCCAAACCCTCCCCCAAGAGCATGGCGTTGCCGTCGCCAGCCGGCGTCGCGAAGCCCAAGCTTCATCTGCTCTTTGGCAACAGGCGTGCGAGATCGTCTGTCACTTGTGAGTGATTTCCGACTCCATCCATGGAGTTCGTGCACTTGCTGCCTTGCTTGATAAGTACGTACTGTGCTAATTAGATGCAATTTTTGTTCACTTTCAGGTTGCAGCTACAACGCACGGTCGTCGGAGGACGGCGCTGTGCCGGCGATCGACCCCGACTGGCGGTCGTTCCGCGCGCAGCTCTACTTCAACGAGCAGTACTCTAAGAGCGTCGACCCGGCCGTGGCGGCGGTTGCGGCGGCGGCAGCGATGCCGGAACCGGTGAAGATCGGTGACAAGTGGGCGCACCCGCTGGTGGAGCCGGAGAAGGGGTGCCTCCTGATCGCGACGGAGAAACTGGACGGGTCGCACATCTTCGAGCGCACGGTGATCCTCCTCCTGTCCGCCGGCGTGTTGGGTCCTGTGGGCGTGATCCTGAACCGGCCGTCGCTCATGTCCATCAAGGAGGCGCAGGCCATCTTTGCGGACAACGACATCGCCGGCGCCTTCTCGGGGCGGCCGCTCTTCTTTGGCGGGCCGCTGGAGGAGTGCTTCTTCCTGCTGGGGCCGCTGGTGTCCGCCGGCGACATGGTCGGCCTGACGGGGCTGTTCGAGGAGGTGATGCCGTGCCTGCGCTACGGGACGCGGGAGAGCGTGGGGTGCGCAGCGGAGCTGGTGAAGCGCGGGGTGGTCGGCGTTAGGGACTTCCAGTTCTTCGACGGCTTCTGCGGGTGGGAGCGCGAGCAGCTGCGCGACGAGGTGCGCGCGGGGCTGTGGCGCGTCGCCGCCTGCAGCCCCGCCGTGCTCGGGCTCGCCAGCGTCGTCAAGGGCGGGCTCTGGGAGGAGGTGCAGGGGCTCGTCGCGGAGAGGAGGGTGTGGTGAGTGGTCAAATCCTATGTGCACTGTGTTGGCACAACCGAGGGATCAAATGCATATGAGAACAAATAAACACAGAAGAGATTTTTTTAGTGGCGATGTACATCTTTTCTTCTTTCTTTGTTATTCCCTCGCAACTCATGGCTTAATAAGAAGTACACAATTTAAATAAGCCTCATGCACACATGATCACACAACCTATACTTCACGCACCTACTTACTCTACTACCTAGACTACCTATGATCCAGTTTTACCAACCACAACTCCTTACGACTCGCACACAGCGCGCATTACCCACAAGACTCAGTCCAGCGTCCGGACTTTTATGACTGCTTTCGGTACTCGGACGCTTACGACTGTCCTCTGTACTCGGATGTTAACGACTATGTCTGCTACAGTACTCTTACGTGTACGACTTACGATCATAACTGCTACAATACTCTTACGAGTACGACTTATGATCATAATTGCTACAATAACCGGCCGTGCTATAGTAACCGATCGACTATGATTGCTGCACGTACTCAGGCGCTCTGACTTCAACACATACTCGGATGCTCCGATTTCAACACGTAATCGGGCACATGAGTACTCGACACATGATATACAATACTCGAACATACAAATATTCGACACACGACTATACAGTACTCGACACATGACTACACACTACTCGAACACACGAGTACTCGACACCAACCACTATCAACAATAAGATTAGTTCCAATAATCAACTCGCTAATCTTGTTGTCATTATTTTTTGAGTACCTACTCGCCAAACTTCATAGCAGCACCGGTTCTTCATCCGCCACAATGAGATGCGTCCTTCGTTCCTTAGCTTGTGGCACTCACTAGCAAAATGCCCACGCATACCATGGTTGTAGCATTTTATCTTCTTTTTATTGAACTTGCGCTCACTGGTGTGGGAGTCATTGTTGTCCTCGTCGTCATCATGGACATCTCTACGACCACCACCACCTTTGACGTGGCCATTGTTAGTGATATGCCCTAGAGGCAACATGAAGATGTTGTATATATCACATACTATGTTTATGATACATTACTTTGTTTCTTGAAATAGACATTATCATTATTGATCAATGAGTATGTGACTTATTCATGAGACTCTTAATGCCAAAATGTTGCTATTTCTAAATGATCCCTGATCATATATCATATGAGGAACAAATATGATTCAAAGATCAGCATATGTATTGATTGATGATCATGTCTCATGGATCATGGTATGGTGATACCAAATCAATAATATGGACATGTGTTAGTGAACATATGTTGGATAGACCCGCCATGAGACACTGCAGAGATTCCATGTGTCATCAGTTGGTCTCAAGTAGTGTTTATGTAGAATCCTTAGACTTGAGATCATCATGGTTCTCAACATGCGTAGTAGCTTATTTTGGGACTACTAAACACTACTCCGTAACTGGGTAGTCATAAAAGTAGTCTTCGGGTTTGCCATGAAATATGTAGTGGGATGTGAATGATCAAGATAGAATTTGCCCCTCCTTATGGGAGAGATATCTCTAGGCCCCTCGATGTAATGAATTATGAAAGTGCATGGCCATGCCAAGGTGATTGAGGAGTCAGTCACAAGTTTATAATCCATCACGGTATCAAGAGAGTGGTTGAGCTATTAAGAGGATGACACAGGTCTCGCCTTGAGCTCAATCTATATCGTGAGGCAAAGGGATTCGTACATGAGAACATTACAGGTTCAGCCGATATGATCTTTACGTATACTTTGGGGTTAATATGTCTTACTAGAGGCCGCTATTAACAGGGTGACCGGAAAGGCGTTTCCGGGTCGTGACCAAGTATACGTGAACCTACAGGGTTGCACGCTTAACGGGTTGGAACACTAATTCGAATATGTTTCGGATATGGGCTCAATTCGGATAGAGATCCGAATAGACTCCTATTGGGCCTCGGTCCACAAGGCCCAAGTGAGGAGGTCTATATATATGGAGGCCAGGGGCTGAGGGGGACACTACTGTTAACCTCTAGCATAACCCTAGCCGCCACCTCTCGAGCCAAACCCTAGTCGCTCACGAGTGCTAGTACACTCGCGATCGGCGTTCCAGCCCCGGACGTGTGGATACCGGTGGAGGCGCTGCTCGTTGCGGTGTTGATCGGCATCAACAACCTACAGATTGGATCTGCTCGTGGTATGGTTTATCGCATGGAGGAGACGATCTGTTCGGGACGATCGGCTAATTCCACTACTACCTCGACGTGCGTGGTTGGATCGATTTCTCCAACTCTTCTTCCGCTGCGCTGCGCGTCTAGTGGTAACGATCCATGATCCCTCTTTAGCATGATGTCCTTGTGTGCACGGTAGAAAAGTTTTATTTTCTGCTTTCGTAGCCTACACGCAATCCTTTAGCCATCGCCATGCTCATGGTTTTTCTTTGCGCCACTGCCTAACCCTTCTCCACTCTTCCTCTCTTTAGTGTTGTGGGTCTACCATTGCATGCGTATGAGCAACAAATGCTCACTCTACTTTTCATCGGATGCGTTCATCATAGGCTTTGTACCGCCTGATAAGGTCTTCGATGGTGAGCTTCTTCAAGTCCACGCACTGATCGATGTAGGTGATGAGCTGCATGTAGCACGCTGGGGCATCATGAAGAAACCTATGAACAACAGTAATTTCATCCACCATGGTGTTGCCCAACGCACGGATGCCGGTGACAACATATGCCACCTGACCGACGAAGTCTTCAATGGTCTCCCCTTCCTCCATCTTCAGTGCCTCTAACTCCCTCTTGAGGGTCTGCAACATGGCCTCACACACACGCTTGTACCCCATGTGTGCTGTCATGATTGCCTCCCATGTTGATTTCATCATGTGTTTCCTGACGAGAGAAGACATGACTTGCTCCGGCACGGCCTGGTAGATGGCGTACAATGCCATCTGATCCTTTTGGTACCCCATGGCACCAAGCTCCACAGCTTCACACACGTTCTGTGCCAAAAGAGCAATACACATCTTCATCGCCCAAATCATGTAGTTCGTGAGGGTAAGCTGAGGGTACGACAATGTCACCACGATCTCCCTCTTCACCACTGCGAGGTAGATGGATCACCACATAGCAGGCCTCGCACAGTGGATAGAGACACAATCATTCTTTAACTGATAAAGTTAAATTCAAATCAGCAGGCTTTGTCCAAGGGATCTCTAACAGTAAGGTGGTTCCACCTGTTGCTTCGACCTCTCAGAAGGCGAAGCCTCATCATGCTACTTCTACCTCTCAGTAGGTGAAGTACCATTGTACCTTCTGTCAGAATGATGAACACTCGATCGAGAGATATTTCAGGCGCACCAAGATCGCGCGTAGAGACCATGTTGATGCTCTTAGACGTATTCAGGGTCAGCCCCAGACCTTGAGTGCACCTAAGACCAACACGAGGTCGAGAGTTGCTTCATCTGATGGGTTTGGGCAGCATCAAGGACTTGGTTTTTCTGATTCTTCTAGTTTTCGTCCTCGATATGCCCCTGGTCGTGACTTCCACCGTTCTGAGGGTAGATCTCGTTTCCCTCGTCGAGATGGCTACCCGCGGTGTGATCAGCGTGTTGTTGATACTCCGACTCGCTTTCCCATAGCAGTCGGACCCAACAACAGCTTCAGGTCTGCACACGGACCTTCTACTTCTTTGGGCGACAGAGAGCGTATGGTAGCTAGAGGTCAGTCGTGTGTGGCTACTTCTTCTGCTCGACGTGTTACTCAGTATTGGGTGCCAAAATCTCTTTTGATTTATCCCAGTACTGAGCCTTCACTCTCTTTTTGACTCAGGTTCGCTGGGTTGGGAAGAGAGAGGTTTGGCTTGTAGACACTGGTTGTTCTCGTCATATGACCGGAGACTCCCGTTGGTTCTCTTCCTTAGCCCGCGCTCCAGGTGATGAGACTATCACCTTTGGAGACGCTTCGTGTGGCGCGTCATCGCTAAAGGTATTGTGCGCGTTAATGATTCATTTATTTTAAAAGATGTTGCCTTAGTGAGTAAGCTACAGTATAATTTGCTTTCAGTCTCTCAGCTTACCGATGACGGTTATGAGGTGAGTTTCAAGAAAAACAATTGCAAAATTCTTGATTCTTCGGATAGTCTGGTTTGCGGGATTTCTCGTTATGGGAGGATCTTTCGTGCTGATTTTATTGAGTCTTCTGGTGATCCTCTCAGGTGTTTAGTTGCTTCTGAGTCCCGTGACCTTACTTTCGGGCATAGGAGACTTGGTCATATTGAATTTAACCATTTGACCCGAGTTAGCGGCCATGATCTCATTCGTGGTCTATCGAAACTCAAGATGGTCAAAGATCTAGTTTGTTCTCCATGCCGGCACGGCAAGATGGTTGCCGCTTCTCATCCTCCGGTCACAGTGACTATGACCGATGCACCAGGACAGCTGCTCCATACGGACACAGTTGGACCAGCTCAAGTGCAGTCAGCAGGAGGGAACTGTTATGTCCTTGTCGTGGTCGATGACTTCTTGAGGTATTCTTGGGTGTTTTTCTTAGCCTCGAAGGATGAGATATATACACATTTTTGCGGTTTTTTTAGTAAGCTTTCTGTTGAGCTCCCGGGTGCCCTTCGAGCAATCCGCAGTGACAATGGCACGGAGTTCAAGAATTCTTACTTTGAGAGATTTGCGATGAGACAGGTGTAGAGCACCAGTTCTCTTCTCCATACGTCCCTCAGCAGAATGGCGTTGTGGAGAGGAAGAACCGTACTCTGGTCGAGATGGCCAGGACGATACTTGATGAGTACTCTACACCGAGGAAGTTTTGGGCTGAGGCTATAGCCACCGCATGTCATGTTTCGAACCGAGTTTTTCTCAGGGCACACTTGCATCGCACTTCTTATGAGTTGAGATATGGGCGAAAGCCTAGTGTCTCGCATTTCCATGTGTTTGGATGCAAGTGCTTTATTCTGAAGTCCGGGAACCTAGATAAGTTCGAGTCACGTTCTTGTGATGGTATTTTTCTAGGTTACTCGCCTTCTTCGCGGGCTTATAGGGTCTGGAACTGCGAAACTAGTAAAATGGTAGAGACCTGCGAGGTGACCTTCGATGAGGCCAGTCCGGGGACTAGGCCCGATATCTTAGGTTCTTTAGAGCAATCCGAGACCATCTTTATGGATGATGCGGATGATGGAGATGATGGTTATCGACCTGATCCAATGCCTCATCCTCCCCTTGAGGTGCCTTCTTCCACTGCACCTCGAAGAGATCAGCCCATGCCTTCTACTTCATCTGGAGCTAGTGGCTCTGTTCCTACCTCATCAGATCATGAGGTAGAGGCCACTTCTTCATCTCATCCAGGACCTCCCCGAAACATCCAAAAAGACCATTCTTCTGAGCAGATGATTGGAAACCTCTTTGAGCGCGTCACACGCTCAAAGTCTGGCTTGTCACAATTCTGTCTCCATTCTGCCTTCTTAGCCTCCTTTGAGCCCAAGGATGTTTGTCATGCACTATATGATGAGTCTTGGGTCAATGTCATGCATGACGAATTAGAGAATTTCGAGAGAAACAAGGTCTGGTCGCTTGTTGAGCCCCCTCGAGGTCACAATGTCATTGATACCAAGTGGGTGTTCAAAAACAAGCAGAGTGAGGATGAGGTAGTCATTCGAAACAAGGCTAGACTAGTAGCTTAGAGCTTCTCCCAGGTTGAGGGTCTCGATTTTGAGGAGACCTGTAGCCCCTGTAGCTAGACTAGTAGCCCCTGTAGCTAGACTTAAGGCCATTAGAATCATGCTTGCTTTCGCAGCTACTAAGGGTTTCAAGTTTTACCAGATGGATGTCAAGAGTGCCTTCCTCAATGGGTTTATTGAGGAAGAAGTCTATGTGAGACAGCCTCCAGGTTTCGAGAACCCCAAATACACAAACCATGTCTACAAGCTTTGCAAAGCCTTGTATGGACTTAAGCAGGCCCCTAGAGTTTGGTATGAGAGGCTTAAGTCCTATTTGTTGAGTCATGGTTTTGAGATGGGTAAGGTAGATAAGACCCTGTTCATCGTACGCATGGCACTAACCTTCTGCTCATCTAGATTTATGTGGATGACATCATCTTTAGCGGCTCTTCTCATGCTCTCGTTTCACAGTTCTCAGATATCATGAGCACCGAGTTTGAGATGAGCATGATGGGTGAGTTGACCTTCTTCCTTGGCTTCCAGATCAAGCAGACTCGGGAAGGTACTTTCTTGCATCATGGCAAGTACACTCGTGAGCTCCTGAGACGCTTTGACATGAGTTATGGTAAGCCAGTGTCAACTCCCATGGCATCCACAGCTTCACTTGACCCAGATGAGGATGGCAAGCCAGTTGACCAAAAAGAGTACAGAAGCATGATTGGCTCCCTCTTGTACCTCACTGCCTCGAGACCGGACATACATTTTTCTGTGTGTTTTTGTGCTCGGTTTCAGGCTTCTCCTTGCGAATCTCACCGCCAGGCGGTGAAGCGCATTCTTCGGTACCTTCGAGCTACCATTGACTATGGTATCTGGTACTCTTCCGCTTCCTGTCTTTCCCTTAGAGCCTACTCGGATGCAAACTTTGCCGGCTGTAGGATAGATAGGAAGAACACTTCTGGTACCTGCCAATTCATTGGCACTTCTCTTGTCTCTTGGTCTTCTAGGAAGCAGTTCGGTGTTATACAGTCCACTGCAGAGGCCGAGTACGTTGTCGCGCCCGATTGTTGCGGCTGTGTACTTTGATGGCTTCGACCCTGCGGGACTTTGGGTTAGTTATAGACAGTGTTTCACTCTTTTGTGATAACACTTCTGCTATTAACATCGCGAAGAACCCAGTGCAGCACTCTCGGACCAAGCACATTGATATCCGATATCACCTCCTTAGAGACCATGTGGAGTGTGACCACCAGTTGGCTGACATCTTTACCAAGCCTTGGATAGCTCTAGGTTTTTAGCCTTGCGGGGAGAGCTTGGGGTGGTTTGTCTTTATGGACTGTAGTGAGCTTCTTTATGTGTTATTAATTCGACATGTGCAAAATTATGAAAATTTAGATTAGCACATGGTTCATTCAAGTCAACACAAGGAATATCAAAAGATTGCACTACAGCAGGTATATACTCACAAGGTTGCTCTATGTCTTGTTGTAGCACCATATCAGTACAGTGAGCGATGATAGCACCATGTTCTTTACCTTTATGGCTCTCCTCAGATGATGTAAGTGCATCCATCTCCTTATCTTCATTCTCAACCAATGGGGTCAGTGATTCAATCAGCTCATGCTCCTCTTCGGCATGGTTCTCAACTACCTGTAAGTTGTTAGTCACAGAAAAGGGCACAAACACAAGTTGTTCTCATGTTTCTTATCATCAAGCACTCTCAATTTCTCCTTAATATGACTTTCAATCTTACAAGCAAGTATAAACAAATGAGAGAGAGAATTATATTCTTTGTGAATAAGAAGGTTTTGAATTTCGTTATTAAGCCCACGTAAAAATCTATTCTCTGTAGCCTTAGCATGTTCCTCTAAGCCACAATGCAATAAACGAGTTTTGAATTCATGATAATATTCCCTTACAGATCTATTACCTTGGTCTAAGCGCTGCAATTTCTTACGCATATCACGTTTAAAAGCAGGAGGAACAAATCTAGCACGCATAGCTACCTTCAATCTATCCCATGTATCAGGTGCTAAACCAGAATTAACTACATGAGTCCACCAAATGATAGCAAAATCTTTAAATTCACTAGTAATTTGTCTGACTCAATGCACTTCAGGAACTAGATGGGCATTAAATTTTTTTTCAACTGTCATCTCCCAATCTAGATAAGTTTCAGCATCATAAACACCGACAAAAGATGGTATGGTAAACTTGACTTTAGCAAATGGGTCATCATTAGCACGAGCATTGTAGTGCTGAAAATTATTACCTCCCATACCGTGATGGTTTTGATGTAGGCGGTGTCGTGGGCGTGCATCTTGGGCAGCAAATGCAGCACCGGCGTCACAGTTTTGTCTCTCATTTTCATCTCCCTCCTCACGATCTTGGCCCACATCGTGATCATACTCGCCCCTAGAGCTATCCAAAGGCTTGGTAAAGATGTCAGCCAACTGGTGGTCACTCTCCACAAACTTGAGCACTATGTCACCCTTCTCCACATGGTCTCGAAGGAAGTGATATCTGGTATCAATATGCTTGGTCCGAGAATGCTGCACTGGGTTCTTAGCAATGTTAATCGCAGAAGTGTTATCACAAAAGAGTGTAACACTGTCAATAACTAACCCAAAGTCCCGCAGGGTCGAGACCATCCAAAGTACTGTCGCAAAGAATCGGCGGCAGCAACGCACTCGACCTCTGCGGTGGGTATGCAACACCGATGCTTCCTCGAGGACCAGAAAACAAGAGAAGTGCCAATAAATTGGCAGGTACCAGAAGTGCTCTTCCTATCTATCCTACAGCCAGCAAAGTTTGTATCTGAGTAGGCTCTCAAGGAAAGACAGGATGAGGAAGAGTACCAGATACCATAGTCAATGGTAGCTCGAAGTTACCGAAAAATGCGCTTCACCGCCTGGCGGTGAGATACGCGAGGAGAAGCCTGAAACCGAGCACAAAGACACACCGCAAAGTGTATGTCCGGTCTCAAGGCAGATGATGCCATGGGAGTCGACACTGGCTTACCATCACTCATGTCAAAGCGCCTCAGGAGGTCACGAGTGTACTTGCCTTGATGCAAGAAGGTACCCTCCCGAGTCTGCTTGATTTGAAGCCAAAGAAGAAAGTCAACTCACCTGTCATGCTCATCTCAAACTCGGTGCTCATGACACCCGAGAACTGTGAAACAAGAGCACGGGAAGAGCCGCCAAAGATGATGTCATCTACATAAATCTGGACGAGCAACAGTTCAGTGCCATGCCGGCGAATGAACAAAGTCTTATCTACCTTACCCATCTCGAAACTATGACTCAACAAATAGTACTTAAGCCTCTCATACAAAGCTCTAGGGGCCTGCTTAAGTCCATACAACGCTTTTAAAAGCTTGTAGACATGGTTTGGGTATTTGGGGTTCTCGAAACCTGGAGGCTGTCTCACATAGACTTCGTCCTCAATAAAGCCATTAAGAAAGGCACTCTTGACATCCATCTGGTAAAGTTTGAAACCCTTAGAAGCCGCAAAAGCAAGCAGGATTCTAATGGCCTCAAGTTTAGCTACAATGGCAAAGGTCTCCTCAAAATCTAGACCCTCAACTTGGGAGAAGCCCAGAACTACCAATCTAGCCTTGTTCCGAATGACAACCCTGTCCTCACTCTGCTTGTTCTTGAACACCCACTTAGTCCCAATGACATTGTGACCTCGAGGGGACTCAACAAGCGAACAGACCTTGTTTCTCTCGAAATTCTCTAATTCCTCATGCATGGCATTGACCAAAGACTCATCAGATAGAGCATGACTAACATCCTTGGGCTCAAAGGTGGCAACAAAGGCAGAATAGAGACAGAAATATGACATGCCAGACTTTGAGCGAGTGACGCGCTCAAAGAGATCTCCAATAATCTGCTCAGAAGGATGGTCTTTTTGGATATGTCGGAGAGGTCCTGGATGGGATGAGGAAGTGGCCTCTACCTCATGAGCTGACGAGGTAGGAACAGAGCCACTAGCTCCAGAGGAAGCCGAAGGCATGGGCTGATCACCTGGAAGTGCAATGGAAGAAGGCACCTCAAAAGGAGGATGAGGGACTGGATCGGGTAGACAACCCTCATCTCCATCGTCCTCATCATCCACAAAGATGGGCTCGGACTGCTCTAAAGAACCTGAGATATCGGGCCTAGTCCCCGGACTGACCTCGTCGAAGGTCACCTCACAGGTCTCTACCATTTTACTAGACTCGCAGTTCCAGACCCTATATGCCCACGAAGAAGTCGAGTAACCTAGAAAGATACCATCACAAGATTGTGACTCGAACTTGTCTAGGTTCCCGGACTTCAGAATGAAACACTTGCAACCAAACACACGAAAATGAGAGACACTGGGCTTTCGCCCGTATCTTAGCTCATAAGAAGTGCGATGCAAGTGTGCCCGAAGAAAACCTCTGTTCGAAACATGGCACGCGGTCGCAATAGCCTCAGCCCAAAACTTCCTCAATGTAGAGTACTCATCGAGCATCGTCCTGGCCATCTCGACCAAGGTACGGTTCTTCCTCTCCACGACGCCATTTTGCTGTGGGACGTGCGGAGAAGAGAACTGGTGCTCTACACCTGTCTCGTCACAAAACCTCTCAAAGTAAGAATTCTTAAAATCCGTGCCATTGTTACTGCGGATCGCTCGTAAGGCACCCGGAAGCTCAACAGAAAGCCTATTGACAAGACCTCGGAAATGTGTAAATATCTCATCCTTCGAGGCTAAGAAAAATATCCAAGAAAACCTCGAGAAGTCATCGACCACTTCAAGGACATACCACTTCCCTCCTGCTGACTGCACTCGAGCTAGTCCAACTTTGTCCATATGGAGCAGCTGTCCCGGTGCATTGGTCATAGTCACTGTGACCGGAGGATGAGAAGCGGCAACCATCTTGTTGTGCCGGCATGGAGCACAAACAATATCTTTGACCATCTTGAGTTTCGGCAAACCACGAATGAGATCATGGCCGCTAACTCGGGTCAAATGGTCAAATCCAATATGACCAAGTCTCCTATGCCAGAAAGTAAGGTCACGGGACTCAGAAGCAACTAAACACCGGAGATGATCACCAGAATACTCAGAAAAATCAGCACGAAAGATCCTCCCATAACGAGAAATCCCGCAAACCAGACTACCCGAAGAATCAAGAATTTTGCAAGAGTTTTTCTTAAAACTCACCTCAAAGCCGTTATCGGTAAGCTGAGAAATAGAAAGCAAATTATACTGCAGCTTACTAACCAAGGCAACATCTTTCAAAATAAAAGACTCATTAATGTGCACTGTACCGTTGGCGATGACGCGCCAAGACGAAGCGTCTCCGAAGGTGATCGTCTCATCACCTGAAGCACGAGCTAGGAAAGAGAACCAACGAGAGTCCCCGGTCATGTGTCGAGAACACCCGGAGTCAACGAGCCAAACCTCTCTCTTCCCTGCCTGGCGAACCTGAGTCAACAAGAGAGTAAAGTCTCAGTACTGGGGTAAATCAAGAGTGATTTTGGCACCCAATACTGAGTAACACGTCGAGTAGAAGAAGTAGCCACACACAACTGACATCTATCTACCCTACGCTCTTTGTTGCTCAAGGAAGCAGAAGATCTAAGTGCAGACCTGAAGCTGTTGCTGGATCCGACTGCTATGGGAGAGCGAGTCGGAGCACCGGCAACATGCTGATCACGCCGTGGGTAGACATCTCAACAGGGGAAACGAGATCTACCCTCAGAACGGCGGAAGTCACGACCAAAGGCATATCGAGGACGAAAATCAGTAAAAGCAGAAAAGCCAAGTCCTCGATGCTGCCCAACCCATCAAGCTGAACAGTCCTAGGCCTCGTGTTGGTCTTAGGTGCACTCAAGGTCTGGGGCTAACCCTGAATACGCCTAAGAGCCTCAACACAGTCTCTACGCGCGATCTTGGCGCGCCTGAAACATCGCTCGATCAAGTGTCCATCCTTCTGACAGAAGGTGCAATGATACTTCACCTTCTGAGAGGTAAAAGTAGCATGATGAGGCTTCGCCTTCTGATAGGCCGAAGCAACAGGTGAAATGACCTTGCTGTCAGAAATCCCTTGGACAAAGCCCGCTGACTTGAATTGAACTTTCTCAGTACTGGGCTCAATCTCGATCACACCTGGTGCTGTGGGTCGAAGAATAGCAGGTGGATGCTTCCTCATGTCCTCATAAAAATCGTATACTAGACCTTGTTGAAAATCTTACATTGGTCTAGAATAAGATTTAGCTTCTTCTTGCCTCCTACAAATCTCTCAAGAGTGTTCATAAGGTACTGACACTCACGAAAGAGAGAGGTGCAAGAAGAGCAGGGGGAAGAAGAGACAGCAGCAGGTAAGGGAGTAGAGAAAGAACCAGTAGCAGAAGAATGAATAGCTTGTTCACGCACAGCCAACTCAGAATGGACAGTCCTACTACTAGTCAAGTGGTTCACGTCGCTAGGCGTCTCCACCTTACCCTTGAGCTTCTCCTCCACAGCAGCACACACATTACAAGCAGAAGGTGGATTCTCTAGAAGGTCCTTAGTTAGCTTCACACATTTTCCATCCAATGCAATCAAGTCAGATTTTAGTTTGTTACAATTAATGCATGGTGAGCTAACAGGGTCCTTAGAAGCATATTGAGCCAATCTGTTATTATCATCAACTAATTCTTGAAACTATTTGGAGACAGATTCAAATTCAGCAGTAAGTTTGGGACAATTCACACATGAAGCAATAGGCTCAAGTAGAAAAGCTTGTAATTCAGCAATTTTATGATCTGCCCGTGTTAGGTTCATCTTCAAATTATTACAACTTTCACAAGTCTCGGGCAGATCGAGCAACATGGTATAAAGACCTCTAAACGCATTGTCTTTATCCTCACATGAGGTGCAAGATGTAGTCTCAACAATAGATGAAAGAGGCGCTACCCTACTCATCTCTAGCTCAGCAAGAAGACTAACATTCTCCACCTTAATCATGTCTAGCTCAGAGGACACTCTATCATGCAAGGTCCTTAGTTTCTCCATGTCACCAAGCAGAGCAGTACATACATCACAATCGTCACGGGAGGGAGCAGATCTAAGTGAAGTAAACTCCCGTGACAAGCTCTCTACTTCCTTCTCCAACTCGTTAACCCTAGCTCTAGATCTAGCATGGAATTTCCCTAGCTTAAGAAAAGCATCATTAAGCTGGTCATAGGAAGGGTATACCTCATCGGAGTCGGAATAGAGCTCGCTGTCGCTGATCTCGCCCTCAAGGGCCATGAAGCACATGCTGGAGAAGTCGTCGCCGCCCTTGGGGTCTTGCTCGTCCGTCCCATCGTCATCGCTCCACCCCTCCACCTTGCTGAGGTCGAGATCGTCGAGGCGGTGAGGACTCGGTGGAAGAGCCTCTTGTCTTTGCCAAGGTTGCGGAACTTCTTCTTGCTTGGGCATTAGCTGAGGGCTTCTTGTTGCAGTTCTTGTCGATGTAGTCGGTCTTGCTCACACCGCCGTAGTCGCCCTTGCCCTTCTCCAGCTTGGGGCAGTTTGCCCGAATGTGGTTGGGGCCACCACACTCAAAATAGATCACGGCTCCTCTCTTTCTGTCCCTCCTCTTGTAAGCATGAGAAAATTTTTTGGCTAGAAGAGCTAACTGGTCATCTGCAAGCTGCTCTAACTGATCATCAGTTATGTCACAGAGAGCAGCAAGAGAGAAACCACAAAGCGACTCAGAAGAAGGACCAGAAGTGGGATCGGTGACTAAGGCCATCGACTGCGACTTCGACCTACAAAAGATTATGTCAATCTCGTGAGTCTTGAGGCGTGAGTACAACACATTAAGAGTCAAGGTCGAGAGATCGGTAGTGTTCTTGATGGTAGTTACCTTTATCTCCCAAACACGCAAATCAAGCGCCGCGAGCATCTGACGAGCGTTGTTCGAGTCGGGGTATGTGAGATCGACCGCTCGGAGGTTGCTCAAAATCTTGTGAAAATGCGCAAAACACTCATCGAGGGACTCACCAGCGAGCATTTTAAACTTGTTGTAATCCCGCTTGAACTGGTCGTATCGAACTGTCTTGATCTGGGTGGTGCCCTCATGGTATGCATCGAGGGTCACCCAGATGTCGAAAGCCGATGTCAGATGAGAGATACGATCAAACTCGCTTCGGCTCAACCCCTGGATTATGATGTTCCTTGCCTTAGCGTTCACCTCAATATCAGCCATGTTCCCAGCATTGATGTTCTCATCGGCAGGAACAACATATCGCATTGCTGACCTTCCGCGGATGGCGTAGCCTCGAGCACGGATGTAGGTCTCCATCCGACTCTTCCAGAAGGGATAGTCGATCCCATCGAAGATCGGGGGCTTGGTCGAGTACTTGTCTGTCGCCATGGCTCACAGACCGGTTAAGATCTATAGACGAGAGCTAACCGGCTCTAATACCAATTGTTGGATCGAAAACGGCAACAGAGGGGGGGTGAATGGTGCGTTTTAAAATCGCCCCCGAGAATTCGCACACAAACTTCTCCTCCGATAGCTAAAAAGCTATGAAGAAGGAATATGCAGTTTCACTGAAACTCTAAAAGAAACTAGGAAAGCCAGACTTACTAAACTACACAAATTAACGACTGAAAAACTAAGAACAAAACTAGCGACCAAAAACTAGACAAATCAGCTGCAGTAAATAGAGTAAAATGAAAGGAACATAAGCTGCAGAAGGATTTTTATAGCCTAGGGAAGAAAAAGCACCTAGCTGCAGTAAGTGAACTCAAAAGGGATTAAGGGAAGCTGATCAAAAGAAAAACTAAAAGAGAAAGCAACCTTTTTTTTTTTTGGTAAACCGACAAACTGACTACAACCCAAGAGCAAATTGGCAGAACAAATAACCAAGAATATGTGCTGGCAAAAAGCCTACTAGCCGAACACAAAAGGAGCAGAGAAGGACAAAACGGAAAGCTGAAAAAATCAAGCAAGGCACAGCCAAGTACACAGGGTGCTGCAGCCGATCACAAAATTGAACTAAAGGCAGCCGAAACCAACAAAAACATATTGTAGATTGGATTGCACTTGGACTGCACTCAGACCACGAATTAACCGAACACAAGAATCAATGAGAAACATTTAGTGCAAGCAGGAAACAGCTGAAACTTGCATACCCGAGAATAGCGCCATAAAAATCAGCCGAAAGGTAAAGCATACTACCAGCTGAAAAGCAAAATACCAGAGAGATATTTGGCAGCAGGAAAGAACAATAGACAATTAGCGGCAACCAGCAGGCCAAATCACAAAAAGAATCAGCCGAAATAAATAAGCAGTGCAATGATTGGTCGAAAGCAATAAATGCAGTCTTAATTTCAGTCGGACTGCAGTAATGGAACTAATAACTGCTACCGAGAGCTGCTGCTAGCTGTGGCAAAAAGGGATTGAAATGAGCTTATCGAAAAGGATGTTCAAGCTGCAGATCACAGGACAATCAAACATTGAAGAAAACATACAAGCAAGAGACATTGCTTTGGCCACAAGATTGTACCCTCTTGAGAACCACACAAAAAGACCAAGAAACAAAACTAAAGCTAAACAAAGAGGGATCAAGAAAATGAAACAAAATCTCAAGAAGAGAAACAGAATCAGATTGGGACAAAGACATGAATGATTCTATTAGAGAGGAATGATTACATAGTCTTGATATCCTCAACTTAATCCATCTCTCATATTCTAGAGACACTCAAGAACACAAGTGCTGCCCTAAAACCTTTACAATTTATGCATGAAGAGAACTAAATAAAACCCTAACTCTCACACCTTCTCTCAAGCCATCTCACTCTCTCTAAAATCTACCTCTCATTTCATCTCATTGTTCATGTCTCTAAAAATCTGCACATAGCACTAGAGAGCACCTCTCTATTTATAGCCCTCCATAATGGGTTCACATTCCCTTTGCCCATTAAGCTTTTTCGCTTTACCCACTAACTCCAACCAAATCCACTTCCTTTAGTGCAGCTTTGCGTATTCACCAAAACGCCCATCGCGCACCTTCCAGGAAGCTTCCTCATGTCTTGCCGTCCAAGCACCGCAACCACCTCGAGTCCTCGCTGTCTTCAGCACACCTCAACCGTTCTGACCTCGGCACCGCCTGCGCCTAGTCCGGTCATCCGTGCCTCGCCATGACTCCACCTCGACGTCCTGCAGCCATCACAGACAAGAAACAAATCACATAGCACCGCTCGAAATATGTAACCATACATTAGCATCAGAAGACATACTCAAAGCCCAAACCGATCGAAACAAAAAATAAACAACTTAAGCACGTTCGACCTAGTTTGACCTAGTCCGACCGAAACCGACTGCACCGTGCAACGATATGGCTCGAACCACTCAAACCAAACTCAAATTTTCCCGAACACGCGTCAATTACTCATCACAAACATGGGGTCACAACCACATGGTCTATCAACATGCATGTTTGCATACTCTTTACGGTAGAGGATATAGTCGTTCGGACATGCATATATATTCTTTCTACTTCCATTCATACTCTTTATTGTATTTAACACTGATGGTGTTAGGGAACAGTCTGTGATGTATCATCTAATATTAGGCTTCTTGTAGTAGTGATACGTATTTTCGGAGAAAACGAAGGATTTTTCCTGCATAAAACAAAGGACCAATGTGTAATTTTAGAAAACCCGCAGGGTTTTATCTAGCAAAAGGATAGCCTTCATGGAAAACTGAGGATTCATACGTAATTTTTGAAAAGCAGAGTGTGGGTTTTCGTAAAACTGATGCAGTAGGGGCCTTTCTGCAAAACTGAGGACCAGTACGTAATTTCACAAAATCTAGAGAGGCTTTCTGCAAAAAAAATCCCATGTCAGTGCTCCCCGAGGGCGAATCCCACCGTGTTTAATATAGGAGAATCTGGCCTGACTTGCAAGGAAAAGTTCACTATGGTCTCTCAACTCTTATGGGAGTCTAATTTCTATCCCTCGTCTCCAGTAAGTTTAAAATCATCCCTCAAATATCAAATTCATAAAAATCACGCTCCTAAGTAAGTATTATGGATGATTTTCGTCATGCCTCATATCATCACCTTGACCCACCGTCATATCAGCCCTACCTCATCTTCCTCATCCCTCTCTTTTTCTCCTAACGTGAGGTCAAGCGATAATGTGGCAACCAACATTGCGAAAACCGCTCATAATACATACCTAGAAACTTTATCTATAGGGTTTTATCAATTGAGGTATGGGTTCTAAATGGTAATGAACATGAGAGACGAAACTAGACGACGGAAAAAGTTAAGGGATCACAGATGAACTTTTTTTCTAACTTGAAATGAACCACATGAGCTACACAATACCACTGGCCACTGGCAAACGGCCATAGATTGCAGAATACAGATAATATTCAGCTAATACTGCAAGAGAATAAATCAGCGCAGCATAACACTAACTTTTAATCCCAAAACTATGCAATGTCTTGGCAACACAGACCGGTAACAAATGCAACATCTCACAGCATCTAACCAGTAACAGGTCAGTAAGTCCTGCCCATTTACGACTAGCAGCACAACATATCTTTAGCTAGGTCAACCTGGTGTTAGTAAGAAACACCTCGGACGATGGCATGTTCAGATCGGCTGCCATTTCTCGTCGACCAGAGTTAAGAATGACATTGGCCCAATTAGATGATCGGTGCACAATTCTTGTGGGGATGCGGTCACTGTCCTCGCCTCCTGACGCTTCATACCCGCCGCTTGTTGATCTTGAAAGCGCAATGCTCTTCTGGGCAGTGGATTCTGAAGCTGCAAGTGACATGAAGCTGCGAAGTTCGTCAGCTCCTGACACAGAAATGCGGAAGGGGTGAAGATCAGGAGAGTCCAAGCTGCTCTCAGGTGACGAAGCTATGTTTCTGATGGACGACCCGACGCTCCGTTGGAAGGCACTCCTTGCTTCCTGCTGTAGTGGGGCTAAACTGCCAGATGTTTCCATGGCCATGTCACTGCAGTTGCTTTCAGTACCACTGGCAGAAACCCTTGTAAGGGGATCAAGGGAAAGTTCAGATAGAAACTGCCCTTTTTTGTTGGGTCGCCTCTTGTCAGCCTTAGGAGCTTCATGTCTTGCGATTGGTTGAAGAACTTTGGATTTCCTTTTTGCCTCTGCAGCTGCCTTTGAGACTTCCTCCGCATTAAGGCGAGCCAGTGTCCAGGGACTGATCTTTACTGGTCCGGTAGGTTTTCTTTTGGTTCCTTCATCTTCCTTTGTCTTCTTGCTCGCGGAATTGTGTGGCATGTCTGGAGGAATGACGTACTTCACAAAATGGCACAAGCAATAAGCACACAAGACATTGAAAATAAAGGAAAAGCAGTTCATGCATGTACACGTCAGCTGTGAAATAATTAAACCTGTTAGTAATTTGACACATGATTTTCCTGAATTCCAAACACACTAGGAGCCAGTGGAATCAAGTCCAGTTACAAAACTATATTCTAGAAGATAACACAAAACAAACAATGTTTACTTGTTTAAAACCAAACTTTAGAAACAAACAAATTCTAGCAATTTTATAACTCAGTTTCACACGTTGCCAGGTTATATTAGCTCACCTCTCATAAACATAAAACTTTCATGTTACCTGTCAGGCCTCCGGGATCTCAAGGGGTAGCGATGGGAAGCTTGCTGGCGCTCCTGACCCCGGCGATGGCCTGAGCGGTCTGCTTCCCGGGTCGCCAGCAGGAGAGGGCAAAAGAGACAGAGGTAAGGTAAATAATCTTTATTACTTCTTGCCTCTTTCGTTGAGAACCTCAGGCAACATATAAGAGGCCTTTACAATGGAGTCCGGACTGGACTCTTACCTAGAGTCCGAACTGGACTCATACTCCTAACCTGACTCTTAAATGGACATAGAGTCCTAATTAGACACGACTATTAATCTCTAGCCTTGGACACCGGTAAAGCTAAGTCTTTTGCCGGCGATGGTAGACTATTACATCTCTCCCCTCCTCGCGAAGCAGCTCGTCCTCGAGCTGAAATTCAGGATAAGACTCCCGGAATTGAGCGAGCGGCACCCAGGAGGCATCGGCTAAGGCAGTGCCGGCCCATTGAACTAGGAAATGTTGCTGCCCTTGACGCCTTGCCGATTTCAATACGCGCAGTGGTGTAGGGAGCACCCGGCCATGGTGAAGCAATGGCAATGGTGGTGGTGTCGGCGGAGGAGCACCGTGAAACCTTTTAAGCACCCCAACATGGAAGACATCATGAAGTTTGGCGCCGGGGGGAAGCTCCAGTTGGTATGCTACGGAACCAATCCGCTCGACGATCTTGTAAGGACCAAAATACTTCGGTCCCAGCTTGCTAGTTGAGGTGATACCAAGAGAAGCAGCCGGCCGATGAAGAAGGCGCAGCCAAACTAATTCACCCACATCAAAGGAGACATCACGGTGATGTTGATCATAGTATTTCTTAGCATATGCCTGGGCTTGGAGAAGGCTTGGAGAAGACGGTCACGAATATCATGAAGGAGTTGATCCCGGGCAAATAATGAAACCTCCACAGCTTGAATGACGGCCTCGCCCTTTTCATAAGCGCGCAATGAGGGTGGATCCCGGCCATAGACCACCTTGAAGGGTGTTGTGCGCAGGGCTGAGTGGAATGATGTGTTATAGCAATATTCGGCCCAAGATAAGCAGTCCACCCACTGCCGAGGTCGGTCGCTAGTTAAGCAGCGCAAATACATGGCAATCACTTTGTTTACGGCTTCAGTCTGTCCATCGGACTGTGGATGGTATGCGGAACTAAGTCGAATTCCCGCCATTCGGAACAAATCTTGCCAAAAGTTGCTTGTAAAGACTCGATCGCAGTCACTGACGATTGAGGTAGGAATCCCATGGAGGCGGACAACCTCATCAAAGAAGATGCGGGCGACTGTTGTAGCGGAATATGGATGTGCCAAAGGGATAAAATGGGCGTACTTGGAGAAGCGATCAATGACGGAGAGGATGACCGATTTCCCGTGTACGCGGGGGAGCCCTTCAATGAAGTCCATTGCAATGTCGGACCATGGCTGAGTGGGAACGTCGAGCGGTTGCAAGAGGCCCGCGGGGTGCAATTGTTCAACTTTATTGCGTTGGCAAACGGTACAAGCTCTCACAAAGTCCTGGACAACCTGTTTAGCGTCCGGAATGAAGAAATCCCGCCGCAGACAGCACAAAGTCTTTTGAATGCCCTCATGTGCGGCGTGAGCTGACGTGAGGATGTGCTGCAAAGATGACGAGGAGGTTGGCACATAAACCCGGCCGGAATGTAAAATAAGGCCATCCCACAGTGACCATGGAGCTGACAATTTTCCCGAGATGATATCGGTCTGGAGTTGCTGTAGAGCCGGATTGCGTAGCACCTCGTTGCGCAACTCAGGAAAAAGTGAGAGAGCAGGCGACGATATGGCCATCAGGGTGTCCGGAGGGAACTCACGTCGAGATAATGCATCAGCGACAGTGTTGAGGCGGCCCGGACGGAATTCGACAGCGAAATCTTAGCCGAAGAGTTTGCACACCCAATGGTGTTGCGGAATAGTGGAGAGCCGTTGATCAAGTAAAAACTTCAAACTGTAGTGGTCTGTGCGGATAAGAAAAGCGCGGCCCCAAAGGTATGGCCTCCAATGACGAACGGCTTGGACCAATCCAATTAATTCGCGCTCATAAGCGGGAAGTTTGGCATGGCGCGGCACCACCAGACGACTAAAGAATGCGATGGGTCCCTGACCCTGATGCAGAACAGCCCCAATGCCGGACCCGGATGCATCACATTCCACGATAAACTTCTGTGTGAAATCAGGCATGTGTAGAACTGGTGCCGCGGACAAAGCTATCTTGAGAGCTTCAAAAGCTTTCTGTGCGATTGGTGACCAGCCAAATGCCTCCTTCTTAAGCAAGTTTGTTAAAGGAGCTGCAATCTTGCCAAAGTCTTGAATAAACTTGTGATAATAGCCCGCAAGGCCTAAAAATCCACGTAGTGCTTTAATTGTTTTGGGTTGCAGCTAGTCAGAAATTACTTGTACCTTGGCGGGATCCATGGCTACGTGGCCGTCAGAAATGATGTGGCCCAAATATGAAACTGAAGACAGCCCGAAGGAACATTTAGACTTCTTAAGAAACAAGGCATTTTGACGGAGTAGCAAGAAAACCATGCGGATGTGCTGCAAGTGTTCGTCCCAAGACGAACTGTAAATCAATATGTCATCGAAAAAGACCAAGACGAAGAGGCGCAAATAAGGGCGAAGAACTGCCTGCATCAAGGCTTGGAATGTGGCCAGTGCGTTCGTCAATCCAAAGGGCATGACCAAGAACTCAAAAAGTCCTTCGTGAGTTCGGAATGCAGTTTTGAAGATATCGTCGGGGTGCATGCGGACTTGGTGATATCCCGATCAGAGATCGAGCTTAGTAAAAAACCGAGCTCCCCGTAGTTCATCCAATAACTCATCCACCATAGGAATCGGAAATTTGTCTTTAATTGTCAACTCATTGAGGGCACGGTAATCCACGCAGAATCGCCAAGTGCCATCCTGTTTTTTGACCAAGAGGACTGGAGAGGAAAAATAGGATTGGCTAGGTCGGATCATACCTCGATGGAGCATATCTTTGCATTGCCGTTCCAATTCGTCTTTTTGATGATGTGGATACCGGTATGGTCGCACGGAAACTGGGGCTGCGCCTGGACGAAGTGTGATGCGATGATCTTGCGGTCGTTCCGGGGGTAGTCCAGATGGCTCAGCAAAGAGTTCCTCAAATTCTTCCAGCAGGGGCTGCAGCGCTTCATGGCTCGATGGAACTAGGGCATATATGGATGGAGTAGATGAAAGTCCTTGCCATTGCACCCGGTGACCGTTCAGCCAAAACATCATGGTTAGTTCGTCGAAATCCCAAAGGATGGGCCCAAGCGTCTTCAACCAGTGGACCCCTAGGACGATGTCAAACCCATCTAAAGGGATAGCATAGGCTTCGATGGTGAACGGTGTCTGATTGACCATGAGCTGAAGATCATTGCGAAATCCCGAGCAGGCGAGTTGCTCCCCATTTGCTATTTTGACTCGCAAGCCCTGACGAGGAAGTAGCTGAAGTGCGTCCGACTGAACCGCCCGAGAACTTAAGAAGTTGTGCGTCGAGCCCGAGTCGACGAGGGCGACGAAAGAGTGATTGCCAATGGTTACTGCCAGCTGCATGGTGCCTCCGTTGGCTGCTCCTGTGACTGCGTGGAGGGATATTTCAGGAGAGAAATCTTTGGCTTCTATAGCATGTAATCCCAGCTGATCCTTGCCAGCTTCGTCGTCTTCATTCATATCAATGTAAGTCAAAAACGGCTGCTTGCAGCGGTGCCCTGGCAAGAATTTGTCATCACAGTTGTAGCAGAGTCCCTTGGAGCGACGATCGGCTAATTCCGTTGGTGTAAGTCGACAGAACGGTTTTGCCGGACGACCTCCCGAGGCTGCTGTCAATGGTGGTGTCTCATGTGAGTGTCCTGGAGCTGGCGCTGGTGAAGAAGGAAGGCACTGCTGTGGATGCCAAGGACGGGGAGCTCATGATGTGTTGGCCGTGATGTGCGCACGGCGCTCATAGGCACGGGCGAGGCTCATGGCCACCTGGAGATTTGGACCTGCTGCAGGGGTAGCAGGCGATCAGCCCTGCAAAGCAAGGCCAGGAAGTTGGTCTGGTACTCGCTTACCGATCCAGTCTGACGCAGACGAGTTAATTCCCCCAAGGGATTACTGCGGGTTGGCGGTCCAAACCTCATGTGACAGAGATCCGTGAACTGGCTCCATGTTGGCTGTCCCTCGTCACGCTCTAACTGAAAGTACCATTGTTGAGCGATCCCCGTGAGGTGGTATGCGGCGAGCCAGACTTTGTCACCCTCCTCTGTACGCTGGTCGCGAAAAAATTGGCCACAGCGGTTTAGCCAGGACAGAGGGTCGTCTGTGCCGTTGTACGTGGGAAATTCCAGCCGGTGGTATCTCGGAGCATTGTGATATGAGTTGGATGTCAGGTGTTGGCGCGAGCCCATGGAGACCAGTGATGGCGCAGCGGTTCTTTGAAGGGCGTGGTACGGCGGTTCTTTGAAAGAATTGGGGTCTGGGTGGCGGAAGGCGAAACATGGCATCGCCTGTCAAAGCCGGATAGCCCTGAGTGGACGTCGCTGGTGGTGCGTAGCTGGTGGAAGCGGGAAACAGCGACGGGTCTGCAGAAGTGGAGATGGATGGCGCGGAGGCGGCGGCGGCGGATGGATTCGGAAGGATCCCGGATGCAGCGAAAGAGGGGACCTTCTCCGATTCGAGTGCAACAAGCTTGGAGTTGGTGGCGATGCTCTGGCGGGTCAGATCGGAGATCTTGTCTTGCATCTCCGCCATCTGCGCCTGCAGCGCCTTGAACATGGCGCTCACGGAGGAGGCGTCGTCCCCAGAATCAGAGCCGGGCATCTCTGATACCAAGTTGTCAGGCCTCCGGGATCTCAAGGGGTAGCGATGGGAAGCTTGCTGGCGCTCCTGACCCCGGTGATGGCCTGAGCGGTCTGCTTCCCGGGTCGCCAGCAGGAGAGGGCAAAAGAGACAGAGGTAAGGTAAATAATCTTTATTACTTCTTGCCTCTTTCGTTGAGAACCTCAGGCAATATATAAGAGGCCTTTACAATGGAGTCCGGACTGGACTCTTACCTAGAGTCCGAACTGGACTCATACTCCTAACCTGACTCTTAAATGGACATAGAGTCCTAATTAGACACGACTATTAATCTCTAGCCTTGGACACCGGTAAAGCTAAGTCTTTTGCCGGCGATGGTAGACTATTACATTACCCCACCAGAACAACAGTTCATCAGAAAACAGTGCCAATTCTATATTGTGCGGGTGACTAATGGATTTCTGGCATGCTACTTTTTTTTGAAGTTTTAGCACTTTCTAAATCTGCAGCCTTTCACTTTTACGTATGGTCATCATAGAGCTGTCATAGTAGCAGTGTATATACCTGTTCTTCAAGGAATAGCCGTGGTGGAGTACACCATGATCCGCGATGAAGCGGACCAAAAGAGCTAGCTGTGCTAAATCCTGTGACAGAGCTAATAATAGACATCTGAGGGCTTTGGTGCTCAGCAACCTCTTGCTGCTCTTCTTGCTCTCTCAAAGCTATAATGTAACCATACGTACTGATTCCCTGCATCCATATACATAAAAGAACAATACAAAAATTCAGTTTTTGAGGTCAAAACTCAAAAATTTAATTTTCAACTAGTAGGTAACCTGAAAGACTAAGCATATTAAAGGCAATAACACAAGTATTGCATACCACAATAAGCTCTAGCAAGTTCAGCCTGTTACATACTTTTTTTTCCAAGAATTTAACTTTAAAGGCAACATATAATGTGCAATCCACCGTTATGGTGTGATCGTGCTACCTGGCTTTGAGGCACCAAATAAACATTAAAAGTTCTTTCCAAGAATTTAACTTTAAAGGCTATCGTGCAACCTGGATTTGGGGCACCAAATAAACATTAAAAAAATTGATGATGTACTCCGTGGAGTATTGTAGCACCTTTAAATTTTCAACTTCAAACTCAAGTGGTGGAAGGAAAAAAAAGTTCGTTGTGAATAATAACGTTTGCTTTTTCTTTTTTCCTTTTGATTTATCATTAGTCAGAATTTTCTCACTTTTTGTTACTCTTAACACAGCATGAATGTGAACTTAAAAATTTTTATATTGATTTGGTGCCTCAGCTGACCGGGTTGGCGGGTTGCATGATTACACTCTAATGGTGGGTTGCACCTGATACATTGCTAACTTTAAAATATATCATTGGTTTTTTTTTCAGTTTGCACTCTGCCTATGGAACAGCAAATGTGTAACTGTGATTGACATCTGAACAATCTACATATTTGTCGATATAAGCAGAGTGCTTAACTGGAGCAAGAAACTCCTTATATTTTATAACTATTGAACAATACAAAAGATATAGTTATGGTCTTTTCTGATATGGATGGGCAGAGAGAAACTGAGTTTCATTACAACAGGTATGCATTATGTTAAGAAAATGAGTTAATGGATACTAACAGCACCAGGATCTAAAAGTTGAGGAAATGAAAAATATATTGAATAGCAAGGCTTTCTACTTTCTGCTATATAGCATTTCCAGGTCAAATGGATGATTGGATGTTTAGCAATTACTTACTTTCTTGATAAGAAGAATGTGAAAACACAAAAGTTGGGCAAGTGGTATTGTTGCAACCATTGCTAGTAAGGTACATGTCACCTGCAAAAGTAATTTCGTGTTAGCATTAGCAAGAGGTAACAATTGATTCTCAGCTATAGCGCATTGCCAAACAACAATAACTATACACCATATATTGTTCTTTCACATACTTTCATGTTGTATTACATAATTTACACTGCAAAAATAATAACATGTTCCATAGCACATAGTCCACATAAGCATAGGTAACATTTTCCCAGCACCTCACATCAGTAATTATTCCTTTTATTTCATTCATTGAGAATCTTTGTTTTAATATAAAGCATCCAATCAAAACAACGGTTTCCGTGTCAACCAATATATGTCAAGGCTAGGTTCTCAACTTCTCACACCTAAATAGTATGTACAAACTAGAAAGACCACATCAGCATTGTTAATACAGTTGAGATCTCAAAAGACTTATTGTTGTCTTTGGTAACTGCTGAGTTTATGTGAGTATTTTGACACTTATTCCTAAATAACTACGAACTGCACAAAACTCACCACAACAATTACAAAAGGCACTGTCGAGAAGCTGCTTCCTAGCTTCGAAACAATCTGCCCGGAGAACTCCCCTCTCTTCATAAAGCAGAGAATCAGCACAAAAATCCCCACCAACCACTGCATTATAAGCTGACCCAAGGTGTACAAACCATAGAGACCTGTCAATGATCAACTAGAATGAAAAGGACATGGAACGGCAATGCTAACTACATTCATTGCCTACTGGGTTGCAGATTTTACTGCTACTGCTTGAGTATAATTGTATAAATGCATAGATACAAGGAACATTTCATGGATTAATTGACCCCAATTCTCATGAAAGTTTGTATAATGGTTTGAACTTACCAAGAGAACTGCTGAAGCCATAAGAATGAAGAATCTTTTGTAGTTTCTTTTTCCTATGCAGTTATTGAGCCACTACTTGACAAACCAACACAGAAAAAAAAGCTAAGAATGCATTTATTAAAACGGAAGACAATTTATAAAATCAACTTTACGGGGAAAAAGAAAGAAAACTTACTCTGCAATGGTGATCGAAGCCATCAACACACTTGTCACAAACTCTGCAATGCTTACTGTGCTGCAGCACCTACATAATAGACTTACAATTTTTACCCACACTGCACAAAACTGTCCACATGAGAATATATTGTGGACTTTAGAAAGCAAAGCATCTTTTTCTGTTGAAGATGTCATTTTTCTTAATACTCACAAACATTAAAACATCTTTTCTAGATTTAATTAGTATTTATAGCTAGAATGAATCAAAGATCATTCAAATTCTTGATTCAACAAATAAATCCTAGTGAAAGGAACGTGTATTTGGCTGACACATGCGCTAAAAGAACAATTTCAGATGATGTTTGCCAATATATGATGACGATGTGACATGCAGCTAATCATTTGCGATTTTTGACTGATCAGACCTTAACTGCACTTTACAATTGTAGCTCCTGTGTGTCCTGATGTCAACTTAATCATGGTCACATAGCTTAATGAAATAGCTGACAACTGCACAGTTGAGTATATTGCCCATCTTTCCTAAATAGCTTAAGATTCTTAGTGAATGGTGGGTGCATGGAACACAGTATAAGAGCCAAAGATCCTAATGATGGATAAGTCTCTGTGTTGGCTGGTGCTTGTGGGGCTGCAGCACATGGTGTTTTTTGCTGCCCTTCAAGGACAGCATCCTTGACTGGCTGTTAGCATCTCTTTAGGACAGCATCTTAGGACAAGTATTTTAGGACAGCATCTTAGGACAAGCATCTTAGGACAGCATCTTGACTAGCATCTAGGACAGCATCTTAGACTAGCATCTTAGCATATGCTTGGCTGGTTAACAGCCTATAAATTTGTATCCCCAACCCCTCAGGTTGGCATGGCATTGTGTGAGAAATAAACCTAGAAAATTGCCCCATCTCCAAGTGTCATCCTCTCGATGAGAGTAAGGATCTTGCTATTACCAAGAGCAAGAATCCAGCGACTAACAAGTGGTATCAGAGCAGTACTATCCTGTAGCCTGAGCATCTCCTGCTCAATCCCTTCTCCAGCGTCGCTTCCAGCCTCGCAGCAGCCCCAACTAGCAGCAGCAGCTCCGGCTGCCTCTGCTCACTCCTCCCCCCTGTTCAGACGAGCAGCAACTCATCAGAGGCAGCTCTCTCTCCACGCAGCAGTCCCCCGGTGGCGCGCCATGTCCGCAGGACGGTCTCAGCGCTCGGTCGCCTCGAGCACGCGGCGGCGGCAGGAAGCCGAACTCGCTGTGGCAGAGGAACACGAGCAAGCGGCGGCACAGGCCGCTGCGGCGGTGGAAAGGGCGTCAAGGCTGGCAGCGGCCAGAGCGGAGGTGGAAGCAGCGGCGGCGGCAGATGCAGCGCGTGCGGCAGCAGCGGAGGTCGAGGTTCTGCGCGGCAGCAACAGCAGCTCCGTCTCTGCTGATGACAGCGCCGACGCGGACCTTGAGCTGCTGGAGAGGGAGGCAACGCGAGGGCGAGCGGCGCGATGGGCAGCGCGCGCGCCACGCGGCGGCGGCGAACGGCGCGACAGCGCGCGCGCGGCGCTCTGGTGGAGGCACGCGGCGGCGGCGGCGTCGGTCGGCGGAGCGCGGCCTTCACAGGCGACGCGGCTCTCTCTCCCCGGTTCGGTACCGTGGTCACCACGAGTACCAGGCTGTCGTCAGGGACGTCGGCCCCGGCGGCGGGTGGCCTACCCTCACCAAGACCAACTACGTCGAGTGGGCTGCGATGATGAGGTAAAGCTCAGTGCGGCATATGTGGGATGCACCAAGATCGGGCGGCGTCGACTACGACCGGGATCGGCGGCGCTGGATGCTCTCATCGCTGCAGATCCCACCCGAGATGCGATTTCGCTACCAACAAGCGGATCGCCAAAGAGGCTTGGGACGCCATCGCCGCAAAGACGCATCGGCGGCGATCGCGCCCGCAAGTCTACATTACGAGCACTACGCAGGAGTGGGAGAACCCGCCTTCAAGCGGTGAGGACGTTGATGACTTTGCTCTCCGTCTCAACACTGTGTTGCAGAAGATGGTGCAGTTCGGCGACGACACCTACGGCGAGGAGAGAGCTGTGGAAAAGCTCTTCCGCTGCGTCCCCGAGAAGTACAAGCAGATGGCTCGCTCGATCGAGTCTCTGCTGGACCTCTCCACGATGACGATCGAGGAGGCGTTGGGTCGCCTCAAGGTCGTTGATGTGCGATGAGCCACGGCGTCCCTCGGGACCCGTCACCATTGGCGGGAAGCTCCTCCTCACTCGGGAGCAGTGGGCTGCCGGCCAAGGTGACAGGAAGAAGGGGGAGCCTTCTTCCACGACAGGCGGCCGCAAGCGTGGCAAGCGCGGCAAGCCGCGCAAAGACGCCAGGGGCGCGAGGACGTGCCGAGGGTGATGACCATGGGGCGCCCGTGGCGGCGGCGGCAAGTAAAGCGGCGACGAGACGACACTTGCCACAACTGCGGCAAGCTCGGTCATTGGGCCAAGATTGTCGGATACCACGACGCGCCGAGCCCACGTCGCGCAGCGGAGGAGGAGCGGCGGCTCTGTTCATTGCTCATGCGAGCATCGAACTACCTCGGCCGCACGGCGCGGCGACTCTCCTCCACCTTGACGAGCCAAAAGCACACGCCCTCCTCGGCGACAGTTCCGGCAACGACAAGACCGACGGGTGGTGCCTCGACACCGGCGCCACCCACCACATGACCGGGCGGTGGGAGTTCTTCTCCGAGCTCGACTCAGGCGTTCGAGGCGCCGTCAAGTTCGGCGACGCCTCCACCGTGGAGATCAAGGGCGTCGGCTCTGTCGTCTTCGTCGCCAAGACTGGCAAGCACCGGCTGCTCACCGGTGTCTACTACATCCCCGCGTTGAGGAACTCCATCATCAGCTTGGGACAGCTGGATGAGAACGGATCGCGCGTGGAGATCGAGCACGGGGTGCTGCGCATCTGGGATCATCGCCGTCGGCTCCTCGTCAAGGTCAACAGGAGCAACTGCCTCTACGTCCTTCACGTGCAGGTGGCGCAACCTCTGTGTCTTGCAGCCCGCCACGACGGCGGCGCTTGGAGGTGGCACGGCGCTTTGGGCACCTCAACTTTGAGGCCACGAGGCGGCTCGGCAAGCAAGGAGATGGTGCGGGGCATGCCGCACGTCGACCACGTGGAGCAGTTCTGCGACACCTGCGTCCTCACCAAGCTGCGGCGGCTCCCCTTCCCTCGCCAGGTGAGCTTCCACGCCAAGGAGAAGCTGGAGCTCGTACACGGTGACCTCTGTGGCCCCGTGACACCGGCTACACCTGGAGGCCGGCGCTACTTCCTCCTCCTCGTCGACGACGTGTCCCGCTACATGTGGGTTGTCCGCTCGACGCGTCAAGGCGCGCGGCGGACGCCATCAAGCGCCTTCAAGCTGCTGCGGAGGCGGAGTGCGGCCGCAAGCTTCGGGTCCTACGCACGGATAACGGCGGTGAGTTCACGGCGGCCGAGTTCGCGGCGTACTACGCCGACGAGGGGATCCATCGTCACTTCTCCGCGCCGTACACCCCGCAGCAGAACGGCGTCATCGAGCGCCGCAACCAGACGGTGGTGGCCACCGCCCGCGCCCTCCTCAAGCAGAGAGGGATGCTGGCATTCTACTGGGGTGAGGCGGTGATGACTGCCGTCCACTTGCTCAACCGCTCCCCCACCAAGGCCCTCGATGGCAAGACGCCATACGAGGCACGGGCGCAAGCCCGCGGTGAGCCACCTCCGTGTCTTGGTGCGGCGCCGTCAAGGAGCTCAACCACGTCGGCAAGCTCAACGGCCGAGCACGCCGGGGTCTTCGCCGGCTACGCGGGCGCCAAGGCCTACCGCGTCCTCGACCTGCGACACGGCGGCGTGCGCATCACGCGTGGCGTCATGTTCGACGAAGGCGAGGTGGGCGTGGGGCAAGATGGTGGATGACGGCTCGACTCGGACGACGGCGATTTCGTCGTCGACCACGCCCACCGAGGAGGCGGGAGCGGCGGCTCGTCTTCACCGAGCTCGCCTACTCCACCACCTCGTTCGCCACGAGCTCGGCGAGTCCACCACCAAGACCGCCGCCACGCCTCGCTCTCCTACACCGGCGCCTACTCTTCAGGGCTCGGACGGCAGGCCGGCCCACGACGAGCGCGCGGTGGAGTTCGCCACTCCGCTGTCCAACGGCGAGGATCGCATCGGCGCCTACCACGGCGGCGAGCCTGCGCTACCGTATCGCGGACGACCTCCTCGGCGGCGGCGGTCCCTCGAATCAGCGCAGCGCGACCGAGGCGGAGCCGCACTCGCACAGACGGCGGCGAGCCTCGTTCCTTCGAGGCAGAGAGAGACGCGGCATGGCGTGCGCGATGCAGGAGGAGATGGACGCCGTCGAGCGAAACAAGACGTGGGAGCTGGCCGATCTTCCAGCCGGCCACCACGCCATCTCTCTCAAGTGGGTCTTCAAGCTCAAGAAAGACGAGGCTGGAGAGGTGATCAAGCACAAGCGCGTCTCGTGGCACGTGGCCGTCCGGCAGAGGAGTCGACCGACGATGCCTTCGGCGCTGTTGCACGGATGGAGTCCGTGCGTCTCCTCCTTGCCCTCGCAGCCCAGGAGGCTGGTGCGTCCATCACATGGACGTCAAGTCTGCTTTCCTCAACGGCGACTTGAAGGAGGAGGTCTACGTCCGCCAGCCGCCGGGATTCATCATCCCCGGCAAGGAGAGCAAGGTCCTCCGCCTGCGCAAGGCCCTCTACGGCTTGCGGCAGGCACCGCGAGCTTGGAACGCCAAGCTGGACTCCACCCTCAAGCAAATGGGATTCCAGCAGAGCGCTCACGAGGCCGCGGTCTACCGGCGGGCAAGGGAGGCAATGCCCTGCTGATAGGCGTCACGTCGACGACCTTGTGATCACCGGTACCAAGGAGGAGGAGATCGAGGCATTCAAGGCGGAGATGAAGGCCACCTTCCAGATGAGCGACCTCGGGCCTCTCCTTCTACCTCGGGATCGAGGTCCACCAGGACAGCTCGGCATCTCTCTTCACCAGACTGCCTACGCCAAGCGCATCGTGGAGTGGCGGCCTCACCGATCGCAACCCACCCCACACTCCTATGGAGGAGAGGTGGCGAGTCGTGAGAGTACGGCGGAGGAGGTGGACGCGACGCGCGATCTGGCGCATTGTGGGCAACCTTCGCTACCTTGTCCACACGCGGCCGGACTTGGCGTTCGCCGTCGGCTCGTCGGCCGGTTCATGCGGCGACCGACGACGAGCACCAGCAGGCCGTGAAAGGATCCTCCGCTACGTCGCGGGCACCTCCGACCACGGCTTGCACTACCAAGGTGCCCGGCGCGGCGCCTCATCGGGCATGCAGCGGCAGCGACCACGCCGGCGACATCGACACGAGCAAGAGTACGGCGGGGACGCTGTACTTCCTCAGCAAATGTCCGATCAGCTGGCAGTCGGTCAAGCAGCAGGTGGTGGCTTTGTCTAGCTGCAAGGCAGAGTACATTGCAGCCACTACCGCTTCTACTCAGGCTCTGTGGCTGGCTCGGCTGCTTGGCGATATCCTTGGCAGAGACACGGAGGCAGTGGAGCTCAGGGTGGACAGCAAGTCCGCCTTGGCCTTGGCGAAGAACCCTGTCTTCCATGAGCGCAGCAAGCACATCCGGGTGAGGTATCACTTCATCAGAAGCTGCCTGGATGAAGGGAGTGTCCGGGCCAACTACATCAACACCCAAGACCAGCTCGCCGACTTCCTGACCAAGTCTCTTGGGCGGATCAAGTTCCAGGAGCTTCGCACCAGGATCGGGATGTCTCAGATTCCTCACAAGGAGACACACAAGACTTAGGGGGAGAGTGATGGATAAGTCTCTGTGTTGGCTGGTGCTTGTGGGGCTGTAGCACATGGTGTTTTTTGCTGCCCTTCAAGGACAGCATCTTTGACTGGCTGTTAGCATCTCTTTAGGACAGCATCTTAGGACAAGCATTTTAGGACAGCATCTTAGGACAAGCATCTTAGGACAGCATCTTGACTAGCATCTAGGACAGCATCTTAGACTAGCATCTTAGCATATGCTTGGCTGGTTAACAGCCTATAAATTTGTATCCCCAACCCCTCAGGTTGGCATGACATTGTGTGAGAAATAAACCTAGAAAATTGCCCCATCTCCAAGTGTCATCCTCTCGATGAGAGTAAGGATCTTGCTATCACCAAGAGTAAGAATCGAGCGACTAACACCTAAGTGCGAGACCTGGCTGGCAGGAGTAAGGAAAAACAATTGCAGCCTCACACTTCAAGTCCGCGTCATGGGCCGACATGAGGGGGAGTGTTGATGCATATTGTCCACATTTCCTTGACTGGTTAAGATTTTGGGTAAACTGATTGGTGCATAAAACTCAACAGTTTTTATGCACAAGTTCCAACACTAAACTAGTTTAGGAACAGAGTAAACAAAAGAAGACATGAAGTTCAGTTTAGGGTGACATCAGCTGGTAAGTGGTACGGTACCTCTACTTCACATAAGCTGCAGAAAAACATGCCTTCTTCACTCATGTGTTGTTCTGAAGATTGATCATTTGAGTGGAAGCATCTTTTGCATGAGCAAGAAAACAGGGTGCATATCAAGCAAAGAGCTCTGCAAAATGCAGTCTGAGAAGATGGATCCTTTCCTTCAAAAATGTTGCTTAACTTCTCACTGTTATTAATTCCACCTGGGTATAATTCATGATCTGAATTTGCTTGTGATTGTTTTCCATCTCTGTCTAATTTTGGGTGTTTTTTTGATTTAAAAATGCCTGGATCACTAGGATCTGTCGCAGCACACCAAATGTATAACATGACAACACACGAAATCTGCAAAGACAGCTTGTCTGTTATTCAACAAAGAACTGTTTTATCAATCACCACGACCAGTAGCTTACAGGAATTAGGATTTCATCGATGATATTGGAATACATCAAGTACACAAAAAGGTCATTATCTCAATGTGTTGTTGCTTTTTAAGTATACAAGATCAAGTGGAATGATAAAAAAAATGCAGAAGCAAAGATAAAAAGTTTATGTTTGATTCCTGTAATCATTTGATCAAAATGTAAAATTTACACAGCCCTATCGATTTTTATCACAAGAGCAAGGAAATTTTACATTATCCTAATTAAGCTGTCTATCCACAACAGTGTTCACAGTAGATTCATCCAATTCAATGTCGAAAGACTTATTTTCTTAGTATCTGACCATCCCTGCCACAGCACATAAAGGATAGGAATCATTGCATCATAAGCATTGAATGCTCCAGACTAACAAAAGATAGGCACATTATATAGTTACCACTGGTTCCATCCGATATTAAGTTTCACCAAGACATTGACATGTTGTTACTCTTGATAGAAAATTGACATTGCTGGGCTTAGAATAATTGAAATAATTCTTTTACAGGAATCAAAATGATTCCAGGAAAGAAAGCTCTTCTTGAAGTCCTAACGAAGGGGGGTCGTCATTTTCTTTTCATATTTGGTTTGGAAGGCTAACATAGTAACATTAAATGCCAATTACAAGAAAACAAGATTTTGCAATTAACTCCATGATGGTACCATCAACACCAGATTATGCTGACCTAAATTACTTTGTTAGGATAAAAATGAACATTCATTACTTGGTATAATCTGAAGCACAAAATATTCTGTTACTTATCCTTGTTTTTTTTCTATGTTATGAACCTTACATAATATATTTCTCTAAAGTATTCTCCACATGGTACACTAACCAAAACACAAAAGGAAGCAGTGCAATTGAGAGCCCCAAAAAAACAAATGCAGATCTAACCACCATGAAGTATTAGACAGGAGGATTGAAATAAAAGGGGACAAAGATGAAGCAACTCACCAATGGAGTATAGATACCCATGACCACATACTGGAACACACTCCTCCCCACAAATGGCACAAAGAAGACATAGAATGCAAAACCCAGTGCCAAGAAAACTGCTATCGCCACCACCTGCGCTTGCACACATCAACAAGAAAGCAATACACACTAGCAACAGTAAGGAAAACACCAAGAAAAGGCAGACCAAGAAGTGGACCTGGAGAGGGTGGTAAGGTAGCTTCCACCCATGCTTCCTCATCGCCAAGAACTCCTCCCAAAAACCAACTCCAAGAAATGAAGGAAACGGCAGAGCTCGGAGCTACCAAGAAGCACCAAATGAGAATGAATCAAGAACCATGGTCTTTCCCCCTTTCGGCTCTCAGGATCACAATGTGTTTCTTCTACCAACTAGTAGTAGTGAATTTGGAGCGATCAAGAACCATGCTCTGGTTCTTTTCTATTGGGCTGCACTGTCTTTGATCTCTCTTGCCCTGCTGGAAGTATTAAATGCTCAGAAGAAAAGCTGCAGCAGCAAGCAGAGGAGCAACCATTGCAGAGAGAGATCAATGCGGCTTGGAAGCATAACTGTACAGTGCCGTTGGATTTATTTTTAGGGAGGAGGGGAAGATGCCCACGAAAGGTTTGGAAGTTTTCACCGTTCGTCTTGGAGCGTCACGTTTTTTTAAATATAGCGCATAGTGCACGAATTTACAAAAAAATATATATATATATAGTTTTGATTCCACATATCACCTCCGGTAAATCCTACCGTGACAGGCCTAATCCACCGTGGAAACTGCGGCGAGCGTGAGAGGCTAGTGGCGAGCATAGTCAGCAGGTGGGTGCACACTATAGTTAACTGTGTCTGTTGCGCCACTAAGGGTGCATTTGGTTTTGAGGCAAAGTGGGATGGGATGGGATCATCCCTGTTTTCTGGGACGAGGTGGCCCCTGTCGCTGTTTGATAGAATGGATGGGGCGAGCCCCTTTTTTTGTTTGGTGCAAAGGATGAGTGAAGAACGAGGCCTTGAGTTTTGTTTGGATGGATGAATATGGACACATTGATCTTTACCCCATATATATATATATATATATATATATATATATATATATATATATATATATATATATATATATATATATATATATATATATATATATATATATATATATATATATATATATATATATATATATATATATATATACAAGTTTACATACACAAAATCACTCATTCCAATTAATCCATCCAAGATAATACAGATGCAATGAAATCACTCATTCCAATTGAGCTTAGGGTTGACATTGGGTACCATACCTTTGGTCGCCGAGCGAGGCGTGCGCGCGTGGGAGCTCGGCGGGAGCGCGCGTGGGGAGCTGGTCGCCACCGGTCGAGCGCGTGTCACGGAGTTCGGCGAGGCGGCGCGCGTCGGAGTTCGGTGAGGCGGCGCGCGCGCGGAGTCTCAACGGGCACCGGCCGCCGCGCGCAGACGGAGTTCGGCGAGCGCGCAACGGGCACCCGCCGCCGCGCGCACGCACGGAGTTCGGCGGGAATCGCGCGGCGATGGGAGTTCGGCCAGCGCGAGGCGCGGGAAAAAGCGGAGCGCGCGTGGAGCGAGCCAACGAGGCGGGCGGCGCGCGCGCGCGCGGAAAATCCATCGGCCCGGCGCGACGCGAGCGGCGAAAAATTTTCGCGGCGAGCGCGAGGGCAATTCCAGCGCGAAGGGGATGGGGGCAGCGCCATCCACTGGAATTCGGGGGATGAGGGCGCCCCCGAATCTGAGGGAATATTCGGTGGTGGCTGCCTCTGCCTCCCTGTGACTCCCATTCAAACAGTGACTCTAACGGGGCGGCCTCGTTCCATCCATCCTAAAACAAGAAACCAAACACATCCTAAGTGTTGGAGGTTGACACTTGCCACGGCAGCTAGGCGCGATAGGGATCTCTCATCTGTAACCCCCACCCATAAAGCCCATCGATCGCCACTTTCTTCCACCCTCGCTCTCATTCTACGTTGCACCGACCGAAGCTCCAGAAAAACAACAGAGAGGGAGAATAGTGAATGACAAAAGTAGGTACAATAATTGATACAATATTTACTGTCTAAAGGTAGCATCATTGGGCGTTGTCAAAATTAAGCAGAATTTGTGCGCATTAGTGGTAAGTACCTAATGTCGGATATGCAAGATTTATTTGTGTTCTCTGGGATAGTCTCGTATGCAATAGGTCGTACGGAGCGAACCTATCAAATTATGATAGGACAGTGATCCGAGCGTCAGGTCTGAATGATATGGGTCTACCCGAGCTCAGAAAGTGTGTACAGGAGCGCATTTAATAGGGAGATAGCTAGGAAGAAACTTGTGATCGAGATGGTGTATGCCAGAGTGGTCGGAGGTGTAGGGTAGCTCTTTATGGGAGCTTGTGAAGGTAACAGGTGGCACCTCATGGGGCCATTACATGAAGATTGCATGCAATCCTAGCGATGTGATATATGGAAGGTCAATGGTATATTTGCAGTTTGTAGAGAGGAGCAAAATCGTCATGCATGGGTGATTCTGGTGGGAGTGACGGCGTAGAAGTGCAGCAGTTCGACTGTGGTGGTGAAGTACAACATGCTGTCAGTGGGGATAGTGGTGTCGAAGTAGAACCTGCTGTTGTTTGGGATGATGGAAAGGTGAGGAGGTGTGCTGAAAGTTTTGAGCCAAACGAAAGTGTAGCGAGATGGTGGGCAGCCCGTATTGGTTGTTGCAAATATTTAGGGGGGGCTGGAGGATAGAATCAAAAGCAATAATGAGGAGGATATGGAGACAGATAGTAGTGGAGAGGAGGCAGGTGAAGACACTGTTGGGGGCGATGTAGTCGGTGGCATCATGTGCACCGACGTTGAGTATATGTCCTCCATATTAGATGCTGCTGCAAAAGCCACCCTTGTTTTGCCGCAGAAAGACTGGGGAGAGTGGGGGTTTGATGAAGACACTCTACTTGTATTACAACGCTTCCCAATAAGAGTGTTGTGCAGCAAGCCATTACCAAATACACCATCAACATCAGCTGGACATATCGGGTGTACAGGTTGAACCTAGACACTTAATGGTGAAGTGTGTCAATGAATCCTGTCTTGGCAAGGTCTATGTGTAAAGGTTCAAGGGCACGACTACGGATTTCCATATAATGGTGGTGAATGACCACACATGTGAGCTTGCTGAGCCCCTATAGAAGCATAAAAATATGACATCGTCGTACGTTGCCAACCTAATCAGGCACCTCATCAGTGTAGACATCGTTGTTTCACCAAAGCTACTCTTGGCAGATGAGGTGAACATGGTGGAATTCCTAGTTACCTACAGTAAGGTATGGTGGGCGAGGAGGAAAGTCATAGAGTGTATGTTTGGCTCACACGAGGAGGTTATGACCTTGTTCCAAGAATACTTCATCAAATTGCACCATGCCAAACCGAATTGACAGCATGCAATTGCTTTTTCTACAGAAATGACCACACCACACATCCTTTTAAACCGAAATGACACCACATACCAACTTTTTCAACTGAAGCAACTACACCATGCCACATTCTCAAACCAAGTAGACAACACGCACCACCTTTGGATTCTTCACTGAGCACACCATGCCACCTTTTGATTCCTTCTAGTGGACGTAAGTGCATTTCCACTCACCATAATTTGGTACCTCAACACTACACCTTTACCGCCTATAAAAATGAGGCATATCGCACCACCACAACCACACTCCATACGGCCTAATTTTCAACACGCTGAGAGTAGAGGCACAAGGCACGTACAAGAGCAAATGGTCCGCAAGTGGAAGTAGGTTGGCCAAAAGGTAGACTCATATCCTAACTATTCCCGCAAGGATGCTCCTGTGCCTCCCAAGTTTTCATAAACATAGTGTAACTATGATAAACCCACATACATCATCTAGTCCACACATCCTGCTATCGCCGCCCGAGCTTACTACATATGAGGGGATTACCACATAAGTGATGTCTCTGCATACTTCATGACTTCATGTTATGTGATGCATTAGAAAAATCTCTAATGTTAACCATGCACAGCAGGAGGAGAATTGATTCTTCTTCCAATTGATCGATAGCCCAGACCAGTTCAATAAGGCGTTCATCGAACAAGAGTTCACGTTGAACTACTAAAAGGGCCCCGAGGTGTTTACCCATTGGACACATCCCGCAACCGAGAGCAGCGGCAAAAGACAAGGGCAAGGGACCAACAGATGGCCCCATCACACAAGCATGTAGCGACTTCCTAGAACCCCATCGTGAATGGGCGATCCATGATAGGCATGTAGCTCCAATCATATGGTGTTATTGTGGTGTGCAGGCCAAGATAGGGATAACCTATGAAGGCACCAAAGGCTAGATCTGTGGGTACTACTCCTCATATCTGTTGGTGGCTCATGTATCAAGATTTTCATTCTACCTCTATCGAACACTGCTAATTTGATCGTTCTCGCCAGAGAGAAGCTAGGTGCACATGGGAAGGCTGGATGATGAATGAGGACTAGGACTTCACTGGTACGGGCTTGCCAAAGCTGCCAGGTGGGACAAAATGAAACATGAAGTTGAGAAGATAAGAGTGAGAATGCGAGGAGAGCTACAGGAAGTGATGCGAACAACTCCTCGAAGAAGATGGGAAAGCCTGTGGGGAGTAGAAGATATACCCGCACGCCTAACTTCATTCCCATTCATCATGTATTTTCATTTCCAAAAGAAGTCATTGTATCAAAGTAGTAGTAGTTCGGGTCCATGGTCGGTACATCTTGCCATTTGTACCGTATGAATAGCAAGGCAAACATATGCATTATCTTCACTGCTTCATTCCTCCTCAAACCGACAGAACGCTATTTTTGTTATGTTTTGCCCTTAGTTCTCATTCAAACCCAACCTTGTAAAATATTGGTCTGACAGATCACATATCAATTTCCGTACTTCTAATTTTCTCTACCTTTCAATCGTTATCTTTCATTCAGATGTAGCTTTCAAATTAAAATTCCATAACTTCCATCTCGCGGGGAGGGGGGTGCTCACCTGCCGCGGTTGTTATACCATAGCAGGTGAGTCGACTCAGTCACCAACCACGCTCGACAATCACCTCCTATGCTCGACACTGGTCCTGTGGTATCTCCGACCTGCCAATCACCTCTCTGTCCTCCTATGTTTGAGAAAGGGCTATTTTTGCAAATTCATGTGTCACAAGGCTAGATTTAAAAAAACATGATGCTACAGAGCCACACAGTAAAAAAGTTCAAAAGTTTGTGCCATCTTCTCTGTGTCGAGGAGATTGCTATTTTTCTCATCAACCTCCTTTGCCATACTAACGAACGATGTCAAGAGATTTATTTGTGCGTCTTAATATATTTTTTGTGCATTTATTTTTTTTTAAGATCTTGCTCAATGTTTTTATTTGTCACATTGTTGTGTTACTCTGGTACAGGAGGTGTTGCATTCTAGTGCATGCATGGTGGAACAGGAGAAGAAGAAAACACGACTATAGACTACTTAGTTCAATTGGTAATGCACCATGTTTGCTTTAGCCATGATCAAAGATTAAGTTTCACCGCTGTAATTTCAAGATTTATTATAGGTTATTTAAACTTTTTAATTTGATCGCATGACCATGTGGCACGTGATTTAGGTATACTATTTGAATGCCCATGTGTTGCAACAGATAAAAACAATCATATTACTCTACATATCGAGCCACCGTTGCTGGACTTGACGTACACCATGTCATCTAATCTATTAGGGCATTTGGCTGAGCTCGGCTCCCGCTTGCGACATGCCTCCATTGCCATGCTCGGCCTATAGTATGGCCTCGGTTTTGCTGCCACACTCAACGAAGCTCTGGTATAGCCACATCACACCTCTACCGCATGCTTAGTCTATGCTATGGACTTGTCTCCATCGGTAAGTCCGGTCAAGCTCTGATATGTCCCTTGTCACACCTACGACGCTGTTTGCTCACTATGCACTTCCCCTCAGCTCCGCCACCACACCTAGCTAAGCTTTGCTACAACCTGTGTTACGTCTTTTGTCATGCTCAATGTGTATTGTGCCACAACTCCACTTCCACACCATATATATGATGTGTTAAACACACGGACAAAAATATATTATATGTTTTAGTTCATACTATTACTCAATTTCACTCATAAACGTAAGTAAAATATTTAACTTCACAACCTTTCATCAAAATATTTAACTTAACAACTTTGATCAAAATTCTCACAAACTACACTAATGGTTAGAAAAAATGTGCACATTCAATCAAAACACAAAGGATTCCTATTATAATTAGCATAATCTTGATTAAAATTTAAAAAGAAACCTAAGTTTTTAGCTATACCAAATTGCCAGGTAGCTTATCAGTTTTATCATTCTCCACAAACTTCACCCAATCACTTATAGTTCAGTCAACCTACACCTAAGTTCATATCTTAATAGTTGATGTGTGATTGGGATGCGTGGACTGAGCTTCCATATTGTGATGACATGTTGCGCTACTAACCACTCAACGCTATTCTTGTTCTTCCCATTCGTGAGGGTGTTCGGCATAGCAGCAGCTCATTGTTCCTGATCCCCAATGACCGATGTTGTCGCGGAGACTCCTTCATACAAAACAGGACACAAGGAGAAGCCATACGTTGTGTACTTCGCCCCAACTCAGCGGCACCATTCACTAGCAACAAATGCCATTTGCGAGGTTTGCCATGCCGAGAGTGCCGTGTTCATGAGGCTCTCCATGTTGCACCATCGAGCACCGCTGTCCACAAGGCCGTTGTGCCATGAGCGCCACTATTCACAAGGAGGACATCACTTCCCAACCACCTCCGGCGCCAACCCACACCGGTGCCGCTATTGGTGAGGATTGTTGAACAAACCACCGTCGTCCCCACGTTAGAAGCGAAGAGAGGCCTGGGAAGGAGTCGCGCACGGGAGAGTCCCACATGTCGGCGCCGATTTCTCTGTGAGGGGAGAGAGGGAAAGAACATTATAACTCTCTTTTTTAAGTAGTAGAGATTGAGCTATTTGACGAACTTTTATTGAACCTTTGAAAAGAATATGGTGCATTGGTGCTTCTACGTGCACCCTCCCTCCCAAACTGTCAACAATAAGACCATACCTACAAAAGAAGCCACTTATTACTACACCATGGTTGGCTCATTATTATCTCAAGAAAGACCATGGTCCATTTCAAAGAGTTGATCGTCAAGAATAAGTCAAGGAAAAAACCAAGAATTTGTAGCCTCTAATATTTAACTAACAGGAGTAGCAAAAAATAGAGAGAGAGGGAGAGGAAGAGGTCTTGGTCTTTAAAATACAACTTCGACAACTAATTCCTGTTGTACTATATTTAAAATCTAATAAAATTATAATATTATAAAAGTACTTTTTGAGACAAATCTATTCTTATTATTGTCAAGAATCCAATCTAAATACCTATAAACATATAGATGTCCAAAGTTTAGCAATTGACTGCATGTATCCCAAAACGCTATTTTTTAAGTAAAGATGTGCCTAAGGAAGAATACATCGCCAAATTAAAATCATACAGAGAAATATGCAATTTATGAAAAGTATAAAGTTGTTATCGCTTAATTTTCTCACCAAATAAATTAAGGGGTTTGCTAAATACAATATGAAGATGGTCATGCTACAAACAACGTTAGTTCATCGTGCTAGGTGGGGGAGAGATGGCCACTCGGGGAGGAGAGAAAAAGATAAGGGCTAGTTTTTTTTGGGTTTAGGCTTATAGCTTTTGACTTATGTTATACTAGCTAACTTTCAAACGGCGTGTCTTTTCAAAGTGGTCTACAAATCGATTATAGTAGATACTTTATCAAATTCATCTATATCAACTAAAATCATATGCGAGTGCTATTCTCTCCGTACTCTCTCTTATAAATAGGCAGAATTCAAAATTTTAGACTGAAAGCCATAAGCCACAGCCCAAAGTGAACACGAGAAGAGTTGAATCAGCCCATTGATTTTAGACTAAGATACGCCCATCTGAAAATAAAATGACAGCCATCTGTATGTAAAGCACTCCTAATATTTTTACATACAATTAGTACCAATTACTCGTTCAAGGCATGGATATTAAAACACGAATTGTGTAAGCCCTAATATGCACACATTTGCTTATGCTAGGATATAAGCCCTGTTTAGGGGAGGTATAGCTTTTGCCATAAACTTTTTTTTGGTTTTCTGGCTAAAAAGCAGCTGCAGCTGATGGTTGTAGCGTTTCCCAAGAGGTCATTTGACAGTCTGGCTCTTTATTGAGCTGGCTGGCTGTTTCAGCTGTAGATGAAGATTAAAATGTCTAAAATATCTTTATGAGTTCTGAAGGCATGTTTATGTGTTGATTTATTGTAAATATGATTTTTTATCTTTTTACAGAAATATTGATGAAATGACTTAATTTACTAAGTTATGAACAACTGAGCAACATTTCGTGATGTCTAAAATAAGCTTGTAGAAGTTGAAATATACATATTCCTACGCTCCATTACCCATCAAAGAATCGGCAATAAAATCACGATGAGCACCCATCTCTCCATTGTTTTTATTTTCTTTCAAAAAAAAGGAAATGACAATGTATGTACTCTAACTCCTAACTCATTCTTTCTCTCCCACTCTCTCTCCATGCCGACGAAGGACACCCGGCGAACGCCATATGCCTCTACTTGGCACTGTATAATGTCCATTGGTCGTCCACTAGAGGTGAAGGAGAGGCCATGGTCTATCAGATTTGGTCGCCCTGGTCCAGATCCAGCCGCTATCACTGCTATGGTGCTGCTCGTCCGTCGGAGGTGAAGCAGAGGGCAGGTGTGTCGAATTTGGCTGCCCCAGTCTAGATTTGATCGCCACAGCCCAGCCTCCATGGCCAAAATAAGCTCGTTGTCATCGTTGCATGCACGTTCGTTGGCGACCTTGGATCTAGTGGCATTTTTATACGATGGCATTTAGGGCCTGTTTGGTTCATGACCAGAAGTTGCTTAGCCACAAGTTAGGCGTGCCACAGTTTTTAGGTAGCTGTTTGGTTCATCGACGAATCGTGGCATGCCACACTTTCTTAGCACCCGGCCCCACACGTCATAGACTCAGTTTCTTGCCAAACTTTGCCACAAGTGTGGCTTCGATTTTGTTAGCCACACTTTCTGTGGCAGCCACATATTGCCTAAACTTAGGCATGGTAAAGTTAGGCACCAACCAAACAGGCCCTTAGTGAGTAATTTCCACCAACTTTCAGTTGCAATGTCTCAACTTCAATCCATCAAAAGCCGGAAAAGCACCTCTCCCGCAGCTTTCCAGATTTTTAGTTTATTCTCCCCAAAGCTCCTTTGAAGCTAACCTGTTTGAGGGGCTTCCTTTGGAAGTAAAAGCCAGCTGGGCTAGACAGAATGTACAAAAACAATCAAAATAACAAAATTATCTTCCTAAAATTATGTAGAAAGACTTGACAACTAAGCACACAGCCTCTCTAAAACCATAGGCTCTATTTAGAACGTAGAAGTTTTCCTTATTCTATATGAAATGAATTGTTTCGTTTTGAATTTCTGCATTCTAAACACAGCTTAAAACGGAAAACCTAGTCAGCCAAAGAGAGATATTAGACACTAACCAAATTTCTTGCATAAGGCTAATAGACATCACATTCTTCATTGTTTATTTTTTTTGGGAGACATCACATTATTTTTAAGCGGAAAGACAACATTCTGCGGCGAGGTTACATAGGGCAACTAATCATTTGAGATGAACGGTGAGTAAAGCAAGTACAAGCATGTGCCTAAGTACTAAGTTCAGGCTTAGCCAAGTAGAGGATAATTTAGTAATGAAAAGTGTTCAAAAAAAAAGGTTCCATGGCCATCTCGCATCTTGTGTCACGCCGCCTGCGACTGTGTGCTGCATGCATCTTTTTGCTTGCCTCAAAAGAAGATGAGCCACTGTCGATTACTGAAACGATCGAAGAATGTGACATGATGCTCTGTCTCTCTCTCTAGCTGTGTGTCTTGAAATCTGGACACATTTGGACCTCTAAACACCCGAAATTCCGTTTTTGGCCCCTAAACCAAAAAAATTCCATTTCTGGACCCCTCCCGACCGCGTGTTTCGCGAGATGGCGCCACGTGTCCCGGTCGCGCGGTGTGCTACCGCACGACCTGCCTGTCCTCAGCGCCGGCCGCGCGACCGCCCGCTCCACCGCGCGACCACGCGACGCCTGCCGCCGCACGACCGCGCCGCCCCCCGCGCGACGCGCGCCGCCCGACCGCGCGTTCGCCGCGCGCGCGCGCGACGCGCGCCGCCCGACCGCGCGTTCGCCGCGCGACCGCGCGACCGCGCCGCCCGACAGCGCGCCCGCCGCCCGCGCGCAGCCGCGCGCGCCGCCGCCGCTTCGCCCGCGCGTCGGCGCCCGACCGCGCGTCCGGGACACGTGGCACCAGCTCGCGAACGCGCGGTCGGGAGGGGTCCAAAAATGGAATTTTTTTGATTTGGTGGCCAAAAGTGGAATTTCAGGTGTTTAGGGGGTCCAAATGTGTCCAGATTTCTGTCTTGAAATTTGTCCGTAGTTTGTTGGAGCGTTGGAGGTGAGAGAGGATGGAGCAGACATGGTCGCATCACGTGCCACTGCGAATAAGCTTTGCTTCTGTCCATCTTGATTGGATTTGTGAAATGTATTGGCACAAATGATTCTTTGAAAGTGTACTTGTACAAATGCATGGAGAAGTCAGTATACATTTTGATGTATATTTGTAACGTGGAATTTTTTTTGTAGAAAACATTATAAATTCATTGGAACTCCTGTATGTTTATTCTTTTCTATCAAATCGAGCGTTCAGGGTCTATGTTCCTTAGGACTGTTGGGAAATTACATATTTATTGTTATCTCCGAGGGAGCTAACACAAAATAAGGTTGTGTTACACTCTTATATCTTTCCTTATGCGCAACAGTCCCAAATCAGATTAAAATTTATGAGATACGGTATAAGCGGGTATGGTATCAAGACCGAAGTAGATAAATCTCGTAGAGAGAATCTGTTGGACCGAAATGGCGACAGAGGGAGGAGGGTGAATGTCGATCTTTAAAAATCGCCCCCAACAAGTATCTTCTTCTCCAATAGCTATGGGAGCTATGAAGGTAGAGGACCAGTGCTCGCAAGACACCCCAGTAGCAGGAAAAACACAAATACAGAGACCAGCAAGCGAGAAAAATCAAATTGGAAAAATTCTGGCTTCAAGCGGTAGTACCGCTGAGACGAGCGGTAGTACCTCTGGGCGGTAGTACCGCTATGCCGAGCGGTAGTACCTCTCGAGGAGCGGTAGTACCTCTGAGCGGTAGTACCTTTCGAGGAGCGGTAGTACCTCTCGAGAAAACAGCAAACAGGATTTTCAGAGAACTAAGAAATTTGCAAGGATTCTTGGATTCTTGGCTTGGGAAGCTTTGACGAAAGCTAGGGAACACTCCCAGAAGAATAAGCCAAAAGCCAAAAACAAGAAAACCACTCCAAGAAACAAGAATTTCAGATTTGGGTAAAAATCTGAAATTTTTGCCCGAGCTGAGTCAAAAATCAAATTACTCTCCAACCGTTGATCCTTTGGCTATGAAATTTTGAGGGTAGCTAATTAATAGCCTCTGGACTCTCCATACCAAATTTCAAGCCATCTCAACAAGGGAATCAAGAACAGCACCAAACCCTAGAAATGCAAAACAAGAACAGGGGAGGCTCAAAACCGAAAACTGAAATTAAAATGAAGTTTGCTCTTGGGAAACTTGATCAAATGATTTTGAGGCATCATCCCAACATAGAGCAACCCATTTTGGGCCTTCCCAGTAAGAAAGAACAAGAAACCAAGAAAGTCAAGAAATCAACAGAGATGAGCATCGAAGAGAAAAACATGAACAGAGTGACAAGAACTGAATCAATCTCAAACTCCACCATCTCATATTGATAACGAGGAAAGGAGATACATGATTGATACAAGAGAAATGATTACAAGCCACTCAATCCCTCTCCTCACCCTCTCAATCCTCAAGAACACCAAGAGCTACACATGCATCTTGGGAGCACAGAGAGGTCTCAGAAACCCATTGAAGGGGACACAGAGGGAACACAACTCTGCCTCCACCAACAACTCTCAACCACTAAAGCCTAAAGCCAAAACAAACTCTAAAGCCTATTTTGACTAAAGGAAACCCTAAAATCCCTTCAAGTGTTCAAGTGGGCATGCAGCCCCTCCAACCTATTTATAGCCCACGGCTAACGGGTCTCCACCCCGTTACGCCCGCTAAGTCCAACGGAGCCCGCTCTCGCCTGGGCAGCCTTGCGAAATTCCCGTTTTGCCCCTGCTGCACCTTCCGGGAAGCTTCCGCGCTCCTTGCCTCGCACGCCTTGCAACCACCTCGAGTCCACGTCGTCTTCGACACCTCCTGACTGTTCTGACCTCAGCGTTACCTGCGCCTAGTCCAGTCCTCCGTGTCTCACCACGACTTCGCCTCGATGTCCTGCAGTCACATAGACAAGAAACACGTCAAATAGCACTGCTCGATACATGAAAGCGTAAATACCATCATACTTACCACAGATGAAGTCCAAACCTGTCAAAATATCAGAATATGCAACCTAAACCCTTTGACCAGTAATGACCAAGTCCGACCGAGTCCATTGCACCACGCAACGACATGGTCCGAACACCCAAACCAAACTCGACTCTCATAAACCGATGTCAATTACTCATCATTCACACGGGATGACCTCCACTTGGTCTCTCAATCTCCCCCTTGATGAGTATATTGGCAAACCCAGAAAAAGCAAGAAGTTGAGTTTGATTTGACGAGTCCAACATGGTCCAGAGGGAAGAGCAAGGAAGCTCAAGACCATGTCGACAAGAGGAGCAAAAGAAAGAGTAAGTTTTCCTCAAAGCTCCAAGAACTCCTCAAAAAGGCTTTTTCTCCATTTCTCTCCCCCTTTTGGCAATAAACCCATCAAGATGCAAGGGAAGGAAAATGACATGATATTGGATGAAATTGGCTGAAGTTTGTTTATTTAACCATTTAGAGCCATGAGAATTATCCATAATGACCATAATGAAGTACACCAAGCCATAACTCAATAAAAACTATCTAGATCATGACAAGATATGTATATTCTAGCTAGAACACATAGATGATGATCTAAAATGTAATGCATTGTATAAGCATGTCAAGTCATCAATAAGCAAAGTCTAACTAGAGATATCCAAGGATGATGCAAGCCATGTCAATTAAACTAAGCGGAACAACGAAGCTAACATTGAGTCCAAATAGAGTACTATAAGCTCAAGATTGAAACAATGGTTAAGTACTTGGTTCTTTTTGTAACTTAAGCAAATTGAACACATAAAACATTGTCCTTTTAAAACTCATGGTCGTTTCCAACTCAATTTTTTGTTATGTGCTAGATCTCAAGCCTTATGCGACTACTTCAAGCAAGAAGCTTAAGAAGATAGTCTAGGTCATCCAAAACTTCCCCTGAGTTCATGCCTAGTGCAATGGCAAGCCGTCTCATGAGAAAGAATTGGTGAAATCAATTTTTTCGCACAAAAGAGATCATTTTGCTTTTTAAACATGTTGTACTAACTTATGTATCATCAAGAACTAATATAGCTCAAACTAAGGCTCAATAGAGATTCAACGCTCAACTTAGCCTACTTGACATGGCATAGATCACAAGAGGATCGCTCAAGAAAGACTAGACTCATGCTAGCATGACAAGTTTTAATTCAAGTTGAGCAATTTTAATTAACTTATCATGGCAAAAGCTAGTCCACACATATGAGGTCATGATAAATCTAGCATATAAGCACAAGTTATGGCAAGGTGTAAGGCATTGTAAACATATCATAACAGGATAATAATCAAGGCTCAATGAGATATATTACAATGCAGAATGCTGAAAATGCAGAAAATCCAGCTCCCCCTCAACATGAGATGCAACTTTTAGTTCAAGTTAAGTTATGTCAAGATTAAGCTCTAGAAGCTCCCAAAAGAACCCCCCCTGAACCAAAGCGATAAGCAAGAGAAGCTGGCAAAGAAAACCAAACAGGCAGTCCTTAAAGCATAGATAAGATATAGAGATACTATGGCTCAGACTGACTCTCATCTACCCCATATGACTCCAGGACTATCAGCTGACTGAAACAACACACACTAGAGAGCAAACACGTACCCTGTCTACCCTAGGGTGGCCCAACCCTCGCTAGAACCTACAAGAAGTGAGTGAGCTCAATCTAGTGAGATAAGAAACAGCTAATATGCAGCATCCAAAGTCCCGCAGGGTCGAAGCCATCCAAAGCACCTGGCTGCAGCAACTGGCGGCAGCTACGTACTCGGCCTCTGCGGTGGACTGTGCAACACCGGATTGCTTCCTTGAAGACCAGGAAACAAGAGAAGTGCCAATAAATTGGTAGGTGCCAGAAGTGCTCTTCCTATCTATCCTGACCGGTGAAGTCTGCGTCAGAAGGCTCTCAAGGAAAGACAGGATGAGGAAGAGTACCAGATACCATAGTCAATGGTAGCTCGTAGGTACCGAAAGATGCGCTTCACCGCCTGGCGGTGAGAAACGCGAGGAGAAGCCTGAAAACGAGCGCACAGACACACAGAAAAATGTATGTCTGATCTCGAGGCAGTGAGGTACAAGAGGGAGCCAATCATGTTACGATACTCCTTCTGATCAACTGGCTCGCCATCCTCATCTGGGATAAGATAGGCTGTAGAAGCCATGGGAGTTGACACAGGCTTACCATCACTCATGTCGAAGCGCCTTAGGAGGTCACGAGTGTACTTTCCCTGATGAAGAAATGTACCCTCCCGAGTCTGCTTGATCTGGAAGCCAAGGAAGAAGGTCAACTCACCCATCATACTCATCTCAAACTCGGTGCTCATGACATCCGAGAAGCGTGAAACAGTATGGGAAGAGCCGCCAAAGATGATGTCATCCACATAAATCTGGACGAGCAGAAGGTCATTGTCATGACGGCGGATGAACAAGATCTTGTCTACTTTACCCATTTTAAACCCATTACTTAGCAAGTAGGACTTAAGCCTCTCATACCAAGCTCGAGGGGCTTGCTTAAGTCCATACAAAGCTTTGGAAAGCTTGAAGACATGGTTTGGGTATTTGGGGTTTTCGAAACCAGGAGGCTGTCGAACGTAGACCTCTTCCTCAATAAAGCCATTGAAAAAGGCACTCTTGACGTCCATCTGGTAAAGCTTGAAACCCTTAGAAGCTGCAAAGACAAGCAGGATTCTAATGGCCTCAAGTCGAGCTACAGGGGCGAAGGTCTCCTCGAAATCTAGACCCTCAACCTGGGAGAACCCCTGATCTACCAGTCTAGCTTTGTTTCGAATAACCACACCATCCTCACTCTGCTTGTTCTTGAACACCCACTTAGTCCCAATGATATTGTGACCTCGTGGGGGCTCGACAAGCGACCAGACCTTATTCCTCTCGAAGTTTTCTAGCTCCTCATGTATGGAATTTACCCAAGACTCATCAGATAAAGCATGAGAAACATCTTTGGGCTCAAGGGAGGCAATGAAAGCAGAATGGAGACAGAATTGAGATAATCCAGATTTTGAGCGAGCAACACGCTCGAAAAGGTCTCCAATAATCTGCTTGGAAGGATGAGCTTTCTGAATGTGTCTAGGAGGTCCAGGATGAGATGAAGAAGTGGCCTCTACCTCATGAGCAGCAGAGGTAGGAACAGAGCCACTTGCTCCAGAAGAAGCAGAAGGCAGAGGCTGATCACCTCAAGGTGCGGTGGAAGACGGCACCTCAAGGGGTGGATGAAGGTCTCGATCGGGTGGACAACCCTCATCTTCATCATCCTCATCATCCACGAAGATGGGGTCGAACTGCTCTAAAGAAGGCGAGTAACCTAGAAAGATACCATCACAAGAACGCGACTCGAACTTGTCTAGGTTCCCGGACTTTAGAATAAAGCACTTGCAAGCAAACACACGAAAATGAGAGACGTTGGGCTTTCGCCCGTATCTCAACTCATAAGAACTACGGTGCAAGTGTGCCCTAAGAAAGACTCGATTTGAGACATGGCACGCGGTGGCTATAGCCTCAGCCCAAACTTTCGCGGTGTAGAGTACTCATCAAGCATCGTCCTGGCCATCTCGACCAAGGTACGGTTCTTCCTCTCCACAACGCCATTTTGTTGTGGGACGTGCGAAGAAGAGAACTGGTGCTCTACACCTGTCTCACCAAGAAACTCTCAAAGTAGGAATTCTTGAACTCCGTGCCATTGTCACTGCGAATCGCCTGTAAGGCACCCGGGAGCTCAACATAAAGCCTAATGAAAAGACCTCGGAAATGTGAAAATGTCTCATCCTTCGAGGCTAAGAAAAACACCCAAGAAAACCTCGAATAGTCATCGACCACGACAAGAACATACCACTTCCCTCCGGCTGACTGCACTCGAGCTGGTCCGACTGTGTCCATGTGGAGCAGCTGTCCCGGTGCATCGGTCATGGTCACTGTGACCGGAGGGTGAGAAGCGGCAACCATCTTGCCGTGCCGGCATGGAGCACAAACAAGGTATTTGACCATTTTGAGCTTCGGCAGACTACGAATGAGGTCGTGGCCGCTAACTCGGGTCAAATGGTCAAATCCGATATGACCAAGTCTCCTATGCCAAAAAGAGAGGTCGCGGGACTCAGAAGCAACCAAGCACCTGAGAGGATCACCAGAAGACTCAGAAAAATCAGCACGAAAGGTCATCCCAAAACGAGAAATCCCGCAAACCAGACTACCCGAAGAATCAAGAATTTTGCAGTTGTTTTTCTTGAAGTTCACCTCGAAACCGTCATCGGTAAGCTGAGAAACGGAAATCAAATTGTACTGCAGCTTACTAACCAAGGCAACATCCTTAAGAATAAAAGAAGCATTAATACACACAGTACCTTTGGCGATGACGCGCCTAGATGAAGCGTCTCCGAAGGTGATCGTCTCATCACCTGGAGCGCGGGCTAGGGAGGAGAACCAACGGGAGTCTCCGGTCATATGACGAGAACAACCGGAGTCTACAAGCCAAACCTTCTCCTTCCCTACCTGGCGAACCTGAGTCAACAGGAGAGTAAAGTCTCAGTACTGGGGTAAATCAAAAGTGATTTTGGCACCCAATACTGAACAACACGTCGAGCAGATGAAGTAGTCAAGCACGACTGACCTCTATCTACCCTACGCTCCCTGTGACTCAAAGAAGCAGAAGGTCCGTGAGTAGACCTGAAGCTGTTGCGGGGTTCGACTGCTACGGGAGAGCGAGTCGGAACACCGGCAACACGCTGATCACGCCGCGGGTAGCTGTCTCGACGGGGGAAACAAGATGTACCCTCAGGACGACGGAAGTCACGACTAGGAGCATATCGAGGACGAAAACCAGAAAATTCAAAAAAATCAAGTCCTCGATGCTGCCTAAACCCATCAGTAGCATCTGAAGCAAACCTAGACCTCGTGTTGGTCTTAGATGCACTCAAAGTTTGGGGCTGACCCTGAATACGCCTAAGAGCTGCAACACGGTCTCTCTGCGTGATCCTGGCGGGCCTGAAGCATCGGTCGATCATATGTCCATCCTTCGGCAGAAGGTGCAATGATACTTCGCCTTCTGAGAGGTGAAGTAGCATGAGATAGCTTCGCCTTCTGAGAGGCCAAAGCTGCAGGTGGACTCACCTTGCTGTCAGAAATCTCTTAGACAAAACCCGCTGATTTGAATTTAACCTCATCAGACATGGGCTCGACCTCGATCACACCTCCTACTATGGGTCTGAGAATAGCAGGTGGATGCTTCCTTATATCCTCATAGAAATCATATCCTAGACCCTGATTAAACTTGCAGATCTTGGATTGGTCTAGAATAAGATTAAGCTTCTTCTTGCCGCCTACAAATCTCTCGAGGGTGTTCATAAGATACTGACACTCCCGAAAGAGAGAGGTGCAAGAAGAGCAGGGAGAAGAAGAGACAGCAGAAGGTAAGGGAGTAGAAGAAGAACCAACAGTAGAGGAAAAAATGGCTTGTGTGGGAGTAGAAGAAGAACCAACAGTAGAGGAAAGAATGGCTTGTGCACGCACAGCCGACTCTGAGGGGACAGTCCTACTACTAGCAGGTTGGTTCGCATCTCTAGGCGTCTCACCCTTACCCTGGGGCTTCTCCCCCACACCATCAATCACAACACAACCAGATTGTGGCTTCTCTAGTAGGTCCTTAGTTAGCTTCACACATTTCTCATCCAATGCAACCAAGTCAGATTTTAGTTTGTTACAATTAATGCATGGTGAGCTAACAGGGTCCTTAGAAGCATACTGAACTAACTTCCTATCATGATCAATCATTTCTTGAAACTGTTTGGAGACAGCTTCAAGTTCAGCAGTTAACTTAGGACAGTTCAAGCATGAATCAATCGGCTCAAGCAAAGAAGCTTGTAATTCAGCAATTTTATGATCTGTCCGTTTTAAGTTCATCTTCAAGTTATTGCAATTTTCACAAGACTCGGGTAGATCAAGGAGCATGGCATAAGGTCCTCTAGCAGCAATGTCCTTAACCTCACATGAGGTGGGAGAACTAGTCTCATCAGTAGTAAGTAAGGTAACAGCCATCCTACTCAACTCTAACTCAGCAAGCAGACTAACATTCTCCACCTTAACAATATCAAGCTCAGAGGACACACTATCATGCGAGGTCCTTAGTTTCTCCATGTAACCCAACAGAGCACAGCATGTATCACAATCATCACGGGAGGGAGCAGATGTAAGTGAAGTAAGCTCCCGTGATAATCTATCTACTTCCTTCTCTAACTCAGAACACCTAGCCCTAGCTCTAGCATGAAAACCACCTAGCTTAAGAAAAGCATGATTGAGCTGGTCGTAGGTGGGGCATACCTCGTCCGAGTCAGAATACAGCTCGCTGTTGCTCAGTTCGCCCTCGAGGGCCATGAAGCACATCCCGGAGAAGTCGTCGTCGCCATGCTTGGGCTCTTGGTCACCCGTCCCGTCATCATCGCTCCATCCCTCCACCTCGCTGAGGTCGAGGTCGTCGAAGGCGGTGAGGACGCGGTGGAAGAGCTTCTTGGCTTTGCCAAAGTTGCGGAACTTCTTCTTTCCCGGCGTCTGAGTTGGAGTCTTCTTGTTGCGGTTCTTGTCGGTGTAGTCGTTCTTTCTCGAACTGCCGTAGTCGTTCTTACCCTTCTCCAGCTTGGTGCAGTTTGCCCGAATGTGGTTGGGGCCACCACACTCGAAGCAAATCACGGGTCCTCCTCTCTTTCTGTCCCTCCTCCCCTTGTAAGCATGAGAGAATCTTCGAGCAAGGAGGGCCAGCTGCTCATCCGCAAGCTGCTCTAACTGATCATTAGTTATGTCACAGAGAGCAGCAAGCAAGAAACCGCAAGAAGACTCAGAAGAAAGACCAGAAGCCGAACTGGGATCGGTGACTAGAGCTATCGACTGTGACTTCGACTTGCGAGAGACAATGTCAATCTTGTGAGTCTTGAGGCGCGAGTACAGCGCATCAAGAGTCAATGTCGAGAGGTCCGTGGTGTCCTTGATGGTAGTCACCTTCATCTCCCAAACACGAAGATCGAGTGCAGCGAGCATCTGTCGAGCATTATCCGAGTCGGAGTATGTGAGACCGACGGCTCGGAGGTTGCTCAGAATCTTGTGAAAACGCGCAAAACACTCATCAAGGGACTCGCCAGCGAGCATTTCAAACTTGTTGTAATCTCGCTTGAACTGGTCTTGTCGCACCGTCTTTATTTGGGTGGTGCCCTCATGGTAAGCATCGAGGGTCTCCGAAATATCGAAGGCTGACGAAAGATGAGATATGCGGTCAAACTCGCTACGACTCAGGCTCTGGATAATGATGTTCCTTGCCTTAGCGTTTGCCTCAACATCATGCAAATTCCCAGCATTGATGTTCTCATCGGTAGGAACAACAAACCGGACCTTGACCTTGCGCCAGATGACGTACCCCTGAGCCTAGATGTATGTCTCCATTCGGCTTTTCCAGAAGGGGTAATCGATACCATCGAAAACGGGCGGCTTCGTTGAGTACTTGTCCGTCGCCATGGCTCTTGAGACCGGTTAAAATCTATTGAAAAGAGCTAACCGGCTCTGATCTTTAAAAATTGCCCCCAACAAGTATCTTCTTCTCCAATAGCTATGGGAGCTATGAAGGTAGAGGACCAGTGCTCACAAGACACCCCAGCAGCAGGAAAAACACAAATATAGAGACCAGCAAGCGAGAAAAATCAAATCGGAAAAATTCTAGCTTCAAGCGGTAGTACCGCTGAGACGAGCGGTAGTACCTCTGGGCGGTAGTACCGCTATGCCGAGCGGTAGTACCTCTCGAGGAGCGGTAGTACCTCTGAGCGGTAGTACCTTTCGAGGAGCGGTAGTACCTCTCGAGAAAACAGCAAACAGGATTTTCAGAGAACTAAGAAATTTGCAAGGATTCTTGGATTCTTGGCTTGGGAAGCTTTGAGGAAAGCTAGGGAACACTCCCAGAAGAATAAGCCAAGAGCCAAAAACAAGAAAACCACTCCAAGAAACAAGAATTTCAGATTTGGGTAAAAATCTGAAATTTTTGCCCGAGCTGAGTCAAAAATCAAATTACTCCCCAACCGTTGATCCTTTGGCTATGAAATTTTGAGGGTAGCTAATTAATAGCCTCTGGACTCTCCATACCAAATTTCAAGCCATCTCAAAAAGGGAATCAAGAACAGCACCAAACCCTAGAAATGCAAAACAAGAACAAGGGAGGCTCAAAACCAAAAACTGAAATTAAAATGAAGTTTGCTCTTGGGAAACTTGATCAAATGATCTTGAGGCATCATCCCAACATAGAGCAACCCATTTTGGGCCTTTCCAGCAAGAAAGAACAAGAAACCAAGAAAGTCAAGAAATCAACAGAGATGAGCATCGAAGAGAAAAACATGAATAGAGTGACAAGAACTGAATCAATCTCAAACTCCACCATCTCATATTGATAACGAGGAAAGGAGATACATGATTGATACAAGAGAAATGATTACAAGCCACTCAATCCCTCTCCTCACCCTCTCAATCCTCAAGAACACCAAGAGCTACACATGCATCTTGGGAGCACAGAGAGGTCTCAGAAACCCATTGAAGGGGACACAGAGGGAACACAACTCTGCCTCCACCAACAACTGTCAACCACTAAAGCCTAAAGCCTAAACAAACTCTAAAGCCTATTTTGACTAAAGGAAACCCTAAAATCCCTTCAAGTGTTCAAGTGGGCATGCAGCTCCTCCAACCTATTTATAGCCCACGGCTAACGGGTCTCCACCCCGTTACGACCGCTAAGTCCAACGGAGCCCGCTCCCGCCTGTGCAGCCTTGCGAAATTCCCGTTTCGCCCCTGCTGCACCTTCCGGGAAGCTTCCGCGCTCCTTGCCTCGCACGCCTCGCAACCACCTCGAGTCCACGTCGTCTTCAACACCTCCTGACTGTTCTGACCTCAGCGCCACCTGCGCCTAGTCCAGTCCTCCGTGTCTCACCACGACTCCGCCTCGATGTCTTGCAGTCACACAGACAAGAAACACGTCAAATAGCACCGCTCGATACATGAAAGCGTAAATACTATCATACTTACCACAGATGAAGTCCAAACCTATCAAAATATCAGAATATGCAACCTAAACCCTTTGACCAGGAATGACCAAGTCCGACCGAGTCCATTGCACCACGTAACGACATGGTCCGAACACCCAAACCAAACTCGACTCTCATAAACCGATGTCAATTACTCATCATTCACACGGGATGACCTCCACTTGGTCTCTCAGAATCAAGTAATGGTGACGAAACAATCGCGATGAGAGAAAAAGATCGGTGAAGCTAACCCCTTTTTTGCTCATGCACATAACCCCAATGTGCATGCCAGTGTCAGCTACCTAAACGAACCCTCCACTTGAGAGATCCTTTGTTGTGTAGTTTGGTTAACCATATATCATATTCCTACTACCCTTCATGCCACAGGTTTGTACTACCTTCGAGCTACACCTACTCGCTAGTACCGCATGGTTGGCCCCATCATGTCTTCCTTCTTTCAACAGCGTAAACCTTCGTTTTGGTGACTGCTAGATTTTGTAACCATCTTTACAGTTCTACACATAATTGCATATGAGATTTGTGTTATAGTTCGATACCTCTCTTATGCGTAGTAACCGCCTAGATCGAATTAGAATTCATGGGATACTGCACAAGCGTACATGGTATCAAAAACGAAGTAGATGAATCTCGTATAGAGAATCAAATTACGGAGATGAAACAATTACGATGAGAGAAAAAGATTTGGTAAAACTAACCGTAAATTCCTTAAGCACAACCTTAAAAGAGTACTTCTTGTCCTATACAAAAATCTAGTGCTAAAAAATAATCTAGCTTCTAATTGTCTCGTGCACCTCTTGATTTGGATGGGTTGGTTTGTGACTTGAGCTCCCCATGACCACCTCTCATGGTTTTATATAGCACCCTCTAGTTCTTCTCCAAAATAAAGTAGAAATCATAACGTAATTAGAGAAGAAATCCCAATCCTACTAGGATTCATTTAAGAATTCATGTAGCACAGCTCTTCAAGTCATAGTAGAAAGGATATGAGTCACTCTACTCAATAGACTGAGGCTCCATTTGGAATTATGTATTAAACAATTAAGGAAAAAGAAATACCACCAGAACTAGGGGTGTCATGTCTGGTGCAATTGAAAGGAAAGGAAAAAGCATGAAAATTACGTAATTTGGAGACAGAATTGCCTTGCTCAGTAGAAAAAAAAATGAAAACCTCTACGAGGTTTGACCCCTTATCATACCCTTCATATTCCCGGAAGGTTTCGCGCGCGCTGAGCCCCTCCACGTCACCCCCGTGCGTTCGGTCGGCCGGCGCGTGGCGCGCCAATTCCCGTACGGTCGGAGGACCCGTTTTGCGAAAACCCCCCGTATTTTCCAGAAATTACGTAAAGGTCCTTAGTTCTCGTGAAAAAGTCCCCGCCAGTTTTGTTTTTTTTAAAAACACCCCTTCACTTCACCGAAATTTTGTATCCTTCACAGGATAGCGCCTCGCGGTTTTCTAAATTACGTACAAGTCCTCGTTTAGTTACGTACAGGTCCTCGATTTTTGCGAAAAAATCCTTTGATTTTTCCGAAAATACGTATGTGTCCTCGATTTTTTAAAAAAAGTTTCTCACGAATTTTCGCCTCTTCTGTTTCAGTCAACACGGTGGTTGGCGTGGCGTGGCGCCACGCCTACGTGACTAGTTTATTTTACTCCAACATATTTCTAGATCGAGCCATGTATTCGACGGGTTGCATTCCTCTTGCCCAAATACACGCATAGGAAAATTTCCTTCCCATATTCCAAACAAGTCTGAGATAGTTCCAAACACATTTCAGTGCATTAGTGACTTGCACAGCGTTGTCAATCCTGAGTTTTTGGTTGGTTGGTGGCCTAGGTGTCATATGCAGTCGATGAGATCTCGAGCACTGTGGGAGAAAAAGAGGGGGGAGAATTGATTTCCCTTTTGATTTAAGGTTTCATCTGAATTGTCGGAGTCAAAATCCAAGGGCCCAAAGGTGCTTGCCCTCTTGCAAACAGATCCCTGCAGTTGCAAGATCTCAATCCTTGCGTATGTTCTGCCGAAATGAAACATGATGCAACGCGTCAACCTCTGTTTGCAAGACTAGACCGTAAGCTTGGGATTTGCTATAGGAGTTTTTGTTAGTTTGAATTATTACAGCTTACTTGTAACACTAGGTTCGCTTGGGAATATTTTAGGAGGAAATTAATTAAGACGCATACGCATATGGCATTTCTCGAGAGCCAGGCTCCGAGAGCTCTACCATCGAGGCGTATTATGATTTCACGTGTTAATTTTTACGCTTTCTATTAAATTTTTTCGTGCTTTCTGTTTAAAGGTTTCGCGCTATCGGAATCTGTATTGTAGGATTTAATTGTACAATCTAATATCCTACTTGATTCCACAAAAGATTTATTGTTTCAAGTCTACCATGTATTTCAACAAAGATACAATTTTAAGTTAAACTATAGAAGCATTTACTTATCAAATTGTAGTCCAAATAAATAATGTATAGTTGTCTATACAAATAATATTACATAAAAATAGATAAACCATGTAACTTTACATTTGGAAGGACATCAGCAAGTAATTATTTATAATTAATTACTAGGAATCAGGTAGGATCCTACTAAAATATTGTTAGAATTGTAATATTATTAAAATCCTATCAAATTAAGATACTACATAGAATCAATTTAATAAATCAAGGGTTGTAGAATCAGAATACTACAAAGACTCAAATCAAAATTCTGACAACCTTGCTCACCACCTAATTTAGAGAGTTACCATACATTCAAGTACATGCATGCAACCAAACGCGCGGATGATCGAATTGCACCAATCGATACAACTAACCAAACAACTTTATTTTGCATCTACATACTTTGTCTCATCTCATCCAGGCTTACTTGTGCGGTGCAGTCAGGGCAAAAGGGATGCGAGGAACCAAATCATGACCCCGCCGGATCCCTACTGAGAAGTCGTATTGTATATATGGTACCGTAGTAACTTTTTTTTTAAAAAAAAATAGCATCTAAACATCCGTTTTCACATAAGCTAGATGCTGCTGAGCTGAAATTTTTTTAAAAAAAATCTATTTTTTATTTTGAATTACAGTATTATACTTGCGTTTTACTTTTTTAAAGTTTAATCATTAGGGATCACTGTAGAATGCTATTAAGCTGTGGGTCTTGTCCATGTAGCGGACATTTTGGGTCCTGAAATCCAGCCAGGAGCAGTACACTGTGGTCTATAAGCATGTTGGTTGTTCTTCGTGTGTGCGCGCACGTAGACCCAAGTATGAGACTCACTAGATTATTTCTAAGGTGCAGATGTACTCCTACGTGCTCAGTAGTGTTTTGCCAACGCATCGCAACCTGACATTTACCTTCATAGCCAATCTCATGTATGGAGAGATAGTGAAAAAAAAGACATAGAGGCCAAGCACATCATAGTGGCTATCGAGCAAAAATTCAAGTACAAGATTAGTTACTTGAAGGCATAGCATGCAAAGCATAATACTTTGGAAACGAGGTTCAGTTCTTTCAAGATGGCTTATGACAACCTTCCTCGCATGATCCAATGTTGCAGGATAGGAATCTAGGCACATACATTGCTATGAAGGACAAGTCATCTACAAGACCGCCAGGTTTCATAGTTTTATAGAGGGTTTTCTTAGCCTTCAGTGCCTGCATCGACGCTTTCAAGCGCATGTTATCGATGATCAAGTTGATGGGCTTTTCTAATTGAGAAATACAAGGGGTAGATCCTAATGACAATTGGCGTTGATGGCAATAATCAGATTCTACCCTTAGTCATCGTATTTGTCGAAAGTGAGAATTTTGAGGGCTAGTTGTGGTTCCTTTGATATCTGAAGGAAGGAGTGGTTGGGGCATGTCCTGATGTCTATATAATCTATGATCGCCACCCTGGGATGATGAAGTCCATAAGAAAACTTCAGTAAGACCTCGAAGAGCCGTTTCCTTGGCCAGACATGAGCAAAGATGATGTATTCGTCATCTGGGGGCAACTTCTTCAAGCAGTTGCCGCAGCAACCGTTGATAAAACTGTTCAAGAGGCTGGCTATGTAGAACCACTAGCGTAAATTTAATGTGTTGTGGGAGATGTTGGAGGAGTACTCCAGGAAGCACGTCATCAAAAAGAACAAATGTTTGGCCATTCTTGAGGTGGCGCAACCCAAAAACCTCGCACCATTGCCAGAGCTTGACCCTCCCAGTGTGATGTAAAGGAACTCAAGGAACATTAAGCGCTTCTCCCACTGGATTGAGGCAGAGCCATTGGAGAAGTGATCTTTGTTGCACGATACAAACGGTGCGAGGTATGGCATAATAATTACTAACCTTGTAGAGGTGTACAATTGAGTTCTTAGGAGCGTCCATTCTTAGCCCCTCGTTGCCATCGTGGAAGGTGTTCTGTAAAGTACAATTGGGTATTTCAGGGAAAGACACACAAATGTGGTACTTCATACAGCCAACCCACATACAACGTACTACTCGAACATTACAGCGTACATGTAGGCCAAGACCGAGAAAAGTCAGTCACACGCTGTCTTCGTGATGGGCAATATAGAGCACTGCTTCGATGTGCTCCTTCGGGACAAAGCTGGATTTGGGATGGCTCGCTCTCTTGTTGCCCACGAGGTGTGCATTGGAGATCATGTAGACAAACCTAGATGCTCATGTAATAAGCCATACTCTTATGTCCTCGCTGCATGTGGGACTATCAATATGGAGCCATCGAACTTCATGTCGGAGTACTTCATAAAGGAGAGGGTACTACATGCATGGTGCAGTGAGTTACGAGGCTTTAGGGTTGTGGGCAACTTTTCCACATTGGATATTGTACAAAGGGTTTGGATTCCGGATCTTGATCTATTGAAGGGTGCGAAGGGCCATCAGCAGAGTCCTTACATTAGGAACAGTATAGACGAAGGGGAAGCTGGAGCAGTGAGTAGATGTTATGGTTGTTGTGGTCAGAAAGGCCACACTCCAAGAAGATGCAAGACGCCTATTAACAAGTAGGAACACCGACGTAAAGAGCAGTAACACTTCGTGTTGTGTGTGTAGTGGTAATAAGATTAAAAATGCTATCATATTGTAACTTCATTTGCAAATTTTAATTTCATTTGTACTATCAATCTGTCATCATTAACAATGCAGAGAAAGTGCCTAAGAAATGACTTCCTTTTTTTAGCCTGAACTCTCCACTCCTTTTGTCACCAAGCGGCCACTTCTTTGGCACCAGCAAGCAGACATTTTGCGACGGCAAAATGGTCTTTTCGCATCCCTAATGGAAGACACATAATGGTTAGTACGAGTGACTATACATAGTTGAAGTTACGATAAACTTAGAGGGACGGCTTTTGCACAGCGTCCTGATCCGACCAAACAAGACTACACGCAAGAGGATAGAGGAGCGGTGGCACAGCGAAGATCGAAGTGAGTGTATCCAGCAGGAGACGCATGCTCATCTGAAGGTGTGTAGGTGTAGGGAGCGCGAGGCTCGCAAGGAGGAGCGTGAGAGCAAGCACGAACTGGCAGCCAAGACCAGGGTGACCGGCGAGAACTATAACGTCAACCTCGGGAGGAAGGGCAAATGGCCACGTTCCACACAATAGTTCAACCCTCTTCATCTATATATCTCATGTATTTCTAATTCTCTAAAGGCATGTGTGTACCATTCTTAGTTCATTAGTCTGCATGACATATAAACCTTTTGTCATATCAACTATCATGTTGTTATCATTACGCCATTTATCCAAAGTTCTCCTCTGTGTATGAATTCCCTATTGCATCGCAATATTATTTACCTTCCTATTTACGAATCGTTACTACCTCAATCGTCCTCACAAAGTTCTTCAGAAATTTATTGCACTATAACAATATACGATGATCATAAAATGTTATTGCAAGTCTAACAAATTTCGTACCATTCAAAACATACAAAAATCACAAACTGTTCAACCGACATTGTTTGCCATTTTATTAGAAAAACAACATACAAACAAGATTTGTTAAATGTATTAACTACAAAAATTGCTATGTGCCCTCCACAATTATTTCCATCAGAATAATAAAATAATTATATTATTATTTTAAATTGTTCAACCGTTGAGCAAGTTGGACTAGTCGCTCAACCGTTAGGTGATACATGGCCAAATCGTCTAACCGTTGAGCGACTAGGGGCTTATCGCTTAACCGTTGGGCAACAGGGACTAGTCGCCCAACCGTTAGACGATTTGGCCATGTATCAACTAACGGTTGAGCGATTAGCTTAAGTTGTCTAACCATAAAACGATGGATGGTTAAAATTGCAAAAAATAAAACACACATATAATACTATAATTTTAAATGAAAAATAAATTATTTAAAAAAATCTGCCGAGCTGCCTCCCTCGCCTTCATGCATCATGCATCCCACGAAGATTTTTTTAGCACCCGATATCATAGGTCATGTCACTGCGATGGTCTCCCCGTGAAGCTAGCTCACAACAAAGCGATGCTGTTCATGCGGGTGGCTGATGCTCTAAATAATTGGAAACCATCACCAGGTTGTACTTGGTGATGTTGGATCAATGCTTGTCTCGTGGGGTGGTTGTGTCACTCATGTGAGTGTTGTACTGTGGTTAGCCTGCATGGATGCGATGGAGGCAGCTCCGAAGCACCTATCGAGCCAGGCAGCTTGGCAAGCCGACAGCCGACGCTGTCCTACTACACTTGGCTAGCCTTCCGTGCTGCCGATCTCCTACCGAGCTATGGTAATATGATAGGATATAAATATCATCTGCTATAGTTGTTAAGCTTAAAAAGAGAATTATATCTATAGTTGTTAAGCTTAAAAAGAGAATTATATTTACAAAAAATAGATGTTTAAAGACCAAAATTTAAAAAACAAAAACTCCAAATTCTGCGCATGCGTGCTTTGGTTCGAGGGCACACACACCTCTTAGAGCCATCGGATGAAATAATCTTATTGTGGAACGTTCGCGCGCGGCAAGCCAGGGAGCAATACACTCTCATTTTTGTCGTCTAACAGTTTTTTCTCATTGATGCATAGCTATATGTACCCCTTCAATAAGCGAGTATGGTCCCTGCGTAGGTGTGTCACGAGGGCACGCAATAGTGAATTTACATCACTAGGGTCTTGTCCTAACCCATACGACAGTGCAAGGGTGTATCACGGGCGATAAATAGGGGAACCCAAAAAACCCACTTTCTCGTTCACTCGAGTCAATGGTGCAACTAGAGTCAATGGTGCTAGTAGTGGTGGTGGTAGTCTTTATCGTTAATAATGCCAAGCTAGATGGAAGTATTCTACTTGAGTGGAAAGAAAAAGAAGTGATTGAGAGCGACATATACCAAACTCTGTCTCCCCATATGTTAGTATATTAGTGATTGAGAGCGACATATACCACACAGGTTGAGCAGGTCTTCCTTTCTTTTTTCTCATCAACCAATCTAGTGAGGCGACTCGAGAATGGTGAGCCGTGTGGTGATGATGAGCATGGATATTCCACCATGCCAAGTTATGTTGAATTTACTTGTTTATCTTCATTTGCTCTTGAGTTTGTATTGATTTTGCTCTTATATTTACCCCAATTTGCTCTTGAGTTTGCAAAACTTTGCACTAATTTGTTCCTATATTTGCATTGAATTTCTTTTGAATTGCTCTTAGATTTGACATTGAATGTACATGTATTTGTATTGGTACTAATCTGCTCTTTCAAATCAGCATAATTTTGCTCCCTATTTGCCCTTTAGATTTGATCGTGATCTGCACATATTTTGTACTATTTTGATCCTAAACTTGTACTAATCTGATTCCGAATTGCTCTTTGATTTGATCTTAAAATTACACATATTTGAACAGATTTGCTGCTAAATTTGTACCAATCTGCTCCTTAAATCAACATAGTTTTTCTCCCCAATTGCTCTGTAATTTTGATAGTGAATTTATATATGTCTGTATGGATTTGCTCCCAAACATGCACCATCTTGCTCCCTAAATTTGCACCAACTTGCTCTTAATTGCTCTTGGATTTGCTTTAAAATTATAGAGATTTGACTTTAAAATTATTCTAATTTGTTTTTTCAAATAATCCAATTCTATTTTTTTTTTCAAATTCTTCGATCTGCATAGAGGGTAAGATAGTCACATTCTTGTCATTTTGCTAAATACGCATAAGTGGAACATAGTCACATTTGAAAACTTAAAAAAATCACTATAACACCATATATGCAACGGTCTTCCTCGTTGAGTGTTGGCCTGTCTTGAAGCTCCCTCTCCAAAGAGGCCCTTGTAGCTTCGACTCAAGTAAGACAGTTTTCTTTTGTTATCAGATGGATACTAAATACTAATGGGCCTTAATATCGGATGACATATGCTACTGCTATGCCATTTTCTTTTGTTATCTGATGGATTGAGAGTCCGAGAGACAAGAGAGTTTACTGGGTGGCTAGCATTTTAGGCTTGATTTCTTTTTTCCTTGAATCACTTGTCTAGTGCAAATTACAAGCTTATATAACTTAAACAAACAAATGTCCCATAGCACGGGGGACAGAGCAGCATAGACACTCTCACCTAGATATAGGAATTAAGAAACATGGAGCTGAAGCCAGATAGTCTAGCTCCACTGGCTCCTCGAAGCGCTTCCTAGAAAAGTATGAACAGTTCATGGATCTAGCATCGTAGCGATCTTTTTTTTTTCTTTTAAAAAATGATTCATGAACATCTATTTTTGCTAAAATGACCCCTCCCAAGGCTCAGAGGACACGGCAGGCGACACGTGTCACTTGCCGTGCCCCCATGCTTGGCAGGAGGCGGAGCCTGCGGTAGTTGACTCAGGCACGGCAGGCGGTTGATAGGTGCTAGCCCTGGCTCGATAGGTCTACTGCCATGTGGTCCCCACAGCTCGACAGGTCTGCTAGATGGCCCCGCACAGAAGGCCATCTGTCCAACTAACCCACACGGACTCATTGTTTGGATGAGATAATGGTTTTGGATGGACCGATAAAAATAACTCCATCTTGTAAGTAGTGCATATATATTACTGAAAAGAAAATATAAGAATGGACCATGTGTAGCTTGACATAGCATCTTGCAATGAAGGTGCGAATTAGAATAGTCCTAGGGCAAAAATAGGAACCGTACGGCACCCACATGATGTGGCAGTCAGCCGGCTGGTGTGGACATGACTGGTTGTCATGGTAGTGGCAGGCGCAATTGCAACTTGGGTTAGCATAGCACAATACATGTGATAGTCACTGCCGAGTTGCATGACCTCCATGTTGTTCCTCTCCCTGATGCCTACGGAGCTCGTCGTTGTTAGTCCTCTTGGTCTAAAGCTCCTCGCACAACTCTTCTAGGTGGATGTATAGTTTGTGGATATAAACCTAGGCGGGTATTGGATATGATGGATCCACCCACTCAGTGAACATGCAATCCGTTGTCTGCAAGCAACACGAGGTAACTCTGATCGTTCTATGTGTGCAAGTATATGTAGGTAATGAACTACTTACCATGAATAGAGGGCAGTGAAAGAATTGATGTCCTAGATGCATGTGGTCGACACAAACCAACACCATCGCGTTGAGGTTGTGCTTGCATTATAACCAAGGCTTGGGGATGTGGGGGTAGTCGCAGAGGGGATTTATATGGGTGTACGACTCCCTGATTTTGAGCTGTAGATTAGGGCTTGGTGGGTTGAGGTCTAGGGGACCATAGAAACTTGTGTCTTTGAGGTAAGGGTCACAATATCGAAACCTAGCTTGTGCTCGTCGTCCCCTCCCACACCTTGAGCTTCTAGACCTGTCTGCCATGCTTCTATTTGTGTGACATAAAAGGATGTTTGAGTGTCTGTATTATCAGCGTTAGTGTGAAATTCGCACTAAAAGTTATGAAAATGAACGTGGCAACATTATGACAAAACTTAATTTGAAACCCACACTCTGCATTGCAGAGCATTAATTCGTTCAGAGTTACATTGCAAGAAATGTTGGCATTATAGAGAATAAACAAGTACACTAGTGGTATAAATCGATAGATCTACGGGGCGGCCGATGAAGTGGGCCTATTTAGGCAGTTCCTCATAGAGTGGCCTGTTGTCTTGTATAGCCTACCCTTGTGTTGCATTTGCTGCTGGCCACATTGACTGTCATCCATATCATTGTGGATTATTGTGGGACTAATGTTTGCCATGCTCGGGCTGCTTCAATGGGTCACTCAGCACCCACTTCACTTCCCCCAGCCAAAGGTCCCTATAATGCATATTTACCCTGTAGGAGTTGAACTCAGTGCTCCAAGTCCCGCATAAATGGTGGAAGTTGTAGTACTCTAAAATGTACTGCATAGAGGACTGCCACCATGTAGCACACACGGCGTATACATAGGAGCAAGGCTAGTGAAGAAGCATTGGCTTGTTCCACGTGCGGGTCGCGACTTCACCGATGGCGCATGCATGCTTGCGATCGCCTCTTACGTGGCCTATAATGTACTTCTCCCTTAAATGAACCTTGAACTTTTTCTTGATGCCATCCATTATTCGAGCGATGTGCGAATGTGCCTTTACCATTTTCTACTCCAGGTACACCTGTATGACTTCTGAGAGTTACCTCCCTTCATCCAGATGCTTCTTCGCAATGATGGCTCTGTTAACGAAGTAGCCAATAGCGTGGATCCAACTCTCGTCCATGATTGCAGTGATCGGGAAGGAGCGCACACCCTATAGCACACCATTGTACACCTCCGATATGTTAGTCGTAATAATTCTATACTTCGCACCGTCTGCATCATGAAGTAGAGACCATTTCACCATGTCTGGGAGATGCAAGTTGATCAATTGGGTGAACTCGCTTGTTGCTACGGGAGCGGCCTGAGCTGTAGCAGGTTCCACTTCCTATGACTCCCTCACATGCCTAGAGGTCTCTTCATCAAGCTTACACCACATTGCATTAAACTTGCACCTCTGGTTTTGTTTGCATAGTTTCTTGAACTTTTCATCAACTCCTTACAGAAACAGCTGTGAAAGTTTGCCGCCAGATGCCTCATGCACCAACGAGACCTTATGTTGTTCCACTAGAAGGGTGGTTGAGTCCCTTACCACATGATAGTCAATATCGATGGTAGCACAGTGTTGTGGTCCATGATAATGTACATGTTGGGCCAGTCTTGGGCTACTGCTTGCTTCACATTGGCCAGAAACCATATCCAGCTATCAGTGTTCTTGTTTTCATAATTGCATACGCCACTAGGAGTAGCTTGTCATTTGCATCGACGACCACCATCGTTAAGACCGTGCCCTTGTACAAGCCAGAGAGAAAAGTGTCATCCATTGTGAGCACTAGACGGTCGTACTTGAATCCCTCGATCACCTATCGAAACACCTAGAATACCCGATCAAGGATAAAATAGTTGGGGCCCTTCGTAGGGTGCGCCTTCTCTATCTTGTTTAAATATGTCCCAGGATTGGCCCAGGCAATCGATGTAGCATTCGTGGCACACAGTCATAGGCCTTATCATACGTATTGTACATCACATGTACGACCTTCTTCCTTGCCTACCACATCTTACCGTATCTCACCGAGAAACCAACCAAGTTCATGGCATAAGCCATCAACAGTTTCAGTGAAACTATGACATCTGTAACTATGAGGTGACTTATCAGGTTGGTGATGAGTAACGAGGTCACATTGCAGTGCCTGTGTAGTGGCTCCACAAGCTTACAAGTTTGGCCTTGACCACCATTATCCGGAAGTCTATACTCCACCTCTGAATCTCTACGCACGTACCTTTACGGGACAAGAGACATCTAGACACTTCACCACATACATATTGGGGTTTGAACTATGCACCTGATATGTGTGGTTTATACAGACAACATATCTTGCGAGGACTTGCTACACGGCACCCTTTTTGGGGAAGCGTCGCCCTTCAACGAGAGTGCCTCATTGAAGGACCATTCAAACCCACCTTTAGATGGTAGAACTTTGGAGGCCAAGACAACATCCAAACTTGAGGAGATGTATTCAAAATCTGTGCACACAATGACGTAGGATGCACCACCCCCACCTTCGCCTACACCAGTCTCATCTCTACTATTAGCTGTGTCGACATCCTCCTCCTTGTTGGAATGGTTTCTATCCGATAGCCCTTCCAAATATTCATAACAGTCAACATGCACTACTCACCATCTCTCTACACCTTCTGTTGGCTGAAAGTTAAGAGCCAACTAGGATAGTCGTCCATCATCCCGATTGGCACCATCTTTTGCCGCACCACCAGCACCAATAGGTTCCGCTTCGCCGCCACCATCCCTAGCAGCACAACACTCCACGTCGCGACTCTCGCTGCCCTCACCCCTTCTTGGTGCGTCTACACTCTCCACAAACTACACATACACCATTAGCCTCCCATATATCACTACAGCTAGATTGCTAGCAATCTCCATGTACTGTCGCCAAGTGACATTGTCAACTATATTCTTTAGCTCCCAGAAACACTCTCCCGGATCTCCAACCACCATAGCTATCACTACCTCAATGACAAGCTTCTTCGTAGCAACCTCCCTATCAAATGCACTCCATACGCACCTCTTGAGATTAGGGAGACCCATCTCCTTAAGCCTCTTTTCACCATTATAAAGGTCCACCCTATACAACTCCCTTCCCATAGAACACAAACAAGTGTTCCATGTCTGATAGTAGGTACCTACCACCAATGCAAATGAAATACACTTATTTCAGATGGTACTACATACCAATGTACTCTAGCTACCTTTTTTTTAATAACAATGTAGAAATAATAATAGTGCAGAAATAACAACAGCGTACAGATGATAACAGTGCAGAAATAATAGCAACGTAGAAGTAATAACAGTGCAGAAATAATAGCAGTGTACAAATGATAATGGTGCAGAAGTAATAATAGTGCACAAATAATAGCAGAGCACAAACAATAGCAGTGTGGAAATAATAGCAGCGTATAAATGCTAATAGTGCAGAAATAATAACAGTGCACAAATAATAATAGTGCATAAATAATAACATGGTACAAATAATAACATTGTACAATTAGTAATAGTGCACAAACACTAATGATGTGCAAATGATAACAGTGCATAAATGATAATAGTTACAAATGATATCAGTGTAGAAATGATAACAGTGCACAAAAAAACATCTTACAAATAATAGCATTTCACAAATAATAATAGTATACAAATGATAACTACACATAAATAATAACACTAAACATATAATAACAGTGTACAACTAAGAATGTTTGGGTATTAACAAATAATCATTAATACCGCCACTAGTTCATCACAAACATGGGTAATTACAAAAAATGGTCCACACGAACTAAACATATACATCATTTACACATTTTTACAGAGCACATGCTACACAACCCAACTAACGTTGAAGCTAACAAGACGTTAATGAAACATACCTCTTTGTGAAGGTCTTTACTAGAACTACACTAATTCCAACTGCGAAATCTGCTAGATTGTAGCAAAACCACCTTGAAAAACTAATTTGAATTCCCTTCTACTCTCTTTTTTTTTCTCGCTCAGCTCTCTCACTTAGCAAGGAAGATACTCAACTGCACAGTTTTGGATGAGTTAGCAGAGAGGGAGGTGAGGCATTTTATACATGAAGGGAAACACTGCTAACCAACAGACCAACAAGGGTGCGTGGGCAGTAGACGTGTCTAGTTGAGAGCCACGTGAATTACTGTCGAGCGCATAACGTAGTGTTGTGTCGTGTCGCGTGGTTGGCCACCCACACCTACATGCCAGTAGACCTGCCGAGCCAGGGTAGCTCAGCAAGAGCCACTGAGCCATCCTACTTCGGCAGCACCCCACCTTCCGTATCACGCCGTCCCTTACTGCATCCGAGCGGTTGCCACGGGCTTCGCCTCCTAGCGAGCAAGGGGGCAAACAAGTGACATGTGTTGTCTACCGTGCCCTCTGAGCCCGCGGTGGAGACCATTTTTGCAAAATGGGTGTTCTGGGATTTTTGAAAAAAGATCGCTACAGTGTTTGATATGTGAATAGTTCCTTTCCCTCTTGTGAAGCTCGCCCCATCCTCGTGGGACCCCACTGTACAACACCGTGTAGATTCTCGACGCTATCCCTCATAGATGTCATCCCAGCCACTCAAGGTTACTACTCGAAATTGTTGTTGCAAGTCAAATTGCATATCAAAATCATTGTCTGTTACCGCCGCCATTGCTCCGAGATGTGTCGTCACGTCTGTGACTCACTGTCGCTGGAGAACAAATGCGACCGAAGGTGGATTGAGATAGTGATGAGAAGTACACAGAGTGCAAGTGGTAGTAGGGAAATCAATTTCGCTTCAAATTTTGTGAATTTTGCTGAAATTTAGTTTTCTCGGCTCACCTCAAAAAAGCCCAATTTGCTAAAAAAGTTTGGCCTATTTTGAATTTTTCTTGGCTCATCCAACCCAACCCACATGCCAATACACCAGGGGCAGGCCATTGTTTAGTTTGAAGCTGATGATGCTGAAGCTAAGCATCTCGCTCTGGTCCCATCCCCATCTCTTTCTTGTTCCCCATCTCCCCTCTCTCGTTCCCCATAAAGAATCAAAGGCGACACTAATAAACAAGGTAGACAAGGCACTGACAGGGGGGAGGTGGCGCTAGCAAGGGAGGTGGCCATGGCGCGCCGATAATGAAGGGAAAGTGGCACTGTCATGAGAGGAAGGGAAGCGGCATCAGCAAGGGAAGGGGAGGCGGAGCCGGCAAGAGAGGCAGCCATGGCACTGGCAAGGGAGGGAATGAAGCAGCACAGCAAGGGAGGAGGGGCAGGCAGTGCTAGCAAGAGCGGAGGAGAAGCGACACCAGCAAGGAGACAACAATCATCTATTTTGTCAAAATATTGTAATTTTTTAATATATTTAAATTTCTTGAATTTGATTTGTTCTTTTGAATATTTTGATCAAAATTTGCCCAAAAAACAAAGTTTTCTAAATCAAAATTGTTTTCCCAGGTGGCAGAATCTTTTGGAGAATGGAATACAGGCTGACCAGCTTATGGAATGTGATATACAAACAAAAATCAACTATCATCTCTGCATCTAGTTAGGAAGGATGTTGTTCAGTCCAGAATAGGGAAAATAATTTCGGTTAAGAAAAATTTTGAACACCTCTGAGAAAACTGAATTTCAAAATTTTTTGTTTTTTGGGGCAAATTTTGGTCAAAATATCCAAAAGAACAAATCAAATTTAGAAAATAGATGATGGCCACCTCTTTGTTGGTGCCATGGCCTCCTTTCCCTCCTCCCTTGCTGGTGCCATGGCCGCCTTCCTTGCCGGCGCTACCTCCTCTTTGACCTCTGTTGTGGTTATAGACCAAACAGAGAGAGAGTGGTATGGTAGTGGAGAGTTAGGTGAGCAATGCTTGGGCTTTCCCCGTGGATAGGATAGCATATATATATTCACATGGGGAGTGTTTTACCATTATACCCTTACACTCAAGTATCCCTCTCAGTGGCATTTATGTCATTATACATGTCCCATTTTGGGCCTTACAACCTTCTAACAGGCCGGCTGGGCTTAGGTGGGGGCCACCCTTACAACAGGAGCCTCTCATGGTGAAGGGCTTCACGGGCCGAAGCCATGTTGCCGAGCCATTTGGCCCCCTCCGTCCCTGCGGCCTGTGAACTTCTGTATTGTTGGATGGAGTCTCATTGTCCGGTGTAGTCCCTGCCTCGCACCGAGGATACAACGTCGAGCGGGTTGCCGAAGCCGTCCTTGACCACGGGGCCCTTTGGCGGTGGAGTCGAAGTCCAAGCGGAGACAGGCTCATGCTGTGGACACGCCGAGGCATGGGGTAGGTCCATCTCCCGTGCACAAAGCCACAGCTGAGGGCAGGGTCTCCCTGCGAGACAGGTCCGAAGCGAGCTTGTCGCAGAGGTGCTTTCCGAGATCACGCTATAGACGCGGAGTCGACATGTGGCCCGACAGCTTCGCCGTCCGGAGTCGACGTCTTAATGGACTTGATGGTTTGAATGGAGGCTTCAAATACTGGACTAACAGTTCAATCGGCATGCAATAAAAAGAGGACAACAAGTTGATTACTTGCTGCAAAAAAAGTCCTTTTTGGCAAGAAAAAGACACTCAGCCAAAGAACAAATAGAGAAAGTTTATCCTTCAACCGTCAACAGCAAAAAGAAAAGGGGAAAGGTTGCTGTCCAAGAACTGCAGATTTCTTCACTGGTTTTGCTGCAAACCGAAAGAAGAAAGCAATCCCAAAAGGACCCCAACTGCCATCCGAAACACAATAGGTACTAGCAGCAGCCGAACACATGCATTTCGAAAAAGAAATAGCAGCAAAAAGGATCCAACTGCCATCCGAAATAGTGAGTACTAGTAGCAGCTGAACTCAAATCATTAACGAAGTAATGAGTAGACCGCTGCTCCTTGCTGGCCGAAACAATGATTGATTGCTTGATAAAGAACAATACCCCTTGCTGCATTGATTTACTGCCGAGACAAAAAGAAGTGAAAGCAATAAATGCAGACTTAAGAGCTATCGAGAGATCTCAAAGAAGGCAAAAGACAAACTAAAGACTAGAAACACAAATCAAACAGAGAAGGGAAGAAAACTGAAACCAACTCAAAGAGCAGCACAAGAAATCATATTGTCTCAAAGCAATAAAAATCTTATAGAAAGACAAGGACAAGAATGCTTATACAAAGTTGTTCTCAGCTCATCTCTCTCTCAATCTCACACTAAACAAGTCTCCATACATGCTTGAAATTCATGAACTCATAGCATATAAGCATAGGAGACAAACACACACCCCCCTCTCAAGACATCTCTCAAAAATTCTACAATTAGCACTAGAGAGTACCTCTCTATTTATAGCCTCCACTAATGGGTTCACATTTCCTTTGCCCATTAAGCTTTTTCGCTTTACCCACTAACTCCAACCATATCCACTTCCTTTAGTGCAGCTTTGTGTATTCACCAAAATGCCCCTCGCGCACCTTCCAGGAAGGTTCCTCATTCCTTGCCCTCCAAGCCACGCAGCCACCTCGAGTCCTCGCCGTCTTCGGCACACCTCGACCGTTCTGACCTCGGCACTGCCCGCGCCTAGTCCGGTCATCCTGTGCCTCGCCACGACTCCACCTCGATGTCCTGCAGCCATCACAGACAAGAAACAAATAGCACCGCTCGAAAGATTGTAACCATACAATAGCATCAGAAGACATACTCGAAGCCCAAACCGATCGAAACAAAAAATAAACGACTTAAGCATGTTCGACCTAGTTCGACGAAGTCCGACCGAAACCGATTGCACCGCGCAACGACGTGGCCCGAACCACACAAACTAAACTCGACTTTCCTAAAACAGATGTCAATTACTCATCACATAACCAGGGTAACCTCCACATGGTCTATCAATCTCCCCCTTGATGAGTATATTGACAAACACAGAAAAAGCGTAAAGTTGAGTTTGTTTGAAAATAAAAGAGAGTCATACATGGTCCAAGAGAAATCAAAGAAGTTAATGACCATGTCGACAAAACGGAGCAAAAACAGAAAGGGCAAGTTTTCCTCAAAAACTCCAGAAAATAATTTAAATGGCTTTTTTTCCCGCTATTCTCCCCCTTTTGGCAATAAAATCATCAAGATGCAAGGAAGAGAATAAAATCACAAGTATGGATGAAATGGCTGAAAATTATTCAGATTAAGCATGATGAGCCATGAAGATTATCCAATATGTCCGTGAAGTATTACACCAAGCCATAACATATAAGAATGCTATCAAGATCATGACAAAACATGTATAATCAAGCTAAACCAATTAAGTCATAATCTAAAAATTAGTCGAATTGCTTAGCATGTCAAGTCAACCATGATTATAGTCTAGCTAAAGGTATCCAAAGATGATGCAGGCCATGTCAATAGTCTAAGTGGAACCAAGAAGCTAGTATTGAGTCAATTTAGAGTGCTACAAGTTTTAAGAATGAGACATTTGTTTAAGTACTTGTAAGTCTTGGAATTTTAGCAAATTTAGCACAATTGACATGTTTTTCTTAAGAAATCTTATGATTGTTTCCATCCAGATTTTTTGTTTTAGTCATGTGCTAGATCTCAAGCCTTATGCGACCACTCTAAGCAAGAAGCTTAAGAAGATAGTCTTGGTCATCCAAAACCCCCCTGAGTTCATGCCTAGTGCAATGGCAAGCCGTCTCATGAGAAAGAATTGGTGAGATCAGTTTTTTCGCACAAAAGAGATCTTTTTGCTTACTTAAAAATTATACCAACTCATGTGTCATCAAGAAACTAGCATAGCTCAATCTAAAACTCAACAAAGATTCAAGACTCAACTCAACCTATTTGACATGGTATGAATCATAAGAGGATAACTAAAGACAGACTAGTCTCAAGAGCTTACATGACATGAATTAATTCAAGTTGAGCATTTTAATCAACCTATCATGGCAAAGACTTGACTACACATATAATGTCATGATCAATCTAGCAAGTAAGCACAAATCATGGCAAGATGTAAAGCATTGTAAACATGTCATAAAAGGATAATAATCAAGGCTCCATGTAGTTATATTACAATGCAGAATGCTGAAATGTAAGGAAAATCCAGCTCCCCCTCAACATGTGATGCAGCTTTTAGTTCAAGTTGAGTTATGTCAACATTAACATCTAGAAGCTCCCAAATGATCTCCCCCTGAACCAAAGCAATAAAAACGAGAAGCTGGCAAGAAAAGCAGAAAAGGACAGTCCTTAAAACATAGATAAGATATAGAGGAAACTATGGCTCAGACTGACTCTCATCTACCCCATATGACTCTAGGACTATCAACTAATCATCTAACACACTAAGGAGCAAACACGTACCCTGTTTACCCGAGGGTGGCCCAACCCTCGCTAGAACCTATAAGAAGTGAATGAGCTCAACCTAGTGAGAAGAGAAATAGCTAACAAGCAGTATCCTAGAATCACAAGATAAGAGTAAGAAGTCTAAACAACTAGACAAGAGAAGCACTCTAATCTATGCTAGGAGGACTAACCCAATGCACCCGCATGCAATGCAACAGATAGGAGTAAGAGCATAATCAATATAATAAAGCAGTAAAGCACAAAACTCCCCCCTCACAACAGTCCGTAAGGACAAACCACCCCAAGCTCTCCCTGTAGAGCTGCAAATCTAGAGCTATCCAAAGGCTTGGTAAAGATATCAGCCAACTGGTGGTCACTCTCCACAAACTGGAGCACTATGTCACCCTTCTCCACATGGTCTCGAAGGAAGTGATATCTGATATCAATGTGCTTGGTCCGAGAATGCTGCACTGGGTTCTTAGCAATGTTAATCGCAGAAGTGTTATCACAAAAGAGTGGAACACTGTCGATAACTAACCCAAAGTCCCGGGTTTGAGGCCAAAGGGCAACGACGAACAGAAGGCACAGAGGCTTGGCAGTATCGCCCTTCGGTTCAACATGCGCGACCTCGCTGAGGAGTTCACTATGTATGGGGTGGCGCCACTTTCTGGCCGGTGTAAGTATGAGCGAGGTTGCACTCGGTGAGATGGCATTCACCTGACAGTGTCTTCTCTTCTAAAGCCCTCCGCTCCCTGTAAGTTTTTCGGCCATAGGCTGCGTACGCACGTATATATATGCATGCATGTGACTTTAGGAACGACGCCTCGCTCTACTTGTAGGGTTCCGACTAGAGGATGCGGAGCACGTGGTAATTGCATTCCTTGGGCCATACACGGCCAAGGAGCACAAGCTGCGCGAAGCCGTGACCGCTTCGACGAAGCTGGGGTGGATAAATCGGGTATGCGAAGCTCTAGACATTCCTGTGCCAGAGCAAGCGGTGCCGGCACCAGTCCTGACTCGTCGCCGTGATGGCAACGGCAAGATGGGGGTGTCTCCTTCTCGGCGCAGAGCTCGGTCTGATGTTGCCGTATCCAGCACGTCGGAGGTATCTCTGGTGGCCGCCGCTGAGACCGAAGGTACGATCAGCGCTGGGTCTGAACTCGCCGACTCGGAGTGGGAGGAGCACACCGCCCCCTAGGAGGGGGCTCCGGGCAGCGCTGAGGAAACAGGCCATGGTGTCGACGCCTAGGAGGGCGAGGCCTCGTCGCCTGCATCGGCCGCTGAGGGCTTATTACCCGTGTCAGCTATCGCGGTCGAGGAAGCGTCGCCGGAGTCTCCAAGGGCGAAGCGCCCCCGGATACAACCGCCCTCCCCCTCGGGGAGGTTCAACGTGGTGGGCGGTGTTGCCGGGGACCTGTCCGATGAGGAAGCTGTCTGGGACGAGGGGGATGGAGCCCCTCCCAGCGCGGATGGAGCCCCCGCGGCCCAGATAGAGGCGGGGCGAATGTCTCCCCGTGCCATGGTGTCAACCGAGGCGGAGCTAACACCTCCCCATGCATTGGTTGTGGGTATCGAAGGTAGGCACAATTCTTTCTCCCCCCCGTGACTTCGCGAAGCTCTGTCCGATTTGCTCGCTCATTCCGTCGTTGACATCAGGTGAGACAAGGTCTCTTGGACGCGGCCAAGGATCGAGTAACGGAGACGGCCGTGAAGTCTTTGGCCTTCCTGCCCAGGACACGATATCAGTGCCTGGTGTTGCCGAAGTTGCTGGCGCGGATGCTCGGCGGCCGGCCATTTCCGACTTCATTCCTCGGCTGGAGATGCTTCGGTCCTTCACGAGGTCGTAGAGTGCGTCGACTCCAACCTAGATCGGCGGGCGCTGTCGAGGTGTGGGGTCGAGCTCCTGACAGGCGCGATGGAGGCCTCAGAGATAAGGGTAGGTGCTTAGGTTCATGACCTATGCCGCTGTCGAGGGCTTCGCTAACACCCGCACTTTTGTAGACCCTTGCTCTTAGCTGGGCCCTGGAGGAAGCACGCATCCGCGAGCAGAGGATGCTGGAAAGCCAGCTCCAAGCTGCCGAAGAGGCTCACGCTGCCAAGGATGAGTGCATCCGCCTGTTGGAGGTGGAAAGCGCGTGGGCGGTCTCCGACGCACAAATACTCATTGCGGAGGCGCATTGCGCAGCGGCGGATGCGCAACGTGCCGCGGCGGAGGCCCAACATGAAGTGGCGGAGGAGCGCGATGGCCTGCTCCAGCAAATTGCAGCGCTGGAGGAGGAGAAAGACCAGCTTGCCGCGTCCCTTGAAGAGAGGAACCGAACCCTGGGAGACGCGTCGGTGGCCGCATGAGGGTGCCCTTACGGACCTTTGCATCGACGTGCTAGACCTAACATTCGGTCCTGAGGACCTGGCAGTGGAGAGTACTCTCTCCTTTGTTTATTTTTGGATTCAATCCTAATTTAAACTTTGGAGAGCGCAGTCACTCATTTTAACTCTAAATTTAATGAAGTTTCTAAATTCATCTAAATTCAAGATCTATCTAATATGGTAGTGGAATCATCCAATTTGGATCTCATTTGAATTTATGTGTTTGTTCGCATATTTATTTGCTTTCCATTGTGATCATCTGAGTAGAGTATGAGGGCACAAAAGAGTCGCAGTTCGAGACAAATCAAGACTTTAAAGACCAACCTACTTGTGAGCCAGGCAAGTCAATATTTTGATCATATTAAACCTATATTTCTATGCAAATTATATTTGTTTACATTATCAAATTGCATGCTTTATTTGTTATGCAAATATATGTTCACTTAAGGTTATAGATACATGCCTATTCAATATTGTATTATTATTACACCTTTATTTGGACACTTGAATCACACTTGTCACCCTAGAAATTCCAATTGTAACCATACTAGCTAGTCTTACTTAAATACCAACGCATTAAATTGCCATATCATCGTAATTTCAATCATGAAACTAGTTTTGGGTAGCCATTTGAGGGAAATGGCTGGTATATTGAGATGACTTAGTTTTATGTTTCTTAAATCCCTAGAACTTGCTTTATATATCTGGGATCTGGTAAGAAGGTTGGTGCGGATGTAGCAGGAGAAATTATGGTTTTTGGTAGCACCATTTAGATAACTTTGAGGACTGAATCTTGTGATGTCCTCTCACTATAAAATGGTACAACTATAAGTATATAATGGGCATGACCTAGCTAACTAATTTGCGTTCACTAGTGCGGGTTGCACCATTGGATTGATCCACGGGTTGTGTTGCTGATTTTAAGCCACTGTGGACACAAGTCGTGTCGCTGGATTTATGTCACCATGTGGTGCAAGAGAGGATTTTGGTAGGGTGGACGTAATCTCACTAAGATGAAACATTATCACGCCTTACATTGGGTGATGTATTGTAAAGGCCTGGTGGTGATTTTCTTGATTCATATGTCAAAAAAATGTGTGAAACATAACAAGTTGATTATCTATTTGGGTAAAGTGTACAATCTTTGCGAAGTATAACCTGTTCGAACAGTCGTGCCCATGGTCATGGGCGGTCATAGGAACTTACACGAATTAGTATTTATTTCTAAAACTTTATGGGTGAAATGAAAACTTGTCGGTTGGATGCAACTCTGATTTTGGTTTGCCTTAGGTGGATGTAATCCAGTGATGATGATGTGTGGATGTAACCCTAGTAACAAAAACTTGCATATAATGGATGAAACCTGTACCATTATAAATTTTGTATATTTTTACTCTCTTTACTAAAAACATGGTTTAGTTAAAATATTAAGTCATAGGAATTTCTATTTATTATAGTTTTTAAATAATAATTTTAGCATATAAAAGAACCTGAACCTATATTTGTCAAACATTGCATGCGTAATATTGCATTATGTGTATTCGTTTGCAGAGCATTGTTGTTTGTGCTCACCCTCGCTCACTAAATCCTTCAGAACCTGCGAATTAAGGTCACTACACGTAATGTGACGCTCTAGAAGCCGATGGAGAAGAACATGGTGGAGATTAGGATAATCTCTAGTAGTGTAGGTCTTACTCAGTCATGCTGACTAAGTTGATTATTGTGTGCAACAATATTACCCAAACTCTCGGTTAATATTAGTCACACACGTTTTACCCCCAATCGCTTGCCTGTGACGAGATGTGCCCATCCCTTTTGCTATCATTTTCGCTTCAACTTTATGTAATGTAAGTATTTGGTCCGAACGGTCCTTATTGTAAACTTAACTTGATGCGGTCTATTTAGATTCTGATATGTAATATTAATAAACGGTATGATTCTCGTTATGTATAAAATAATTCAGTGATGTATCTGTGAGCACTATCTACTGATACAGAAATTAGTGTAGTAGTTTCACATATGATTCTAAATTGACTAAATACAAATCCGATAGAAGCCCATGAAAGGGTAGAAAAATGCCATTTACCTTTTTTACGCGGAAGAAACGGTCATTAACTCATTCGACAATCAACATGTGGCCTCAGCGAAAACTTGTGGCGACACAGCTGCAATACAATTATACAAAGTCCAATAACATATTTCAAACAAAGAGAAAAAATCATCTTTGTTACAAATTGGTAGAATACTTGACAATATTTAGATAAAAATGTGCCATAAGTGAGGAAACTCATAAAAATGATGATGATGACGTGGCATGCTATGGCTTGCTGTGATTAGCCGCTTGCCGTATGAAGGAACAAATGGACTAGTTTTGAATTCACATGCCTTCTTTATGTCACTCAACACTTTCACGGCGTCGCGCATCTTTATTCGCTGCCTTGGAGAGTTCCTGCAACAAGCTAGACCAAGTCTCGAAACAGGAGCAATGAAGAAATCTACGATATCTTGGGTGTTTCCATTGTGTGGTATGGAAGTGTCCATTATTTCCAATAGCTTATCAGCATAGGCCATCTCGACAAACTTCGGAAGACTTGTGGCATGATTAAATAATGCATCAGTTGGCCCTCTACTAGTAAGAATCTCCAGCAATAGCACAACATAGCTGTATATGTCACCTTCTATAGAAATTTCAGTCCCCATGCCATACTGTAACAATGAAAAGGAGGTTTCAGTAAGCATTGTAATGAATTACATATTATAGAGTAAATTTATTGTACACACTTTCTGACTTGGTAAAGCAAATAATAATTGAGTGTAACAGGAATCTGTAAACTTTTCAGTTCTCAGTTCACACCAGGAGATCAATCACTATATAGGAAAAAAATGTTACAGTAAATGGAATGAGCAAGAAGGAAAAACTAAGACAAATTTCAGTTTAAAATTGTAGATATAATTACATACCTGATGCGAGGTATCCAATTGTGCCCTTAATTCCAACAAAGCTACTCTGGCCCAAGCATTGCCCACTTCCGCAGTCGTTATCTTAGCTAAACCGAAGTCACCAACATGTAAACCATGTCATCGTCAAGAAGGTTATTACTTGGTTTAATGTCGCAGTGAACAATAGAAGGATTAATATGATGGTGAAGATACTCCAGTGCCTCCGCAACATCAAGAGTAATATTTAATCTTTGCATCAAGCTTAGTTTCCCAAGTTTGTTCGTCTTTTCTGTGCTTGCATGTAACCATTTGTCCAGGCTTCCATTGGAGAAAAACTCTTGCACAAGTGCCTTAAATTCATCACCATTGTGGACCAAGCTATCACACACAGTGATAACCTTGACTAGTTTTCAATGTTGAATCCTTTTGAGTGCATTGCACTCGGACATGAAGCTCCTTGTGGCTCCTTGTTGCCGGAGATCAAGTAGCTTCACTGCTACAGTAATTAAATTTGCACCGCAATTGAAAGTCCCTTTATATGCACTACCAAAGCTTCCACGACCAATCAAGTTTTCTGCAGAGAATGAATCCGTAGCTACATACAATTCAGCATATGATATCCTCTTATACATTTTGTTAGATTGGACTGGCTGTATATTTAGGTCCAATCAGATATACTCCCTAGGTTCTAGGTCCAAATGGACTAAACATAACTAAGTTCACGGGCTGTCGTATGCAAACCCTAAAGCAACAGTCTTATAAGTAGTATTGGACATTCTCTCCCTAAAAGACTAGTCTTATATGTGAGGTCTCTTTTCTACTTATAAGTTGTATTTTTTTTCTTTCCATAACCGATGTGAGATTATTTCCAACATTCTCCCTCTCACACATCGACTATGTATTTCCTCAACCATGAAGTCCAAGGAGATGTTAGACGCCTAAAATCTGATATCAATTGTTAGATCGAACCCAGGCTGTATGTCTAGATCCATCCAGATTTACTCCCTGGGCCCCAAATCCAAACGGGTTGAACACGACTAAGTCCGCAGGCTGCCACATGTAAACCCTAAAATAACAGCTTTATAAGTAGTATTTGGCCTTCTCTCATCAAAAGATTCTCATAGATCTCATTAACATTTTTCTTCCTATAACCAATATGAGACTATTCGCAATAGTCTTGGGATTAGGGAATGTCGAAAATATGAGCAATATTTTAAATATTTTAATTCTAAATTTTACTAAGAGGCAAATACAGTAAAGTTCTAATGATGCAACAAACAAATCTAACAACAGACTACTCATTGTACTTTAGAAATATAAACTGAAACAGAATTAGAACCAGTCGATCGGTCACACAAATGACTTACTGTTGGGCTTGATGAAGAGCGGGAAATAGCGCAGACTCGATGCAGTGCAGAAACGTAGAAGTAGCAGAGCAGGAGCGATCGCACAAATACGCTGCCCCAGAAACCTTATTGCCGTCCCGTGTAGGTACTCTCTGCGGCAATAGCCTAGAGATAGCCACTCTCCATTCTTCCTGGTGCATGCCAAGAAGAAAGGGATGACGAGGTTCAGTTGCTCAACACTTAGTATGAAATCACCAGAGAGGAAGAAGACAATATGAGAAGAAAAACTGTCTCCATTGAACTAAAATAATTCACTGGTAACTAATAGTATTCCAACCAAATAATGGTAATTAAATACATGAATACATGTACATGTGTGTTAGTCAAAGCCGTTCTCATATTATCCCTATCTATATGTGACATGATTCAAAGAGTGGTAAGAGCTACACCTTAAAAATTGGTCATCTTTATTTTATGTTAGTAATATAGTACTAAATTATATATATTTTGAAATTAAAGGAAATGTAGCTGACTTATATGAGCCTATTTCTCTCACAGGGAAGACTGAAAAGTCCTCAAAAATTCAAACCAGAAAATTTTATGATTTTTGGTGCATTTTTGAGTGAATTCTGAGATCTTTCCCTTTTTGGAAATCTTCCCCGGAATGCGCTTTCCTTTTTGGGCCGTTCCGCTTTCTCCCTCCGTTGGCACCCCGCCTCCCTCTCCGCCTTCCCTTCTCTCGCGCGCCCCGCACTCGCGCCTCCTGCTGGCGCCGCCTCCCCTTCCGCCTCTTCCCTCGCCCCGACGCTCTCCCTGCTCCTTCTCCCGCCTTCGCCACAAGACGCTGCGGCGTGCGCTGCGCGCGCGCCACGCAGCCTCGCCCGGCGCCGCGCCACGCTGTCCCTGCGCCGCGCCCCGACAGCCCCGGGTCCGGAGGAGTGGACGTCCTCGCTCCACGTCGCCCCGCCTCAGCTCCGGCCCCACCTAGCGGTTGCTGCCTTCTCCCTTTCCTGCGCGCGGACGCGCCCTCGCCCCGGCCGCAGCTCAACTGCCCCCGTCGCGTCGCCCGCCCTGTGCAGAGCCATGCGTCACCCTCGCCCCCTTCCACTGTGCGGGTTTAAACGCCCTTGACGCCCCGTCCATCCCTGTCGGCCCGAAGCCCCGCCGCTGCCTTCTCCCCGAAGGAGCCCCCTCCCCTCCGCGCGGGTATAAATACCCCCTTCCCTCTCCCTCCTTCTCCTTTGCCTCCCGAGCCACTCCACCACCTCCATTCGTGTCCCACCACTCCCAGCCACCTTCCAGAGCTGCCGATTGAAGCCCCGCCGCTCCGAGCTCCGCCATTGCCGCCCTGTGAGCCGGCGACACCCCGGAGCCAATTTCCCTCTCCTCTCCCTCATTTCTCCATTGCATTCGCCCGAAGTATCCCCTCGGTGTGCTGATCATTTTGGTAACCTCCTTTTGGAAGGTGATCGCCCGAGGAGCTCCAGCCCCGTCGCTCACCGCCGGCCGAATCCCCCTCACCGTGGCCAGCTCACCTCGCCGCCTCCCAGCTCCCACCGCCACCTCCAATGTAAGCCTCCAACTCCCCAGATGGTGTAGCCGCCCCCGATTGACCTCTCTCGCCGCCGGTGACCTCCCTCGCCTCCAAGCACCCGAACTACCCCCTTCTCTCCCCCGCTCTCTCCGCTGATCCCCTCAACTCCCAGCTGCCCAAAATGGACTCCCCTCACTCAGACCTACCTGGTGGTACCCTCCTTTGCCGTCGGGAACCTTCGCCGTGGCCGGAGAGCGAAGGCGCCGCCGTCTCCGTCCCTCGGCTGCGCGCGCACGGCTGGAGGTAGAAGATGATGGCGTGGCCGCTTCTCTGCCGTCCATCTCTCCGCGCTTTCTAACGATGCCGTCGGATGTCGCTTTCCTCGCCACCGTCCGATGATCGTAACCGCACCGCCCCTCGTCCGTCGGATCTCCTTCCCGTACCCCTTCGCTCCACCCCATCCGACCGTCCACCCGACCCACGCGTCGCTCATCCGAGCCGCGTGGCTGCGCGTGGCGTGGGCCGAAGTCGGCCGCCTGCCGCTCGAGCTTGCGCTGCGAAGCGCGGCGCGCACCGCCGCTGTGGCCGCGCTGCCTTCGCCACGCGGGCCATCTCCCGGCCGGCCGCATCGTGGCCATGGGCCGCCTTCATCTGTTCATCGAATTTTCAGACGATTTATGAATTTCTAAAATCCCAGAAAATCCAAATAAATCCTAGAAAATCACAGAAAATCCCAAAAATTCCCAAATTTCACCACATTGCTCCAAATAATATTCTGAACCCATTGTTGGCTTCCATTTCCACAGAATCATTCCCAATAAATTCCTAAAATTCCATTGGAAGGATTTATGCTTTTATTCCTTTTTAATTAGTTTAATTTTCTCCTCGCTTGACTAGTTGCAAGCTGGATTTAATTATTTTATTTGTTTGCGCTAGTGACGGAAATCCCGGGAGCCCAGGTGCAATCTCAGGAGCCAGAAGGTTCTTCGTTCGAGCTTGCTGAAATAGTCCGGATTGACGGCAAGTCCCAAATCCTTTGATCATATTGCAACCCATGTGATTTAATTATGTTAATATGCTATTTGCATTATGCTAGTTGTGAAATGTTAGTTTAAAATAAAATAAAATGTTTAGAATGACATGTGATATAGTTAGACCTACCACCGCTAAATGCCCTGTTAAATTTGTAGCCATGCCATTGAAACCCTAGAATTAATTATCTGTTATTCTAGATAATTGTAGGATATTGATATTATCATGCAAAGTCTTACACTAATAAGGTTGTGGCTGTGGGCCAATAGAATTCAGAAAACCCGACTCTAAGGTAGGGTGGTATGGGACACCGTATCTTAGAGCGGAGAGTGCCGGCGTGCACAAGGTAGGGTAAGGGTTGGGGAAGAGCCGCGAGACGATCTTTGCCCATCTTGTTACCCTAGGTTTGGAGTCGGGTAAGGGTGAGTGGGAAACCGCGAGACGGTCTACGCCCACCGCTTACCTTAGTTTGGGTCGCGGGCCTGGTGAGGTTGCGGGCCATGTGAAAATATAAGGACTGAAACCCTTACGCTGAGCAAATGTCACAGTGATCGCTCAACCACAAGAGTTGACTTGTCAACACTGGTCTAGTAGCTGCTCAACTCGATTGAAACTCTACAGGAGGATTAGCAGTGAGGTTAGGCAGGCCGTGCTGGGTGCCTAGCAACGGTAGAATTCACTCGAAGTGGACGTTGGTTTTCTCTTCTTGTGGGTGTGTGTGTGTGAGCCAGACTCGAGTGGATTCTACTGGGTAGAGCCTATATAAAGAAGTGAGCAGTGAAACGACCTGGTCTTCTTAACTCTTTAGCGGGAGTTAAGGGATCGTGTGGGTAAAGCTGAGCAAACTCTGCAGAGTCAAATAAATGGGATTCGAATACGCCGTGCTCCCGGTTATTGGAGCTGTGTCACTTGGGTGATTCCAGCAGCAAAGCTTGAGTAGTTTTGTACATGTTTTAACTTGGTTAGTTGGTTAATGAACTCTTCATGAAAAACCCCTGAGATCTTGAGAAGTAGTTTTGGGTCCATTTTATAAAATGATTGCAAATAAAACTGCATCCACCAAATGTAATAAACCAAGTATACACCCTTCCTTTGATTTTCCGTGCATATAGTAAGTTAAGATCCCTTTTGGGATTTGCTGAGCCGGTTGATTGGCTCACGGCTTGCCTAATCATCTCTTTAGAGGATCAAGACGAAGGAGAAGGTCTCCCCGTTGAAGAAGTCCCGGAGGGTCTTTTCTTCGACGAGGACCCTTGGCTGTAGGTCTCCGCGCGCTCGAAGCAGATTCTGGAGTCTTTTGTATTGTAATTACACTCTGGGCTTGCATGCCCCGCTGTAAAAACTGGATGTTAATCCTTATGTCAAATATATGCTGGTCTTTTGTTGTAAGCATGCAATGGTATACTCTTGCGCGACATTCCATAACTGTTCATGTGTGAATAGTTACGGGGTGTCGTGTCCGTACGCACCCCTGGAAACGGGGGCGTTACAAGAAGTGGTATCAGAGCAGGCTCTTTGACCGTAGGTTGAGACCTAAGGCAGTCTAGGAAGCGATTTTATCGCTAAACTTAATTTAAGCTGTAAAAAGGGTTTACGAAAAATATAAGTATTATTGCTGTCTTTTTCCTCTCTTGTGCTACCTTTGCTATCTTAGTTTAATCTTGCTTAAGATTTATTTTATGCAAAATGTTTACTGCTTTACTTGCCTAACTTCAAAATTTCGTTTCCGGCAGATGGTGCACCACATCTTCTCCCGCCCTGACCGTATGGATGGTTGGGCACGGAAGCTGTGGGAGATGAGGAGGTACCTTGGTTCGAGGGAGCACTGCAGCCCAGTGTTCCATGCAGTGAGCCGCACCCGTGGGGAGCAGCTCTACGAGTGGAAGGCATGGGTGGTTCTTACACCGCCTGTCCGCCCGACCAGAGCGCAAGTTCATCGCGAAGGATGGACAAAGACGATGCGATTCAGACGCGCCTGTAAGGCTGCGCTCTACTTGCGGGATTACTACAGCCTCGAGCTCTCCTACACTCCCTTTGACCTGGTGCCGCAGCAGCGTCGCGAAGGTCTAGCCGTGCCTCAGTTCGGTGAGGATGACGATCCCCGCCTCGCGGGCATCGCCGTCCTTTGGGCACAGCAAGTCGTTCGCTACGACAGCGCCGTCGCCGAGTCCAGGAGGTTCCAGGAGCAGCTCTGGGAGGTTCGCGAGCAGGTTCAGCAGCTCAGAGCCTCTCTCCGCCGCTTTGAGGAGATCGAGGCCGGCGAGGCCTCGGATCGCGGTGAGGCGCCGAGCGTCCAGTCCTCGTGCTCCACGGTGCAGTCCAGCGAGGCGCCGCTGTTGACCACGGTAGAGTACCGTGCCCGGTTCCGCCCGGCAGCCCCGCTTGCCCTCCCAGCACCAGGGGACGACGAGGAGTAGACGCTGTTCGTTAGCGTAGACAGACCCTTTTGTGATAGCTGTACTTTTGTATGTAATGCAAGTGTAACATGAACCTTTATGTGGTCTGTGCACCACTTGCTTAATGTAAATTATGTTGCTACCTCTTTTAATTTGTTTGCTTAATTATCAGTATGTTCTCTCTGTGTTCAAAGCTTTCTCCTGCCCCCTTTCGCTCTTGTTCTTACCTTATTCGCCCTATACCTGCCTTGAAAAATTCAAAGTCTTACTTGTCTGTTCTTGATTGCCAAAGCCGCTGCAAAGCTAACCTCAAGTTCCCGATCAACAGATGGAACCGGCAGAGCAGACAGGTCAGACCAGCAGGCAGGGTGCACCTGCCACCGACCAGAACACACTCGCCAATGTTATTGCAATGTTAGAACAGAATCGATATCAAGGAGAGCAGAACATACTGCGAATGTTGGATCAACAGATCCAGATTGATTGAACAGCTCGCCACCAGATCTCCAGGAGTACAGGGTGGAGGCAATATTCCACGGGATGGTGCTCCAATTACCACCCGGTGGAATGACTTTCTAAAAACACGTCCACCCACTTTCTCCACCACCGCCGATCCTATGGTTGCTGAAGATTGGCTGGCAGATGTGGAGAGGAAACTTCAAACTGCACAGTGTGACGATAGAGAGAAGGTGTTATATGCATCCCACCAGTTACAGGGTGCAGCAGCGACCTGGTGGATCAATTATCAGCGCACACTGCAGAATAGAGAGATTAGCTGGGAGGATTTCTCCAAGGCCTTCCGTAAGGCCCACATCCCCGAGGGCATTATGGAAGCCAAGCGCCGGGAATTTTTGGCGCTTAAACAAGGTGGTCGTACAGTAATGGAGTATTTACACCAGTTTAACCACCTCTCCAGATTTGCCCCTGAGGATGTTGACAATGAGGACAAGAAAATGAGCAAGTTTCGTGCAGGTTTGCAGCAGTCTTTGAGATTCCATATTTCAGCTTTGAAGTTCAAGGACTTGAATGATATGGTTGACAGCTTGATCAATTCAAAGGAAGCTAGAAGTGAGATGGAAGACTATAGAAAACGCAAGGCAGTACATAGATCGCAGTCATCTTCACACACTGCACAACGAGCCAAGACATCGGGATCTTCTTCATATCGATCCCCATCCTCCCGACAATATGTGATGATGCCGAAGAACCAGTCCAGTCAGACTCAGCATTATGCTTCCCCTCTACCATTTGCTCTCAAGTGTCCCACTTGTGGTGGGAATCATCTGGCTAGTAGCTGCCCGCGAAGGTCAAACGCATGTTTCCACTGCGGTGAGATAGGGCACTACAGAGACCAGTGTCCCAGGAAGAACTTGCCATCAGATGCAGCCAAGCTACAAGTTCAAAATCAGCAGCAACAAGAGGTTAAGTCACAGGCCACCCCCGGTACTCCCAAAGGAGGATTTTTGCAGATTAAAGCAGCCATTTCTGGCCCTGCGCAGCACTGCGAATTTCTCACTGAGAGAGCAGGCAGAGGCGAAGCAATGTCGACCTACTTTTATGCCGAGTGAACCATGTATCTGCAGAGGATGCCGCTGGAGCAAGTGACATCATTGCTGGTATGTTCCCAATCAATTCCATACCTGCATTGATTTTATTTGACCCTGGTGCAACGCATTCATTTATTTCAAAGAGTTTTGCCGCAAGAAATCAGTTGCCTTCTGTTTCACTTCCAAGACCTTATGTGGTTGAAACCCCTGGGGTTAGAATGGAGTCCCACCGTGGGTGTGCGGGACTTGACATAAAAATCCAAGGGGTAGACTTTAGAGCAGACTTATTGCAGTTAGATATGTCCGGATTAGATGCCATCTTGGGCATGAACTGGTTAGCCAGGAATAAAGGCAAGGTAGATTGTGAGATCAAAACAGTGTCATTGGTTAACCCTGAAGGTCAGAGGATAGTAGTAGAAACAGACCGAAGAGTGCTGAAAGATGCCAAGAAACGTATGATTAACATGCTAGCAGCCACACCTGACCAAGTACCAATAGTACAGGAGTACCCTGATGTATTCCCAGAAGAATTGCCAGGAAGACCCCCTGACAGACAAGTGGAACTCGCCATAGAGTTGGTTCCAGGTACGAAGCCAATTGCCAAACATCAGTACAGGATGTCAGCCAGTGAGTTGAAAGAGTTAAAGAAACAGTTAGATGAATTACAAGAAAAAGAATTCATTCGACCAAGTGTTTCACCGTGGTCAGCCCCAGTTCTATTTGTGAAGAAGAAGAATGGAGATTTAAGAATGTGTGTCGACTACAGAGGTTTGAATGCTGTCACAATCAAGAACAAGTATCCCCTTCCAAGGATTGATGACCTGTTTGATCAACTCAAGGGTGCCAAAGTGTTCTCCAAGATCGACTTGCGCTCGGGTTATCATCAGCTAAAGATCCAAGAGCAAGATCGAGAGAAGACAGCCTTCATTACCAGATATGGATTGTTTGAGTTCACGGTCGTACCCTTTGGTTTGACCAATGCGCCAGCTTATTTCATGAATCTTATGAATCTGGTGCATATGGACCAATTGGATCGATTTGTGATTGTTTTCATTGATGATATTCTAATATACTCCAAGGATGAAGAAGAACACAAACAGCATTTGCATATGGTATTGACAAGGCTGAGAGAACATCAATTGTATGCAAAGTTTGACAAGTGCAGTTTCTGGTTAAAGGAAGTTGCTTTCTTGGGTCATATTATATCTGAAGATGGAGTGAAGGTCGATCCAGAAAAGATTTCAGCAGTTATGGAATGGAAATAGCCTAAGACTGTGACTGAAGTGAGAAGCTTCCTAGGATTGGCGGGTTATTATCGCCGATTCATAGAAGGTTTCTCAAGAATATCTCGTCCACTCACTCAATTGTTGAAGAAAGATGCACTGCTCACATGGGTGATGCATGCGAGGAAAGTTTTCAGATGTTGAAGACCAAATTGACAACCACGCCAGTCTTGATTTTACCCAATCCAGAGAAGGAGTTTCAGATTTACTGCGATGCCTCAAAGCAGGGTTTGGGTTGTGTGCTTATGCAAGACGGAAAAGTTGTTGCCTATGCATCAAGACAGTTGAAGCCGCATGAAGAGAATTATCCCACACACGATTTGGAGCTAGCAGCTGTGGTGCATGCTCTCAAAATTTGGCGGCACTACCTGCTAGGAAATCGTTGTGAGATATTCTCAGATCACAAGAGTTTGAAGTACTTGTTCACACAACCGGAATTGAACATGAGACAGCGCAGATGGCTAGAACTGATTAAAAATTATGATGTTGATCTCCAGTATCACCCGGGCAAGGCAAATGTGGTTGCCGATGCCCTTAGCCGCAAGGCTCGTCCAAGCAAAGGCAGTCGGTCAGAATACCCACCAGAATTGCAAAGAGATATATTACAGCTGAACTTGGTAATCACAGAACAAGGTGGAGAAGCAGCCTTAGAGATTGAACCACTACTGCCAGATCAGATTAAAGCAGCCCAAGATGAAGATGAAGAGATTCAAAAACTGAAAAAGGATATTCAAGAAGAAAATTCATCAGAGTATGCGATAGACGAGCATGGAATCCTTACCTTCCGTGGTCGCTATTGCATACCCGACAAGAAGGAGTTGAGAGAGTTGATCTTATCTGAAGCCCACTCCTCTCAATTCTCAATTCATCCAGGAGGCACAAAGATGTATCAAGATTTGAAGAAGAGGTATTGGTGGAACCAAATGAAGAAAGAAGTGGCAGAATATGTAGCTAAATGTGATGTCTGTCAGTAAATCAAGATAGACCACCAAAAACCATCGGGATTGTTGCAGCCTTTGCCAATTCCTGAATGGAAATGGGATAGCATTGGTATGGACTTCATCACTGGACTTCCCAAGACTCGTGAGGGATATGATGCTATTTGGGTCATTGTCGATAGATTGACTAAAGTAGCCCATTTCCTCCCGATCAAACAAACATATGGGAAGGATAAGCTTGCTGAGTTGTATTTGACCAGAATAGTGACACTACATGGAGTTCCGAAGAAAATTGTCTCAGATAGAGGAGCGCAGTTTACATCCAAGTTCTGGGAGAAATTACATGAAGCTATGGGCACCGATTTAAACTTCAGCACAGCATACCACCCACAGACAGCTGGACAGATAGAGAGAACCAATCAGATTTTAGAAGACATGTTGAGAGCTTGTGCGATAGTGTATGGAGCATCTTGGAACACCTGTTTACCCTTTGCTCAGTTCTCATACAATAACAGCTACCAAGCCAGTATCCAAATGGCCCCGTTTGAAGCACTCTATGGCAGAAAATGCAGGACTCCACTGAATTGGACAGAAACAGGAGAACGACAACTCATCGGCCCTCAGATTGCTCAAGATGCAGAGGCACATGTCAGAATTGTCAGAGACAGACTGAAGATGGCACAAGACCGACAGAAGAACTATGCAGATAATCGCAGGAAAGACTTGAGTTTCGAAGTTGGAGATTATGTCTACATCAAAGTCACCCCATTCAAAATAGTCAAGAGATTTCAAGTCAAAGGCAAATTAGCACAAAGGTATGTGGGACCGTTTCAGATAATTGGAAGAGTTGGGGAAGTAGCTTATCAAGTGCAGCTCCCACCCAACTTATCCAGAATTCACAACGTGTTCCACGTATCCCAGCTTCGGAAGTGTCTACGCCAACCAACAGATGAAGTACCATTGTCAGATATTGAATTGCAAGATGACTGCACCTATGCTGAAGAACCACTACAAATACTTGAAACATCAGAGAGGCAGCTCAGAAACAAGAATGTCAGATTTTGCAGAGTGCAGTGGAAGAATCACACAGCGGATGAGTCCACTTGGGAAAGAGAGTCAGATTTGCAGCGAGATTTTCCCAACTTACTCCCTGGACCAAGTTAATCTCGGGGTCGAGATTCTTTTAAGGGGGGTAGGTTGAAAAGTCCTCAAAAATTCAAACCAGAAAATTTTATGATTTTTGGTGCATTTTTGAGTGAATTCGGAGATCTTTCCCTTTTTGGAAATCTTCCCCGGAATGCGCTTTCCTTTTTGGGCCGTTCCACTTTCTCCCTCTGTTGGCGCCCCGCCTCCCTCTCCGCCTTCCCTTCTCTCGCGCGCCCCGCACTCGCGCCTCCCGCTGGCGCCGCCTCCCCTTCCGCCTCTTCCCTCGCCCCGGCGCTCTCCCCGTTCCCTTCTCCCCACCTTCGCCCCAAGCGCGCGCTGCGCTGCGCGCGCGCGCGCACGCCGCCGCGCCGACGCCGCGCCACGCACGTCCCTGCGCCGCGTCGTCCCGACAGCCCCGGGTCCGGAGGAGTGGACGCCTCGCCCACGCCGCCCGCTTAGCTCCGCCCACTCGGGCGGTCGCCGCTTCTCCCTTTCGCGCGACGCGCCGCCGCCGGCCGCAGCTCAATCGCCCCGCGCGTCGCCGCCTGTGCAGAGCCATGCGTCACCCTCGCCCCCTTCCACTGTGCGGGTTTAAACGCCCTTGACGCCCCGTCCATCCCTGTCGGCCCGAAGCCCCGCCGCTGCCTTCTCCCCGAAGGAGCCCCCTCCCCTCCGCGCGGGTATAAATACCTCCTTCCCTCTCCCTCCTTCTCCTTTGCCTCCCGAGCCACTCCACCACCTCCATTCGTGTCCCACCACTCCCAGCCACCTTCCAGAGCTACCGATTGAAGCCCCGCCGCTCCGAGCTCCGCCATTGCCGCCCTGTGAGCCGGCGACACCCCGGAGCCAATTTCCCTCTCCTCTCCCTGATTTCTCCATTGCATTCGCCCGAAGTATCCCCTCGGTGTGCTGATCATTTTGGTAACCTCCTTTTGGCAGGTGATCGCCCGAGGAGCTCCAGCCCCGTCACTCACCGCCGGCCGAATCCCCCTCACCGTGGCCAGCTCACCTCGCCGCCTCCCAGCTCCCACCGCCACCTCCAATGTAAGCCTCGAACTCCCCAGATGGTGTAGCCGCCCCCGATTGACCTCTCTCGCCGCCGGTGACCTCCCTCGCCTCCAAGCACCCGAACTACCCCCTTCTCTCCCCCGCTCTCTCTGCTGATCCCCTCAACTCCCAGCTGCCCAAAATGGACTCCCCTCACTCAGACCTACCCGGTGGTACCCTCCTTTGCCGTCGGGAACCTTCGCCGTGGCCGGAGAGCGAAGGCGCCGCCGTCTCCGTCCCTCGGCTGCGCGCGCACGGCTGGAGGTAGAAGACGATGGCGTGGCCGCTTCTCTGCCGTCCATCTCCTCCCGCGCCTTCTAACGCCAGTCGTTGGATGTCGCTTTCCTCGCCACCGTCCGATGATCGTAACCGCACCGCCCCTCGTCCGTCGGATCTCCTTCCCGTACCCCTTCGCTCCACCCCATCCGACCGTCCACCCGACCCACGCGCGCGCCATCCGAGCCGCGTGAGCGCTGGGCTGGCGTGGGCCGAGTCGCCGCCTTGCCGCTCGAAAGCGCTGCTGCGAAGCCGCGCGCGCACCGCCGCCGTGGGCGCGGCCTTCGCCACGCGGGCCATCTCCCCGGCCGGGCCGCACTGTGGCCATGGGCCGGCCTTCTACTGTTCATCGAATTTTCAGACGATTTATGAATTTCTAAAATCCCAGAAAATCCAAATAAATCCTAGAAAATCACAGAAAATCCCAAAAATTCCCAAATTTCACCACATTGCTCCAAATAATATTCTGAACCCATTGTTGGCTTCCATTTCCACAGAATCATTCCCAATAAATTCCTAAAATTCCATTGGAAGGATTTATGCTTTTATTCCTTTTTAATTAGTTTAATTTTCTCCTCGCTTGACTAGTTGCAAGCTGGATTTAATTATTTTATTTGTTTGCGCTAGTGACGGAAATCCCGGGAGCCCAGGTGCAATCTCAGGAGCCAGAAGGTTCTTCGTTCGAGCTTGCTGAAATAGTTCGGATTGACGGCAAGTCCCAAATCCTTTGATCATATTGCAACCCATGTGATTTAATTATGTTAATATGCTATTTGCATTATGCTAGTTGTGAAATGTTAGTTTAAAATAAAATAAAATGTTTAGAATGACATGTGATATAGTTAGACCTACCACCGCTAAATGCCCTGTTAAATTTGTAACCATGCCATTGAAACCCTAGAATTAATTATCTGTTATTCTAGATAATTGTAGGATATTGATATTATCATGCAAAGTCTTACACTAATAAGGTTGTGGCTGTGGGCCAATAGAATTCAGAAAACCCGACTTTAAGGTAGGGTGGTATGGGACACCGTATCTTAGAGCGAGAGTGCGGCGTGCACAAGGTAGGGTAAGGGTTGGGGAAGAGCCGCGAGACGATCTTTGCCCATCTTGTTACCCTAGGTTTGGAGTCGGGTAAGGGTGAGTGGGAAACCGCGAGACGGGTCACGCCACCGCTTACCTTAGTTTGGGTCGCGGGCCCGTGAGGTTGCGGGCCATGTGAAAATATAAGGATGAAACCCTTACGCTGAGCAAATGTCACGATGATCGCCAACCACAAGAGTTGACTTGTCAACACCGGTCTAGTAGCCGCTCAACTCGATTGAAACTCTACAGAGGATTAGCGGTGAGGTTAGGCGGCCGCCGCTTGGGTGCCTAGCAACGGTAGAATTCACTCGAAGTGGACGTTGGTTTTCTTCTTGTGGGTGTGTGTGTGAGCCGGACTGAGTGGATTCTACTCGGTAGAGCCTATATGAAGAAGTGAGCAGTGAAACGACCTGGTCTTCTTAACTCTTTAGCGGGAGTTAAGGGATCGTGTGGGTAAAGCTGAGCAAACTCTGCAGAGTCAAATAAATGGGATTCGAATACGCCGTGCTCCCGGTTATTGGAGCTGTGTCACTTGGGTGATTCCAGCAGCAAAGCTTGAGTAGTTTTGTACATGTTTTAACTTGGTTAGTTGGTTAATGAACTCTTCATGAAAACCCCTGAGATCTTGAGAAGTAGTTTTGGGTCCATTTTATAAAATGATTGCAAATAAAACTGCATCCACCAAATGTAATAAACCAAGTATACACCCTTCCTTTGATTTTCCGTGCATATAGTAAGTTAAGATCCCTTTTGGGATTTGCTGAGCCGGTTGATTGGCTCACGGCTTGCCTAATCATCTCTTTAGAGGATCAAGATGAAGGAGAAGGTCTCCCCGTTGAAGAAGTCCCGGAGGGTCTTTTCTTCGACGAGGACCCTTGGCTGTAGGTCTCCGCCGCGGTCGAAGCAGATTCTGGAGTCTTTTGTAATGTAATTACACTCTGGGCTTGCACGCCCCGCTGTAAAAACTGGATGTTAATCCTTATGTCAAATATATGCTGGTCTTTTGTTGTAAGCATGCAATGGTATACTCTTGCGCGACATTCCATAACTGTTTATGTGTGAATAGTTACGGGGTGTCGTGTCCGTACGCGCCCCTGGAAACGGGGGCATTACAAAGACCGTGACCAACGGGGGCCTACGCACCGCCCTGTGGCTTCGTCCCTCTTTTGGCCCCGTCCCTCCACTGGTAGCTGTACTTGTGGGCGCTACACATTATTCACCAAGTTGGCGAGGCCCTGGAGTCCCAAGTCCAGCTTGTGCCAGGAATGTCAACGGAGTCAGACAGCATTGCCTCATCCTGTGCCCAAAGTTGAAGGTCAAGGGCCATGTCATCGTCTCCTCGGAAGCATCTATCCAGACTATCCAGTGAAAAGGGCTAGCCGTGGTTGCAGAGGCCGTGAGGCCAAAATGCTTTTGCCAATTGCGCGATGGCAATGGTGAGCTTTGGCTCATTGAACTCGTAGCCATCCTCACGGTGATCAGGATAACTGAAGGGGAGGTCTCCAAAGTCTCACATCGAGACTCAAGATCAAACCTAAGCTTGCCAATATTATCAAAGTCGTAATCATAATCATTGTCCGCATAATCCTCGAGGTCGAAGTTCTCCAGATCAAATGGCGTGACGGGAGGGCAAACCAATGCAGAAGTGGCTCTTTTCTAGACTTGAAATTTTGTGATCCCTACAGACGGGGCTAGCTATCGACGATCGTGTTACGAAGGCCGATGAACTTATGCAGATGTTGATGATAATGCACAGATCAATGAACTGAAGACAGAGAATTTACCCTGGTTTAGGCTATCGTAGTCTGAGCACTACTGTGCATTTTCTTAAACGGAGAATGTGTACAACGATTGTTCTTGGTGTACGAAGTTAGCCTAGATCCTATCTAGAGCCTAGCATATCTACTCTACACCAACAACGTGGATTATAGCGGGTATGTATGGCTTCTGCTTCATACAAATCTACAATCTAAGGTCCTCCTGAAGTGTCGGTGTCCGCCTCCTGCCGGTTCTTCTCGTGGAGTGGTGGTCAATTGTGTTGAGGAATTGTCGCCGGTGACTAGTCCGATCGATTTCTCTGCTTACGTAAACTAAGATCAATCACAGAAGACATAGAATAGTAGATTGAAACACAGAAAAGTAGAGAGAACTCCTTGTCTTTCTTTATTGCTTTCTTTCTGATTTCATATACAAAATAGCCAGTAGTGCTCCCTATTTATAGTCTAATGGTGAGGTGCCCACCATAGGCCAAAACTTCAAGCCCAGGCCCAGGTTTTCTAACACTCCCCTTGGGCACTTATCCGACATATTCATGCCTCATCAAAACTCCATAAAAACCTAGTGGAAAAAATTTGGAGAAAGAGTACATGATACATGTTATGCTGCATTGCACGAATTGCCTCATTAAAAACCTTGGTCGAGAAACTTCTTGAAAACTCGTTAAGGGAAAAAGAGTACAATCCACCCAATTTCGTTCAATCTTCAGGACTTATTCTTTGGGTACCCGATCTCCATGATCAAGGTTTAATAACGGGCTTGAGAAAATTCATGAGCATAGAAGAACTTGGGGTTGATATACTTTGTGAGATGACTCTTCGCATAGCCCGTCTGCACTTGTGCAACGTAAGCTATATTATCTTCATAGATAATTGTGGGTGTTTGCATAATATTCATCCCACATGACTGCTGGATGTGATTAATCATTCGTCAGAGCCAAGCACATTCACGTGCGGCTTCATACAGTGCTATAATTTCTAAGTGGTTCGTCGAAATTGTTACAAAACTTTGCTTAGACAATTTTCAGGAAATTGCAGTTCCACCACACAGAAATACATAGCATGTTTGTGACCTTGCGGTATGCGGGTCTGATAGGTACCTAGCATCTGCATAGCCAATCAAGTTCAAATCTTGGTTCTTTCTGTCGAACAATCTAAGGTCCTTGCTTCCTTGGAGGTATTGGAAGATGTCCTTTATTCCCTGCTAATGCCTTTTGGTAGGTTCTGTACTATGCCTTGCTAACAGGGTTATGACAAATGCAATGTCCAGTCTAGTGTAGTTTGCTAAATATATAAGTGCTCCTACTGCACTTAAATATGGGAATTCTGGTTCCAGAACTTCCTCCCCCTCTTTCCTAGGTCGATATGTATCTTTTTCTTGCTGTAAATATCTCCCGATCATTGGTACTTTCGATGGGTATGCCTTCTCAAAACCGAACCTTTCTAACACCTTCTGGGTGTAGGCTGACTGATGTACTAATATTCCTTCAGGGATATACTCGAGCTGTAAACTGAGAGACCATGTAGTGGTGATCCCATGTGTGTGATGAGTAATTGACAGTGGTTTAGGTGAGTCGAGTTTGGCTTGAGTGGTTCGGAGTCGAGTCGTTGCATGGTGCGATGGACTCGGTCGGTTTTGGTCATTCCTGGTCAAACGGATTAGGATGTGTATTATGGTGTTTTGACAGGTTTAGACTTTATCATGCTTAATGTTGGTTCATTAATGCATTTATGCTTTCATGTATCGAGCGGTGCTATTTGACGTGGTTGCTTGTCTGAGTGACTGCAGGATGTCGAAGCGGAGTCGTGGTGAGACACGAGGTGACCGGACTAGACACAGGCGGTGTCGAGGTCAGAACGGTCGGATGTGTCGAAGACGGCGGAGATTCGATGTGGTTGCGAGTCGTGGACGACAAGGAACGCGGAAGCTTCTCGGAAGGTGCAGGAGGGGCAAAATGGGAATTTCGCAAGGCTGCACAGGTGGAAGTGGTTTCGTTCGGGTTTAGCGGGCGTAACGGGGGGAGACCCGTTAGCCCTGGGCTATAAATAGGAGGAGGGGGCTGCATGTCTCCTCATGGATTCTAGAGAGAGTTAGGGTTTTCTTGAGTCAAAAGAGGCTTTGAGGGTTGTTTTCTCTCTTTACTCTTTAGTGGTTGAGAGTGGGTGTGTGAGACAGAGGTTGTCTCCTTCGTTACTCTCTGTGTGTGTTCCTCCCAAGAACCATGTAGTTCTTGGTGTTCTTGAGGATTGAGAGGGGGAGGTTGGTTTGAGAGTCATGTAATCATTCCTCCGAATGTCCATGCGTATGGGGACGTAGTTCTTTGTACCTTTTGTTTAATTGGAATGAAAATCTGAAGTTTATATCTCCTCCTGTGCTCTCTGTTCCTTGTTCTTCCCTTTTAAACAAATTCTTGATTTTCTGTGTTTTGAGTTCGTGTTTGCTGGAAAGGCCCAAAATGGGTTGCTCTTTGATGGGATAGTGCCTCGAGATCATTTGATCAAGTTTCCCTAGAGCTAACCCCTTTTAATCTCAGATTTGACATTTTGGGTTGCTCTGTTCTTCTTTTGCCCTTCTAGGGTTTTTGAGCATTTCTTGTTTCCCTTTGCAAGTTGGGCTGAGATTTGGCTTGGAGAGTCCTATGGCTGTTGCTAACATTTCTGCAAAATCTCTTGGCCATAGGATCAAAGGTTTGGAAGCAATTTGATTTTTGGCATATTAGCCAAAAAATCCGAAGTTGCATTTCTTTCAGCCTGAAACCCTGCTGTCTGCCTATTGTGCGGTACTATCGCCCGAGCTGCAGTACTACCGCTCCAGCGGTACTACCGCTTGGTTCTCTCCGGTACTACTGCGAGCAGCAGATTTCTGAGCTTCAGCGTTTACCTTTTCTTGCTTGTGTGGTACTAACCCCGGTACTACCGCTCAAGCGGTACTACCGCGGATAGCACTCCGGTACTACCGCTTGAGGCCAGAATTTTCCCGAATTGATTTTTCTCGCTTGCTGGTCTCTGGAGTTGTGTTTTTCCTGCTGCAGTGTCTTCTTGTGTTCACTGGTATTCCTCCTTCATAGCTCACATAGCTATTGGAGAAGAAGATACTTGTTGGGGGGATTTTTAAAGATCGACATTCACCCCACCCTCTATCGCCATTTCGGTCCTACAATTGGTATCAGAGCCGGTTAGCTCTTCTTCATAGATCTTAACCGGTCTCAAGAGCCATGGCGACGGACAAGTACTCGACCAAGCCGCCTGTCTTCGATGGCATTGACTACCCCTTCTGGAAGAGCCGAATGGAAACTTACATCCAGGCTCAGGGGTACGCCATCTGGCGCAAGGTCAAGGTTCGGTTTGTTGTTCCTACCGATGAGAACATCAATGCTGGAAATATGCATGATGTTGAGGCAAACGCTAGGCAAAGAACATCATAATCTAGGGCCTGAGTCGTAGCGAGTTTGACCGCATATCTCATCTTTCATCCGCCTTCGATATTTGGGAGACCCACGATGCTTACCATGAGGGCACCACCCAAATAAAGACGGTGCGACAGGACCAGTTCAAGCGAGATTACAACAAGTTTGAAATGCTTGCTGGCGAGTCCCTTGATGAGTGTTTTGCGCGTTTTCACAAGATTCTGAGCAACCTCCGAGCGGTCGGTCTCACATACCCCGACTCGGATAATGCTCGACAGATGCTCGCTGCACTCGATCTTCGTGTTTGAGAGATGAAGGTGACTACCATCAAGGACACTACGGACCTCTCGACTTTGACTCTTGATGCGCTATACTCGCGCCTCAAGACTCACGAGATTGACATTGTCTCTCGCAAGTCGAAGTCACACCAATGGCGTTAGTCACCGATCCCACGTTGGCCACGGTCTTTCTTCTTCGAGTCCTCTTGCAGATTCTCCTTGTCGCTGCTCTCGTGACATAACCGATGATCGCTAGAGCAGCTTGTGGATGAGTAGCTGGCCCTCCTTGCTCGAAGATTCTCCCATGCTTACAAGGGGAGGAGGGACAGAAAGAGAGCAGGACCCGTCATTTGCTTCGAGTGTGGTGGGCCCAACCACATTCGGGCAAACTGCCCCAAGCTGGAGAAGGGCAAGAACGACTACAGCGGTTCGGGCAAGATCGACTACACCGACAAGAACCGCAACAAAAAGCCTCCAGCTCCTACACAAGGCAAGAAGAAGTTCCGCAACCTTGGCAAAGCCAAGAAGCTGTTCCATCGCATCCTCACCGCATTTGATGACCTCGACCTCAGCGAGGTGGAGGGATGGAGCGACGACGACGAGACGGGTGACCAAGACCCCAAGGTGGTGACGACTTCTCTGGCATGTGCTTCATGGCCCTCGAGGGCGAACTGAGCGACAGCGAGCTGTACTCCAACTCGGACGAGGTATGCCCCACCTATGACCAGCTCAATCATGCTTTTCTTAAGCTAGGTGGTTTTCATGCTAGAGCTAGGGCTAGGTGTACTGAGTTAGAGAAGGAAGTAGACAGACTATCACGGGAGCTTACTTCACTTACATATGCTCCCTCCCGTGATGATTGTGATACATGCTGTGCTCTGTTGGGTAACATGGGGAAACTAAGGACCTCGCATGATAGTGTGTCCTCCGAGCTTGATATTGTTAAGGTGAAGAATGTTAGTCTACTTGCTGAGTTAGAGTTGAGTAGGATGGCTGTTACCCTACTTACTACTGATGAGACTACTTCTCCCACCTCATGTGAGGTTAAGGACATTGCTGCTAGAGGACCTTATGCCATGCTCCTTGATCTACCCAAGTCTTGTGAAAATTGCAATAACTTGAAGATGAACTTAAAATGGGCAGATTATAAAATTGCTGAACTACAAGCTTCTTTACTTGAGCCGATTGATTCATGCTTGAACTATCCTAAGTTAACTGCTGAACTTGAAGCTGTCTCCAAACAGTTTCAAGATATGATTGATCACGATAGGAAGTTGGCTCAGTTTGCTTCTAAGGACCCTGTTAGCTCACCATGTATTAATTGTAATAAACTAAAATCTGACTTGATTGCATTGGATGAGAAACGTGTGAAGCTAACTAAGGACCTTCTAGAGAAGCCACATTGTGCTTGTAATGTGATTGTGGAGAAGGGGGAGAAGCCCCAGGGTAAAGTTGAGACGCTTAGCGACGTGAACCAACCGGCTAGCGAGAGGACTGCCCTTCAGAGTCGGCCCGTGCGTGCACAAACCATTCTTCCCTCGCTTTGTTGGTTCTTCCTCCGCTCCCTTACCTTCTCTGTCTCTTCTTCTCTTCGCTCTTCTTACACCTCTCTCTTTCGGGAGTGTCGGATCTTATGAACACCCTCGAGAGATTTGTAGGCGGCAAGAAGAAGCTTAATCTTATTCTAGACCAATCCAAGATCTGCAAGTTCAATCAGGGTCTAGGATATGATTTCTATGAGGATATGAGGAAGCATCCACCGCTATTCTCGCACCCATAGTAGGAGGTGTGATCGAGGTCGAGCCTGTGTCCGATGAGGTTAAATTCAAATCAGCGGGTTTTGTTCAAGGGATTTCTGACAGCAAGGTGAGTCCGCCTGCAGCTTCGGCCTCTCAGAAGGCGAAGCCATCTCATGCTACTTCAGCCTCTCAGAAGGCGAAGTACCATTGCACCTTCTGTCAGAAAGATGGACATACGATCGACCGATGCTTCAGGCGGGCCAGGATCGCGCAGAGAGACCGTGTTGCAGCTCTTAAGCGTATTCAGGGTCAGCCCCAGACTTTGAGTGCATCTAAGACCAACACGAGGTCTAGGTTTGCTTCAGATGCTTCTGATGGGTTTGGGCAGCATCGAGGACTTGGTTTTTCCGAGTTTTCTGGTTTTCGTCCTCGATATGCTCCTAGTTGTGACTTCTGCCGTCCTGAGGGTAGATCTCGTTTCCTCCATCAAGATAGCTACCCGCGGCGTGATCAGCTTGTTGCCGGTGTTCCGACTCGCTCTCCCGTAGCAGTCGGACCCCGCAACAGCTTCAGGTCTGCTCACAGACCTTCTGCTTTGAGTGACAGAGAGCGTAGGGTAGCTAGAGGTCAGTCGTGTGTGGCTACTTCTGCTACTCGACGTGTCGTTCAGTATTGGGTGTCAAAATCACTCTTGATTTACCCCAGTACTGAGACGTTACTCTCTGTTTGACACAGGTTCGCCAGGCAGGGAAGGGAAAGGTTTGGCTCGTAGACTCCGGGTGTTCACGACACATGACCGAAGATTCCCGTTGGTTCTCTTCCCTTGCCCGTGCTCCAGGTGATGAGACGATCACCTTCGGAGACGCTTCATCTGGGCGTGTCATCGCCAAAGGTACAGTGCGCATTAATGATTCTTTTATTTTGAAAGATGTTGCCTTGGTTAGTAAGCTGCAGTATAATTTGCTTTCAGTCTCTCAGCTTACCGATGACGACTTTGAGGTGAGCTTTAAGAAAACAAATTGTAAAATTCTTGATTCTTCGGGTAGTCTGGTTTGCGGGATTTCTCGTTTTGGGAGCATCTTTCGTGTTGATTTCTCTGAGTCTTCTGGTGATCCTCTCAGGTGTTTAGTTGCTTCTGAGTCCCGCGACTTTTCTTTCTGGCATAGGAGACTTGGTCATATTGGATTTGACCATTTGACTCGAGTTAGCAGCCACGATCTCATTCGTGGTTTGCCAAAACTCAAGATGGTCAAAGATCTTGTTTGCGCTCCATGCCGGCACGGCAAGATGGTTGCCGCTTCTCATCCTCCGGTCCACGAGCATTATGACCGATGATGCAGGACAGTTGCTCCACATGGACACAGTTGGACCAGCTCGAGTGCAGTCAGTAGGAGGGAAGTGGTATGTTCTTGTTGTGGTCGATGACTTCTCGAGGTATTCTTGGGTGTTTTTCTTAGCCTCGAAGGATGAGACGTTTTCACATTTCTAAGGTCTTTTCAGTAGGCTTTCTGTTGAGCTCCCGGGTGCGTTGCGAGCAATCCGTAGTGACAATGACACGGAGTTCAAGAATTCCTACTTTGAGAGGTTCTGCGATGAGACCGGTGTAGAGCATCAGTTCTCCTCTCCTCACGTCCCACAGCAAAATGGCGTCGTGGAGAGAAAGAACCGTACCTTGGTCGAGATGGCCAGGACGATGCTTGATGAGTACTCTACACGACGGAAGTTTTGGGCTGAGGCTATAGCCACCGCGTGCCATGTTTCTAATCGAGTTTTTCTTCGGGCACACTTGCATCGCACTTCATATGAGCTTAGATACGGGCGAAAGCCTAGTGTCTCTCATTTTTGGGTGTTTGGTTGCAAGTGCTTTATTCTGAAATCCGGGAACCTAGACAAGTTCGAGTCACGTTCTTGTGATGGTATCTTTCTAGGTTACTCGCCTTCTTCGCGGGCGTATAGGGTCTGGAACTCCGAGTCTAGTAAAATGGTAGAGACCTGTGAGGTGACCTTTGACGAGGCCAGTTCGGGGACTAGGCCCGACATCTCAGGTTCTTTAGAGCAGTCCGAGACCATCTTCGTGGATGATGAGGACGATGGAGATGAGGGTTGTCTGCCTGATCCCGTCTTTCATCCACCCCTCGAGGTGCCCTCTTCCACTGCACCTCGAGGCGATCAGCCCATGCCTTCTGCTTCTTCCGGAGCTAGTGGCTCTGTTCCTGCCTCGTCTACACATGAGGTAGAGGCCACTTCTTCATCTCATCCCGGACCTCCACGTCATATCCAGAAAAACCATTCTTCCGAGCAGATCATTGGAGACCTTTTCGAGCGCGTCACTCGCTCAAAATCTGGCTTATCTCAATTCTGCCTCCATTCTGCCTTCATTACCTCCTTTGAGCCCAAGGATGTTTGTCATGCTCTTTCTGATGAGTCTTGGGTCAATGCCATGCATGAGGAGCTAGAAAATTTCGAGAGGAACAAGGTCTGGTCGCTTGTCGAGCCCCCACGAGGTCACAATGTTATTGGGACTAAGTGGGTGTTCAAGAACAAGCAGAGCGAGGATGGAGTGGTTATTCGGAGCAAGGCTAGACTGGTAGCTCAGGGGTTCTCCCAGGTTGAGGGTCTAGACTTTGAAGAGACCTTTGCCCCTATAGCTAGACTTGAAGTCATTAGAATCCTGCTTGCCTTTGCAGCTTCTAAGGGCTTCAAGCTTTACCAGATGGACGTCAAGAGTGCCTTTCTCAATGGTGTTATTGAGGAAGAGGTCTACATCCGACAGCCTCCTGGTTTCGAAAACCCCAAATACCCAAACCATGTCTTCAATCTTTCCAAAGCTTTGTATGGACTTAAGCAGGCCCCTCGAGCTTGGTATGAGAGGCTTAAGTCCTACTTGCTAAGTCATGGTTTTGAGATGGGTAAAGTAGACAAGACCTTGTTTATCCACCGGCATGGCTCTGATCTTCTGCTCGTCCAGATTTATGTGGATGACATCATCTTTGGCGGCTCTTCCCATACTCTGATTTCACAGTTCTCGAATGTCATGAGCACTGAGTTTGAGATGAGTATGATGGGTCAGTTGACCTTCTTTCTTGGCTTCCAAATCAAGCAGACTCGGGAGGGTACATTTCTTCATCAGGGAAAGTACACTCGTGACCTCCTGAGACGCTTCGACATGAGTGATGGTAAGCCAGTGTCAACTCCGATGGCTTCTACAGCCTATCTGGTACTCTTCCTCATCCTGTCTTTCCTTGAGAGCCTTTTCGGGTGCAGACTTTGCCGGCTGTAGGATAGATAGGAAGAGCACTTCGGCACTTGCCAATTCATTGGCACTTCTCGCTTCTTGGTCTTCGAGGAAGCACCCGTTGTTGCGCGATCCACCGCAGAGACCGAGCACGTTGCTGCAGCGATTGTTTGAGCCAAGTGCTTTGGATGGCTTCGACCTGCGGGACTTTGGGTTAGTCATAGACGGTGTTCCACTCTTTTGTGATAACACTTCTGCGATTAACATTGCTAAAATCCCGATGCAGCACTCCGGACCAAGCATATTGATATTCGCCACTTCCTTAGAGACCATGTAGAGAAGGGCGATATAGTGCTCCAGCCAGGAGAGTGACCACCGCTGGTCGACATCTTTACCAAGCTATTGGATAGCTCTAGGTTTTCAAAGATCGCGGGAGAGCTTGGGGTGGTTTGTCCATATGGACTGTAGTGAGGGGGAGCTTTGGGCTTTACTGCTTTACTATATTGATTATGCTTCTGTCTCATTTCTGTTGCATTGCATTTGGGGTGCATCGGGTTTAGTCCTTTTAGCATAGGTTAGAGTTTTTTCTAGTCTAGCTGCTTAGTCTGTTTCTCTCATCTTGTGTTCTAGGATTCTGCTCTATTAGCCGCTTCTCTCTTTTCACTAGGTTGAGCCCACTTACTACTTGTAGGTTCTAGCAGGGGTCGGGCCACCCTTGTGTAGACAGGGTACGTGTTTGCTCCTTAGTGTGCTAGATTACCGCCTAATATATAGTCCTAGATTCATATGGGGTAGATGAGAGTCAGTCTGAGCCATAGTTGCCTCTATATCTTTTCTATGCTTTAAGGACTGTCTATTTGCTGTTTTCTTTGCCAGCTTCTCGATTTTATTGCTTTGGTTCAGGGGGAGTTCATTTTGGAGCTTCTGGAGCTTAATATTGACTTAACTCAACTTGAACTAAAAGTTGCATCTCATGTTGAGGGGGAGCTGGATTTTCTTGCATTTCAAAGATTCTCAGCATGTAATATAACTACATTGAGCCTTGATTATTATCCTGTTATGACATGTTTACAATGCTTTACACCTTGCCATGACTAGTGCTTATATGCTAGATTTATCATGACTTCATATGTGTAGACTAGCTTTTGCTATGATAAGTTAATTAAAATTGCTCAACTTAAATTAAAACTTGTCATGCTAGCATTTGAGTCTAGTCTTCCTTGAGCTATCCTTTTATGATTCATGCCATGTCAAATAGGCTTAGTTGAACGTTGAATCTTTGTTGAGCCTTAGATTGAGCTATTTTCGTCTCTTGATGATGCATAAGTTAGTACAACTTGTTTAAAAAGCAAAAAGATCTCTTTTCTGCGAAAAAACTGATTTCACCAATTCTTTCTCATGAGACGGCTTGCCGTTGCACTAGGCATGAACTCAGGGGGAGTTTTGGATGACCTAGACTATCTTCTTAAGCTTCTTGCTTGGAATAGTCGCATATGGCTTGAGATCTAGCACATAAAAAAATTGGGTTGGAAGCAGACACCATAACAGTAAGCATATACATGACAGTAAGCAACTAACAGTAAGCATATACATGACAGTAAGCAACTAACAGTAAGCATATACATGACAGTAAGCAACTAACAGTAAGCATATACATGACAGTAAGCAACTAACAGTAAGCATATACATGACAGTAAGCGACGACGCAGGAGGAGGAGGAGGCGGCGACGACGGAGGAGGAGGAGGCGGCGACGCAGGAGTAGGCGGAGGCGGCGACGGAGGAGTAGGAGGCGGCGGCGACGGAGGAGGAGGAGGCGACGGGCCCGGGAGGTGGCGACGGAGGAGGAGGAGGCTGTGGCGACGTCTTCGTCCGGGGAGGCGGCCGGCGAGGGCTCGGGGAGGCAGCCGGCGAGGGCTCGGGGAGGCGGCGGCGACGACGGGCTCAGGATTTAGATCTAGATCGAATAACTGCAGCGCACACGGAAAACCCTAGCAAGAGGGTATATAGGAGGTTATCACGAGCGCTTCTGAACTTAGAACTGCTCGTGATATGATATCGCTGACGGTTCTAAGTTTAGAACCGCTCGTGATAAGCCTTTGCCGATCGTTGTTATTAAGACAACACCAATAACTACACAACTGCATTCATATCAACCACCAAACAGCTGCATTCATATACAACACCAACCAGCTGTATTCACACAGTGTATTTCTTGATACATTTTGTCATTCTCAAATACATCACACTACAGCATTGTTCTATACATAAATGCATATCAATTCTCATGTACATCACACATATACATCACATATACATTTTGTCACACATTTTCACATATACATCTCAAAATTAACTACATCACACATTTTCACATATACATCTCAAAATTGACTACATCACACATTTTCACATATACATCTCAAAATTGTCACACATTTTCACATATACATTCTTATTGTACTTGCTTATTTCCTTTAAAAATTAGTCATTCATCATGATCAATGCGTACGTACGTTGTTCATCGTCGACCCTTATGCCATTTCCAAAAGGAGGTAACTCGTCAAATTGATTGTATTCCTCCTCGTCCACTACATTCTCCACTCCGACAATTCTCCTTTTTGCATGAAGAACTACATGGCGTTTCTTATTTGCCGGGTCGGTTACATAGAAAACTTGAACAACTTGATTGGCGAGTACGAATGGTTCGTCTTTGTACCCGACACGTTGGAGGTCCATGGTCGTGACACCGTACTTGTCAACCTTCACCTATGAGAGATGCACCCAATGGCAGCGAAATAAGGGGATTTTGAAAACCACATAGTCGAGCTCCCAAATCTCTTCTATGAAGCCATAGTACGAGTTTCTCGACCCATCGGTACTGAATACATCTATGCGGACACCGCTGTTCTGGTTAGTGCTCTTGACATCCCGAGGCTGCAGATAGAATGTGTACCCATTTATGTCATATCCTTGCCATGTCACAACTGTAAATGTCGGCCCTTTTGCCAACCATGTCAGCGTCTCACTCGGCGGGCTCCTAGCGATTTGCTCCTTCAACCATTGGTTGAACTGACGGTTGTGTTGCCTCATGATCCAAACATCCGCCGCTCTGGATTCTCGTTGCGAAGCACATCCTTGTGCTGGTCCACATAAGGCGCCACTTCACCATGTGTTGCAACACCGTGAAATGGGCTTGAGTATACGTGTCCGTATCCGGAGTGATTGCTTTCCTTCCGATAGTTCCGAGACCCTTCACCTCCCCTCATGACGAGATTGAGGAAACCTATCGGTTGAATCGAGCCATATAATCGACACAAAACTCAATGACCTCTTCGCTTGCATAACCTTCGACGATCTCGCCCTCCGCCGAGAACGATTCCATACGAGGACTTGAGAATTCCCATGAACATCTCAAATGGGTACATGCTACGTAGGAATACGGGCCCGCACATTTTTATCTCCCACACAACGTGAACAATGAGATGGACCATGATATCGAAAAACGAAGGAGGGAAATACATTTCAAGGTGACATAGAGTCATCACCACCTTGTCCTGCAGAGCATCTAGTCCTTCGAGATCGATGACCTTCTGAGCAATTGTGTTAAAAAAATAACATAGCCTCATGATTGTCTCTCGGACTTTGAACGGCAAAATATTTCTAATTGCAATAGGGAGCATCTGTGTCATCAGCACATGACAATCATGAGACTTCATGCCATTTAACTTCAAATCTTGCATCGAAACAAGTTTCTCCACGTTGCCGGAGTAACCAGACGGAACTTTGACACCATGCAAGCACTCGCACAGTTCTGTTTTCTCAGCCTTGGACAGAGTGTAACACGCAGGGGAAGGTACGTTCGTCCATTATTAGTGTGTGTCGGTGCTAACTCAGGCCTGATGTCCATGTCAGCCAAGTCAAGCCGTGCGTTGACGCTGTCCTTTGTTTTATCACGATGTTGAGAAGAGACCAATCAAGCCGCCGCGATACATTCTTTTCTACGTGCATGACGCCGATGCGATGTCGAACATCTAGGTACTCCCAATAAGGTAAGTCCCAAAATATTGATCTCTTCTTCCAGGTATTCTTCTCATGAGCCCTCAATTTACGTCCCTTTCCGAGGACAACATCTAAATCCTTAACCATATCATAAACCTCGTGTCCCCTTAAATGCCTTGGAGCTGAACCGTCTTCCTTCTCTCTCAAATTGTTTCTTCATCTTGCGGTATGGGTGAGCCCTCCAAGGAACCGCGGTGACGCATGTAGATGGTTTTACGTGAGTGTCTCAGACACACACTCTCGGTACCATCTAAATAGTGAGTACAAGCTTTGGCACCTTTTGTACTATGACCCGATAGGTTACCAAGGGCAGGATAATCATTTATGGTGCAGAACAATAAGGAGCGCAGAGTGAAGTTCTCTCGCTTGTATGCATCCCATACCTGCACCCTTCGCTCCACAATACTTTTAGATCTTCCACCAACGGTGCTAGGAACACATCGATATCATTCCTGTGTTGTTTTGGCCCTTGGATAAGTATCGACAGAAAATGTACTTTCGCTTCATACACAACCAAGGAGGAAGGTTATAGATGCAGAGTCACGGGCCATGTGCTATGTCGGCTGCTCATGCTACTAAAAGGATTCATTCCATCTGTACTCACCCAAACCTTATATTCCTTGGTTCTGCACCGAACTCGCAAAACTCCTATCGATGTTTCTCCACCGCGGAATCAGCAAGGTGTCTTAGCATTCCATCCTTCTTGCGCTCCTCCAAGTGCCAACGCAGCAGCTTTGCCTCCTTTGGATTTGCAAAAACCTTTTCAAACGGGAATTATATGAAAATACCATGCCACCTTAGCGGAGGTCCTTTCTTCGCCTCTGTTCCTCGCCATCATCTAATTGATTGTTACGTTTGTATCGGGATGCGTTGCACACGGACATACATGCATGTTTGCATACTCTTTACGGTAGAGGATACAGTCGTTCGGGCATGCATGTATTCTTTCTACTTCCATTCCCAACGGACAAAGAACCTTCTTGGCTTTATACGTGGTTTTAGGCAACTCATTTCCCTCCGGAAGCATGTCCGCTAAAAGACCTAGCAGCGCCGTGAAACTCTTGTCAGACCAACCGTTGCTTGCCTTCAATTTCAACAGTTCAAGCACGGCCGACAACCTCATGCACTTGCAGCCCGTGTACAAAGGTTTCTCCGAGTCCTCCATCAAGCCGCAGAATTTAACATACTCTCTCTCATCATAGTTCTCTTCTACATCGCGAAGCATCTGATCCAGATTATCATCGTGCAACCTATCTGAATCGAACCACAATCGACATCACCGGCAAAGATGTCATTCACTTCACCGCGATGTCATCCGCGGCATATCATTCACTTCACCGGCGATGTCATCCGCAAGCATATGATCATTCACTTCGCCATGACTGGTCCAACACGTATAATCCTTTTTGAAACCCTCCGAATCAAGTGCGCTTCAATTTGCCTCGGTTCTTAAACATCTTCAAATTCGCAAGCAAGGCATGGACAGCACATATATTCCACCCCCTTATTCAACATATCCTCCTCGGCGGCTCTTATAAAAGCAGACACGCCATTAATGTACTCTTCACTCACACGGCTCGTGGCATACATTCAGCTTCGGTCCTACGTTACATACATATATAACAACTTAGTATTAAAATCTAGATTAACTAATTATAATTACTACATATATACCGGCCACATATATTATATTGAGACTTAATTTGCTAGCTCAATTCATATTATAAACACAATAGCTATTATATAACCAACAATTTTGCAAATTAACCATCTTCAATAACACTCATGGATTACTTAGACCTAAATTGTAATGCAATTAAAGAAAAAATAAATTTCACTACTAACCATATCTAGAGCAACCAGAAAGTCTGAATCTTCAAAGCTCAATCTCGCCTCTTCCCACCAAATTAATCGGCCGAAATCGCCTAGCTTCCTCCCGAGTGAAAAAGTGCGCAGCAGTGGCTAGATCTGGATCGAAATGAAGACAGATGCGGTCTGAGCAGCGCAATAAATGCCTTAGAGTCATTATCATAGACGGTTTTTAATTAAGAACCGTCTGTGATAACAAGCTTATCACGCATGCTTTTAATTAAAACCGCTCAGGATAATCTGGATTATCATGACGGTTCTTAATATAGACCGACCGTTTGTGATAATCCTTTTTCCCGCCACAAATACCACAGACGGCCTCCAAATTACAACCGTCTGTAATAGTGTTAATCAGAGATGGTTTCACAAAACCGTCTGTGATGAGGCGTCTACTATGAGGCTTTCTGTAGTAGTGAAGTGAAGGCATATAGGGTTAATTAAGCACAAAGTAGAATTTAAAGAAGTACAATGAATAGATAGGAAAATTGCTGAATTTAATTCAATAAATAAAAATATTAATTTAAGAAAATAAGTACTGTTAGCTCAGGTACCGACGTAACACTAACCTAACCATGGATATCGCACCTAGACCATCTTTCTCCCATAAGATCTCATCAACTTCCAAATAAACCAGTTTTTAAAATAAAATCTAATCCGTGAAAAACTTTACTAGGCATGCCCATGACTGTGGGCATGGCTATCTAGGATAGTTTATATACTCTGCAAAGGTAGTGCAACTTTACTTACAAGACATGATTAAGTTATGATATCGCCCACTACACGCTTCCGTAGGTGTGTGATAGAGAAAATCATAACAAGGCTTTAACATTGCAAAGCCATTAACCTAGCAACGTCTTCGCTAAGGTTTCATCGCAATAAAGAATCCACCAGATTAGGGCCCTCTCTTGCACCATGTGGGACTTCTCGTGGCCTATGCCACACTCACATTCAACCTATAATAAGACTCGGGTTTGGACCCACAAATTAGTTATCTAGGACTATCCTATACCAGCCTTGTGGTAGTACGATAAGGCTTTATAGAAGTAGTTCACAGACCAGTCCCTAATTGACTTAGGCAGACTTCCACATATCCCTTGTGCCACCGAGCACCCACCACCTAACCATTTGCCTAGGTCTAAACAATGTTTTTACATTTTATTTTGAAACATTGCATGCACCTTTTTGACTCACCAAAGTCAAGAATACATTTTCAAAGATATCATTTCATGTGAAAAGTTAAGCCAAGCATAAAGTTATTTCTAGGCATGTTTAAGCATTTCTATAAAAGTTCTCTTGTCCATACTAATGTACTAACTAGAGTTTTGTTCTAGGGTGACAAGGTATCTGAAAAACAATGTCAAATGATGTACTAATACATAGGCAATAACTAAGCTTAAAACTAAATTGAAATACATTGAATAAACATATACATAGAGAATAGTTTAAAACAACATAATTTTAATTGCGAATTGGGATCAACATGGTCAAGGTATGTAACTTGCCTTGCTGCACAGATTGGTGATAGTCATCGAAGTAGAACTCTTTAGAAACGTCATAGTCTACACGTGAAATTAACCAAACAAGCAAAATACAAATAAAATTAAAAATCCAAAATTTGAAAACATTATAAAAATGGGTAGATTGTGATTTTAGATGAATCTAGACATTTGAATGGGCTTAATCAGAACTAAGACGAAGGAGAGCAAGCTCTCAGAAGTTTTAATCCTAAGAAAATGAAAAAGAAAATAATAAATAGAATTTCTGGAATTAATTTCCTGAAGGAAAGATAATTATGATGTCATACTTTTCTCTAGTCTAGGTCGAACTTGCTTCTTCAGTCACTAGTGTTAGTACTGGGGATTTCTCGTGTGTTATATTCGCTCTTTAGCTGTGAGTCATTCTTCTCCTAGAGACCATGTAAAGTATAGAGCCTAACTCTCTTCTTTTTAGCCATTCTGGCCATTCCTTATGACAAGAGAGTTTTGAGAGTGACTTTTGCAATTTAGATCTTGTAAGCTATTTCTTTCCTTGCAATTGCTTTTAGATGTTTTATCTTGTAGCTTGTTTTTAGAGGGAGCTTGATCCTTTTTGTTTCTATAAGTGGTATCTTGCATTTAGTTTTCTCTTGAAGTTAGAGAGAGTTTTATTTTTTTGCTTCCTTTTTCTTTAGGCATTCATGGCAGTTCTTTGTGAGATATGCATTTAGATGTGAGCTTTGATTATTACTTAATTGTGATATAATTCTAATTTGATATTACTGACTGCTATGTTATGCTTACTTAGTTAGCTTTGTCATGCTTTTGTATGGATAATCTTTGTCATGCTAGCGTATCTTGCCAACTTGAACTAAATTTTACAAGTGGTATCAATTTTTATAATTGGTATCTTTTAAGTTTGTAAAGGTGGATCTTTTGACTAGTTTGCTCTTTAGTGATCATTTTATGATATATGCCATGTCAAAAATATTCTATTGAATCTTGAGTCTAATTTAAGCTTTATGTAGTCCTATGCTAGTTTTTTTGTGTGAATCATGTCATTTCTTAATGAACTAGTGCCTAACTAGAGCAAATGATATCTTTAGTGATTAATCATGATCTTAATAATAATTCTTCATGGACAAATTGCCATTGTACTTGGCATGAACTTAAGGGGAATTTTGTATGAATAAGAGCATTCTTTTAAGTGTAATGCTTGATATGATCGACAATGGCTTGAGATCATTCAAAATCAAAATGTAATTAACTCAAATTGGTTCAAGCTCGAGAGACAGTTGTAGATAACTTCTAGTCTAAGACTTGCTTTACTATGATAGGCCATACAATTGTGAAAAATGGTCGTAGCTTAGGATGCATTGTGGATGGCTCTTAGTCTAGGACTTGCTTAGTTAAGATAAGGCCTTAAGAATGGTTAGCTTAGAAGGTAGTTGTGGGTAGCTGCTAATCAAGGACTTACTTTGCTAAGATAAGACCTTAAAATGATCTTTAATTTGCAAGCTATCTTTTATCTAGTGCTCGAGCATAATTGGTTAAAATTAAATTTCTAGCACTTCAATTGATTTAATTTAAGATTCTTGGTTCCATTTAGCCTTCTTGACATCGTCTAGCTCATATTTGGACACCTTTGGATAAACTTGTCAATTTTGAAGCGTTGATTATCTTGAAAATAATTTGAATGATTTTAATTATGCTATCTTAACTAAATTAGTTATATATACCTCATCATGATCTAGATAGTTTTGTATGCATTCTATGTGTTGTGGCTACAGGCCAAACAGAGAGAGATGGTAGTGGAGAGTAATGGAGATGAGTAAAAATGGCTTGCCCTCTCCCCATGGCCTGTATTCATATATATATGCACATGAGGAGTGCTTTTACAGATTATACCCTTACATCAGTTATCCCCTGGGCGGTTATGTCATTACACATGGCCTATTCTGGGCCTCATAACCTCCTACCAGCTCTGGGTTTAGGTGGGGCCACCCCTACAACAGAGCCTCTCATGGTAAAGGGCTTCACGGGCCGAAGCCATGTCGCCGAGTCCTTGGCCCTCCTCCGTCCCGTGGCTCTGTGAACTTTTCAAGCTTGACCCGGGGTGGCTTTGTAGTCGATCGATGCGCACGCCCGTCCCTCACCTTCGAACGGGCGGCGGCGGAGGTGGCCTTAGCCGGTAGACGACGCGCGGGCGTTGCACCGCACGTAAGCGAGCGGGCCTCGAGCGCTGCGTGAGCCTTAGCGAGCAGGACGTGCCACGACGCTCGCTCTTCCGGCCGTCCACGTGGTGAAGCGTGCTTGGCGCGGTGCGGGCCTTGAGGCGTCGTGACCATTAATGTGCCAGCGGACTCCCGGCCGTTGGATTTCTGCCGATTGGACTTCCGCCGTGCATGGGGTATATATATGGCGCTGGTGCGGCGTTGTTCCTGCATATATTGTGATAGAATCTGCTCCTTAAAATGGGCCCGCCGTGCATCAACATTCTGGTGACGTTGGCTTGGGGAATGTTGATGCACGTATGAGGTCCATTTTTCTTGGGAGCTTGGTGGCGCCGGTTAACGACACCCACCGCGCTTCGGCCCGCGCCGTGCTTCCGCAGTGGCAAAGAAGGTTTGCCTGTTCTTCTTAACAGCCTACCTACGATCGGTGTTCTGATGGAGCCCACCGCATTACCTTTATGTTGATGCAATCGAGGTGACTGTTAAGGAGAACGAGGCGACTTTGCGAGACAACACCCGCCTTGCGGCGCCCGCGAAGTAGGCGACGCGCTCCGCCCCCACCCTTCGGACGGGTGGCGCGAGGTGGCGCCTAAGTCGGCCAAGCGCGCGTGCGCCCCCTACCCTTCGACCGGGTGGCGGAGGTGGCGCGCCAGTTCGGCAGACGCGCGCGCTCCGTCCCCTACCCTTCGAACGGGTGGCAGCGGAGGCTGGCGCCTAGCTCGAAGTAGACGCGCGCGCTCCGTCCCCTACCCTTCGAACGGGTGGCAGCGGAGGCTGGCGCCCAGCTCGAAGAAGACGCGCGCGTGCTCTGTCCCCTACCGTTCAAACGGGTGGCAGCGGAAGCTGGCGCCTAGCTTGAAGTAGGCGCGCGTGCTCTGCCCCTAACCTTCGAACGGTGGCGCGAGGCCGGCGCCAGCTCGGCGTAGGCGACGCGCTCCGTCCTCTAGCCTTGAACGGGTGGCGGCGAGGCCGGGCGCCAGCTCGGTAGGCGCGCGCGCTCCGCTCGCTACCCTTCAAGCGGGTGGCGGCGAGGTGGCGCCAGCTGGTAGACGCGCGGCGCTCCGCCCCTACCCTTCGAACGGGTGGCGCGAGGCCGGCGCCGGCAAGCCGACGCGCGTCGTGCTCGCCCCTACCCTTCGAACGGGTGGCGCGAGGTGGCGCCTAGCTCAAAGTAGGCGCGCGCTCCATCCCCTACCCTTCGAACGGGTGGCGGCGAGGCCGGCACCTAGCTCGACGTGGCGCGCGCGCGCTCCGCCCCTACCCTTCGAACGGGTGGCGGCGGAGGCCGGCGCCAGCTCAAGTAGACGCGACGCGCGCTCGTCCCCTACCCTTCGAGCGGGTGGGAGCGAGGTCGGCGCGTGAGTTCGGCAGGCGCGCGCGCTCCGCCCCTACCCCGAATGGGTGGCGGCGAGGTGGCGCCTGGCTCGGCAGACGCGCCGCGCTCCGTCCCCTACCCTTCGAACGGGTGGCGGCGGAGGCGCGCGCCAGCTCGGCGCGCGCGCGCGCTCGTCCCCTACCCTTCGAATGGGTGGCGCGGAGGTCGGGCGCAGAGGTGGGCGAAATGAGGCACGCGCGCGCCGACCCCTACCCTTGAACGGGTGGCGGCGGAGGTCGGGCGTGAGCTCGGCAGACGCGCATGCGCTCTGTCCCCTACCCTTCGAACGGGTGGCGCGAGGGTGGCGTAGCTCGGCAGACGCCGCGCGCTCGCCCCCTACCCTTCGAATGGGTGGCAGCGGAGGCTGGCGCGTAGTTCCAAGTAGGCGCGCGCGCTCCATCCCCTACCCTTCGAACGGGTGGCGCGGAGGTGGCGCCAGCTCGGTAGACGCTTCGCGCTCCCTCCCCTACCCTTCGAGCGGGTGGCGCGGAGGGCGGCGCAGAGCTCGAAGCAGACGCGCATGCGCCCGTCCCCTACCCTTGAACGGGTGGCGCGGAGGCGGGCGCGAGCTCGGTAGACGCGCGCGCGCGCTCCGTCCCCTACCCCGAAGGGTGGCGCGAGGCGGGCGCGTAGTTCCAAGTAGGCGCGCGCCGCCCGCCCCTACCCTTCGAGCGGGTGGCGCGGAGGCGGCGCCAGCTCGGCAGACGCGCCGCGCTCCGCCCCTACCCCGAGCGGGTTGCGCGGAGGCTGGTGTCTAGCTGGAAGTATGCGCGCGCGTTCCATCCTCTACCCTTGAGCGGGTGGCAGCGGCTCGGGCGCGTAGGTCGAAGTAGCGCGCGCTCCGTCCCCTACCCTTCGAGCGGGTGGCGGCGAGGCCGGCGCCTGGCTCGGCAGACGCGCGCGCTCCGCCCCTACCCTTGAGGACGGGTGGCGGCGGAGGCCGGGCGCAGAGCTCAGTAGACGCGCGCGCTCGCCCCTACTCTTGAGCGGGTGGGAGCGGAGGTGGCGCCAGCTCGGCATGGCGTCGCGCGCTCCGTCCCCTACCCTTGAGCGGTGGCGCGGTGGGTGGCGCCAGCTCGAAAGTGGCGCGCGCGCTCCGTCCCCTACCCTTCGAATGGGTGGCAGCGGAGGCTGGCGCCTAGCTCGAAGTAGGCGCGCGCGCGCTCCGTCCCCTACCCTTCGAACGGGTGGCAGCGGAGGCTAGCGCCTAGCTCGAAGTAGACGCACGCGCTTGCTGGAGCCAGAGGCGGAATTGGAGGTTGTCCCTTTCGGTCCAGTAGGGCACCTTTAATGGCGGCTGGGATCGTACCGACGCCTAGCCTGCCAAAAGGCGGGTTGGTACGTCGTGCAGTGTCCGTTCACGTGGTGAGGGCACGCGGCGGCTTGTAACTGGTGCGCCGCGGTGGGTCAGGGATTGCGTGGTCGTGACCGCTTGCGTTGACGGTCCTTGGTTCTGCGGTTGCGTGTAGCGTGTATCACCACGACGCCCCGTCTTCAGTTACGGGGAATCGTGCGGGGCGGACCTTTACACCGCTGCGGTTGTATCCGGCACGCGGATCGTTGCGACGCTTCGGTAGCGGCGGTATGGGCGTGGTGGCTTGAAATAGCCCCCCCGTAACAGCGTCCCCGCACCTTTACGCCCTCTTTCCTGTCTGCTCCGCCCTCTACACTTTCGCGATATTTTCACCGCTTCAATCTCTCCGTGGGAAGCGATGGCCTCCGGTGGCAAGCGCGGCCAGGCGGTTGGTGGCTCACGGCATTCGCCGCGGTCTTCGCCGTTGAGGTGAAATACGCGCTCCAAGAGCGCGACCCAGCGGCGGCGGACAAGGAGTGGTTGGTGGCGGAGGAGGAAGGCACGTTCTCCGGCGAGCTAGGCCCCTCGCTCGTGACCGAGAAGACGATCCAAGGGCTTCTGCGCACGGGGAAGTTGTCCGAGCGCCAGGAGGTACGATTGCCCGCCGCCGATGAGACGGAACCGCATCCCGAGAGGTCGGAGGCGGTCGTGTTCGTTGCCTTTTTCGACGCGGGGCTCCGCATCCCAGCGGTGGCTATCGTGGGCGACGTGTTGCGGACCTTCGGGCTGGAGCTGGCGCAACTGACTCCGAACACCGTGGCCCAGCTCGCGGTGTACAGCTGGGCCGTGCACTCGGGGGCGTGTTGGCCCAGCGCATCGTTGTTCGCCTACCTTCACGAGGGCGGTGCCGGCCAGGACGGGAAGGGCGGGGACGCCGCCGAGCCGGTAGCGTCACCTTTATTCTTCGTCCGTCGTGCAAGAAGCTCTTCCCTGCGAACTCAACTCGCGGGAAGTGGGAGTCTTACTGGATGAAGCGGTGGTTCTACCACCGTGTGGAGAGCGGGAGCGGCCTTGAGTGCACAGGCCGACCGATCGCGTTCAAGCCATCGCCCGACCGGACGCTCGATGATGAGGACAGGCGGAGGGCCCAGCGGCTCGTAGGCGTGGCCGCCCGCTTCAACATGCGCGACCTCGCCGAAGAGTACGTGATGTACGGCGTGGCACCGCTTGCCCGCGACTGGCATCTTGCCGCCGAGAAGCGTCGAGACGACAATGTTTCGCCATCGATCTGCTTGCTGCCGGCGCCCTCCAGTCTTCATAAGCCTCGACCGCGTCTCTCCTTTGTTCACGAAAAATGCGTTATATGCTGATGCTATCTCCTTTGCCTCAGGGATTTCCTTGGAGGAGGCAGAGCAAGCTGCGCGCGTATTCCCAGGGCCGTACACCGGCAGGGAGCATGAGCAGCGCGCGTCTGCTATCGCCGAGGCGGGGCTGGGGTGAATAAACCGCGTGTGCGAGGCCCTCGGCCTTGCCGTGTCGGACCGTGTCGCTCCAGATGACGGTGCAGCGAAGCAGAAGAAGAAGGCGCCGTTTCGGAAGAGGGGCCGCAGCGAGGCGCCCACCGCGCTTGGCGCGGCAGCTGCCGCCGCTGCTGCTAGTGCTCCCGAGGGCTCGGCGGACGCGGAGTCGGACTCGGCGAGGTATGCCGATTCAGGCTTGGGTGGCGCAGACGCCAAAGGCGAGGTATCTTCGGCGAGCGCCCCGGACGGCGGGTTTGCCACGAGCAGCCGGAGGGGGGAAGTCTCGCCGCCGCCGGTTGCCGAGGCGAACCCGTGCGACCGGGCGATGCTTGAGGTGGAGCCGGCCATGGCATTGTGGTGCCGAGGCGCCCACGGGGCGCACGGAGCCATGCTGCCTTTACCGACAGCGGCAGAAACCGAGGTGCCCCCTGCAACAATTGCCACCGCGAAACCTTCGCCCCCGGGCGCTGCAACCGCGGGGGCTTCCCCATCCACGACTGCGGGGGCGGTATCGCTGCTGGCTGCCCCGGCTAAACGACCGTGTGTGCGGCCGGAGCTCCACCGGACACCGCGGGGATTCGTCGTGGCCACGGGCGTCATAAGCTTGTGGGACTCCAGTGCAAGTGCCGGAGACCCTGCGGCATATGTGCCTTCCGCCCCCTGGCCACGCCGCCCGCCGCGCAGGGACAGCCGTCGCCTGCCCCGAACGCGGAGGCTTCTGCCCGCGGCGGGACCATTCCTTCTGCAGGGGCTTACGCCACCGCCTTCCCGCCCGGAAATGAGGGGGCGAGTCCCCGAGACCCTCCTTCTGCTACCGAAGGTAGGGTGGCTTAGCTAACTCTGGTGTATTCTTTCATGCCTTGCGGTGCTCACCTGCAGCCCTGTTTGCAGCGTTGCTCATTCCGGAGGGGGAGCACTTGGCGGAACACGGGACCTCCGCGCGCGCAGGCCCCGTGGACTTCGTGCCGCCCCCGGAGACGCTGAGGGCGTGGCGCGGGATTGTGAATGACGCGGCCACCAGCGTCGACCCGCAAGTGCTGCAGGCCTACGGGGCGGGGCGCCTCGAAGACGCCGAGGTGTGCGGGTGAGGTGGTACTCATGCGACAACGCTGGGCTGGCTGAGTTTGCTAAGTCTTTCCTTCGCGATCACTTGTGCCGGGCAGGCCTTGCAACGACCTATACTCGTGGCGAAGGCGCCGAGGATAGGCTGCGCCGCCGAGGAGGAGCTCTGCGAAGCCTCGGAGCCCGCTCGCCAGACGCCCGCATCCGCCGGTGGAAGCGAATGCGCCGAAGTGAGGGCACACGCCGAGGACTTGTTGCGTCGGCGCGGGAGTCGGCCGCGGAAGCTGCTCAACAGAAGTTTGCGGCGGAGCGGGACGGGCTCCTGGAACAGGTCGCCTCGCTAGAGAAGGAAAAAAGGCGAGCTTGCCTTGACTCTAGCGGACGCCTCGGTGGTTGCGTGGGACGCCCTGCAAATGCTGGAAGTCTACCTCCAAAGACTTGTGGCTGGAGTGCTGGACCACGCCTTCGGCCCGGAGGAGTTGCCGCGGGCCCTTCGCTGGATCCATGACGCCGCCGACGTTGCACGCGGGGCTGCGACGAACTTTGGCGACCACTGTGCCTATGTGGCGTCGTGCCTGGTGTGCGCCCTCCTTCGGCACCGTGGTTGCACGCACATCGTTGAGCTGGAGATGCCCGGCGGGGCCGGAGTGATGCCCGGTGAAGTCCGTGCCGTTCGCCGCCCCGTCAAATTCTTCCACGAGCGGATCTGGGACTACACTGGGATAGCCGCCATGCAGGTCGAGCCGAAGTCCCGCCGTGGTGGGGAGCCTCGCCAATTTCGGACGGAGTCGCGGCGCGACGAGGGTGGCGCCGAGGCCTCGAAGATGCGAGAAGGCTCACAGTCTTGGCGCCAACGTGGCTAGGTGTGGGCGTGCGTTGTAACGTCTGCCCCTTAATTGAATGAATAAAGTGCATGTTTGCTTCACGAACTGATTACTTGCCTTCATCCCGGGCAGCTTCCTTCTTTGGGCGATCGCCGCTCGCGTCGGCCTTGCGACCGACGGCGCCGGCGCGGCAAAGGGCCGAGGAGTCGTTGAACTTTTGGGCAAGCCGACCTTCTTCGAGCGAGGCCCCAGCTTTAGCGCGTGTTAAGGACGAGCCCGCGGGATAGCGGCTTAGAACGGCAAGGATCTTTGCGGACCTTTGTACTTGTGTGAATTTTTCGATATGCAGATTTTCGTCATCTTAGGATATGCGCTGTGTGTTGATGCCGCCGGGTTCACCGATGCGCCACATGCGCGCTGGGACGGATCTCCGCGCGACGCGCGCGTCGTTGGCGAAGTAGTCGCGCAAGGGTTCCTTAGAACGGCGCTTGCGGGGTAGTCCTGGCGCTCACCTTTACTGATCCACGACGGCGTGTGCGGAGGTGGACCTCGGACTTCGCCTTTTATAGTCCGTAGATCGGCGTGTGCGAGGCGGACCTCGGCGCCGCCTTTTATAGTCCGAGATCGGCGTGTGCGGAGGCGGACCTCGACGCTTCGCCTTTTTATAGTCCGTAGATCGGCGTGTGCGAGAGCGAACCTCGACGCCGCCTTTTATAGTCTCAGATGGCGGCGTGTGCGAGGCGGACCTCGACGCCGCCTTTTATAGTCCGTGATCGGCGTGTGCGGAGGCGGACCTCGGCACTTCGCCTTTTTATAGTCCTTAGACTGGCGTGTGCGGAGGCGGACCTCGACGCTTCGCCTTTTTATAGTCCGTAGACTGGCACGGGCGAGGGTGGAAGTGCGCTGTACGCGAGGGTGAGCCTCGCTCCATTGCGATTAATACGCGCGTCCTCCACCCGCGTTGCGAAACGCGTGGGGGGCCTCCGTAGTTTTATTTATACTCCGCAGAGTGCGTGGGGTCAACATCCACGTCCTATTTATACTCCGCAGAGTATGCACAGGGAGGAGGTCCCTGGCATGCGCGGAGTTCGCGTCTTGTTTAGACTCCGTAGAGTGCGTAGGGAGGACATCCGCGTCTTATTTATACTCCGCAGAGTGCGTGGGGTCAACATCCACATCCTATTTATACTCCGCAGAGTATGCACAGGGACGAGGTCCCTGGCATGCGCGGAGTTCGCGTCTTGTTTAGACTCCGTAGAGTGCGCAGGGAGAACATCCGCGTCTTATTTATACTCCGTGGAGTGCGTGCGAGGGCGTCCCCTCACGCGTCTTTTGTTTATACTCGGGCGGTCACCTAGGCTACGGCGAGTGCACACGCGGACGGCGACTTCGATTTATACTCGCCCCGTACTTTGGCTCGGCGAGTGCACACGCGAACGCGCGTCTTTGTTTATACTCGAGCCCGTCACCTTTGGCTACGGCGAGTGCACACGACGAACGGCGACTTCGATTTATACTCCGTCCCCGCACAGCTACGGCGGTGCACACACGAACGTGCGTTTTGTTTATACTCGGGCCCGTCACCTTTGGCTACGGCGAGTGCACACGCGAACGCGCGACTTCGATTTATACTCGATCCGTACCCGCTATGGTGAGTGCACACGCGAACGCGCGTCTTTGTTTATACTCGGGCCCGTCACCTTTGGCTACGGCGAGTGCACACGCGAACGCGCGACTTCGATTATACTCGATCCCGTACCACAGCTACGGCGAGTGCTGCGTGAACGCGCGTCTTTGTTTATACTCGGGCCCGTCACCTTTGGCTACTGGCGAGTGCACACGCAAGCGCGCGACCGGTTTATACTCGCCTCGTACCACTCGGCTATGGTGAGTGCACGCGCGAACGCGTGCGTCTTTGTTTATACTCGTGCCCGTCACCTTTGGCTACGGCGGTGCACACGCGAACGCGCGACGACCGATTTATACTCGATCCTGCACACAGCTACAGCGAGTGCACACGCGAACGTGCGTCTTTGTTTATACTGTGCCCGTCACCTTTGGCTACGGCGAGTGCACACGCGAACGCGCGACTTCGATTTATACTCGATCCGTACACACAGCTACGGCGAGTGCACACGCGAACGCAGCGTCTTTGTTTATACTCGTGCCCGTGACCTTTGGCTACGGCGAGTGCACACGCGAACGCGCGACTTCGATTATACTCATCCGTACCCCGGCCACGGCGAGTGCACACGCGAACGCGCGTCTTTGTTTATACTCGTGCCCGTCACCTTTGGCTACGGCGAGTGTACGCGAACGCGCGACTTCGATTATACTCGATCCCCCACAGCTACGGCGAGTGCCTGCGAACGCGTCGTCTTTGTTTGTACTCAGGCCCGTCACCTTTGGCTACGGTGAGTGCAAACGCGAACGTGCGACTTCGGTTTATACTCATCCGCACAGCTACGGTGAGTGCACACGCGAACGCGCGTCTTTGTTTATACTCAGCGTGTCACCTTTGGCTACGGCGAGTGCACACGCGAACGTGCGACTTCGATTATACTCACCCCGTACCCACAGCTCTGGCGAGTGCACACACGAACGCGTCGTCTTTGTTTATACTCAGGCCCGTCACCTTTGGCTACGGTGAGTGCGCACGCGAACGCGCGACTTCGATTTATACTCGACCCGCACAGCTACGGCGAGTGCACACGCGAACGCGTCGTCTTTGTTTATACTCGGGCCCGTCACCTTTGGCTACGGCGAGTGCACACGCGAATGTGCGACTTCGATTTATACTCATCCCGCACACAGCTACGGCGAGTGCACACGCGAACGTGCGTCTTTGTTTATACTCAGGCCTGTCACCTTTGGCTACGGCGAGTGCACACGCGAACGTGCGACTTCGATTTATACTGCGGGAACGCGCGCGCTGGGCAAGCCTGCGCGCGCCTCCGCCGCGTACTTGCGCGTGATGAAGAAAGATTGGTGACAAACGGCGATCTTCATTACATCCCCATTTGCGCGGGTAAGCAATTACAGGGGGTGGATATGCTAACCATTTGTCCTTGGTGCGGCCGAAGCCTCTAGTCGCTAGACATCTGCAGGGCCCGCCACGGCATCTCTGAATGGCCCCGCGGACCCCCGCGCTGTGACGCCAGCTCTAAGAGCGCCGTTGGGCTTCGCGACGCGGATACCGGGTACCTGGCTCGATGCGCCGGGCCATATCCTGGTCGCCTCGGACGGTGATGATGGTCCGGGGACCCGAGATCTTCATGCATAGATAGCCGTGATGTGGTACCGCGCCGAAGGAGTTCAGGATTGGGCACCCTAATATGGCATTGTAAGGGTACGGGAGGTCGACCACGTCGAAGGTGGCCTCTTCGGCCCGCACATTGTCATCTTGGCCAAAGGAGACTTGAAGACCTATTTGGCCCAGTGCCCGCAGGGGCTGTCCCCCGAAGCCCTGCAGTGGGATTCTTGAGGGCCCTAGGCGGCTTCGAGGGATCCCCATCTGGTCGAAGGCCGCCGCAAACAATACGTTCGCGGAGCTACCGCCGTCCACCAAGGCACGCCCCACGTCGCATCCCGCGATAGTGACCCGGATGACCAGGGGGTCCTGATGAGGGAAGTCCACGCCTTGGGCATCGTCGGGTGTGAATGTAACCTCGTGCTGCGCCCGATCGTGGCGCTTGCGCTGGGTATGCCGCCACGTGATGTAGTCTTCGGCGCATAGGCCTTACGCTGCCGCTGGAGGCGAATTCCAGCGCAGAGAGCCGAATATGATGTTAATGACCTGCGGTGGGTTGCCTCGGGGCTGCAGCGGCGGGAGGCCCTCCCGAGGCTGCCAGACGTGAGCTTGGATCCGTAAGGGCCTTCACGGGTTGCATCCCTGCGCTGCACCGCATGGGGCCTCAGACGGGGTGGGCGTGGGCCACCGCGGTGGACGCGTCTCGGGTTCCTCTCCTGGCGGCGCTATCGCGAGCGCGCGATGGAGGTGCGTGCGGGTATCGTGGTTGCGCGGCCGTGGACTACGCACCACGGTCCACGGTGCTGGTCGTCGTAATCTCCACGACTTTACGCCGCGGCCCGCCACGGCGCCCCGACCGCCTCGGCCGCGGAGTGCCTTCGTCGGAACCGCCTTCAATGTCGAGGACGTGCGGCCTCGCCTCGACCTGCTGCGGCGCTTGGGCGTCGGACGACTCCTTGTGCGGCGCCCTGCGGTCGGCGCATCCTCGACGACTCCGCCACGTTTTCCCTTCAAGAACCGTGCCGGCGGATCTTGGCTTTGCCGAGCTCCGACCTGGTTGGTGTCTGAGTCGTCACCTTGCCTTCGCCGCGTCTTCTTCCGCTGGCGTATTCCTCCATTTTGTCGAAGAGCTTCGCCATTGTCTTGATTGGCTTCGCGCATTGTACTCGGCCATCGGGCGGACGAAGGCCTCTGATGGCTGCATTGCGGCGGTGGTTTCATTGCGTCTTTCACTTGGCATCGAATCTTGGCGGCGCTTGAAGTAGTCCGGAGCTTCTCGAGGGTTTTGCTTCACGCGAAGAGTTGGTCGCGTCGACTCGCTCGACATAGTTTCCTTGGAAGTTGTTGTGAAGGCGGTCGCGAGCTGCTCCCACGCGTAGATGGAGCCCGCTCTATGGTAAAAAACCAAGAGAGCGCCACTCCTTGCAGCGCGAGGGGAGTCCTTCGCCTTCGTGGTGTCGTCTCGCGCGCGGCCGATTGCGATGTCATACACGCGCACGAACTCGCGGGGGTCCGTGTCGCCTTTGTACGGGTCGATGGCGCTAGGAAACTTGAAGTCTTCGGGCCATGCCGCCTGCTGCAGCCCCGCCGAAAGCGGGACTCTGGATCCACACGCCGCAGCGGCACGCGGCTAGACGTGGGGGCTTCGCGACTGTCCGCCCTCTCCAGCGTGGGCTCGGGCGCGGTTACTGGCGCAGCCTGCTGGCTCCGAGCCTCTTCATATCTCGGACGGCTCCGCGAAGGTCCCCTAGTTCCCGCTAGAACGCGTTGAGGGCTGCTAGTATGGCGCTTTCCACCGCAGGTGCTGTCGGGGCCGCCGGAACACCCAGCGGACGGGTCTGTGCAGGGACCATCGCCTCACGGTCTCCAGATCCGCTGGATGCTTCATTGCGGCTACCCCCGGCCGCCTGATCCGCGTTGCCGGCGAGGGTGGCGGGGGCTGTCGTTGCAGTGCCAGCGACGGGGTTGGATGTCGTTGTAGCGGCGCTGGCGGGGTCGGTCGCTGTAGTGCCAGCGACGAGGTTGGATGTCGTTGTAGCGGTGACGGGGTTGGTCGTCGCGGTGCCGGTGACGGGGTTGGTCGTCGTGGTGCCGGTGATGGGGTTGGTCATCGCGGTGCCGGTGACGGGGTTGGTCGTCGCCACGCGAATGTCGACGTCTTCGGCCACCGCGCCTGCGTTGCCACCCGCGCTCGCCGCTGCCGATGCCAAAGCCCTGGTACTCATACGACGCTTCGGCCCGGCCGCCTTCTTTCCCTTCGCCGCCGCTGACGAAGCTTTTTTCGGTGCCATCTTTTTTCAGGTTTCGGGCTTACTCCAGTCCTCCCCACGGATGGCGCCAACTGTTGTGGCTACAGGCCAAACAGAGAGAGATGGTAGTGGAGAGTAATGGAGATGAGTAAAAATGGCTTGCCCTCTCCCCCATGGCCTGTATTCATATGTATATATGCACATGAGGAGTGCTTTTACAGTTATACCCTTACATCTGGTTATCCCCTCTAGGGGCAGTTATGTCATTACACATGGCCTATTCTGGGCCTCATAACCTCCTACCAGGCCTGCTGGGTTTAGGTGGGGGCCACCCCTACAACACTATGCTTTGTATGCATTCTATGGCTTTAAGTGGTATCTGTTTAATTTGAACCTCACTTTGGGTAATCTTCAAAGCTCTTTAGGTTATGCATTTTCATGCATGCATACATATTGTCTCTTATGCTTTTTGTACTCTAAGTAGTTTCATGCATATTTTGAGAGATAGCTTTAGCCCTTGATGTCTATATTACCAAAAGGAGGAGAATGATTGAGAATAAGACATTAAGGGGTGAAAATTTGCATAAATGGGGAGAATATGCATTTTAGTGATATAAGTGGTATTAGTTGCAAAACTTGCCACTTCGAATATAAAAATGCCAAAATAAGATATTTGAGTGAGGTGACTTCATTACATATTATTTGCTCTCTTTTTCTTTTTTTTTGTTCTTTCTCTTGCTATAAAAATGGTCATGGTGAGCAATCGCTCTTTTCTTTGGACCATAAGCAAGATTGAGCTTTTCATTAGGTTTTAGGTGTGATTTGGAGTTTTTTTGTAGAAAACTTATTCTTTCCTGATCTTGCTCCATTCCACACTTGGCAACATGGTCATGAGCTCTACTTTCTCTTTCAAATAGACCATGTGTTGCTTCTTGCAACTTCTTGCTTTCCTTTTCAAAAACAAACTCAACTTCCTGCCTTTTTCAGTGTTTGCCAATATACTCACCAAGGGTTTGATTGTGATACCATATAGAGGTCATCGCATATTTTTGATGAGTAATTGAATTTTGGTTCAGAGAGTTTACGAAGTTTGAGTTTGGTTTTTGATAGTTTGTAATTTTTTAGTTACTTTCTATTACTGGTGGTCTGACAGGTTTGGGGCCACTATCAGATCGGCAAGGAGTGGTCTGATCAGCATAGCATTGGCAATCAGACCAATGGTGGAGCGATGGTCAGACTGGCTTGGTGGCCACGATTTAACCAGCTGGGTGCAGTAGTCCAAACTTGAATAATGGTCGGACCAGTTGCGGTATGACTAGATTCTTGTTGGTGATAGCTATTTTCTAGTGAATGTGTTGTTGAGTGATGCACTGAGGGTAGTGACGGTATGATCGACCTTTGGTTTGTAGTCATACCGGCCGAGGTGCCAGCGTTTGACCAGCTTGGTGGCTACGGTCGATCATTCTCCTATTACCAGGAGGTAACTGGGGTAGCAGATCAGTCGAGGGCTAACGGTCTGACCGGTGGGTAATCGGTAGTCTAACCAGCCTAGTGGTTATGGTCAAACCAGTTGCTGGCAGCCAAAACACAAGGGTGATGTTCTTAGCGGTTTTGAGTTGGGTTAATGGCTTGGGCGCCATGTTAGTGTGTTGCATTTCATGATGCATTGTTTTGATTAACGTGAGCTAAGTGCATGGAACTTGAGCTCATCATGGTTACTTGGTCTTTGGATGTGCACGTAGCTTGCAGTACGTAGTGGTCAGTAGCATTGGACCAAGACTAGGTACGGGTGCTATGGTTCGGAGCCGTCATGTAAGTCCAGATGAGGCTACGTGGCTCAAACAAGAGCATAGAGAAAACAAGGATCGTGGAGAGGTGAGTTGGTGCATGTGGTGCGCCAAGTGACAAGGCCGATACATGTAGAGACAGTTCAAGGGAGAACAAATGTATGAAGGCATGATGGCTAGTCATTGACCACTATGAGCTGTGTGTCAAAGCATGCAGAGATACTTTGGTATGAAGGTAAGTGTTCATGGCTCATAAGTTGTGGTGATTAGTGATTTTGTGTATTGTGTGGTGCTACGTGATGATTTGTTTGTTGCTGTTGGTTGTGGGACTTTGGTGCTAGGTCATGGTGAGGCAGATAGAACCAGACTAGGTGAGCGCACTAAGGTCTAGAATCTAGACTAGGCTCACGAGGAGCTGAGTTCCAGAGTAGGCTCAGGGAGGAGTTGAGGTCCCATGGGATTAAGGTGCTGTCGAAAGATGACTAAGTCTTATGGGGTGATTACAAGCCGAGAAGACAAGAAGCCGGAGAGGTTACCGATGGTGGACATAATAGTCAACGGCAAAGTGAACCAGGAGGCTCAAGGTGGAGCTGTTGTCCTCCATGTTCAAGGATGGTCATGGTGAAGGTGATGCATGGGCGATTGTTCATGACAAAGGAAGCAGGAAGCTTCGTGTAAGGCGGTAGAGGGGCATTTTGGTAAATTACCCAAATACCAAAAAAGTGATAGTGTGCAAAACTGTGCCATGGCCTAATTGGTTTAGGTCATGGTTGTACTAAAAATGTTAAGTGGATCAAGTGTTGATTTATTAATGGGTCAATGGGTGTGTGCGTGCTTTGAAAAGCATGCAAGTGTAAGTGTAAACCCCAGTATAGTGTTGGGTAGTGTTAGATTAACACGTTAGATCATGTAAGTTGATGAAACTCAACTAGAGGGGCTGGTTATGGTTTCTTGTGTGACTCCACTATAAAAGGGTGGAGAGGAGTGACTTAGGGTAAAGCCATATATGCCAAGTAAAGGAGAGTTAGGTTTCTTGGAGATAATCTTATGGAAGATGTGAGAGGCTATTGTGACTAAGCTTTTTGTCATGTTTAGGCTTTGTGTATGGCTAAACATGAAATCTTGTGGTAGTAAACATTTATCTCCAAGTATCAATAGAGATTGAAATTCATCTAATTATTTTCCTCTTATGCTCAAGTGATGAAATCTTGATTTGGCTTGGTTTTTATTGCTTTCTCTTCCCTTCTTGATCTTGCTTTTTCTGCTAGGGATGTATAAATGATGAAGATTTTTCTTAGAGACTAGATCTCATCTATCTAGGCACCTGTTGTCAGCAAGTTATTGTGATTGCCTGGCTTTGGCTCAAGAGAGGATGATTTTGGAGTTTTAGTCTTGAGGTTATTTTGGGCTAAGTTTGTGTTATGATCTAGTTTGCTATGACATGTGAGAACCCATCTAAGTCATCTAGATTATGACTTTGGTGCAACCTTCCTTATTTTGCCCAGTCGGGCAAGGCCAGATTGAGGTTTTCCTTTTTTGCCTGGTTATGGTGCAAACTTATTTTGGATAAAGGTGAGAACCCATCTAAGTCATGAATCAAAATTTTCATTGGTTTTTTGATTTAAAATAGTGCTAAAAATCAGTTTTGTCTGGGGGGCTTGTCAGATTACCCTAGACCGGTCAAACCGCCCTTAACCTTATGGTCAGGCTACACCTGCTGGTCAAATCGGCCCGATCACTACGATCGAACCACCTAGGGAGGATTTGATCCATCTGGCTCAGTTTTTCTTGGATCTTTCTTTCTGGGGGATTTGTCTCTGATTTTCATAGCTTCTCATAGCTATTGGAGTGAAGAGCTTTACTTTCTCTTTTGGAAAAGATTTAGAAAATCCTTGCTGCTACACTTTCCCTCTAGTCACTATTCTCGTTCCTATAGTGTCTTGTGAGGCTTTGAAGGTAAAGATGGTTATCCATAAAAAAAGATATGCTAGGGCAACCAAGAACCTTGAGTGTATTATATATGCCAACCTAGGCAAAGAAAATGAATACCTCGAAATGACCCTTGAATGATTTTCTAGCAGAAAGGAAACCTCAACATGATCCTAGACGAATCTAAGGTGAGTGTAAAGAACAGATGTCTAGGGTTCAACTCCCTAGAGCATTACAAAAATCACCCACCTAAGGTAGTAAGAGTTGTGGAGAGTGGCAAAATTGAGATCAAATCACCTGAGCCTTCAAAGATTGTGTTTAAGTCTATTCAATTTGCCCAAACCCCTTCTAGCAACTCAGGTGTTTCTACTTCAGCACGTCTGACCCCTCAAAAGGTCAAGTACCAATGCACCTTTTGCAAGAAGGAAGACCACCTTGTTGAGTTTTACTTTCGCAGGTTCAAGTTTGAGAGGAGAGAGTAGGTGCATACTTTGAGGTCTATTTGAGAAGCCCCTTCACCTATGATTGTCTCTAGAACAAGGCCTTTAGTTTCGAGTATTCCTAGAGTTAGGCCTAGGTTTGTTGATTCCTTCTTCGACTCTTTTGGTGGAGCTAGGCAGCATCAAGGCTTAGGATTTCATACGGGTAGACCATGAGTAGCTTCTAGACAGGGGGAGTATTGGTCTTTTGGTAAACCAATTCAAAGTGGTCTAGATGGTTCTCATGTACATCCTCATGATTTTCAAACTAACCATTGTATTATTGCTTTTACTATTGTTCCTACTTGTCAAGTGGCTTAGTACTGGATTCCTACGTCTTTTATTTCTAACCCTAGGATTGAGGCAGTGATGTTTCCTGCTTTTGCCCTATAGGTTCATCAAGTGAGGAAGGAGGACACGTGGCTTGTTAACTCTAGGTGTTCTCGACATATGACTGGAGATTCTTATTGGTTCTCCTCCTTCACTTGGGCATCTGGTGATGAGTTGATCAAGTTTGGAGATGCTTCCACCAGGACTGTGATGGCTAAGGGCTCTATGTGCATCAACAACTAGTTCATGCTCATGGATGTCGCTTTGGTAAGTAAGCTGAGGTATAACCAGCTTTTTGTTTCCCAGATTTAGATAAGGGTTTAGAGGTGAGGTTCAAGAGAGGTGAGTGCAGGGTTCTAGATTCCTTTAATGAGTTTGTGTTTGGAATTTCTAGGTTGGAGAAGATCTTTAGTGCTGATTTCAGTGTCTCTCCTAGCTCTAGCCCTACTGTCTTGTGGCTTTGATTCTCATGATCTAGTATTGTGGCATCATAGACTTGGTCATATAGGCTTTGTTCACTTGACTAGAGTCAACATCATGGATTTTATTATAGGTTTGTCTAGGCTTAAGAGTTACAAGGATCTAGTTTGGTCACCCTATAGACATGATAAGATAGTTGCTGCTTTTCATCCACCTCTTAGTATGGCGATGATCGATGCACCTAGACAACTCTTACACTTAGACACTGTTGGTCCTTCTAGAGTCCAATCTGCAGGTGAGAAGTGATATGTGTTTTGTTATTGTAGATGACTTCTCTAGCTATTCTTAGGTGTATTTCCTTCCAGGGGATGAGGCTTTTGGGTGATTTAGGGAGTTGGTCTTTAGATTAACTATTGATCTTCCAAGAGCTTTGAGAGTCATTAGGAGTAGTAATGTCACTGAATTCAAGAATTATTCTTTTGCCACTTTCTATGCTAGGCGAGGTCTAGAGCACCAATTCACTTCTCCTAGAGTTTCCCAGTAGAATGGAGTTGAGAGAGGAAGAATAGGACTCTAGTAGAGATGGCTAGAACTATGTTAGATAAGCATAGTATTCCTAGTAGGTTTTGGGCTAAGGCAATTTCCACCGCTTGCTATGTGTCCACCAGGGCGTTCTTGAGATTATCCTTAGGCAAGACTTCTTATGAGTTGAGGTTTAGTTGTAGGCCTAGCATCTCTCATTATAAGATATTTAGTTGTAAGTGCTTCATTCTAAAACATAGAAACAAAGATAAATTTAAGTCAAGATCTTCTTATGACATCTTTCTTGGATATCATGCTCATACTTGCGGCTATCTGTTTTAAATTTGGATACTAATAAAATCTTGGATACTTATGAAGTCACATTTGATGAGGCTAGTCCTAATACTAGGCCCGACAGTGAGGGTACAAAGGTACATGGTGATTAGGAGAGTATTTTCTTTGACAACGACTCTAACTTAGAGGATGAGCATCAAATCCCTACTCAGGTTGCTCCTAAGTCAGTTGGAGAGCCTACTACCACTACTTTAACTTCAGTTGAGTAGCCTTCTCTCACTTTCACTGGTGCTTCGAGTGGCTCTACCCCTACCTCCACAACCCACGAGGTAGAGGCTGCATTTGCACCACACTACCATAGAAAGGGTTATCATAGTTGGTTCAAAACCGTCATCACAGATGGTTTCTAAACCGTCTGAATTAATGTATCTCTAATAATATGTGGTTATCATAGATGACTCTTAAACCGTTTGTGATAAGTTACAATACAGACAGTTTTTTCAAAACAACCATCTGTGATATGTAAGAAATCTAATATATCATAGATCGCTAATACCAAATATTGTCTGTGATATGTCAGATATCATAGACAATTCTTAAACATAGCCATCTGTGATATCTTACAGTGAATATGGCTAATACTAATAACAAATCATATATATAGCACACGACAATTATTACACAGATTTCACAAATGAATTAAACAACTAAATAAAATATAATTGAATTAATTGTTTGATTAAGCACAACTAAGTGAATTAGAATTGAATCAAATGTTAGAATATCTAACCATCATCGCCAGGGTTAAACTCTCTATTTGGGTGAATGACCTTGCCATCAAGAATTCGGAGAGCTTTCCTCGAACTTTGATGAATTTATCAAAATCGAATGCACTTGAATTGAAAGTCATTAGCATATGTATGTATGTATGTATGTATGTATGTATGTATGTATGTATGTATGTATGTATGTATGTATGTATGTATGTATGTATGTATGTATGTATGTATGTATGTATGTATGTATGTATGTATGTATGTATGTATGTATGTATGTATGTATGTATGTATGTATGTATGTATGTATGTATGTATGTATGTATGCTAATGACTTTAACACTCCTAGCAATAGGGAGTGGAGTTCGATTCAAGTGCATTCGATTTTGATAAACCTTTGGATCTTTCATCTTAGTGTCCATGATTTTCTGCATATGTCTCAAACGTAGAATCCACATACGTTGCCCTATAGCTGCTGATGGCACTGCAAAAATAGAATTACATATATAGATAGTGTCAGTTCTAGAGGTATTATTATGAAGTGTGATGTAGGATTGTTATATTGTAGCGGGTACTAGAAGTTCTATCCGATGTTGCAGTGAGCGCTGGATTCATTGTATCTCCCTCCCCGGGCAACATAAGTGCTAAACAACCTATGTGATTCCAAAAAATTAGCCTTGGCCATTGCAAATGAAGGGAAGAGTACAATAGAGTTATGTTTGGAAGAAATGAATTTACCTATCAATTGCTTGTTGCAAACGGGTGAAATTGTGGTTGTTCCTATGTAGAGAATTAAGATATATTACGTTGCTCCACTTTGGTACAATCATAATCCGAATCCAGTGAGACCTAATCATGTATGTTGCCATAGTGATTAATCCTAAGTTCATGTTGCGTATAAAGTACAAATAAAACTTGTATAGCAACTAGTGAATCACTTACCCTTGGTTGAAGGGTACCAGGATGTAGTCCTTATAACTCTAAGCAAACAATCCCATCGTTATGTAATCTTCAACGAAGGATACATTTTCCTTGATGGATTACTCAGAGACAAAGTGTGGGTCGAGCAAACCCACCGGTTCTCGCCATCGCCAGACTTGTTAGATCATGGATCTATACATAAGTAATAAGTTATGACATTTATTGGTATTACATTGATGTAGAACTTGATTGTGCAGTACACTTACTGATGTGACCACGTCACCAACACGTACGACCATAGCGGCCAATATCAAGATTGAACTAAAGGTGAATTCATTTCTTCAACTTCAACACATTTTAAATGAGAATATGATGCTACCTAATGATGAAAATATATATATTTTTAGCACCACATCACTTTGGAACCAATTGAAGCAAGGGTTCAACTTGGACAGGTTTTGGAATCCAATTCGGCCTCCAAATCAATTCGGATTCAGCCTGACAAATCAACTTCAAACGGCCATAACTTTTGATCTAGAAGGCTTCTCGGGGCCCGTGAGTACTCGTTGGAAAGCTCTTGGAGTCTAATTTCAGATGGATCTGGTCTCACCTCCAAACCCCACTCGAGCAGATCAGAAACTGCAAAACAAATCACATCATTTTTCCAGTTCGAGTCAAAGTGAGCCGGGGGCCTTGTAACTTGGCTATTTGGGTCGGTACTGTTCACATGAATAGTACCATGGCTACATGAACAGTAATCGTGAATAGTACCACATCCCTTTTCATTAGATAAGTGGGGCTTCCCCCTCCCCTATTTAAGGAGGTCGCACCCCTTTAGTTTTCCTGGGGGGTTTTTCTTAAGAGATTATTCTGCTTAGCAATTTCGCCGCATGTTCGGTTGAGGAACCCCAACTTGTGAACTTAATATTTATTCGCAATACAGATTGCATCTTTTACTCTCTTGCTCGTGTTCTCGATTCGCTTGCAGGAGATAGCCTTCTTGGCGAGGTCAATCGTGTTCGGCACGGTTGATAACCAACGGAGCAGTGGTGTAGTGATTGCAAGAGGTTCGATCTGTTTTGGTTGGAGCCTATGGATCATCAACGTCGAGATCTCCATAATCGACTTATCTGTACCTCTCGGAAGATCGGGCTATCGTCACATCAGTTGGTATCAGAGCAACGGTTGCCCGTGAGGTAATTCTTGTATCCCTAGTTAGTAGATTGGTTTTTATTTCCTATAGTCCAGAACAAAATTGCCCCACAAAAAGAATTAATTCCGCTGTCCAAACCCCGTTGTGCCTTTCAATCTGTTAGTTTTGGTTTGCTAAATTGAATTTGTGGCCATATTAACATTGTCTAGTTGATGGTCATATCTTTGTTCCATTAAAAAATCCAAACAAAAGAAAAATTCTCCACCCCAAACCCTAATTTCAAAATTCGGCTGATTTTTCCTTTCTCTACAGCCGGCACCAAAAACGCCATATCTTTTGATTCCGATATTATTTTGGATTGGGACCACCGCCATTAGATTCAAAAAATCCTTATCCATCTATCTATAAAATTTCACGTCATTCCAGCAAGGCAGTTAAGAGATATATGCGGTGAATGTTGACCCAATTATCTGCTTTGAATCTGCAACTGTCAGCAGTTGTGATTTTTGTGAGAATTTCTGTGTTGGGTTTAGGAAGTTTGCCCCAAAAGAAAATCTGTAGAAAACGCCGTCAGAAAATAGATAAAAAAAGAATTAGTGAAAAAAAGGCATCTGAGAAAAAGTTACGGCCAAAATACCGATATGCTGTCCAGTGGACAGAAATCTTCAGTTTTTAGTTTTGGGTCAATCCTTGTGTTCTTCAATTCCAAATTGCTTTGGATTGAATTATCTTGTATTTACTACTCATACACATTGCCATACACTTGTTTTTAGCCTTCTTCCATTCTTGGTTGATCAGCAACATAGGCTAAGTGCTACATACGGACTATAATTCAATTCTATGCAATTCTGAAATTAACTGATTGTTCTCCATTGCTACCATATTGTGCCTTCCAAGCTACACCTACTCTTGATCAGAACAGGTTCCCTCTTGCAATCGTACCCATGCTCGACACGGTGTCACGAACCAGCCACCGGTTGTACCACCTGCTGCATTGGTAAGAACACTTGTAAGAGTGTGGTAAGACACTTGAGAATGTGTGATTCCACCTTCCACCACCTAGTAGTGGATAGGGATAATACCTTTGTGTTGTCTTTTGTTTTCTACTAACCATGACAGGTGGGTCGTCTGATGATCAAGTGTGTGTTTTAAAGGGAGAGCTCATGACACTCTTGGATGGACAACGCATCAATAGGAAGCTTCAAGCTTCGATGGACACATGGCAGCGCTCCATTAGTTCCATCAATGAGAGTATTACAACAATCACTGCACGCCTTGAAAGAATGGTGAATCGGCCACCAAACAATGGATGCAGGTATGATCACGATGCGGGCCAAGATCGGGAGGAGGTAGATGATAATGAGAGACAAAACCGCGACACCAGTGCTTCATTTGCTGCCCAAGATGCACGCCCACGACACCGCCTACATCAAAACCGTCACGGTATGGGAGGTAATAATTTTCAGCACCACAATGATCGTTCTAATCATGACCCTTCTGCTAAAGTCAAATTTACCATTTCATCTTTTTCTGGTCTTTATGATGCTGAAATATATCTTGATTGGGAGATGACGATAGAGCAGAAGTTTAATTCTCACTTGGTTCCTGAACAACATAGAGTTAGACAAGCTACTAGTGAGTTTAAGGACTTTGCTATTATCTCGTGGAATGAACTGGGTACCATGCGCTTACAACCTGATACATGGGAGCGGTTAAAAGGAGCTATGCGTGCTAGATTTGTTCCTCCTGCTTTTAAACATGAAATGCATAAGAAATTGCAGTGCTTAGACCAAGGTAATAAATCTGTCGAGGAATATTATCAAGAACTACAAATAGGCATATTGCATTGTAATGTTGTAGAAGATGAGGAGGACAAGATGGATCGTTTTTATGGGGGCTTAAGGCGTGAAATTCAGGACATAATTGATTACAAAGAGTATAACAATATCAATAGATTGTTCCAGCTTGCTTGTTTGGCAGAAAAAGAATTGCAGGGTAGGCAACAAAGGACAAGGAGCAACTTTGGAGGTACGTCTACATCGAGATCAACGCCTGGGCAAGCCAAGATAGCCCCACCTCCTATTTGTCGAGCTGCTGCCCCCTCTGTGAGTAGGGCGCGTTCAGCAGCATCGCCGCCACCATCACGCGCACCCGAGACGAGCAAATCTGCTAGTGTGCAAGCACCAGCACAGAGCTCTTCATCGGTTGCTTCCACGGGCCGTACGACAGGCATTGTGTGCCACCGTTGTAAAGGGATGGGCCACGTCATGAGAGATTGCACAAGTCAGCGGGCGTACATTGCGACAGAAGATGGTGGTTATGTAAGTGCTAGTGATGTTGAGGATGAATATGCTCTTGCAGCTAACCTTGTAGGTAATGGTGATGATCATGAGAACAAACCTGTGTTTGTGCCATTTTCTGTGAATAACAACTTGCAGGTAGTTGAGAACCATGCCAAATAAGAGCATGAGCTGATTGAATCACTAACCCCATTGGATGAGAATGAAGATAAGGAGATGGATGCACTTACATCATCTGAGGAGAGCCAAAAAGGTAAAGAACATGGTGCTATCATCGCGCACGGTACTGAATTGGTGCTACAACAAGACATAGAGCAACCTTGTGAGTATAAACCTGCTGTAATTCAATCTTTTGATATTTCTTGTGTTGACTTAAATGAACCATGTGCTGATCTAAATTCTCATGATTTTGCACATGTCGAATTAATAACACATAAAGATGTTTTGACTAGAATTTCTCCTGCTAATTCATTGTGTTACATCATGTTGGATCTACCTATGAAATTGTCACATGCTTTGGAGAAAGTTTCTGAACTTGCATGTTCGAAATTCTTATTTAGTACCTGCACCTCTGGATATAAGTTTAATTTGATTGGAGATTATAGTGTGGAAAATCAATTTCTTGTATATCGAATATGCATAACTTGCGATCACATAGATGAATTGAAACTTGCTGTTTGGGATAACAATTTTTATATGCTGAATCATGTTCAATGTGAGAGGGAAGTAAAATTTAGTACTCATCCAATGCTTATGTGTTCATCTCTTTTTGCACCATCTAGTATGGACAATCTGAATAAAGATGATGAATTATGGCAGAACATACAATCTCTTCACCCTTGTTAGATAAATTTGCTATTGTTCGATTGAGATATGATTATATGGATGAACTTTGCTTGATTCCAAAAGTTGTAATTTTGCCCATATGTGCCACCACTACAAGTTTACAAATTCAACGATTTGAATTGCATATTTGCTTCACTTACATTTGCAAAACAAGTTGCAATAATTACTGTGTGAGAAATTTTGAATTGCTCATTAACATATACGAATACTCTTGGGTTATTAATACAATGAACTTTTATGATCATTGCTGTTTTATAACATTAAGTGTGCAACAACGAAGAACTGTTAAAACGGATGACATATACATATACCATGCATACACCTTGGCTTCTTTGTTACCATATTTTCAGCTTATCAAAAGCCAAGGACGGCTTTGTTTGCAAGAAGGGAAGGATGATAAGAACATGTACCCTATGGATACAACCATATTTGCTATACCTGTTGTTCCAATTACAAGAGCTCCTACGCATCACATAAATTATGAGGTGAGCTCGTTTCAAAGAGATTTTACATTATTTGATAAAGAACTTATGATATTACATAATGAGAGTTTGTTGCGTTCGTTATCATGTACCAAGATTTATGATCAAGATCATGCAATACGTGACGCTACACCTATGTTAAAACCGAGGAGGGTTTTCTGTCATGAAGGGGAGGATGATGTGACCACGTCACCAACCCGTACGACCATAGCGGCCAATATCAAGATTGAACTAAAGGTGAATTCGTTTCTTCAACTTCAACATATTTTAAATGAGAATATGATGCTACCTAATGATAAAAATATATATATTTGTAGCACCACATCACTTTGGAACCAATTGAAGCAAGGGTTCAAGTTGGACAGGTTTTGGAATCCAATTCGGCCTCCAAATCAATTCGGATTCAGCCTGACAAGTCAACTTCAAACGGCCATAACTTTTGATCTAGAAGATTTCTCGAGGCCCGTGAGTACTCGTTAGAAAGCTCTTGGAGTCTACTTTCAGATGGATCTGGTCTCACCTCCAAAACCCACTCGAGCAGATCAGAAACTGCAAAACAAGTCACATCACTTTTTCAGTCCGAGTCAAAGTGGGCCGAGGGCCTTGTAACTTGGGCTATTTGGGCTGATACTGTTCACATAAACAGTACCATGGCTGCATAAACAGTAATCATGAATAGTACCACATCCCTTTTCATTAGATAAGTGGGGCTTCCCCCTCCCCTATTTAAGGAGGTCGCACCCCTTTAGTTTTCCTGGGGGGTTTTTCTTAAGAGATTATTCTGCTTAGCAGTTTCGCCGCATGTTCGGTTGAGGAACCCCAACTTGTGAACTTAATATTTATTCGCAATACAGATTGCATCTTTTACTCTCTTGCTCGTGTTCTCGATTCGCTTGCAGAAAATAGCCTTCTTGGCGAGGTCAATCGTGTTCGGCACGGTTGATAACCAACGGAGCAGTGGTGTAGTGATTGCGAGGGGTTCGATCTGTTTTGGTCGGAGCCTTTGGATCATCAACATCGAGATCTCCATAATCGACTTATCTGTACCTCTCAGAAGATCGGGCCATCGTCACATCACTTACAGTGTCCAGCATCATAGAAGGGAGGCGTCGATGTTGAATAGTAAGAATAAGTCTTCGATGGTCATGGTGAGGTAGCTTGAGTTGTGGAGGAAATGCACCTCCATGCATCTCATGGTGAATCCATTTTACCGATTTGGCTTCCAATTGGACCTCCACATGTACCAGGCATGCAAAGTCCTGCAAACTAGTCCAAGGCTGAGTAATTGTGACTAAGCGACCAACGACACTCTAAGCTTGTACTTCCAGGGCTCAGGAGGTGCCTTAATCTTCTTCGGTTGGGCCTTAGCGTCCTGCTTGTGATACATCTTCAGTGTCATCTCCACGTGAGCTGATGCGATGATCTTCTGAAGTAGAGCTTGAAGTGGAGTCATAGAGTGTTTTGTTTGACAGGTATGGTCGTGTCGAGATCATGGCACTAGACGAATGTGTGGACGACATCCCCTAGTGTCATGATCTCTTCGTTTAGGGGCTTCTCAAGTGGGACGACCCTAAAAACGTCATTAATTATGTTCACTTGGACCTTCATGAAATAGGTCCCTAGCTAGGCACCGTGCACTTGCGTCCTTGGCAGGCAAGGAAACACCATCCCCGCTCAGCATCAACTGGAATGGAGCCAACAAGCATGACTCTAAGGATGCACAGCTTGGGCTTCTACATAATGATATACAACGAGCTAAGGTGTCCATCAAGCCTATCTATGTAGCATTCTAGAGAGGTACATTACCTAGATATCATTGATAGGTAAGTGTGTGTCGCTATATTCAAAATGTGGCGTGGACGCACAACTACTTTGATGTTGAGGGGGAGTGGCTTCCGCAATAACAGGAGTGGCTTGCAAGTGGTTATGGACTTCTCTCGGTTCTTCCCTCAATGAATCTATCTCTTCTTGAAGTGAGGCAATTATCTCCTCAAGTTGTGCATGAAGCTCCCATTTCATCATTCTTCACGCTCAGCCTTGGATCTCTTCCTACTCCTATACACCTTAGAGTCATTTTGGAATCCATTGCTCCAACATACATAAACCCCCAACCTCACATGCGACCTGGGTGTTCCTTGTTTCCCAGGACTGTGGGTAGTATATCCTCTCCCTGACTACTTTGAAGGAGCCTTGAGAAGATTCGGTAGTCAATGTTTACTACAAAAGGCAATTATGTTATTTTAAGCCCCATAAAGTTGTGGACATATTAACCACTAGGTAGTTTAACATATCTTACCAGGCGTTGGGATATTTCCTTACCTGCGAGGTTTTTGAAAGATGAAACGCCTAAAGATGTGGTTGATGACCACGCTCTTAACCAGTTTCGGGCACGCTCGTTTGTGATCCTGGCAAATGGTGGGGAGGCCTCCGATCAGATTGCGACCTCGTCCTCCATCATCCATTGTAGAATTTTACCCACGTACCTAATGGTGTTGAGTCTATGCGGATGAGTGTTTTGTGCCTAGAAAGCCTTGTGCGCTACACTTTCTAGTTGAAATTCGGTCATCGTCTTCATTCGCACAAAGGCCTCCCATGTTTCCGGTGACACGAAAGGATACCTCATGAAGGGTGTGCGATCCTTGGTCACGTACTGCATGATAACTATGCAAAAGTTCTTTCAAGATTTTCCCATCTCGAGGAGTGCCGGCCATTGCACAAGTCCTTGGACTTCTGCTAGGATCTCGAATGAGTTTGAAATTTTCACCCATAACTGCTCTTTCTCACCATTTGTCAAATCTTTCCATTTGCTATGGTGATAAGGACACGTTGCCTTCCACGTATCTCGTAGGTAGTCCAGAATGCTATCGCTACTTTCTTTGGTTGCAGAGGGACCCCATCCAGAGAGACCTCCATGATGGTCATTCGGCCCTCTGGCCTTTTCGATACTCCTCTGCCACGCTTAGTTACCTCAGTCTTAGGAGCGTCAAACCCATTCCACATCATCGATGACGATGATGATAACTGTGTGGAGATCACCTCTCTTACAAGAAAACTAATTACAGTGATCTGTGAGCGTAAACACTGGCACATGGTTGATTTTACATACTTTAATGTTCTTAATGTACTTGTTAATAAATAAGAACATTAGACGATGTATATTATTGCTACAAGGTCACTTTTCAACACTAACATACCAAATCACATAGTCCAGTGTCTCAGATTCTACAAAGTAACCCCCAATAATATGGATACATACTTTAAGGAGAGAACTCATGAATACATTGAACTTTCGTTCCAACACACATTAACAATATGGATGGATCTATCACATATGAGGTAAAGAAGTGGTATTTGGGATCCATACCTTTGGGAGGAGGGGCAGTGTCAGGAATGAGAGACAGCATCGGGAGGAGAGGCGAGGGGTCACCACATCAGGTGAGGAAGGAGAGGACGGAGACGTTGAGTTCTATGGCAGTGGCGATGCTGGAGGGGGGATGAGGAGATGGAGGGGTGCGCGAGTGAGAAGTAAGAGTGCAACCCGTAGTGGGGACCCTACTTATAGAAGAACTATCACAGACGGTTCCATAATGGAACCGTCTGTAATGTTGTAGCATATCACAGATGGTTCTATTATGGAACTGTCTGTGATGTGGTAGCTTATCACAGATGATTAATTATTGAAACATCTGTGATGTGGAAGCATATCACAGACGAATCTATTATGAAATCATCTGTGATACGTATATCACAGACGGTTTGTGCTACTAAACCATTTATGATAGTTCCTTCTGTATACAACACATCTAGTTTTTCAGCTAACCTTAAGAAATGCTAGCCATGCCCTTTGAAAACAAACTAGTAAATACAATCACAGATGAAATTATTTCTAAATTACTAAATCAATTACAATATAATAATTCCTTAATTACATATTGAGTTTCTTAATTACATTGGAATAGTTTCCAAATAGGCGTTCGATCGCCATGTGGGATCATTCCACTTCACTATTTCCTTTTAAATAAAGCCATTCACTATGATCGATATGCATATAGCTTACTTCATTGCTTGGTTGTTCCTCGAGCTTGACATCATCTCTGAATGGACGCAACTCGTCAAAGTGGTTATACTCTTCCTCATCTACGACAGTCTCAACTCTAGCAATCCTTCTTTTTCCATGAAGAACTATGTGATGCTTCTTATTTGTTGGGTCGGTTACATGAAAAACTTGAATAACGTGCCTTGCAAGTACGAATGGTTCATGTTTATATCCTACACATTCGAGGTCCACAGTAGTGACAATGTACTTATCGAGCTTTACACCCAGTGGGAATTGGATCTAATGGCACCGAAATAGAGGGATCTTGAAAATTACATAGTCAAGCTCCCAAATCTCCTCTACAAGCCCGTAGTAGGGGCCTGGGCTAGCGGTACTGAACTGCTCATGAAATACATCTATGTGGACACTTGAGTTCTGAACTGTACTCTTTCTATCTTGATCTGTTGTATAAAATATGTACTCATTAATGTCGTATCCTTACCATATCACAATTGTAAATTTTGGCCCTTTTGCCAACCATTGCACTGCTTCACTTGAGGACATCTTAGTGCATCGCAACTTCAACCATTCATTGCACCGACAGTTGTGCTGTCTCGTGATCGAAACCTCAGACTAGCCTAAATTCTCTTGGCGTAGCATGTCCTTGTGCTCTTCAATATACAAGGATACTTCAGTCATATGTTGCAAGACCATAAAATGGGCTTAAGTGTATGTATCTAGATCGGGAGTTATTGCTTTTCTTCTGATGGTCCTGATATCCTCTAACCTCCCCTCGTGATAAGGTAGAGCCACACCTATCGGTTCGATCTAAGCCATGTAATCAATGCTGAATTCAATGACCTCTTCGGTTGCATAACCTTCGATGATGCTGCCCTCTAACTGAGATCGATTCCGTACATAGGACTTAAGAATTCCCATGTACCTCTTGAACGGGTACATATGATATAGAAATATGGTGCCGCATATCTTTATTTCTTTCACAAGGTGGACAATGAGATGGACCATGATATCGAAAAATGATGGAGAAAAATATATTTCAAGATGACATAGAGTCGTCACCACCTCAGCCTACAGAGCATCTAGTCTATCAGGATCGATGATCTTCTGAGCATTATGTTAAAGAAATAACACAGCCTCATCATTATCACTCAAAGTTTGTTCGGCAAAATACTTCCAATTGCAATAAAAAGCAATTGTGTCATTAGCACATGACAGTCATGGGACCTCATGCCAATTAATTTCAAATCTTCCATCAAAACAAGTTTCTTCATGCTGGTAGAGTGACCGAACAAAACTTTTACACCATGCAAGCACTGGCACAGTTCAGTTCTCTCGGACTTAGACAGAGTGTAGCAAGTGGGGGAAGGTTCACCTGGCCTTTATCGGTTTCTATCGGTGCTAACTTGGTTCTGATGTTCATAGCGATCAAGTCATGCCATGCGTTGACACCATCCTTTATTTTATCACGAATATTTAATAAGAAACCAATCAAGCTATCACATATATTCTTCTCTACATGCATAACTTCGATGCAATTGTGAACTTCTAAGTACTCCTAATATGGCAAGTCCCAAAATATCGATCTTTTCTTCCACATATTCTTCTAACGGGTCCTCAACTTACGTCCCTTTCCAAGCACAATATCCATATCCTTGACCATACCATAGACCTCTTTCCCGCTAAAAGGCCTTGGTGCTAAGTCGTCCTTTTTTCCATCAAATTATTTTTTTCATATTGTGGAATGGGTGATACCTTAGAAGGAACCTACGGTGACACATGTACATAGTCTTGTGTGAGTTGTTCAACCCCACACACTCGATATAATCTAAGTAGTGCGAACAGGCTTTGGCTCCTTTTGTACTCAACCCCGAAGGTTTACCAAGGGTAGAAAAATCATTGATGGTGTAGAACAACATAGCGCGTAGAGTAAAATTCTCTTATTTTTCCACATCCCAAACCTGTACCCCTTCATTCCATAGTTTTACAAGATCTTCCACCAATGGTGCTAGGTACACATCAATATCATTCGTAGGTTACTTCAGCTCTTGGATAAGTAGTGATATCAAAATATACTTTCGTTTCATACACAACCATGGAGGAAGGTTGTATATGCATATATTCACGGGCCAAGTGCTATGTCGGCTGCACATGTTACCGAAAGGATTCATTCCATCTGTACTCAACCGAAATCTTATATGCCTTGATTTCGCACCGAAGTCTGCAAACATCATATCAATGTTTCTCTAATGGGCAGAATCAACAATGTGTCTTATCATTCCAACTTTCTTATGCTCCTCTGAGTACCAACACAGCAATCTTGCATCCTTCTATTTCGCAAATAAATGTTTCAAACAGGGAATTATAGGCATATACCATAACATCTTAGCAAGAGGTCCTTGCTAAACCTCAATGCCCTCACTGTCATTGGAGTCATTCTTATGCTTGTATCGGCATGCTTTGCAGCTAGACAAATTTGTAAGTTTGTATACTCTTTACGATAGAGGATCCAATTGTTCGAACATGTATATATTCTTTCTACTTTCATTCCCAATAAACAAATAACCTTCTTGGCTTAGTAGGTGGTTCTCAGCAACACATTTCTCTCTGGAAGAATGTTCGCTAGAAGACCTAACAATGCCATGAAACTCTTATCGAACCAACCATTGCTTGCCTTCAATTTTAGCAGTTCAAGAACAGATGAAAACCTTGTGTATTGTGGCTTGCAGCCCGGGAACAAAGTTTTCTCTCAGTCCTCCATCAAGCCCTCGAATTTAGCAAACTCTCTCACTATAGTTCCCTTTTGAAATGCGTAGTATCTGATCCAGATTGTCATCATGCGACCTATCCTCATCGAAAGCACAATCCACAACTGACATATCATTATCTCCCTCGATGATGTTATAAATACCTTCCTGTATAATCTTCTCTTCACCATAAATACCCTTTTTTGAAACCCCTTCAAATTAAGTGAGCTTCGATCTGCATTGAGTCAGTAAATATCTTCAGATTATCACAATCAATGCATAGATGATACATATATTCCATCCTCTTCTTCAACATATCCTGCTCGACTGCTCTTCTAAAAGTAGACATACCATTAATGTACTCTTCACTCATACGGTTCTCAACATACATCCAGCTTCAGTCCATCTATGCTACGCATGTAACAAATTAGTGTCAAATTAGATTATTGATGCCACTATAGCTAGCCAGCCTAATACTTACACATAATTGTCATTCTCTTATAATAAATTGTCTATATCGAAATTAAGTCACTAATTACATGCTATTCATGAAGTAATATATATCAAGCAAGAATATATTGAAGTAAACTAGAAGTAGTAACCCATTCTTAAATTGGAGCAAACTACCAAATTAAGATACATCTAAACCTAGCTATCATCTGTCTTTATTACAAGACATATAATTAGAAGCAAATACTAACCACTAATCACCAAGAACAAATTGATCTACAAGCGGTATGCTTTCACCAAACTCCCTAAAGCCAGCCGCCTCCTTTAATGCAGTGCAATGAAGACAGATCTATTGGGACCCCGCTGGATAGACATTTAAGAACCCAGCATATCCCAGACACATCCAACCGCGAACCGTCTGCAATACATAATTATCATAGACAGATCTAATTAACAACCGTCTGTGATAATTACTTATCACAGATGGTTCGTATTAATAACCGTTTGTGAATACACATCACAGATGGTTCTAAAGTAGAACCATCTGCGATAAATACCACAGATGATTCTAAATTCACTCTCATAAACATAAATGCAAATTTAGTAATGCCTCAGGAGTAAATATGTATTTCTTAGTTATTTTTTACTGGTCAGTAATGTCGTCATGTCATCATACCGAGACCATTTACATATACAGAAGGCAGTAAATACAAATTCAACTGCATGATTTTATATATGGCCAAACAGCGTGGCCAATTGCTTCTTACAAAAGATAACAAAAAAATAGAAACCTAACCACTTTAAAGTTTTTTCTAGTGGTAGAGGTAGGATTCTATCTCCATCTTCAAAACATCATAGGCGATGTGGTTAGCATCGGATGGTTTGGGATCATCGGTGAATGAAGCCCAAAATACGTCCACTCGCTGATGTGCTTGTTCGAGTGTCTCCCGAACACCCTCTGACTGAACAATCAAGTTGAATTGAGCCTATAGGCTCTCTTCCCTTTCTTGAGGGGTCTCGGCAAGGTTGACTCAGTCACTCACTACCTCAACTAAGCACTCCAAGCGACAGCAAGCCTCCTGGAGACATGCAACAACATTGTAGAGGACCATGTTGATGTCAAGGTTAGCTTGCCGGAAGTGAGAGACAAACCAGAAGATGCACGGATGAGGATGTCAAGATGGCCTTCAACTGCTTTAGCAAATCCTCGAAAATAGAAGGGAGGACACTATTGGCACAGTGTCCTTCTGCAGCATCCGCCAGTGTATGCCCGGCGGGTGCTCGTCTAGGATGGCCAGGATGGCCATCAATGCCGACGATAGAGAAGATTAGAGAGCCATTTATTTGTACTTGAGAGACAATGAAGACAAGAAAGATAGCCGGCTGGTGAGGTGGTCATACAGGATCAGTGATGTGGGGATTAATCTCCAATGGTGGACGATCATTTTTATACAACATGGAATACATTTCAGTGCGTTAGATGAAGAGACGCATTGGGGAGGCAAAACGATCGAAGAGACGTGCATCGGGGAGATAAAGCGCCATTCATGCATACAAATACATATCATAGATGGTTCCAACCACAAGCCACCTGTGATATGCAGCTATCATAGATAGTTCGTATTAATAACCGTCTATAAACTATCACATACGGTTCTAATTAAAAACATCTGTGACATCTGTAATTATCACAAATGGTTTGCATTAATAATATATGTGAAGTTACTAGTAAAAACCGTATGTGATAGTTGCGATTCACAGACGGTATACGTCACACTTGTAAAACCATCTGTGATAATTACAGCTATGATGAGGCATCCAGTATAGCTTGTTTTGTAGCAATGCTAGGACCACCCCTTCATATTAAGTGACAACACCCTTTGGAGTAGATGTTGGGGATCTCCATGAGTGAGTTACTTGCTCCAAGATTATCTCTCCAGATTCATATGCTCATTCTACTTTTGTTGTATCCTTTGAGCCTTGAGATGTCATCCATACTTTAACTGATGCTTCTTGGGTCAATGCCATGCATAAAGAGCTTGAGAACTTTAAAAGAAATAAGATATGTTCATGAGTGGAATCTCCTCGTGGTTATAATGTCATTGGAACTAAGTGGATTTTCAAATATAAGCGAAGTGAGGATAGGCTAGTGGTTCACAACAAGGATAGACTGGTGGCTTAGAGTTTCTTCCAAGTAGAGGGTTTAGACTTTGAGGAGGCTTTTGTATCTGTTGCTAGATTAGAAGCCATTCACATTCTACTAGCGCTACATCTAAGTGCTTTAAGCTATTTCAGATGGACGTCAAGAGTGTATTCCTAAATGGTTTCATAGAAGAAGAGATCTATGTTAAGTAGCCACCTTGTTTTGAAAATCTCAAGTTCCCAAACCATGTCTATAACTCTCCAAATCCATGTATGGATTGAAGTAAGCCCCTAGAGTTTAGTATGATAGTCTTAAGAGTCATAACCTGAAAATAGGAATGGTAGATAAAAATTTGTTTACCCTTAGGCATGGTAGTGATTTCCTCGTTGTTTAGATTTATGTGTATGATATATTTATGTGTATGGCATAATTTTCGATAGCTCTTCGCATGCTTTGGTGCTCAAATTTTTAGATATAGTAAGGAATTCCATATGAATATGGTGGACGAGTTGACATTTTTTCTTGGCTTTCAAATCAAGTAATCGAAAGAAAGTACCTTCATTCATCAAAGCAAGTATACCAATGATCTTCTTCAGTGCTTTGATATGGAAAGCAACAAGCCTATCACTCCTGGTATGACACAAATTAATGGAACCCTAATTTGTACATGAGTTTGGCCTAATCTTCACAGAATGCTTCAAACCACCAAAAAACAATTCCCTTGACTTATGCATAATAGCCGAACAACTATGATGAATTGAATCAATAGTAGCGGTAGTAGTGGCCAACCAGTAGCAGCAGTAGAGTTAACAACCCCTCTATGCGGTCCTTCCTCCACGCCAACAGCAGCTGAACTACAGCAACAGCTAGTGGCCAAATTCCAAACACTTCTTGACCAGTCAAAAGGTAGCAGCAGTGAAGAATTTATGGCTCTTATGTGCTTGTCCCTCCGGACAACCGATCAGCAGCTGCAGTACATCAACAACAGCAGCACGTCTAGCCTTCACATCAAGTAATCAATCCTCTCCAACCGGACATGCAACAATAGCACCAGCAGTCCAACTCCTTGCACATGTGCACACATTCTAGTCTCCAGCAGCCAATGCTTCCTTGAGAGACCATGTGGAGGTCATCCCGTGTGTGTGATGAGTAATTGACATCGGTTTAGGGAAGTCAAGTTTGATTTGGTTGGTTCGGACCATGTCGTTGCGTGGTGCAATCGGGCTCGGTCGAACTTGGTCAAACTTGGTCAAAATAGTTATGTTGCATATTATGTCGACTTGTCAGGTTTGGGCTATTTCATTAATGCATTTATGCTTACATGTATCGAGTGGTGCTATTTGATTTGTTTCTTGTCTGTGATGGCTGCAGGACGTCGAGGCGGAGTCGTGGCGAGACAGGGTGGACCGGACTAGGCGCAGGTGGTGCTGAGGTCAGAATGGTCGGGAGGTGTCAAAGACGACGAGGGCTCGAGGTGGCTGCGAGGCTTGCAAGGCAAAAAAGAAGGAAGCTTCCTGGAAGGTGCGCGAGGGGCGTTTCGGTAAAAACGCAAAGCTGAACTAAAGGAAGCGAGTTTGGATAAAGCATCGAGTAGGTGGTGACCTAATGGGTAAAGCATGTGCAAACCCATTAGTGGGAGGCTATAAAAGGAGAGGGAGAGGTTGTGCTGAAATTGAGAGAATGAGTGTAAGAGTTAGGATTTTAGTTGGTTCTCTCCATGTATGAAATATGAGAAAGAGAGAAAGAGGGAAGGTGAGAGTTTCTCTCTATGCTCTCCAGGCGTATGGGGATTTAGCGTTAGATTAAGAGGGAGATAAGCTGAATGTAAACTTCTTGTGTTAATCATGTATGTCTCCGTCTTGTTGTTCAAGGTTTCATGTTCTTTGAGTTGTTCTTCTCTTAGCTTCTAGATCTATTTGAAGCTTTGTCCTTGAGTTTATGCTTTCCAAGCTTCAAATTTCTTTTCTACAGATTTCTTTGTCTTGGTTCTTACTTGGCCGAGAGGATTTTATGGTATTTCTATGAGCAAGTACTTGTTACTTTGGCCAGTAGGAAGAATCAATCATTGCATGCAGCTTGGCTAGTCCTGATGCTTAGTAGTAATGCCTTATTTGCTTGCATCGGCAGCTGTTCACGGCAGTCTCTCTTGCCATTTGTTTATTGTGGTTTCAAAGTAGCATAGCTCAACCATTTCTTCTCAAATTTCGGACAGCAAAATTTCTGTACGGCTAGACTGTTTCAATATGTCTCTCGGCTAGCAGTAAACAGCCCATTGTGCCATCCGATTCTTTGTCTCAGCTTGGACACAAGTGTTGGCCAGCATGAAGGATTTTCGGCCAACAGAAAAGAGATGAGAATTTCGGTCAACTTCTAGTTTCTGCAGTGCAATCTTTATTGCTTTAGCTCTTTCGGTTCAAGTCCAGTTTTCTTGTGGTCTTTTCAGCCTCTAGTAGTACTAATTTGCAGCAGCTTGTGTGTTTCTTTTCGGTCTTTAGTAGTGCTGTTTTTACAGCAGCAAGTAGCTCTTTTCAGCAGCCCTCTTTTCAGTTTTTGTCTCATTTTTCAGCAGCTAGTTTGTGAAGTTTGCTTGCAGATTTTTTGTGAGTTTTCGTTTGCTTTCTTTTAGTGCTTTTGGCCAGCAAAAATGTGGGGCTGCAACCTGCATTTCCTGTAGACTAATATTTGCTAGCAGCTCTCTTTTGTCTTCCTGCCGTGATAGCATTTCGCTTCCGTTTCTCTGCCGTTTCGTTGCCGTGACAATACATTGAGCTCCGTTTCTACCGTGACAATATTCTTGAGCACAGGCATCTTAATTTAATCGTCACTCATTCAGTTTCAACTTCATAGCTCCATAGCTATTGGAGTTGAGGTTTTCGTGTGAATATTTAGGGGTCGATTTTTAATCGCACCATTCACCCCCCCCCCTCTATTGCCGATTCCGATCCAACATTCCTCTATCTTTGTAGATAAATTGATGTTGGAAGCAACTTGCCAACTCTATACGACGTTGTCCTACCCAAGCGCATGGCAACACAAACAGAAATGAGAGGATCACTCGATCCAGTGGGCAAACACCCAATGAAATGGTTGGATGCCATGCGCAACAATGAAAACTCTATATGGGAATTCACAGGAACTAGAACACTAATATGGTTGCCATACATATAGCAATTTTCTAAATTTTTATAACTCCCAAAATAATGATATCCCCCTTTACATGGGTTGCACTAAAGCCTTTTATATAGCTGCCACATGCACGTACCCAATTGTGACTAGCGCACAAATTGAGATTACAACTTGAACTTTAGTTCACAAACCGATTCAAACTCCTATTGGACTTGGCCAAACTTGAAAGCACATGCAAGTGCAAACTCTTGCCTAATCAAGAGCACTACCTACACTTGAACTCTAAATAAAAGAAAGAAAGAAGGAAGGAAGGAAACTAGGACACAAAAAAGGTTAACGAATCCAAGCTACTGACCAGAAGTGAATTCGGATAGAGCCCCAATAAAAGTAGGTTCTTTCGATCTTTGGCTTATACTCCCCCTATTACGAGCGGGGGAATGCCCCGCCCCCCGCTCGGCCACGTCCCCCGCCCGCGCGCTCCGGCCGGCGCGTGGCGGGGGGTTTCCTGTACGGCCAGGGGAGGTAGTTCCCTCCGATTTTCCGAAAATTACGTGCAGGTCCTTTTTCCTCGCAGACAGGTCCTTTTTCCTCGCGAAAAGATCCTGACGATTTTTTTGCGGCGAATTTTTCTGAAAACCCCCTCCAATTTGCAGGATAGCGCCCCGCGGTTTTCTAAATTACGTACGGGTCCTCGTTTCGTTACATACAGGTCCTCAATTTTTACAAAAAAGCCCTTAAACTTTTTTGAAAATACGCATGTGCCCTCAATTTTTTTTAAAAAACTCCTAACAAATTATCGCCTCTTTTACTTCGATGCACACGGTGGCTGGCGCGGCGTGTCGCCGCGCCTATGTGGCTAGTTTTCCTTACTCATGCATGGTTCAATTTCTTTTCCATGCATAATAGCTGGCTCTCTTCTTTGTCCTGCTTCACACGTAACTATTCCATGCATAGGCAGGACAACCATCTGGTCATCACGTCGTCACCAACACAACAAGTACACATGCTCTGATTCCATGCCACTAGATGCATGAGCTGCATACTTGCCTCATGAGCCATGCACACCAATATTTGGCTCTTACCATGCCGGCCTCTCTCACCTCCCTCTTGACACTAATAAGCATTTCTTCAACTAGAAAACAATTAACACTAGTTTTAGCATTTACGGTTTTTAGGCCCATATCAACTCCTATGGCTACTTTGACAGTTCTCGATCCTGATGAAGATGGTGAGCCAGTGGACTAGAAGGAGTACCACAGTATGATTGACTCCCTCCTCTACCTCATTGTTTCAAGATCACACATACACTTTGTTGTGTTCCCGTATACTCAATTTCAGGCTTTACCTCTCATCATCAAGTAGTGCGCCACATCTTTAAGTCACTCTTGATTTTGGACTCTGGTATTATTCTTCTTCCTTGCTTTCTCTTTGAGCATTCTCAGACGTATATTTTGTGGTGTTTAGGATAGATAGAAAGAGTACCTTAGGCACATGTCACTTTTAGGCAGATATCTTATCTCATGGTCATCTAGGAAGTAATCTTTTGTTGCACAGTCTACTGCTAAGGTGGAGTATATAGCTATTGCTAGTACTTGCTCTCTAACTCTTTAGATCTTATCTACTATGCAAGACTATGGATTAGCTTTGGATAGTGTTCCACTCCTGTGTGATAATGCTAGTATCATTAACATAGCCAAAAACCCAGTGCAGCATCTCAGGACCAACCACATAGAAATCAGGTATTACTTCCTTAGGGACCATATTAAGAAGGGTGATGTGGTCCTCTGGTTTGTACAGTCTAAGCACTAAGTCACATATATTTTTACCAAGGATCTCAATTTTTCTTATTTTGCTTCTTTGCGGGGTGAGTTTGGGGTTATTTATCCTTTCAGCTTGATTTGATGAGAAGGTTGGCTCTCTTGCATCCATTATATCATATTACATATTTAAATTTAAGCAATTTGCATTGTAAAATATAAATGGAGCTTTAACTATTATCTCTGCCTGTTTGACATGATATCTTACTTCATAACTTTAACTATTATCTCTGTCTGTGTGACATGATATCTTACTTTATAACTTACCATGCCTTGTGCTAGTTTTGCTGGATTAATCATATGTCTTTATATGTAGCTTACTTTTGCTATGCTAACTTGATTAAATGTGAAAAACTTGAACAAAAACATGTCGATGCTGGATCTTATGACTAGTTTTGCTTTAGTGACATTTTCAAGATTTATGTCATGTCAAATAGGCTAAGTTAAGTCTAGAATCTAAATTGAGCTATGATAATTCATTGTTGAAGCATGAGTTTACTTCTCCTAGTCTTTTGCAACTCGGGTCGAGTGCTTATGGATTTAGGAGGAGCTCATTTTTCCTGAGCTAAGAAAGCAAAATAAAAAATCTCTTTTATGTGCGAAAAACTGATCTCACCAATTCGTTCTCGTGAGATGGCTTGCCATTGCATGAGGCATGAAATTAGGGTGAGTTTTGGATGACTATAACCATACTTTTAAGCTTATCGCTTGTGGTGGTCGACAAAGGCTTAAGATCTAACACATGGTTTACTCAGAAAACTATGAAAAATGGTTAAAACTTAATAGACAGTTGTGGATGGCTACTAGTTGAGGACTTGCTTTACTAAGATAAAACCAAAATGTGTTTTAAAAGTTCTAAATGTGTCTTTTGTGCTCAAATCCAGTACTAAACAAAATGATTCAATATTAAACTTATGGAACTGTAAAGTGATTTAATTGTAGCTTTTTGATTCTATTTAGTTTATTAACATGACTTGGCCTCATTTCTGGATATCTTTAGCTAAACTAAGAATTTAAGCAACTTGATATGCTAGGAAATCCTTCGAATTTTAGATTCTTGCTCAATTGGCTTAGCTTTACTATATATGGATTGCCATGATCTAGATCGCTACTTCATATAATATGGTTTAGTGTTACACTTGTAGAGTCACTATGGATAATCTTCATAGCTAAGTTAAATATGAATATAATGCAGTCACTTCATTCCATAACATGCTCTTTCTTCTTCTATGCATCTTGATGAATTCATTCTCAAGGGGGAGAAGGTTGGAAAAATACATATTTAGATCAAAGTTTGAAGTTTTTTTGCAAATTCTTGCTAAGTTGGAACTTGTACGCTTTGTTATGATTTTCTTGATCACTTTGATCTCTTCTTACCATTGCAAGGTCAAATATAACAATTATTTTTTCGTATGGACCTAGAGTGAGATTTTCAAAAAAAATTGATGGAGTTGAAGCTTTTTTGTGAAAAACTTGTTCTATCTAGTTGCTTCTCTGCTCGTATGGTTTGTTCCAGCTTCTATTTTTTTGACCATTTTGAGCTATCTTTCACAAAATTCCCCTCTATTTCCAAAATTAACTAATATTTGCATTTTTTTGGAGGGATTGCTAATGTGTTCGGCGAGGGGGAGATTGAGGGACCATGTAAAAAGGTCTAGGATTATTTATGATGAACCATTATCAAAGTTTGTGGAGTTGAAATGTAAATTTATGAAAGATTTGGATGTTCTACCTACTACTTCAGTTCCTGAAGGTCTGATCGGCTCGGCTAAACTATTCGACCAACGAAGCATATCGGTTTGATCAGCTCAGATGAGCGGTCAAGTCAGGCACCCTTTGACTTTGGTAGTGAGTTCTGTAATGTGGAAATTTGGTTGAGGATTGGATAATTTGGTCTTAGTTTAGTGCTTTCATGTTGCATGAAGCATGTCTTAGCTAACGTGGATTAAGTTATGAAGACTTATGTCTGAAAATAATTTCTTTGTTTTTGGATGTGCAAAAAGTTTTGAGTCAACAATGGCCAATGATGAGGAATGGGACTATATGCTTATGGAGGAGCCGAGGTCTGGAAAGGTCAAGGATGCTACGTGAGATAGTTGAGTTTAAGCGTGGCATAGGGAAGACAAGGCTTGTTGAAGGAAAAATTCGAGTGACGGGTTGCACCAAGTGGCTTGGTCAATCCAAGTGAGCCGTGCTTTGGTGGAACTGGAGTGGGAGAGATTGCTAATGTGTGGCATGTCATTGGTGCACATACACGTGGCAAGTATGGAGAGTGCTTGTAAGGAAGGTGAAGACCAGGTCAAGATGAGTGTGTTTTGGTAGTTTGCCAAATATCGAAAACTTCATTGGATCAAAACCACAATTCTTGAGTGGCGTTTGGGAAAGCAATTTAGTTCAAGGAGATGCTAAGAAGATCAAGTGAATCAAAGGCTTAGAACTTAGCGGGTTCGGACTCATGTACTTTGAAAAGCATGGATGAGTTAAGTGTGAGTATAAAACTTGTGTTGTGTGGGGTTAATGAGTTTCCCCAAATTGTTCTAGCGGATAGTAATCATTAGGGTTAGATGTGGGCTAGTTGTTCTATCTAAATTAGGGATGGAGGCTTGTGGCTATCTATTCCAAACATTCTTGAGTTATGTTAGGGTTGAGAGAGAAGAGTGAGTATTGTGGTTTGCTCTCTTATTCTCCTAATGGAGTGGTTGTAAAGCCTTCATCCACAGTGGCGGACGCAGGAATTTTAGAATGGGTGTTCGAACTCAAGCCTAGATGACAAACAAAGCAGAAAGCAGCATCTCGTTCCACACTATACTCAAGCCAATTATATTTGTCAAACCAACTAGCTAAGAAGCGACGCAATCCACAGTGGGGACATGGAAAGACATACCCGTAAGCTTGCCATTCAAATCAGGAAGAACCTTGCCAACAGCCTGCAATCCATCAATATTACAAGTCAATATGATGCAATCCAACTTAACAAACCGCCTGTTACCGCAGATAATAGAAGTGGACAGCAAAACTTTAATGTTTATACACCATTACACCTCCTTTTCCCATAAGTAGATGCAACAGCAAAAACAGTCGTATAAACTGCAGACCCAACACCAGAACAGGGATGTAGACAAAATAGTGTTGTGAAGACAATGATTAACCGATGAAACAAGTTTGCAGTATTAGCATTGCAATGTATCGATCAGGTCTCGTACAATAAAAATTCAAATACTTTATACTAAGATTTTGTACATGCTATTTTATCTACAGAAATTGGACTCAAATGAGCATGAACAGCATTACAACCATCGAACCCATCTGGACAAATCCAAAACAGAGCGAAAAGGTTTCAGTTCTTAGTATTATCACAAGGTCTACTAAACATCCCTGAATAAATTTGTATCAAAATACATATACTCACTATGTGCAAACCAAGCAATATAGAACTGAAGAACAAATGGAAATGGGTTCAAAATAGTGGCTTACTACATATATCAACATTGTTTGTGACATACGTTGCCAGCACCAGTGCTGTTGGGAATGATGTTAAAACTGGCAGCCCTGCCACCTCTTCGGTCCTTACTTGAGGGTCCATCAATAGTCTTCTGGGTGGTTGAAAGAAGTATGCCACAATTTCAATTTACAATAATGACTAGACCTTTAAATAATCTTAGAAACAATATTGCCAAACAATCAACAAAATCTTACTAGTGATTGCATGAACAATGGTCATCAGACCCTCAATAATACCAAAGTTGTCATGAATGACCTAGTGGATGACATCAGAAAAGTGACACAAATTATGAGCATGACATAGAGAAGCCATACAATTCAACACCCTAAAAACAAGCCTAACACAGAGCAAATTACTAAATCTACGAACTACAAGCCATATCCGCCATCTAAATAGCATAATTAGGCAACTAAACCAACAATCACTTAGATCTAAGAAAGGAAATTACCAAATCAGGACGAAAAACACCCTAAGCATGCAAGTTGATACAAATCAAAGCTAAAACCACCCTAAAGCCCTACAAGGCACCAGATCTACACATCACAGTGAGTGAAAACCACAAATTGAGGCGTATACCATGTAGTCGGTGGTGATGAAGGGGTCATTAACGGCGATGAGCTCGACATCCTGGCTCTGGAGGGCGACCCTGGCCACAAGCCTCCTGATCCTTCCAAAACCTACCCCAAAATCACACACGGAGACACTAACACCCACTTAAATCACCACAAATCCAACCAAATACACCGAAAAAGCAAGAATTGGTAGATTTGGGTAAGAACTCACTGTTGGTTCTGATCTTAAACTTGCCTAGAGACTAGAGCGAAGTCCGTTGGGTCAGAGGCGTGGTCGGCGACTGAATGGCACGTAGGTCGCATAGGGGGCAGGGTTCAGGGGGTGGACGGGTGGGCCGATCGCCCAATCGGGTTGGGCTGACCGCTGACTACTATGAATATAGCTATTTTGGCCCAACTAAATATATACATATGCATTATATCTTATATATACTAGATTTTTTGCCAAAAAATTTGGGTGTTCAGCTGAACACCCATGAACTACTGTAGATCCACCCCTGTTCATCCAAATAGCAATATAATCATGTTTGTTCTTCTATCATGAATCAATCTTTTCTTGGTTGATTTTCTCTTCTCTCTCCTTCTCTCTTCTCTCCTTCTTGATCTTGCTGGTGCTAAGGACATGTAAGTTATGGAGATAATTCATGTAGATCAAATCCTAACCATCTAGACACTATGGTTTGTAAGATCTTGAAGTTGCTCGGTTCTTACATGTTTTGGAGCCCTTCTTGAGAATGCTTGATTCGTCAGTTGATTTTACATGCTATGATATATGGGAATACATCTAGAGCCATCTTGGATGTACTTAACCCACAAGCAAGTTGTTTATTAAGATTTTGAGTTTTGTTTGATTTTAGTGCAAACTTGCATATTTCAAGAAAATGTTGGGACATTGACTTAGATTCTTGTTAACCTATGGTGGAATATGTTCTTGAGACCCTCATCAAGGTGTGTGCAAAATTCGATCTCATTTGATCATAGATTTTTAAGTTTGCACCAAAAGTGATTTGAGCTTGAGCTAATTTTCTATTCTAGGAATAGGGGAGTGGTTAGACCGCTCCTAGGCCCAGTCAAACCACCGATTTGAAGCCGATTAGACTGCTAGGTTACAATCAGTAAACTGCATGTCTGCCATCGGTCAGACCAATCAAGTGCAGTATTAGTGCATCTTCGCTATTTGGGTTGTTGCTTGGCTACAGGCTGTGAAATCTAATCTTCTTAGCTCTCTAACTCTATACTAAAATATTTTTGGTACTTGGGGGAAAATTTTAAGAAGGCACCATTCACCCCTCCCAAACCTCTATTTTCATTACGGTCCTACGAAGACACACAATTCATTGATCATCTTAATATCTTCAATAAGCTTATAAAACAACTTACTAGTGTCAATGAGAAAATTGAGGAGAATGACAAGGTCATCAAATTGGCATCATCTCTACCACCATGATGGGTTCAATTGGTGATGAATATTCTCATCAGAAAAAATCACTCTGAACTTCAATGAGGTGGTTTTATATCTGTTGGAGGTGGAGTCTTTGAAGAAGTTATTGAAATCATCATGCTCTGGTGATCAAGCATTGGCTTACTTAGGTAATGTATGCAAAAGCAAAAGTCATAGGAAGAAGAAGGGCAAGAACATGGGCACACATTTATGCTATCAATGTGACAAGGAAGATCATATCATAAAGGATTATCCAAGTTTAATGCAAATGAGGGGTTCATAGTTAATGGAGGTAGAGAAAGATAATTCGGACATACCTATTGTCAGTCAATCAGTTAACTTTCATAGATGGATATTAAATTCATATTGTTGCTTCCATATATGTTCGGCGAGGGAGATGTTTGATGAATAATCTCTACGCCTGGTGTATGGATTGTTCACTCGGTGAATTGCAAGGAGCTGAGGCCCAGAACAGTTAGGGAAGTCGGTGCAGTTATAGTTGGATTCGAACACGTGACAAGCTTGGTGGTGAGTCATTGGGGGCAAATGGAAGATGGCGAAGCACACATTGGGGAAAAGAAAGAGCGGAAAGCATGTTATGTTAGCCACAAAATTAGATTTGAGAAAAATGAGAAATAATCCATCCATGTTGCACTTCGTGCTTTGTGTACAAATATTCATGCACTTTAATTTCTGCTGATGACTTAACATCTCTTCCTAGTAGTGTTTCTTCTCTTTTTGTAGCCATTTAAGGATGTGTTTCCGAAAGAGATTCCAATGGGTCTACCACCCATGCATGGTATAGAACATCAAATGGACCTCATCCTAGCTACAACACTTCTGAATAGACCGCCATACTGCACCAATCCAGTGAAAACCAAAGAAATTTAATAGCAAGTATAAGAGCTATTGGGTAAAGCGTATGTATGTAAAAGCCTAAGCCCTTGTGTTGTACCTATTATTTTAGTTCCTTAGAAAGATGGTATATGACAAATGTGTGTTGATTATTGTGCCAATAACAATATCAATGTTAGATATCATTATCCTATTGCTAGGTTAGATAATATGTTAGATGAACTTAGTGGTGCAACGTTATTTTCTAAAATTGATTTAAGAAGTGGATATCATCAAATAATAATAAAGCTTGGAGATGAATGGAAAATAACTTTTAAGACTAAGTTTGGATTGTATGAGTAATTAGTAATACCTTTTTGGTTGAACTAATGCACCTAGTACATTCATGTATTTGATGAATCATGTTTAAGAGCTTTCATGGGAAAATTTGTAGTATTCTATTTTGATAATATTCTGATTTATAGCAAAATGAAAGAAGAACACATTGATCATATTAGATAAGTACTACAAGTGCATCGAAGTGAGAAATGGTATGCCAACTTTGCTAACTGCACTTTTTGTACAAACAAAGTTGTGTTTCTTGGATATGTTGTTTTTGCATGTGGAATTAAAGTAGATGAACATAAAATTGAAGTAGTCAAAAATAGTTTTTCACCTTTGAATGTAAGTCAAATCCAAAGTTTTTATGGTCTAGCTGGTTTCTACTATCATTTTGTGAAAAATTTTAGCACTATTACTGCCTTTTTAAATAAGTTGACTAAGAAAAGAGTTGTGTTTGAATTGGGGGATGGCACAAGAACATGCCTTTGCCGAATTAAAGAAGTATTGGTGTTTTGATGTAAGAAAATAGACCAATAGTATACTTTAGTGAGGAACTTGGTAGTGCTCAATTGAACTACGATGTTTATGATAAAGAGTTGCATGCTTTGGTTCATGTTGTTGAAACTTCGCAACATTTCCTTCGTCCTAGAGAATTTATTATTCACTCTGACCAAGAATCTTTGAAATATTTGAGAAGTCAAGCTAAGTTGAACCATAAACATGCCAAGTGGGTTAAATTCATAGAAACTTTTTTTATATTGTTAAATACAAGAAAGGTAAAGAGAATGTGGTAATTGATACTTTGTCTAGAAAGAGTATTCTTTTAACACAATTGGGAGTACAGGTACTTAGTTTGGAGAGTATAAAAGACTTCTGATAATGATTTTACAACACCATATTCCAAATGTAGTGTTGGGAAAGGTTGCAAGATGTATAATATTCATGATGGTTATTTGTTTAAAGCTAACAAGCTATGCATTCTAGATTCGTCCATTCGTTTGCTATTGTTGTAGAAATCACAAAGATCATCATTATGTTGCCTGAACGCTTTTATTGACCTAAGATAAGATGTGATGTCAAAAGATTTGTGCAATGTCATGTAACATGCCATAAAGAAAAATCTAAAATTAATCAACATGGTTTATATACTTCACTTCCAATTCCTAGTGTACCTTGAGAAGATATTAGTATGTATTTTGTTTTGGAGTTACCAAGGACTAAGAGGGGGAGAGATTTTGTTTTTGTTGTAGTGGATATGTTTTCTAAGATGGCTAACTTTATTCCTTGTAATAGAAGTGACAATGCATCATATGTAGCTAATTTATTTTTTAAGGAAATGGTGAGATTGCATAGCATTCCAAGAACTATTATTTCACATCATGACGTTAACTTCATGAGCTATTTTTGGAAAACCTTGTGGGCCAAGCTTAGGACTAAGTTATTATTTTTAATGACTTATCACCCACAAACTGATGGACAAAATAAAATGGTGAACAAAACATTGTCAATGTTATTGTGAACCAAGACCAAGAAGAACTTGAAAAAGTCAGAAGATTGTTTACCATGTGTGCAGTTTGCTTATAACAAGTTGGTTCATTCCACTACTCAATTGAGTCCTTTTGAGTTGGTGTATAGTTTCAAATCCATCAAACCACTTCATTTGTTACCACTACTACTTCAAAAAAAAAGAGTGAATATCGAAGCATCAAGGTGCGCTGAATTTGTAAAGAAGTTACATGAAAAGACTAAAGAGCAAATTGAGAACAAGGTACATCAATATACTAAATATGCTAACAAAAAAGAGAAAGAAAATGTTGTTTGAAGCAAATGACTTGGTTTGGGTTTCTCTTCACAAAGATCGTTTTCAGAAAAGCGTAAGTGTAAATTGATGCCTCGTGATAATGGTCCATTCAAAGTATGGGAGAAAATCAATGACAATGTATACAAGATAGAACTTTCAGGTAATGATTATGTGGTGAGTACTATATTTAATGTTGCTGATTTATCACCTTTTTTTGGACTAGAAGACAATCTAGAGTCGAGAATGACTCCTTTCCAAGAGGGGAGGATGATACAGACATCCCCAAGAACAACACCTCAACACCTACATCCTTCTCAAGAAGCGTCAAGTGTTGATCCTAGTACATCTAATTCAATCGATGATAAGGCCAAGGAGATGTACAAAGGACCAATCATACACGCAATGGTTAAGAAACTTAATGAACAGGTGAACTCGCTTTCTACTTTAGATGAGAATAGTATACTACCTAATGCTTCTACTTTACTTGTTCTCACGTTTATATGTCAAGTAGCAATGAAGAGCAAAGGGAATGACGATGGTGTTCACCAACATTGTTTTCTTGAGTATGTGGCCAATGGGAGGCAAGGGACGATGGGCACACTCACCAAGGGAGGAAAGCCATGCAGCAAGATCACTCATGTGGAGCTGCTGGAACATGTGGATGCGCCTTATGCAGCGGGTGCATGGACTGAAGTAAGCAAGCATGCATAGAAGGAGAGAGAGGACGAAAGAAGAGAAGCCCAATAATCCAAAGCACAAGTTTTTTTATAAGATTTCTAAGTCCAATTTGGATCAGCCTCAAGCACATTCGAATTCAAATTTGGATTCAAGTATGAAATCAATTTGGACTCGGTTCGGAACATCTGGTAGGTCCGTATTAAAAACTCGTAACTTTCACAAACAGAGTCCGATTTAGATGCACTTGTACTTGTTGGAAAGCTTATTCTGATACCAACACAATGAATAAGGTATCAGACTCTAAAATCTTGTGGTCATACCACAATTTGCAAAACAATCTAACGGTTGTAAATTTAGGGTTTCTTTTTGTGTTTATATTGGAGTCTAAGTCTTGTTAGGTGTCTTAAGAGGGCTATATAGCTAAGGGGTGTGCTCCATATATCAATTAGATGTCACAATTTTAGATTATTAATACACGCTTGATTCTAAGGTTTGAGCATACATTGCCCCACTAGAATAGTGAGTTCCAATCCGTTGTATCATTCTATTGTTTTTATTATTTTCTTTGGCTATTGCATAAGCACGTCTACTTCTTTACATTGCAAGTAGACAAGATCATATTGTTTGGCTAATTCAAGTGTCACAGGTTTCGATTAACCATACCATTGTTGGCGACATCACCATTCGTCGGGTTTCACGAATTCTCACAAACAAGCCACAAACTATCTATATCTTTGATCCTACATCGCAGAGATCGGGAACCACCGCGCCAGCTATTATTTAGAAAATAGTGAACTTTCCAAGTATTGATCCATATATTTGTGACATCATTCTAGTAATAACGATGCAGGTCGCACATCCCTTCTGTCTTAGTGTATGGCCTCTCCGTCTTTCTCTAAAGTCTAAAGAGTTGCATACTAACTGCATATCTCGTAGTAGTTATCGAATATAGCCTTCCATCCATAATCGTTTCTTATCTTCATCGGCTTCCATATCCTGCAAGCTAGGGATTCCTTTTAATCCAGACTACTACTTATCGATATCGGCTTTCCATACTTCCCTACAGAGATATCCTTTAAAAAGCCGATGCTCCTACTGAGGGCCTGTTCTTTTTCTCCGAAGCTGGCGGCTTTTGGCTTTTGCTACAATACCTAACTTTCAAATGGAGTATTTTCTCAAGACGGGGTCTTCAAGTTAAACGATGTACACGTTAAAAGCCCAACATCTGTGCCATCCAAAATCACAAGTGAGTATCTCTCTTTCCGTAATCTGTACCGTAAACAGCTAAAATTTAAAAATTTCAGCCAAAAGTCATAAGCCGCAGCCGTTGCCAAACAGGCCCTGAGTCAAATTTAGGTGTCAACACTATACCTACTTTTCTGCACGTTTACGTTTGATCGCATTTGGTGCAGTGGCTAGTTTGTAAATCCAAACCATCATTTTTTTTGTAATTTTTGTTTGATCAATATTACTTGACATCAATGTGATCTACTTCGAGTTACGCTTATCTGGCATTTGTTGATTTGCTTGAAAAGCATCTTGCACGCTTTAGGCCTCATTTTTTGACTATTTAACCGAATTTTACCTTCGATTTCTATCGAAACTATTTATCGGACCTACTGGTCCAAAAGAATGGGACCGCCTATTTGTATGTGCATAAGGTGCACCTCTCATGAGTACGGTGTTGTCTGTCTCCGAAAATTTCTCCGCGGCAACATAACTTAATAAAAGGGTGTTCGTATTGGCTTTTACTGATTACTTTTGACTGTGACTTATAACTTTTAGGTGAAAATAAATAGTAGTGGCTGAAAAAAGTAACTTTTAGAAAGAGGGGAGGAGCGGTACAATAAAATAAGGTAGAGATGTGTGCGTATGACGGAAACAAGAGGAGTGGAGAGGATGATGCACTCGTGACCCTTTACTTTAACCTCAAAGCGAGACAGTAGTGAGAAAAGTAAAGAAGTCGTTTTGAGAAGATAGAAATTTATATTAATTTTTAGTTTTTTTAAATAAAAACTAAAAACAGAGGTTAATACTGTTAGGAAACCAGGACTCTATCTGGAATCCTTATCTAATTGGGCACCCCCACCGTAGACTATAAATAGGGGCCTAGACCCCCCCTCATGATGTACCCGATGCAATCCAAAGCAATAAAGAAAGACCAGGAGTTCTCTCTACCTCTCTGTGTTCAATCTATTATTCTGTGATTCTGTGACTGATTCGTTCTTGTTCTAAGCAGAGGAATCGCTCGGACTGGTCTCCAGCGTCGGTTCCTTAACACGTTATCAGCACGACTTCGCTCCGGTGAACGAGGTAATCATCGAAGCACAGATTGAATTTTCTAGATCGCTTTTGAATCTGTATTTTCTTTTTGCGTTCTAGATTGAAATTCTACGGTGCAAATCCGCCTAATCTACCGCGAGCGACTTGAAGTCGCCGGCACAATGCCGATCGGTAGATTGTGAAACGGGGTAGATGTTGATTGCACTGTAGAGCGATGCAAATCCGCCCTAAATCTACCGTGAGCAGATCTGAAATCGCCGGCACAATGTCGATCGGTAGATTGCGAAACGGGGTAGATGTTGATTGTATCGTAGATTGGAAACGAGAAATTATGCATATCTTCTATTCGATCTTTGTATTGTTTCCTGCATGATCACCGTACAAGAAAGTTTGCATATTCTCTGTTTCGTTTTCACGTTGGCATATGCAAAAAGGGGGATCTTGGCATTGGCGGCCCTGCTTGGCCGCCACCACTAACTACTGGTCTGCCGCCTGAATGCGCGCCGATGGTCCGCCGCTCGCCCGTCGTCGAGTAGCACATCGGCCACCGGAGGTTTGACTCCCGTCGGCGCCTCAAACCGCGCGCCCGCACGCGCACTAGCCAGACCACCGCCCTGTGTCGCCATCCGCCGCCGCAATCGCAGCATCTCCGGTATGGCCGTCAGTAAGCGCGCGCGCCGCGAGCTGCACCTTCCCGCCGCCGCCGAAGATGGCAGCCGCACCCTCCCCGGCCATAGCCCGCAGCTGCGCCACCGGAACCGGATGCCCCGCCCACACCACCGCATAGCGCCCCGCACCGCCGCGCGGTTGCTTGCCCCGCATGGCTGCCGCGAACCGCCGGCCTTCCGGCAGCTCCGCCGCATGGGCTTCGGCACCCTCGCCCGCGGCTGCGCCGTCCCGCCGCGCCGGCCCCGGCCTCAGAGAGCCGCCCCGCCATGCCTCCCGCTCGCCTCGCCGCACGCGGCCCATGGCCGCTCACCGCCGCGGACGCCGCCCGGCGCGCGCCACCTCGGCCGCCGGCCGCCTCCTCCGTAGCTTGGCGCCGGCCACGCACCACCGACGGCTCCGCCTATCCGCCGCGTCGCGCACTCGCATGGCCGCCGCCGCTTCGGCCACGTCGGGCTCGGTGCCCCGCTCGCGCGCCGCCCGAACGCTCCGTCCGCCCGGGCTCCTCCCGCCGCCACCCGAGTGAAGGGGTAGGGGGAACCCTACCCTGCCCGTGATCTCTATCGGCCGGGTGGGCTGTCGGTCGGGTGGTCTGTGGGCCGGATTGACCGTGGGCCGAATAGGCCGTTCGGCCGGGAGAAGGGAACGGGCTGGGTAGGCCGGCCGAGAGGGGGTATTTTTGCAGAAAAACCCTCCGTTTTCATTGAATCACCGATAAGCCTTTGAATTTTGCTTTTGGGTCCTGAATTTTGCAGAAAGGTCTCGGTAATTCCGAAAATTACCAATAGGTCCTCAAATTTACGAGCGGGTCCAGAATTTTTCAGAAAACCCCTCGGTAAATCAGAAAATTGTGCGAATTTTTCTCTGAACTGAAATTTTGCGCATAAACCCCCAGAAAGTGCAGAAATTGCTGAAATTTCATATTTTATCATAAAAGGGCCTCGGGAATCCGATTTTTGCATCATTTTTGCATTTGAAGCATATTTATTTCTGCCATTGTTATTCTCTGTATTTTCTGTATTTATTTACTGTTTTGGTTAATTGTAATTGTTTTAATTGCTTTTAATCACTGAAATTAGCAGTAAAATTATAGAAAATGCACAGAAAATTATGAAACATTATGGGAAACTATTGCACCACTTTATTTACCTGTAGTAAATTTTCCATGCATGTTTACCTGCAGTAAACTTATTTTATTTCGTTCATACACATGTAGATGACTGGAATTTCGAACCGGGAGTTCGAGGAGCCGCCCAAGATGGCGAAACTATCGACATGGGCATCCGATGTCGAGATTGTGCTTGAGGCCGAAGCTCTGCGCAGCTATTGGGATAAGCGAGACGTAAAGACGCTAGACCCACACCGAGGAGAATGATCAGCACTTCATTTTTCAGCACCATCTCTCGCCGACTCTCAAGAATGAGTATATGGCGAGAGAAATGCGCTAGCACTGGACCGCACTTAAGAAGCGATTTGAGAGGCTCAAGTACACCATTCTTCCTCAAGCAGAGCAGGAGTGGATCAGACTGAGGTTTGTCGACTTTAAAGCGGTCGGGAGTACATTCGCCTTGCACAGGATTTGTACAAACCTTAAACTTTGTGGCAAGGAGATCACAGAGGACCAGAAGATCGAAAAGACCCTGTCCACTTTCCCCCCAGTGCTGTACAGGTTGCCCGCAACTATCGTCAAAACGGCTACAAGGAGTACGCTGAATTGATTGATATGATGCGGTGTAGCCGAGGCTCGTGACGAACTTCTCCGCAAGAATTACGCTCGCAGACCACAGGCAGCTCACCGCCATGAAGCCAACACTAGCGACCTCAAGGTGCGGAAGCCCTTGATGAAGAAAAGGGGGAAGAAGGGTAAGATCGTTGCCCAGAAAGGCAAGTCAGATGCTCCAAATGACAAGAAGGCTAAGAAGAGTGGCAAGAACTATGGCCAGCAGAACCAGGGTTGCTACAAGTGTGGCAAGTGGGGACATTGGTCGCGGATATGCAAAGAACCGCAACATGTCATTGATGCCCACCAAGCCCAAAAGAAGAATGGCAAAGGGCAACCTGAAGCCCACTTTGCAGCCATTGAGGGGGAGCAGCCTGGGCAGCAGCCTGAGCAGCTGCCGGAGATGATGGAGATTGAGTCCATCCCGGCAGCAGCACCTCCTTATGACTTAGAGGCAGCCACTGCTATGATCTCTCTTGAAGAGAATGTCACTGCTGAGAAAATAGCCGAAGAAGTCGATAATTTTCTAGTTGATTCCGTCTGATGCACAGAATGCATGAGACGTTAATTGTCATTTATTTTGTGTTAAATGGACAAGTTTAGAACTTGCATGGTTGGTGCTTTAGGATTTTGCTTTCTCGTAATGGTTGGATGATTTTGGAATAAAGCATTCATTTATTCAGTTTATATTGGCATTATATGTTCTGATATTTGCGTATTTTATTTATGTGTTGAATGCCTTCTAATACATGTTAATTAAATACGTTATATTAGAACACGCGTGTGGCGCCCTATGGAGGAAGTATGCCTTGCCGACAGCGCACAACGAATACCATCTTGAGAGAGACTAAGTATTTCAATGATCCGTAAGAGCACCGGCACCTTACGACAATCGCGGAAGCGATGCATGTATAATCGGTTCGGAAGAGCCACAATTATACTTCCAATGGGCACAACTTTGGTCATTGAAGAAGCCTTATTGTACCAGAATCACCGAACTCTCCTAAGTTTTAAGGATATTCGCGCCAATGGTTTCCATGTTGAGACCGACGAAGAGTACGGTAAGGAATACCGCTCATCACGGCGCAAGAGAATGGCAAAAGAATATTAGAAAAGCTTCCTTCACTTCAAACAGGCTATATTATACCACAATTAAAGCGCTGCAGCTGCATAATCGCTCGAAAATATTGTTTAGAAGCTCAACTCTTCTCGTCTCGGCATGACAGATTAGGCCACCCAAGTCTTAGGATGATGAGAAACATAATAAATAACTCACATGGGCATAATATTAATGTGAAGGATTTCCGAATCATGAAGATTTTGTGTGCCCTGCATGTGCCACCGGAAACTAATTACTAGACCCTCCACTCAAAGTGAAGGATGAAGTCCTCGCATTCTCGAACGCATCCAGGAGACATTTGCGGTCCCATTCAGCCCGTCTCGTGGCCGTTTAAGTATTTCATAGTGCTCATTGACGCTTCTTGAAGTGGTCATATGTGGGTTTGTTGTCCACAAGAAACCACGCCTTTACAAAATTGATCTCGCAGATCATTCGCATCGAAATGTGTTTCGGATCATCATATCAAGTCCATTCGAATGGACAACGCCGAGAATTTACTTCAAGGCATTTGATGATTATTGCATGGCGATGGAATTGCGGTTGAGCACTCGCATCGCATGTCCATACCGTAACGGTTTGGCGAGGCTTTAATTAAAAGAATTAAATTTATTGCCCGACCCTCTTGCATAAAAGTAATTTGCCGGCTACATGTTGGGGACACGCAGTCCTTCATGCAGCGAATCTCATCAACCTTAGACCTTCGCCTACAATATCCATTCACCTATGCAACTAGCGCAAGGGTCACCACCGAAAGTTTCCCATCTTAGGAGGTTTGGATGTAAGGTTTACGCATCGATACCACCTCCGCAGTGAATCGCAATGGGCCCACTCGCAAGACGGGATATACATTGGTTATGAGATCGCATCCATAATCGGTATTTGGAACCCATGTCCGAGATTTGCATCTTGCCGCGCCACGATTGCATCTTTGATGAGGATAATTTCCGTCATTAGGGGAGGAAATCAACCCGTTGATGAAAAATATCGAAATTACGTGGAAGCCACGGAATTCATGCACATGACCGCGCACTAGTGAAACTGAAAAAGAGGTCCAGAAGATCATCGACTTGCAAGCATTAGCAAATCAACTGCCCGATCACTTTAGTGATTTGAAGAGCGTGATTAAGTCGCATGTGCCTGCACGCAATGCACCGGAGAGGGTTGAAATACCAAAGAAAATTGAAGGTATCCCTAATCCCGTCCAGAGGCCTCAGAATAAAAGGACGAGAACTCCGGTTCCTCGAGTCCAAAGTAACCGGGGACGCCCGGTGAAAAAGGATAAAAGGGATTTATCACAGCCGATCATTGAAGTCCCCCAGAATGAGAAGGGGAGCCAGTTGAGACCTGGCACAAGTATGACACCTTCCAAAAAGGACATACCGGATCTGAATATCCCCATCGGTATGGATGTGTGCGCACACATCGGAGCCGAAAAACTAAAGGGACTTGCCACCGCAATTGAAAGAAGCGATGCGCAAGGTGAAGCTCCAGAAGAAGCAACTCATGAAGAAATAGCTATAAATTATGTGCACACGGGAGAGTCCCTGAATAGGACAACAGCTAACATCGATATCTACTTCGCAAAGAAAATTGCCACCATCATCGATCTTGATCCCGAGCCCGCATCGCTCATTGAATGTAAGAAAAGATCAGATTGGGAAGATTGGAAGAAGGCAATAGCAACTGAATTGCTATCTCTGAACAAAAGAGAGGTGTTTGGGTTCAGATGTCGCACACCTCCCCACATACACCCGTTGGGCACAAGTGGGTATTTGTTCGAAAGAGAAATGAAAGAAATGAAGTAGTGAGATACAAAGCAAGGTTGGTAGCCAAGGTTTCACTCAACGTCCCGGAGTTGATTATGAAGAAACCTACTCCCAGTCATGAGTGGAATTACCTTTAGATACTTGATCTCAATGGCAAGTGAACTTGAATTTGGAAATGAAATTGATGGATGTTGTGATTGCATACCTTTACGGTAACTTGGATTCGAGATTTACATGAAAGTCCTCAAGGAATTCTCTCTCGAACCAAGATAGAGCAAATAGAAATCATGCGATGTGAAACTCGTAAAGTCATTGTATGGATGAAACAACGGAAGAATGTGGTATAATCGCTGAGCGACTTTCTCTGCAAGAAAGGCTACACGAACAATGAAGACTGTCCTTGTGTATTTATACGGCGATCCTGAATGGATTCTCAGTATAATCTCTGTGTATGTAGATGATCTGAATATCATCGGACGGGCCAAGACATAAAAGAAGCAAGCTCCTACTTGGAGTCGAATTTGAAATAAAAGATTTGGGCAAGACCAAGTTTTGCTTAGGCTCGCAGCTTGAGCATGTCCTGAAGGAGTCTTGGTACATCAGTCGACCTACACCTGAAGGTGCTTGAAAGGTTTGGCTTTGAGAAGGCATTTCCTCGAAAGTACCGATGATCGGTGAGGTCTTTACAGCAAGAAAAAGATCCTTTCCGACCAAGGGAAGAGGGGAGGAAGTCTGGGACCGAATTCCCATACTTGAGTGCAAGTGGGAGCACTCATGTATTTAGCAAACCGCACTAGACCGGACATTGCATTTGCCGTGAACCTCTTAGCAAGGTATAGTGCAGAGCCCACCAAAAGGCATTGGCGGGGCATATAGGACATTTTCCGATACCTCCAAGGTAGCAAAGACCTCGGATTGTTTTACTGAAAGAATCAAGATCTGAACTTGATTGGCTATGCAGATGCGGGTATCTGTCGGACCGCATACCGCTAAGTCACAAACAAAGCTATGTATTCTGTGTGGTGGAACCGCAATTTCATGGAAATCGTCTAAGCAAAGCCGGTAGCTACTTGACGAACCACTCGAAATTATAGCATCAGATGAAGCCGCACGAGAGTGCGCTGGCTCGCCGAATGGTTCACCACATCCAAAGATCATGTGGGATGAACATTGTGCAAACCCCACAATTATCTATGAAGATAATGCCGCTTGCGTTGCACAAGTGCAAACGGGCTATGTGAAGAGTCATCTCACAAAGCATATCAACCCCAAGTTCTTCTATGCACATGAATTGCAAACGATGGACGAGATTAAAGCATCGCATACTAAGTCATGTGAAAATCTCAGATTTATTCACTAAGTCACTCCCGCATCTAGCTTTGAAAGGTGCGTGCGTGGAATTGGAATGATGAGACTTAGAGAAGTGCAGAATCTGGGGAGAATTCTCACAAGCCCGCTAATAAATCTTGATCATGAAGATTAAGTACCCAAAAATAAAGTCTTGCAGACTAAATGAATTTGGGTGAATTGTACTCTTTTTCCTTGACGAGTTTTCCATGAAGTTTCTCGACCAAGGTTTTTAACGAGGCAATTCGTGCATCGCAGCATCACATGTATCATGTACTCTTTCTCCAAATTTTTCCCACTGGGTTTTTATGGAGTTTTGACGAGGCATGAGCATGTTGGGTGAGTGCCCAAGGGGGAGTGTTAGGAAACCAGGACTCTATCTGGAATCCTTATCTAATTGGGCACCCCCACCGTAGACTATAAATAGGGGCCTAGACCCCCCTCATGATGTACCCGATGCAATCTAAAGCAATAAAGAAAGACCAGGAGTTCTCTCTACCTCTCTGTGTTCAATCTATTATTCTGTGATTCTGTGATTGATTCGTTCTTGTTCTAAGCAGAGGAATCGCTCGGACTGATCTCCAGCGTCGGTTCCTTAACAAATACCAACAGAGATGTAACCCGACGGACATGCATACCCTGGCATAATAAAGGCAGGGCACAACCGGACAGCGCATATGGCCCTGTTTGGATACGCTTATCTGATAATCGATTTTAATTTGATCAAAATTTTCTGATAAGTCGCGATCTGAAGAATCTGCGATCTGAATAATCCTGATGGGGCTTGCGTGCAGATTTTGGATTCTCGGTGCAAATGCTGATTTTTCCTACCGTGGCGGTTGAAAGAATCGAAAAATAATCAAAGCGTTTGGATGGGATTCTCGCTTAATTCTACCTAGAATCGGATTTTAAGCGTATCCAAACAGGGCCTATGTCCACCCGAATACCGCAGCACGGTCGCCACCGAGTAAAATATGCCGCAAATTAATAAGAACGACCACCCAACCAATCTCCGCCGTCCATGGCAGCCGGCAACGGCGTCCGGTCGCACCACTTGGGGGGGCCGTGTTCCACTCCACATCTACCTAAGCAACTCTCCTTCTTCTTTTTTTTCTTTCTTCTCGTAATTGTCTAACTCCAAAATTTCACGCGCACACAAAAAGAAAAGAAAAACCGGGAAGCATCGACAGGTCGGTCCTCTTCCCCTTCTCCTCCTCCGCTTCCGATCGCCATGTACAATTCGTTTCGATTTGGTTCGATTCGATTCGTCCCCTTTGAAATTTGCCATATGATCCTAAAACTTGAGAGGCGTCTTTGTTAGATTATTTCCGGGGTTTGCTTGTTTGGAGATGGCGGCGTGCCGGGGGTTCTTCGAGTGCTTGCTCAAGCTGCTTAACTTTGTCCTCACGGTCGCCGGCCTCGCCATGGTCGGGTACGGGATCTACCTGCTCGTCGAGTGGATGAGGATCTCCGGCGGCGGCGGGACACCGCCGTCTCCCTCGCCGCCGGCTGAGTTGCTTGTGTTCGGCCGCCCGATGCTCACTGCCGTTGCCCTCGGTGACGGCGGCGGTTTCTTCGACAAGCTACCCAAAGCATGGTGAGACGACTGCATATCCCTTTTTTCTGTTAACATGTGATAAATTGATGTTCTTGTTTATTTAGTCCGTGCAAGATTGGGATTGACGAAAATTGGAAGCTTTGTTTAATAAGGGGATAGCTAGGATTAGGGGAACTGTTCATCTGACCCTCGGCTGAATGGATGATCACCAAATTTGCTATCTCAAATTCTAGTGTGTCTTTGGCTTGAGGCTGGGAGGCAACGGGATAGGTTTTGTTAGGACCGTTCCGAGAGGCACCATAAATTTGCCGTTTTTAGTTTGGCAATCATATGTGTGTTCTGCATTTTACTGTGGAAGAGAATGCGTTCAATATAGAATTTTCTGCTCCCTGCAGGTTCATCTATTTGTTCATTGGTGTTGGCGCTGTTGTCTTCATCATCTCTCTATTTGGCTGCATTGGAGCGGGGACAAGAAACACTTGCTGCTTGTGTTGTGTATCCTGATAATATGTCTTCTAATTCATCACTATTCTCCTTGTTTCAAATAATTCATCAGTACTCTCATTTCTGAAAAGATTACCATCTCCTGTGAATAAGACAAGAAAACGTATACTCAAAATTATCTTCAGCTTCAAATTTTGGTATGCATCATTAAACATTGAACATGCTATCCAACCAAGTCTTTAAAACACTAATAAAAAGCCTAGAGAACAATTGATTGACAATATGAACTTGCAAAAAGATTTGCTGTTGATCCAATTGTCATGTAATTGAAAAGACATACTACTTCCGATTACAAACATAAGTTGTACAAACATTTTTAATTTTGACCATCAATATACAAAAGGATATTTACATTCACCACATGAAATTGGTATTACTAGATTGATGATTGATCTCAAAATGTCCTTGCATAACATATAATTTCATAACATGTTGTGATAGAAATTAAGAATCGAAGTGACACCTTGTAGGCTATCAATATCTAAATCAACTTATATTTGCATCCAGAGGTAGTATTATGAAAAAGGTTGATAACTAACACGATTTTAGTTGTTTCTGCAGTCCTAAGATATTTCATAGATGGCAATGATTTGCTCATGTTAACTGTTTCCAATCAATAATTTAATATATTTGTTTCCTTTGACTTTAAAAGTATGCTTTCTTGGTCATATTGTTGATCCTTGTTGAGGCTGGAGCTGCTGCATTCATATTCTTCGACCATAGCTGGAAAGATGTGAGGGTTCTGCTTGGTGCTAATTTTGAAACTAAGTAATAGGCTTGCCCTTTTATTTAGTCACTGTAGTTCACAAACTTTTTTGCAGATAATTCCGGTGGACAAGACAGAGAACTTTGATGCCATGTATGACTTTCTGAAGGAAAACTGGGAGATTACAAAATGGGTTGCTCTTGGTGTTGTTGTTTTTGAGGTAGGAGCAAACTAAACTCAGTTCTTTTTGTGCCCTTATTTTTCCCAATAGCACTACGTCTTCCTAAACACTTTGTGTTTTATTTGTCCTGCCCTGAATGTGTGGTTATTCGCCAGCTTAAGCTGCATGACTGTTTGTCTAATACAGATTTCATTCTACTGTTGCCTTGGTTCTAATCTGCTTATTGTGCATAAATTATAGCTAATCGGACAAACCCCGTGATACTGAATAAGCTGGGATGGAAATTAATGATGATTTAGTTGTGGATTGTCATTGAAAGTTGTGTTTATTAGGTATCCTACCCGCACGTTGCTGTGGGGCTGTGTGGGAACACGATTTAGCATTAGCACTTAGAAAAATGCAATTAACACTTTTTGCTTATCTGCAAGGCATTAGCAATAATGCCTTGTTATTTGCTATAAGATCCATCATGACCCAAGAAATAAAATAAAGAGCAGATCATCATAGTAAGCAATAGGAGTTGAATTAGAGAGTCCAAATCAGAATTTGCCAGAGTTTGAAACAAAAGTGTGTAATTCCTAATCAAAATTGGGGAAATTAACTGAACAATCAAGTTTAACTCTCCTCTTGTTTCGTCCTGTATATCCAAAGTAGCCTAGATGGTACCATCCCGAGATCAAACAACACTATTAAATAAAGGATAGAAATTTGGAAACAAAGAGTTACTGAAGATGGTGGATTTATAGAGCTAGGAGGATAGCCGAAAACACCTAAAGCATGAGGCATCGATCAACGTTGGGGCTGCAGCAGGTGCGTGAGGAGATTTTTGTCATCTAGGACCTGTTGTGCGGTGGGAGATGAAAGTGTCACCATTGGGGATGCATTGACCTTAGTGATGGAGTTCGATTCAATGCTAATGACGAAATCAATGCCCCATGTCAGTGGTAATTAGTAAGCTAAGCCACAGGTGCCCTGAGCCTTCGGCATGGATGCACCGGGCTGGATTACGGGAGGGACTGTAAATTGGTATGGTGTGTGGATTGGGTGGGAAAATAAAGAAATTTGGCTGTTGGTGGCGGCTAATTTTGTTATGTGGCAATCACATGTTCTTCAAGTTGAAGAAATGTGTGACGATTGGAGAATAGAAGTTATGCCATTCCATTCCAAGATATGCAGGCCTTGGCGTAGCCCGATACATGGCCAAGAAGTGTGGTGCGGTCGTCTTTCTCCAGCGTCTGGATGGGCTGACGTGGGTTGTCCAATGACCAGGGTCTGACCACCTACCTGTCTTGTCTCTGGCAATGTTAGGGTTACCTTGCGTTGCCTATACATCAGCGTGCATGAGTAAAATAGCAATTCTAGTATGGCAATTGCGAGGTGAGCAATTTGAAATGAGTTCAGAAATGTTGTCGTTGTCAATGTACCACCTTGCCATTTTCCTTGTCATTGGTCATGTTCTGCAAGAAGCTTTGACACTTATGATCGAGATTGAGAATACAATACATGACAATCAACGTGGAGGAAGTAGTTAGGACATTGCCAACATCCATACTCGCAGATAATCCAAACCTGCAGTAGATGTGTCGTGGTGGGCTCCTCCAGAAACCGGTGGGGCCACGTGTGTAGTACTCCTTGCCTGGCTCAGGTTGGTCGGACGGTTTTGCCGATGCGACGATGTACTCACATCGTTCTCAGCTTCCTCCTTGCCCATTAATATTCGTTGGAGGCAGGTGTTGGATGGGAGATATAGGATTGCGAAAAGACAATCTGCAGTTGCATGATACGTTGGCTGGGGAAGGTCGTGACCCTTCCAAATTGACGTGGAAGAGTAGTTTGTGACTTTTGTCGCATGGGTTATTACAACGTATTGTTATGTTTTGTCATGTAGGAGAACCAAGTGTTGTTAACAATTGAAGATTTATATCCAATGGCTGTTGATTTATTGGTGATGTGGCTCAACCAGGAGTCTTCATTTGTAGTCAGTAATATAGGGGAGAAAGATTTCTTTTAGCTATTGTTGGCCTAGTACAGGTTGTATAGATAGTAGTCTAATGCCGACCGATATGCAGGTATTGCTTTTCCTGTTGGCTGTGGTTGTCAGGGCAATGAACAAACCTGCTGAGTATGACAGCGATGATGAAATCATTGTAACTGCCCGAAGCACTGGCATCCGGCAGCCTCTTATCCATTCCCAGAATGTTCCCGCTACTGGTGTTCCTGCCCCAACACTTGATCAACGTGCAAGCAGAAACGATGCATGGAGCCAAAGGATGCGAGAGAAGGTATTTTACTTCATGTCTTCAGACCGTTCTCAACAGCATTGATCATTTTACTTCATGTCTTCATGTATCATTTTCAACAGCATTGATCATTATGGTACAATTCGGTGTCTTCACTTATTAGTCATTATATTTTCTTCATCGCAAAAAAAATTGTTATGTTTTGTTTGTAATGCAGTATGGTCTGGACACGAGCCAATTCACCTACAACCCATCAGATCTAAGCAGGTATCAGCAAAATGGGGCGCCTCCAGCTGAAGAAAGGAACCGTTGCACCATACTGTGAAAAATCCTTCACAACATCCTCCAAGATGGTGTTTTTTTTTCTTGAACAGGCTATCTCAGTTTGTGTAGTTTGGTTGTACCGTGTTGGTCAGAGTAGTGTATGGAAAAGTGAGCTGCTACCTTAATGTTTTATCGTACCTGCTGTCTTCACTGCAAATGCACTATGCACCTGTAATTTTCTTGTGCATGAGGACTATTGGCCATTGACATGTCATTTTATTTGGTGTTTATCGGAGGATTTTTTTTTTGGCATTCTTTTCCTTTTTATTCCTTCTACCTTTTATTGTGAGTGTCGAGCATCTCTTCAGTTTGACATTGTAATCATGTTTGTAGTTAGTTTGTGCTGTGAAGTAAGATGGGTGGGTAGCGTCTGTTTTTCTGTGTACACGAAATTCGGTTCTGATTGGCATACCATGGTGGTTTTAGTATCTTTTGCATAATTTTTTTTACGAATAACCTATTTTTTATTCGAAATAACAGAAATATATCTACGCCTACATTTTTTACAGTAATAGGCTCCACTCGTCTAATCGTCGGGCGATTGGAGTCTATCGCCCAACGGCCAGACAACACGCAAGCAATTCGTCGGCCGTTGGGCGAATTATTGCAGTCGCCCGACCGTTGAACGACTGCAACTGTTGTTGCCTAACGGTTGGGCGACTGGAGGTGGCTATGCTTCTAGTCGCCCAATAAAAGGCGAGGCCGCTCGGCCGCCGGTCTCAACAGAAGCGAAAAGAAGAAAAGAGATGGCCAAGGAGAGGAGGAAAGAAAAGAGACGAGAGAAAAGGAGAGGGAGGGGAGGAGAGGAGAGAAAAGGAGAGGAGGGGGAGGAGAGATGTGAATAGAAATAGTTTAATTTTTTATATAGAAAATTTAGTTAATGTAGTTTTAGGAAATTAACAGCCGTAGAAGCGTGTAGTTGTGTATAATTTAGCGAACATAGTTTTACAAAATTACCATCGTTAGTAAATTGGTATGCGTACAAAATTGTAGTTGTAGAAAACTCAGTCACCATTACGTACAAATTAATCATCCATAGAAATTTATAGGTATTACAAAATTCAATAAATATTTATGTTAGAATTTCATAATTTGGTATGTAAAAAACAATAGTACGTAATATTTATGATTAAATACAAATGAATGTAATGTCATTAGTACGTTGGAAAATGTGTGTACCATTATGGTTGGTATATAGGCATTTAAATCAATATGCCATGTAAATTGTTGAAACCATTAGGAATTATTTGCAGTAAGGGACAGCTCAAGTAGCGAGAAAAGTGTGGCGTCAGTGCGTGGAGTGCCGATAGGAAGTTCATACTACGAGGTTAGTGTAGTTGGTTACGACACGCAAACGATCGGTGAAATGTAATACAGTACGTCAGTACTTTCGTAGTGTGCGATGCGATTTGACATATTGTAAAATTGAAATATATATGCAGTCAAACATCAGTAATGCCGATACCCACTGCATTGAGAGTGCGTTACGGTGCTGGAACTGTTCATGAAGGTCCGAGTGGTGTGGATTTGAGCGGCTTTGCACAAGCCACTCTAGTATACCCGGACAGCGAGAATACTCGAATCTCAGATGTGATGCATTGGCATACCCGCAGTTTTTCGTTGGACCCCGAGCGTGTAGTGTCATTGTACAAGGGCTTTGGAGCCGGTCTCCCACGGACATCAGATGGGAGTAGAGAACATTGTTGCACACTGTTACGTGGAAGGGGCTTGTGTAAGGGTGCCGACGCCGTGGATACGAGTGTGTAATTCTTGTGTAACCATGCCCATTAGAAGCTGTGCAAGGTTGTGCGTACGGTTATCACCCGGAAGGTGCGAGTAGCTTGGGCAGCCCATGTGTTAGCGAAGAGAAGGAAGATGCTTGTGACAAGGCCGATTCGGTACATGGAGGAGAGGTTGAATGGTCACGCGATGGTGAGGGAATAGGATAAGCCGATGAAGGGGAGCATATGGAGTACATAGTGCAGCAAATAGAGTGTGATGACTAGACGGCATAGGATGAAGAGAAAGATATACAAGAGGATGACGAGGACAGTTCGGATGAGGATGAAGCTCCCGTCCTGCAGAAATGGAACCGGTTTGATGTTGAGAGTGTTTCTACACATGACGAGCATGAATCACCATGGGAGTATCATGGGACAGAGGTTCGTTTGCATTCAATATTTGCTGACAAGGCATCGCTGCAGGATGATATCAAGCTATGGGCCCTTTCTATGCAGCGGACTTTTCGGATCGTGAAATCTAGCCAAGAGCAGTACACCGTGAAGTACAAGCAGGCCGATTGTCCTTGGAGGGTGCATGCACATAGACCCAAGTATGAGACTCACTGGATTGTGTCGAAGGTAGAGCCACACTCTTACATTCTCAGTAATGTTTTGGCAAGGCATCGTAACCTAATGTTTGCCTTTATACCCAATCTAATGTATAGAGAGATAGTGCAGAAGAAAGACATAGAGGCCACACACATCGTGGTAGCTATCGAGATGAAATTCAAGTACAAGATTAGCTATGCGACGACCTGGCATGCGAAGCAAAAAGCGTTGGAAAAATGGTTCAGGTCTTTCGAGGCGGTGTACAACAATCTTCTTTGTATGCTTAAGATATTGCAGGACAAGAACCCGGGCACGTATATCGCTGTGAAGGACAAGCCTTTCACAAGGCCACCAGGTTATGCGTGTTGTAGAGGGCCTTCTTAGCTTTTGGGACATGCATCAAGGCATTCAGGCACATGCTGCTGCTGATTTCAGTTGACGGGATCTTTTTGACCAAGAAATACAAGGGACAGATCTTGATGGCCATAGGCGTTGATGGCAACAACCAAATATTGCCGCTGGCTATCGTATTCGTGGAAAGTGAGAATTATGAAAACTCGTTGTGGTTCCTCAAAAATGTTAGGTTCGAGTTGTCAGCACTCATCCTGGTGTGTACGTAATCCATGATCACCACGCCGGGATTGTAAAGGCCATAAGAAAACTTCAAGAAGACCCCAATGAGCCCTTTTCTTGGCTGGATATGAGAAATAGATGGTGCATTCGTCACCTAGGGGCGAACTTTTTCAAGTAGTTCCCAAAACAACCAATGATGAAGCTATTCAAGAGGCTCGCTATGCAGAACCAGCAGAGAAAATTTGATGCTTTGTGGGCTTTGTTGGACGATCACAGTAGGAAGCACATCGACGAGAGGAGCAAGGCGCTGATCATGCCTGGGGCGGCACAACCGGAATGCCTGGTAGCACTCGATGAGCCTAACCCAGCTGGTTCGAGGAGGAGATTACGGAACACCAAGTGCTTCTCGCAGTGGATCGTGGGAGAACCATTGGAGAAGTGGTCACCGTTGCACGACATGTATGGCGCAAGGTATGGCATAATGACTACTAACCTTGCAGAGGTGTACAATTGGGTTCTTAGGGGCCTTCATTCTCAACCCTTCATTGCCATTGTGGAAGGTGTTCTGCACAACACAATCGGCTACTTTAGGGAGAGGCACGCGAATGCTGCACTTCATGCGGCCAACCCCCGAGCATTGTACTCATTGAAAATTATGGCATACATAGAGACGAAGGCACAGAAGGGCCACTTGCACACAGTGCACGTCATGGGCAATAGGGAGCATCGTTTCGATGTGGTACTCCGTGATAGAGCCGGATTTGGGATGGCTCGTTCCCTTGTTACCCATGAAGTATGCCTTAGAGATTATGCAAATGATCCTGGCTGCACGTGCAATAAGCTGAAACTGTTACACAAGCCATGCTCTCATGTCTTCGCTTCATGTAGGACTGTGGGCATGGATCCTTCGAACTTCATATCGGAGTACTTCTTCAAGGAGAGGGTAGTGCATGCATGGTGTGGGGAGCTTAGGGGGTTCAGGGTTGTGGGGAACTTCGCCACCTTGGATATTGCAGGGAGGACCTAGATTCCAGATTTTGACATATTAAATGGTGGAAAGGATCGGCGACAGTGCCGGCATATGAAAAATGATATGGACAAAGCGCAAGCCGGAGCATCTGGTGCACATTGGGGGCGATGCGGTCAGGAGGGGCACACAGCTAGATGATACAATGCATGTGCTGATTAGTAGGCAGAACGACATGGTTTCTACTACTAGTTGTTGGAGACTACAAATAAATTTCCATTGTAAACTATACTTTGTTAGTTGGCACTTTTGATGTGTGGAATATTATACTAAATGTATCGTACATTTCATGTACCATTTGTATAATTGCTATGTTACATCCCCTTTTCAGTAATGTAGTTGGTATTGTACTGGTAGCCTAGTATTGTTCTGTTTGTTTACTTACAAATTTTATTTACTGTTACTTTACATGCGATGTTTTTTGTTCCGTATAAATGCTAACTTGAATTCATTTTCCAGGTATGGCTCATGATCTTTATGGATCAGACTGGCCTTACAGCCTGTTGGACGAGCACGTTGACTGGCTACATCGTGCTTCTCGTCGTGTCCCGCCTATAGGGAGCGCGGAGGAGCCATGTGACTTGGGAGTGGTCCAGACATGCACACCTCGAGTCGCCTGGAGACTAGACCCCCGCTGGACAGTCAGGTGTGCACTCCGCCAGCGTTGTACTGTTGTCGTAAGTAGGCTTGATGCTAACCTTTACTTGCTTTGCAGGTTGCGGGATGCCAAGCTACTGCCTCTTGCTCGGATGGTGCAGGCCACCAACGAGGATGGACTGGCCTTGCCCGGCGGGGACGACGGTGCGGAGCGATCACGACGCTTCCCGTTCAACCGTTCTCTGCTAATGGCTTTGGTGGACCGTTGGCGACCAGAGACACACACTTTTAGCTCCCATTCAGGGAGATGACGCCTACTCTACAGGATGTATCCCTGCTACTTGGCCTTCCGATCGTGGGAGCTGCTACCTTCCTACCAGAGGCCTTGGCTGGGCGGCGCGTGGACCTGCTAGCTAGATTTGAGGGGGTCCTTCTGTCGGGTGTTGAGGTGGCTCTTACAGGTTAGAAACACTGGCCATCACTGAGGTTAGAAACACGGGCCGTCGCTGAGGCGGCTCTCACAGTTCCGGGCACGTGCTCTTTCTGATCGATCCTATATGCTCTCGTTTCTGCTATTATGTACTAACAACTTCTTGGTTGCATTCAGGTGGAGCGGATGGATCCAGATGCGAACAAGTAGCAGGTCTCGTGGCACTTGGAGGCGTACTTGCTATGGCTATTTGGTTGGGTGCTCTTTACCACCAGCCATGGCAACACCATCGACACGCGCCTCATCGCTCATGCTAAGGCAATCGCCGACAGCGAGGCCCCCCAGGTCAGCTGGTGTTCAGCCACACTTGCTGCAACCTATCGTGGCTTGTGCAACACCTGTGTGAGGACCAAGGTGAATTCGGTTCTCGCGGGGTGTCTACTGCTACTGTAGCTATGGTTGTTCGAGCGCTTCAGCCTCGGATGTCCCATGCTAGAGGACATGAGTCCGTATGGGGCAGAGATGTACCCTAGGGGAGACGTCAACCGGCCTACGATGGGTTCTCTCTGGTGTCGTCGATGGGTAAGTAATATGACAATCAGCTATTTCCTTCATATTAACGATGGTTGTACATAATAGCTATTGTTCCTTGCAGGTACAGTTCACGCATGTGCAGGTCACGCGGGCGTATCTGCCCTTTGTTGAGCAGCTCGACCGCCTCACAGCTGACCATGTGCGCTGGGAGCCATACTCTCCTGCAGCACTGCAGGACCGCTCTCTTGACAGGCTATTCACGCTCTGCTGGTGCGATCGGGCTTTCTAGCTGACGCGCCGGAAGCTCATGTATGGCATCTTCATCAAGGACTACGTGCCACAACATGTGATGCAGTAGTTTGCCTACGTTAGGTCGTTTCGGTACCAGTCGAACCACCGGCGTCGCAGAGCGTCACACGTGAGTGACCGACTCTCATAAATCTCCATGTACTTACTATTCATTCGACAAGTACTAAGAAATGGTCCTATAAGCAGGCACTCTAGAAAGGGAGTAAAACGTGGCACATACTGGACGGCGAAGATGGATGGGTGGACTATGCAGTGGGAGGGCGCGCTTGACGACTGCATGGAGGAGGAGCGCCCCTAGACAGCAGGGACTACGCAGAGTACCTACGCTGGTACCAGCCTTAGACAAGTACCAGGCTCGTACATGTCGTTAACCAGCCCACAGCACACGTCGCCGCATCGACAGACACGTACCCCACGCACCTTGCGCAGGACGCTCACATCGTGGTATGGCACATGTAATTTTTAATAATTCCCTAATGAGAATGTCACTGAGATGATTGACCATTTTGTTTTTTCTTGCAGGCTAACGTCGGTGCTATGATTTGGAGGGAGGCTCGCACCATGGGGGATGGGATCGCCAGTGGTGCGGAGGTCACACAGGAGGAGTCACTGAACGCTTGGCGTTGTGTGGAGGCCTGGGGTAGACATGTGGTAGGCCTGTTGTCTTGCACGAGGCTACCGGAGGTCTACCCACCCACGCCTAGTGCATAGACGGTTCATCCACCGGTGCCACCTCAACTAGCATGGCACCATGGGGGGTTCGACTTGGGCACGTCCTACACCACCTCAGCCTAACGAGGCTGGGGGGTCAGTCTAGGGACGGCCTCGTGCACTACCAGGGCAGGTGTTTGCGCATCATCCATACATCTCTAGCTTCCCTGCACAGGGGGCGTACTCCATGCCATACATCCCTCCAGACGCGATGGTGCCAACTGAGGATACGCTTTGCCTCTTGCTGGTTTTATCCCAATGCTTTATCTGAGAGACCATGTGGAGGTCATCCCATGTATGTGATGAGTAATTGACATCGGTTTAGGGAAGTCGAGTTTGATTTAGTTGGTTCGGACCATGTCGTTGCGTGGTGCAATGGACTCGGTCGTACTTGGTCAAACTTGGTCAAAGGGTTTAGATTGCATATTATGTCGACTTGTCAGGTTTGGGCTATTTCATTAGTGCATTTATGCTTTCATGTGTTTCTTGTCTGTGTTGGCTGCAGGACATCGAGGCGGAGCCGTGGCAAGACACGAGGTGACCAGACTAGACACGGGCGGTGTCGAGGTCAGAACGGTCGGATGTGTCGAAGACGGCGGAGATTCGATGTGGTTGCGATGCTTGGACGACAAGGAGCGCGGAAGCTTCCCGGAAGGTGCAGGAGGGGCGAAATGGTAATTTCACGAGGTTGCAAAAGCGGGAACGGGCTCCGTTCTGGTTTAGCCGACGTAACGGGTTGGAGACCCGTTAGCCAAGGGCTATAAATAGATGTTGGGGGCTGCATGCCCACTCATGCACTCCAAGGGGTTCTAGGGTTTTCTTTAGTCAAAATAGGCTTTAGGAGTTTGTTTTGGCTTTAGGCTTTAGTTGGTGAGAGTGGGTGTGAAGGGCAGAACATGTCCCCTTCGATGTCTCCCTGAGTTCCTGTGTGTTCATCCCCTCCTCCAAGCATGTATGGGTGTGTGTTCTTGAGTTGGGAGAGGGAGAGGATGGATTGAGAGTCTTGTAATCATTCATCTTGTATCAATCATGTATCTCCTTTCCTCTTTATCAATATGAGATGGTGGTGTTTGAGTCTTTTGCTCTCTGTTGCTTATTTCCTTCGATACCCCCTTTTGCATGATTTCTTGCTTTTTGAGTTTCCTGTTGTTTCTTGTTGGGAAGGCCCAAAATGGGTTGCTCTATGATGGGATAGTGCCTCAAGGTCAATTGATCGAGTTTTCCCAAGAGCAAATCAAGTTTAATCTCAGGTTTGGGTCTTTGAGCTCCTCTGTTCTTCTTTTGCAATTTCTAGGGATTTGGAGCATTTCTTGTTTCTCTTAAGGAGATGACCTGATTTTTGGTCTGAGGAGTCCTTTTGTTTTTTCTAACTTGACTGCAAAACTTCATTAGCAAAGGACTTGAGACCAAGGAGTAATTTGAGTTCTTTTGCATCTCTCTGAAGTTTTCATGCATTTCTAGGGTTTTAGGGTAGTTCTTGATTCCCTTCGTGTGATGGCATGAAATTGGATCTGGAGAGTCCTATGGCTATTGCTAACATATCTGCAAAAGCTCTTGGCCAAAGGATCAAAGAATTGTTGGGAATTTGACTTTTGAGGATGCTCTCTGTAAGTTTTCAGATTTCTCCCAAAATCTGAAATTCTTGTTTTTAAGTTGGTCTTTCTTGGTTTCTCCTGCTCCTTTGGTTATTTAGGTTGTATTCCTATGTTTTCGGTCAGAGAAATCAAGAGGGAAGTCCCAAATTTGGTTGCAGTTTGAAGTTCCAAATTTTTGTCTGAAAATCTGCACTTCTGGACCTCTGTCCCCGAGGGCCGGTCTGACCGAGGTGATGTGGGCGGTCAGACCGGAGAAGAGCCGGCGGTCTCACCAGCGGCAAAGGGGCGATCAGACCGGCCTGGCCACTGCGGTCTGACCGCCCGGCATGTTGAAGTCAGGCCGCCCTCTCCTGATTTCTGTGATGGCCTCCATTTTTCTTTGAGTATTTCTCTTGTTTTTCTTTTCGCCTTCCTTTAATTTCCAGAGAGTGTTTCTTTTCTTCTTCATAGCTCTCTATAGCTAGTGGAGGAGAATTTGAGAAGTGAGTACTTGAGGGGGCCAAACTTTTAGAAGTCGACATTCACCCCCCCTCTGTCGCCATTTCAGTCCAACATTATCTCACAAACTAATGATATTTGTATTGCAGGTGTTGTCTTCCCCAGCCAGGGATGGAGGGTCTCCCGGGCCTAGACGACCTAGACTAGTACTTTTTGGACTGGCCCGGTCAGGCGTTGGGCTCTGCACCTCAGGCCACACCACCGAAGGTTCTCTCTAGGAGTGCCCTCACCGGTGCACTGATGGCCACACAGGTGGTGGTGCAGTCCACTCCACCAGCTCAGGGGCGTGTGCGACGGTCTCCTAATCGTCTAACGTTGTCAGGGCGTCATCAACAGGCACAGAGGAGGACGACCAAGCAGGGTCATATGGGAGGATGCGGACACGGAGATGGAGGGTGCCAGGGTGGCAATGGAGGGGGCACTAAGGATGCTGTTGGGGGTCATTAGTGCTGATCGTATATTTTTTATTCATGTACTACTTATGTTTCTTGTTTACATAGTGATGTTTACAATACTATGGCGAACTTAGTTTTACCTCTCCTTACCTTGTCAACGCCTGCACCGAACGAAAAGTGAAATGCATTGATGGCAACTGCAGCAACATACGAACCATTCGATTACATGCTTAACGACATTGAAAAATATTTTGAACAGCAGGCCTGTAACATCCCAAAAATTTTTATTTGCATTTTATGGGTTTTTTGGATTTATTTGGATTTTATTTCAAAGCCTAAAGTAAGAAAATTCAGTTTAAGAATTTTTCTTAAGCCAGAAAGAACTTATTTTTTTACTTTTCCTAAGTTATCCTTGAATTATAGTATTTTTGAGAATTTTCTAGAATTTTAAAATCAATTTCAAAGCTAAAAAGTACTTTTGTAAAAATTAAAAACGCCAAATTTAAGTTGGAAATATTTTTACTAAGTCTAAAATGTCTCCAAGAATTTTTATAAATTTTTCTGAAAATTTTAGACTCTATTTATAATTTTCTAAGCATTTATAAATCTTTTTGGCATTTTTGAAAATTAAAAATGAATTTTAAATCCAAAATAACCCCCATCTGACATGTGTAAGGTCCAGATTCAATCCGACCCACCGCTCGATCTAATCTGTGCTGTCCCCTCCACTTACCCCTTCGTTTTGAATCTAATGGCTCTGATCCTCTTGGTGACACGTGGCACTTATCCGGCCGTCCGCCCCTCCCCTTCTCCTCTCTCTCTCGCCGACATGTGGGGCCCGCATGTCAGGCCCTTCTCCCACCTCCCCCTTCTTCTCCAATGCGCCAGCCGCCATTAACGCCAACAACTGAGCTTTAAAAGCTTCGGTTTCTACTCATTTACTTCGGGAGCAACTGCGCATTCACTCGCCGGCCACCCCCGCATTCACACCGCCGATTTTTCTCCTCTTTCACCCCCGTTAAGCCGCCTTTACTCACATTTGCGCCAGCCTTAACTTCGACGAGCTCGCGCCCGGCCGTTACCCTCGCCGCCCCTATATAAACCCCCCGGAGCACTCTCTCCTCACCCCAGCGCCCCGTCCTCCCCTCCTCTTCCTCTCTCGTGCGCCCGAGCTTCCTCAGTGCCGAATCCCCTTCTCACCGACAGACCGAGCTCCGGTGAGCAATTGCCGTTGCCTCGGTCCGTTCCGCGCCTCGCCGACGCCACTATCGTCCTCCCCATGCCCCTACGAACGACCTCCGCCCTTCCGCCGAGCAAAGCCGCCACCGGAGACCTGTCGTCGCCACCGTCCGAGCGCCGCCGCCGCTAGAGCTCGTCGTTGGCCCATTTCTGCACCCCTCAGACCCCACGCCAAGGTGAGCACGACTCCCCACTCCTCCCTCTTGCCGTTGCGCGTCTCGGCCGCCGCCGCTAGGCGCCGGAGCACCGGTGAGCCCGCACGCCTGAGCGCCGCCACATCAGCTCGCACGCACGCGTGGCGCCGCGTGTCTGCCTCATCAACGCATGGCTGCCACCTCCTCCTTCTTGGCCACGTCAGCTGTGGATCGAGTCCACGGTGGACCAAGCCGAACCGTGAACTCAGTCCACCCTGAACCCGGCCCCACTTGTCAATGAAATAACACCTTTTTCAGTATAAAAATAATTCAGCCAGAAAAATAAAATTGATGCTGATGTCATAAATTGAATTTTCAATATAAAAATAATTCTAAAAATCAGACTTTTCTTTTTCTTTAGTTTTAATCTTCCAGGAGCCCGTATTTCTTCATTTTAACTCTGATTTGACCTGTTCAAATTTCTAAATTCTTCTAAAATCCTAAACTATCTATTACTGAACTCATTTTTGAATTTTTGAAGTTTATTTGAATTTTGTTTGAATTTATTTTGGTTCTTCGCGTATAGATTTCGATGAATTCGGAGAGTTTGACTTCGACGATCCGCAGCAGGACTTTGAGCAAGGCAAGTTACACCTTTGATCATGTTGATCCCAGTAATTTATTTATTTATGTTGTTTTTAAAATTATTATGCATGCGTACTTTTATTCAATCTAGTTTAAATTTAATTTAAATTCTAGTTATGCACAATTCCTTGTATATGGCCAAATTTGATATTGAACAATCATACCTTGTCACCATAGAAGAAAACCTAGTTAGTACATTAGTATTAACTGGAATTTTATAGAATTTCTTAGCCATGCTTAGAATGATTTAGGTGGGAAGAATTGTTTCACTCAAAATGATGATTTATAAAATCTATTCTTGACTTTGGTGAGTCAAGAAAGTCTATGAAATTTTGATAAAATCAAATTTATAAAACTTGATTTAGACTTAGGCATTGGTATGGTGGTGGGTGCTTGCTGTCATGCATTGTTGTTTGTTGACACAACGTCGACTGCCAGGCACAAGGGGTATGTGGTTGGGCCTTAGTCAAGTTAAGGACCGGTCTATGAACTATTATTACAAAGTCACACCGTACTACCGCAAGTCTGGTATGGGACAGACCTGACTAAGTAATTTATAAAGTTCCATTTTAGTTTTGCTATAGGCTAACTGTGAGCATGGCGTAAGCCATGAGAAGTCTCATATGGCACAAGAGGGGGCTCCAACATGTGGATTCATGTTGTGGTGAAACCTTAGTGGCGGCATAACTAACTTGGTAATGGAACATTGTAACAGCCTTGTCATGAACTCTCAGCGGCACACCTAAGGTAGTGTGTTAATCGCGTGGCAAAACGAGAGGACATGTCTTGTGGGTAAAGTTGTACACCTCTGCAGAGTAACAAACTATCCTGGATAGCCGTGTCCACGGTCAAGGACATGCTTAGTATGGTTTTTCATGGATTAGACTTTGGTTTTAATAAAATCTAGTTTTATGGAAACTTGTGAGATCTTTTTGGAAAAGATAGTCCGGGTTGGACGTCCGTGGTTAGGTTAATGTTTGGTTGGAGCCTGCACTAATGATATTATTTCAGTTATAAAGTATTACTTTTACATACTGTATTAAAATTCAGCTTTTGTGCAAATAACCATATTATGCCTTCCTTTGTCAACATATATGCATGCATTGACTCTGTTAAATCTCCTAGTGTAACTTGTGGAGTACTTTATGTGCTCACCTTGCTTAATTCTATTGCCAGAGGATGACAGCTTTGATTTCGGTGAGGATTGCGATGAGTAGGCCACGTCTTACAGTCATTCGCCTGTGGGCAGGCAGGATGGGCTATTCCTTTTATTTATCTTCCACTATTTATTTTGTGGTTGGCCATGAGCCCTTTTATTGTAATACTTGGCCATAAGGCCGTACACTTTGCTTTATAATAAAGTGGTGATTATGCATGGTATATATCCCTGTTTTTCCTGTGTGCACTAGTTTTTCCTGGGATAGTGCAATTATCACAGTGGATTTCGGAGTTGTTTCTCCGGGATCCGACAAGACCGCAATACAATGGTACAAACATACACATCGTTGCCTACAGGTGGCCACCTCGGACAAGGCTGGCGTCGTTGTAGTGACAAGCACATATACAACTAGGGTTCACGCAGCAGCATGTTGGGTGGTACGAACTCCCTATGTTGGCGACCTCCTCGTTGCCCCTCTTGTGCTCCATCTGCTGATGAAGGTCATCGTTCTGCTCTTCAAGACTTTCAATCTGTGCCTCCAATCAACGATCCGCTTCCACAACGTATCCACGTACCTCACAACATACCGTTCATGGGGAGGATCAATCCATCACGTGAAGTCACATTTATCCATCTACTAGAAAGGAACATTAACATTGAAACTCTATTAGTAGTACTACAAAATAGACAAGTGCTTACTTGTAGCTCGGAGTATGGGCATCGAAAGAAACGTCGGCCACCATCCATATGGCCTTCTGCCACCTGCACCATCATGTCCTACATGTGTTTGCATTTTAGCCACACTAACTGAGCGCGCCTATTTGGCAACAAGCGGTACGTAATACCGAAGTCCTCCTTTCATTCGAGTAGAAGGTCCCCCTTTGGTGACCCATAATTGACTGGCCTCTTGGCGTCTGTCATGGTGGCTTACTCTATGACTGAGAAGATAGTTGTTCCTACCAACGATGCCTAGTCCATTCATTTTATAGCATAATTGTGGTATCACGGCATCATTCATAACACAGGGCAGCTTTGAGCAGCGAAAGGACTACACACTCCGGCTTTGCGCAATGACATGACCACACAGGCCAGCTTTGCTCATTGACACGACATGATGGTCCAGCTTTTCACAGTGACATGACAGTACGGGCGGGCTTTGAGCAGTGAGAAGACCATACATGCCAACTTTAAGCAGTGAGAAGACCGCACACGCCAGCTTTGTGCAGCGACATGACCACACGGGCCAGCTTTCCTCAGTGACATGACATGATGGTCCAACTTTTCGCAGTGACATGACAGCACGGGCCAGCTTTAAGCAGTGAGAAGATCGCACACGGCAGCTTTAAGCACTGAGAAGACCACAACACCAGCTTTCAATAATAAGAAGACCGCACGAGCCAGCTTTGCACAGTGAGAAGACCAGACGAGACACCTTTGCGCATCGACAAGACCACATGGTCTAACTTTGCGCAGCGACAAAGACTAAAGGGTGCAGCTTTTCACAGTCTGATGACCTGACTGCGCAGTTTCGTGTGCCCAGCATACCACACTTGGTACCTATGCGCAGTGACGCAACCACACGGCCATCTTCATGCCGCCCGCGATGAGAAAGCAAGGGCTGCTGCGGCCTAGGCAGAACAAGCCCAGCGTGCTACGAGGTCAGCTCTCTGCAGTGACGTGACCCGTAGCAACAACACTATCCCGAACGTTCCTACAAAGCATTCGCCGCAACACCCACCAGAGGGGGAGATGCCCCCCTTTGTTGGTGCTGGGACCCATGTAAGTTCTTTAAGTGACTATCCCGACCACTGTCTAGACACCGTGACCTATCGACAGCTAGTAAGGCCCAAGTGCACCGTTTCCCCCCCCCCCCCCAACTTTTTCTCCTTCAAAGTATGCACTAACAAACTCTCCCCTATATTCACAGTCCCTGGAACCCCTATGTGGCAACCACAAATGGATCGATCTTGAAATCCACACAGAGGACCAATGGGCCCTTGACTTCGAGGAGTGGAACGTCGCAAGGTCCTCAGAGATCCAGGAGTAGGAGAGTTGTAAGGACGAGCAAACCCTGCGTACTTACCGATCGTTTTAAGTTCAATCGTTCTTAAAAAAGTTTCACAAATTTTTTTACGCTACAACAACATACAACGCTCATAAACTCTTATTACAAAACCAATGGATTATTTTCCACTCATAATCTCCAAAATTCACAAAATGGATTAAGCTAGAGTGCATCTTGTTTGCAGTCGCCCGATAATTGGGCGACTGTAGTTTCTGTCGCCCAGCCACAGGGCGATAGGCTCTAGTCGCCCAACGGTCGGGCGACTGGAGTCTATTTCTATAAAAAAAATGTTGGCGCGGATATGTTTCTGTTATTTCAAATAAAAATAGATTATTCATAAAAAAAATTCATCTTTTGCCCTGTGATGCACCAGTACACAACATGCAAGCGCTGATACAACATTGTCCAAAAATCACAGATACCGCAATATGGTAACAAGTTACCATACGGTGCTCGCCGCTTACCAACTTACCATATGTTACACTACACATGACCAATACTAAAATGATATCGTGTTGTCTTCTTACAAATTACTGAATTAGGACGGGTTGTTTTGTGTAGAAAAAGAAAGAATAGGGCAGTCTTTCAAACTTGTATTTGATATGTGAAATATTTATACAAAGAGGGAGAGATCAAGACAATGCAGTAGGGTTGGTTATCTAATTGGCTAGTCAAACAAGTGGTTGTTCATAGATCTTTGGGCTTCAATCACAAGGAATAGAGACTTTACAAATAGAAACAGGGGGATTGGGATTCCATTACTGTCATTTTATATGTATATAGTAGATCAATGCTTGAACAAATGTCATCAATCTAACGAGATGGTTATAATTCTGAAATTGGACTTTGGAAAGGCTTTTGATACAGTTGAGCATGATACTATTTTACAAATCTTATGACACAAAGGATTTGATGACAGATGTATAAATCAGATAAGGTTAAGTATGCACTCACGAACCTCTTCTATCCTTTTAAGTGTAGTGCCTGGAAAGTCTTTTTGGTACAAAAGAGGAGGAAAGTCCCTTGTCACTCCTTTTATTCATTCTGGCTGCTGATCACCTATAGTCAGTAGTCAATGAAGCTTTTCACAAAGGACTTTTGGAAATGCCCCTGAGGCTGTCTGTAACATCATTATTTAAAATGTCCGGATTCTAAGTGGATTTCATGTGTAAATCTAGAAGGAAATCCCAAAATTCCAAATCCGAAAATTCAAAATCAAATCTCTCTAAAAAATTTTCCGGGAGGTCACCCATGCTAGAGGTGCTCCCTAGCCAGCTCGCTTAACCTCCAACTCTTGCAAGGTCTGATGGCATGGCTGGTTTCTTTTCTATTCGATTGAACAATTAACCTTTAACCTTTTATATTATTTCTTTCCTTTCCTATTTATCTTCAACAATCTGATGAGCTGCTTCTCTCTCTCTCTCCTCATGTGTTCTTCTCTGTCTAGCCATCCAAAAGCCATGCCATGCAAACTCACACTACTACAGAAAGGCTAATAGTAGACGGCAAATTACAGACGGTTTTGTGAAACCGTCTGTAATGTAAACTATTACAGACGGTTTTAATTTGAAGGCCGTCTGTGGTATTTGTGGCGGGAAAAAGGAGTATCACAGACAGTTCTTACCGCTGAACCGCTCGTGATATGGAATATCACTGAGCGGTTTTTATTAAAAGCGCTGTGATAATTGGGATTATCATGACGGTTTTTATTAAAAACCGTCGTGTTGTGTCGACTATCACAGCGCGGTTGTTGTTAAGAACCGTGCAGGAATGTTCATGAGACGGTTTTCTAAGAACCATTTGTGATGTCCCTTTGTCTGTCATATTCTAGATCGAGGTTAATATACAAGTACACATTGCTTCTAATAACTTAACTACAGAACTACGGAGACAAGAGATCACAAATTAAAGGCAAATTTATTAATTTCAATTAGAGGCAAATTTATTACAAAAGTCGCACAGGTAAAGAGTTTCCCAGATTGTATTCTTTTGGGCCGTAAGCTTCTTCTTCGACTTGGGGACTTGGAGGATCAGTAGCTAAATTCTCGAACGCCGTTAAGATTGCCCTTGTCCTCGGCACTTCCTCCTCCGGCTGGGCAAATGATCGCAGATCCATAATGTCGTAGAGGATAGCATGAAAAGATTCCTCAGAATCTGCCGTATTTGCTTGATCGGCAAGGCTATCCATCAGTCTCTCCAATGTGTGTAGAGCTTTTTCCGCTTTGCGCACATTGTGGAGAAGAACCAGGGTGAGGGATGTTTCCCTTTCTTGAGCGGCAGCGAGACGCCTCCGTCGACGGCGGATGATGAGGTCGAGCTGACGGATGCAAGAAAGTCGGGGAAGGAGAGCAGGGCGTGTGCGGAGAAGCTGCTCCAGATGCAAATTGCTGGCCGCCTGTGTAAGGTTCCGGCCGAACAATTCGTGATGAACAGATGAGAGGAAGGAGATGATCACAGGAATAGTAGAATCCATATTGTACGTACGTAGAAGAGACCTGGATTAGGCGCGCATATTTAATCTTTAGCATCGTATACCCAAACATTAATGATATAGACGTGCTTCGTATAACGATCGAGGGACGTTAATTAGACGATCGAAACACGGCGTTACGGCAATCGAAACACGGCGTTACGCAATGGAAACACGCGCGAAGCATTAATGATATAGACGCTTCGTATAACGATCGAGAGACGTTAATTAGACGATCGAAACACGAAGCATTCTGGCAATGGAAACACGCGCGAAGCGTTGTGGTATGAAGCTTATCACGAGCGGTTTTAATAAAAAACCGTGCAGCGATAACTAATTATCCTGACGGTTTTGAGTTAAAACCATCCGTGATAATGACTAACGCATTTATTGCGCCGCTGCTCGATCGCATCCGTCTTCATTTCGATCGAGATCTAGTTATCGATTATCACGCAGCGGTTTTAATAAAAACCGCTCGTGATAAGTTGGTTATCCTGACGGTTTTGAGTTAAAACCATCCGTGATAATGACTAACGCATTTATTGCATTTTGCTCGAGCACCGCATCGTCTTCATTTCGATCGAGATCTAGTTATCGATTATCACGCACGATTTTAATAAAAACCGTGCAGCGATAAGTTAATTATCGCTGACGGTTTTGAGTTAAAACCATACGTGATAATGACTAACGCATTTATTGCGCAGCTCGGATCGCATCTGTCTTCATTTCGATCCAGATCTAGCCATCGCTGCGCACTTTTTCGCTCGGGAGGAAGCTAGGCGATTTCGAGCCGATTAATTTGGTGGGAAGAGGCGTAGATTGAGCTTTGAATTAAGATTCAGACTTTCTGGTTCTTTGTAGATATGGTTAGTAATGAAATTTATTTTTCTTTAATTGCATTACAATTTAGGTCTAAGTAATCCATGAGTGGTTATTGAAGATGGTTAATTTGCAAAATTGTTGGTTATATAATAGTTATTGTGTTTGCAATATGAATTGAGCTAGCAAATTAAGTCTCAATATAATAAATATGGCGGTATATATGTACTTATAATTAGTTAATCTAGATTTTAATACTAAGTTGTTATATATGTACGTAACATAGGACCAAGTTGGATGTATGCATGAGCCGTGTGAGTGAAGAGTACATTAATGGCGTTTCGCTTTTATAAGAGCCGCGAGGAGGATATGTTGAATAAGGGGTGGAATATATGTGTTGTCCATGCATCGATGCGAGAATTTGAAGATGTTTAAGAACAGAGGCAAATTGAAGCGCACTTGATTCGGAGGGTTTCAAAAGGATTATACATGTTGGACCATCATGGCGAAGTGAATGATCATATGCCGCGGATGACATCGCCGGTGAAGTGAATGATATGCCCCGGATGACATCGCGGTGAAGTGAATGACATGCCGCGGTGATGTCGATTGCGGCTCGGATCGGATAGGTTGCACGATGATAACTGGATCGAGATGCTTCGCGATGTAGAAGAAAACTATGATGAGAGAGAGTATGTTAAATTCCATGGCTTGATGGAGGACTCGAGAAACCTTTGTACACGGGCTGCAAGTACACGAGGTTGTCGGCCATGCTTGAGCTGTTGAAATTGAAGGCAAGCAACGGTTGGTCCGACAAGAGTTTCACAACACTGCTAGGTCTTTTAGCGGACATGCTTCGGAGGGAAATGAGTTGCCTAAAACCACGTATAAAGCCAAGAAGGTTCTTTGTCCGTTGGGAATAGAAGTAGAAAGAATACATGCATGCCCGAACGATTGTATCCTCTACAGTAAAGAGTATGCAAACATGCATGTATGTCGGTGTGTAACGCATCCCGATACAAACATAACAAACAATCGATGATGGCGAGGAACAGAGGCGAAGAAAGGACCTCTGCTAAGGTGGCATGGTATTTTCCTATAATTCCCGTTTGAAAAGGTTTTTGCAAATCCAAAGGAGGCAAAGCTGCTGCGTTGGCACTCGGAGGAGCGCAAGAAGGATGGAATGATAAGACACCTTGCTGATTCCGCGCGGTGGAGAAACATCGATAGGACTTTTGCGAGTTCGGTGCAGAACCAAGGAATATAAGGTTTGGGTGAGTGCAGATGGGATGAATCCTTTCAGTAGCATGAGCGGTGACATAGCACATGGCCCGTGACTCTCTGCATCTATAACATTCCTCCTTGGTTGTGTATGAAGCGAAAGTACATTTCTTTGTCGATACTTATCCAAGGGCCAAAACAACACAGGAATGATATCGATGTGTTCCTAGCACCGTTGGTGGAAGATCTAAAAGTACTGTGGAACGAAGGGGTACAGATATGGGATGCATACAAACGAGATAACTTCACTCTGCACTCCTTATTGTTCTGCACCACAAATGATTATCCTGCCCTTGGTAACCTATCGGGCCATAGTACAAAAGGTGCCAAAGCTTGTACTCAATGTTTAGATGGTACCGAGAGTGTGTGGCTAAGACACTCACGCAAAACTGTCTACATGCGTCACCGCCGGTTCCTTCGGAGGGCTCACCCAACCGCAAGATGAAGAAACAATTTGACGGAGAGAAGGAAGACGGTTCAGCTCCAAGGCATTTAAGGGGACACGAGGTTTATGATATGGTTAAGGATTTAGATGTTGTCCTCGGAAAGGGACGTAAATTGAGGGCTCATGAGAAGAACACCTGGAAGAAGAGATCAATATTTTGGGACTTACCTTATTGGGAGTACCTAGATGTTCAAGATTGCATCGACGTCATGCGTAGAAAAGAATATGTGCGGCGCTTGATTGGTCTCTTACTGAACATCCGTGATAAAATAAAGGGCGGTGTCAACGCACGGCTTGACTTGGTGACATGGACATCAGCCCGAGTTAGCACCGACAAGCATCGATAATGGACGAACGTACCTTCCCCTGCGTGTTACACTCTGCCCAAGGTGAGAAAACAGAATCGTGCGGTGCTTGCATGGTGTCAAAGTTCCGTCCGTTACTCGGCAATGTGAAGAAACTTGTTTCGATGCAAGATTTGAAGTTAAATGGCATGAAGTCTCATGATTGTCATGTCTCGATGACACAGATGCTCCCTATTGCAATTAGAAATATTTTACCGATCAAAGTCCGAGAGACAATCATGAGGCTATATTATTTCTTTAACACAATTGCTCGAGAAGGTCATCGATCCCGAAGGACTAGATGCTCTGCGGGGCGAGGTGGTGATGACTCTATGTCACCTTGAAATGTATTTCCTCCTTCGTTTTTCGATATCATGGTCCATCTCATTGTTCACGTTGTGTGGGAGATAAAAATGTGCGGCCCGTATTCCTCACGTAGCATGTACCCATTTGAGAGGTTCATGAGAATTCTCAAGTCCTACGACGGAATCGTTCTCACGGAGGGCGACATCGTCGAAGGTTATGCAAGCGAAGAGGTTATTGAGTTTTGTGTCGATTATATGGCTTAGATTCAAGCGATAGGTGTCCTCAATCTCGTCATGAGGGGAGGTCAAGGGTCTCGGAACTATCGGAAGGAATGCAATCACTCCAGATATGGACATGTACACTCAAGCCCATTTCACGGTGTTGCAACACATGACTGAAGTCGCGCTTATGTGGACCAGCACAAGGATGTGCTTCGCAATGTAATCCAGAGCGGCGGATGTTTGGATCATGAGATAACACAATCGTTGGTTCAACCAATGGTTGAAGGAGCAAATCGCTAGGAGCTCACCGAGTGAGACGCGACATGGTTGGCAAAAGGGCCGACATTTACAGTTGTGACATGGCAAGGATATGACATAAATGGGTACACATTCTATACGCATCTCGGGATGTCAAGAGCACTAACGAGCAGTGGTGTCCGCATAGATGCATTCAGATGCCGATGGGTCGAGAAACTCGTACTATGGCTTCATAGAAGAGATTTGGGAGCTCGACTATGTGGTTTTCAAGATCCCCTTATTTCGCTGCCGTTGGGTTCATCTCCCACAGGTGAAGGTTGACAAGTACGGTGTCACGACCGTGGACCTCCAACGTGTCGGGTACAAAGACGAACCATTCGTACTCGCCAATCAAGTTGTTCAAGTTTTCTATGTAACCGACCTGGCAAATAAGAAACGCCATGTAGTTCTTCATGGAAAAAGGAGAATTGTCGGAGTGGAGAATGTAGTGGACGAGGAGGAATACAATCAATTTGACGAGTTACCTCCTTTTGGAAATGGCATAAGGGTCGATGATGAACAACGTGACAAAACTAGTGACGTACGCATTGATCATGATGAAGGGCTAATTTTTAAAAGAAATAATTAAGCAAGTACAATAAGAATGTATATGTGAAAATGTGTGACAATTTTGAGATGTATATGTGAAAATGTGTGACAAAATGTATATGTGAAAATGTATATATGTGTATTGGCATTTATGTATATGTGATGTATATGTGTGATGTACATGTGATGGTTGATATGAATGCAGCTGGTTGGTGTTGTATATGAATGCAGTTGTTTGGTGGTGGATATGAATGCAGCTGTGGTTATTGGTGTTGTCTTAATAACTACAAATGCAAAGGCTTAGCAACAGCACGGTTCGAACTTAGAACCGTCAGTGATATCAATATCATGACGGTTCTAAGTTTAAAACCGCTCGTGATAGTATAACTATCACGACGGTTATAAACTTAGAACCGCTCGTGATAGTATAACTATCATGACGGTTATAAACTTAGAACCGCTCGTGATAATATCACTGAGCGGTTCTAAGTTTAGAACCGTCTGTGATAACCTCCCTATATATACCCTCTGGCTAGGGTTTTCCCTGTGTGCTGCGCAGTTATTCGATCTAGATCTAATTAAATCCCGAGCCCGTCGTCGCCTCCGCCTCCCCGAACCCTCGTCGGCCGCCTCCCCGAGCCCCTCGCCGGCCGCCTCCCCCGACCCCGTCGCCGGCCGCCTCCCCCGAGCCCCTCGTCGAGCCTCGCGGTCGCCTCCCCAAGCCCTCGTCGAGCCCTCGCGGCCGCCTCCCAAGCCCCTCGTCGAGCCGTCGCGGCCGCCTCCCCGAGCCCTCGCCGGCCACCTCCCCTCGACACCGTCGCATTGTGAGCACTTTCGTGATGGACTAGGGTTTTGAGTATTGTGAGCGGTTTCGTGATGGACTATGGTTTTGAGCATTGTTTACTGCAGTAGCTTAATTAGTTTGCTATTTGGTACATACTACATTGGTACATTGTTTACTGCAGTAGCTTAATTAGTTTGCTATTTGGTACATATTACATTGGTATATTGTTTACTGCAGTAGCTTAGTTTAATTTGCTATTTGGTACATACTACATTGGTACATTGTTTACTGCAGTTGCTTAATTAGTTTGCTATTTGGTACATATTACATTGGTCAGATACATGGACCATTTGGGTGGAAAGATGAACTGTATCGTCAGGCGCATGACTGCCAATTCGAAGCATAGCATAGCATCCGAGGCACATCCGAGGCCTGCTGTTGTGTCTTGAGGAATGCCACATCTGAAGACCAGCTCTTGGCATTCCTCAAGACACAGCATCAGACCTCGGATGTGCCTCGGATGCTATGCTATGCTTCGAATTGGCAGCATGCGCCTAACGATACAGTTCATCTTTCCACCCAAATGCTCCATGTATCTAGCCAAAAAACAGCAAATGAAGCAAGTGACATACTCTAGTGTTCCTGTTCAATGAACCGGATACACTAGTTTAGGGACTTTGCTATTTGGTTTATAGTATTAGCAACTAAAGTAGGTGCTAAGATAGGCACATCACCCCCTCTACTCCTCTCCTCTCTTCCAATTCAATATGATCACTTTCTCATCTTATCTTAATAGACCCACAAAATGAGCAACATGTCACCCGCGCATTCTTCAACATCATCGCCGGAGGCGTCCGCTCCAACATCAAGACGCCAAGGAAGAGGGCTATCGAAGAAGCATGAGGGCCGACAGACCATCACAGCGGTAAACGCATCTGGGGTCCCTATCCTTCCTCAAAAAGCGGTAAACGCATTCCAAAGCCTGGTCGGAATAGTTGCACGAGAACGAATTGAGATCAGATACAATTCATGGAAGAACGTGCCTGACACTCGGAAACGTGAGCTGTGGACCGAAATTTTGGCATCGTTCGAGTTCCCAGAAGAACACCTACACGCTGTGCAACGACAAACCTACTAAGCGGCGTGCAAAGCATGGAAGAACTTCAAGAGCACGCTTGTCAGGAAATACGTGGAGACGGACGAAACGCCTTTTCATAAATACCCATTCCTGGAACCACAATGGGAAGAGTTCAAGGCGATGAAGACGTCCGAAGATTTCAAAAGTACAAGTACGGCGCACAAGGCCCTCCAGGCAAAAAACACACACCCCCACAGACTTGGCACAGCTGGGTATACGGGTAAAATCCCGCAGTGGAGGAAGGAGGATGACCTGGCAGCTGCACAGGACATCGCTCCGCCGTTTTCCAATATCTCGGATGACCGCGCTCGAAATTGGATTAGAGCAAGGTCATCTACAATGACATCGGGGGACGTCTCCTTTCGAAACCCTGCAGACCAGCAAGTGTCCCAGCGCCTGGTAAGATATCGATAGAACTACGTAGCTTGTAATTACTCCACAACCGCATTTAATATGATGACATTTTGTGCTCTTGCAGAAGAGCCGAGTTTTGAATCTACCAGGATCATTCCAGGAACAAGGGAGAATGATATGCTCTCCGTGTCCTCGGGAAACAAGGAGCACCGGGTCGCACGAGAGGACTTGGGCTTTACGTTCCTTGGAAACATGGTTTCCAAGATGACTCGGATGTATCGGCGTAGGAAGAGAAACAAAGTCGGCGTGATGCAGCTACGAGAAGAGATCAAGGAATCTCTTAGAGGCGAGCTATTAGCTCAGATGGCTGATGTAATCGAGATGAGGTGAGAAGCAGACGAGAAAGTCGCAGCCGCCATCGCCGCTCCGTGCTAGCTAGCCCGCAGAACCATCCGAGTAGCTGCGCGTCCAATCCGACGCAAATCCAGCCAAATTTCCTGTGGACGACATCCGGTAATAATTATTATCTCTCGAATGCTTGCTCCATTGATAGGCCTATTCGAGTAGCTAATTTTGTATCGTTATGTAGGAGCCTACGGCGCGGGCACCAAGTGAGATATAGCTCCATTCCCTTGTACGCTTGGGCGGGGCATATTAAATGCAGTATCGGGGCCATGGTGCGGTCAAGCTTTAGCGCCAGCCGCAAAAGTTAATGTGGATGGTGTGTATGTCAATTTTGAGGTGGTCCCGCCATCAAGCCCCCAACGACGAGATCGCTACTCTAGGACAGGCCATTGGAACATTCATCCGATGGCCCAAATGCGACATCTCACGGAGGCTTCTTCACCGGTGGCGAGGACGGAAGTGCGATGCGAACCACAGCAACATGCTGCGGTGCCATCCCCACGCAGGCGGGCGGCGAGCTACCTGACGGTGCTATCTCCACGGTGCTATTCTCGCGAGCAACTTGCACCGTCAGTACCATTACGATCGACTAGCATAAAGTCGGCCGACAATCGAGGCGATGGCTGTGGCAAATCAAAGACGAAGGATGACGATGATATCCCGTACATGCCATTGGCCCGCAAATTCGTGCTAGGCGAGCCGATGGTATTCCAGGACGAGCTCCTAAAACTAGGACTTGGTTGCCAAACATTCCACGCTTGGTATATGGAACAGTCCAATAAGCCAGAGGCAGAACGGCGCTCAGGTATCACTGTCAAATTCAAGCTGGAATATTTCTTGCACGAAGCTCAGGAATGTGTCTTCGCGGTGACCTTTGATGATATATTTGAACTTTTCACGCTCAACGCTCTCGACGCCTCACTCGTTCGATGCTGGACGCTGTAAGTCTGTACAATCACAGTCTCTGTTCACGTAATACCGATATATGTCACAATTTGTTGCTTTTCTGTGTTATATATAGCTTCATACTGACCGAAGCTAGATCATCGAAATCACGAATTGGTTTCCTTGACCCACGCTTGGTCGCCATTGATACCATCATCGAGGATGCATCCTTCATCGAGGACTATATTACAAAAGCACTGCTGGCTCACCAAGATAAGGAATTTGTTCTTATGCCATACAATGAGGAATTCCATTGGATTTTAATTGTAATTGTACCAAAATGGAACAAGGCTATATACCTTGATTCTCTAAGTAAGAACAAATCCAAGTACACAGCTATCGCCCAAATACTCGATAGGTACGTACATTGTACATTGTACTCTTTCTTTCCTTCCGAATGACTAATCTAACTTTTTCGAATAACGAAGGTCGTTCGCCACATACGTTAAACAAACATGTGACTCGACGACAGGGGCCAAGCCCTTGAAACATGATCGCAAGTTTCGGGTATTCGCTAGCTACATATTAATTAATCATATACAACACATAGTAGTAATGCCACTTGATTTAACACATTCTATTTTTTGCAGTGCCACCAGCAGCAGCCGGGCAACACGTGTGGATACTACGTGTGACACCATATGAGACTACTCCTTGATTCCACCAAGATCACCAATTCTAAGGTTTGTCAATCTTCCCACATTTATTTCATACATGTCAAGTTTTATATATGCGTGCGTTGATATTCCTATCGACAGACTGCGTCCATCTCTACATCTGCATTGAAACAGCCGGATTTTGCAAAAATTCGAGGAGAGTTCATTTGGTTTTTGTGGAGTAAAGTCGTAAGATCAGATGGAGAGTTCCACAGCCCACAATGATTTTTTATTGTAATTCTAAGTGCAAATGCAGTGTAAATCTTTTACAATTGTGTATTTGTTAATGGATATTTTATTTCAATTCAATGAATTGATTTGCGAAATAGATGCTTTATGTTTGTGAAATGAAGTGCCTTGTCAATTGGATGTTTCATGTCTGTGAAATGAATTGAGATGTGAAATGTATCTGAAATGAAATGAGATATGTGAATTGTATATGTTTTATGTCTGTGATTATCGCTTGTTTCAGAGGGCATGGCTAGCATTTCCGAGGCTAGCCTATAAGCGTAAATATATTTAGGGGTTGAAGGAATATCACAGCGGTTTTGAGTAAAAACCGTCGTGATAGATGATAATCGCGAGCGGTTTTACTTAAAAACCGTCTGTGATGATCAGCTATCACAGACGGTTTTGACTCAAAAACCGTCTGTGATAATAAGTATCACAGACGGTTTTTAACTCAAAACCGTCTGTGATTATCAGCTATCACAGATGGGTTTTACTCAAAAATCGTCTGTGATAGCTGATAATCCTGAGCGGTCGAAAACCTTCTGTGATGACCTTCGATTATCACTGACCCATAAATACAGACGATTCACAAAACTGTCTGTGATGACGTTTTCGAACCGTCTGTGATGACCTTTTCTGTAGTAGTGTCATATCAATTTCTTTTTCCACCAAAATAAATTGCATGCAGCAGAGAACATCCCCAATTAATTCAAGCAATTAATTTCCCTTCCGTTGCTCAATGTTTACTTCATCCATTTATGTATTCGTCAGTTTCCAATTCGGAGCCAAAACCGATGTCATTGATTCCTCTTCAATTTTCTCTTCACCCTAGCCCACAAATACAATCCCGTGACTTCTTAGAACCTCTCCACACCTTCCCCAACCTTTCCAAAGCTCTCAAACACTATTGCCGTCATGAGCTCATCTTTCTGAGCGCCGTTCGTTGCTCCGACCTCGCCATCAAATCTTTTGTGTCACTTTGTGTTCCTGGTCTTTGTGAGTTTACATGTCAATTTAATTATATTTTTGTGCAGCCAATCAACAAAATTTGGAGTTCCACCCTGGTTTCGGCGACACCCCCTCTAGTGTCAAATTCGTTGCCTCTAGTGAGTTTTAGACTCATCTTCCAGTCATACCACCATGGCCAACCACCAGTGATTGGTCAAACCGCTTCTGGATACTGGTCTAATCACCCGAGGCTCATTTTCTTCGGTTTTTGGTTTCTCAAATTGTTTGTTTTGCGTTTTTGCGCCATTCGTTGCTCCAACCTCGCCATCTCCCTCTCCGATGAAGCATTATCAAATCTATTGCGTCACTTTGTGTTCCCAATCTTTGTGAGTTTACATGTCAATTTTATTTTATTTTTGTGCAGCCAATCAACAAAATATGGAGTTCCACCCTGTTTGCGGCCACACCCCCTCCAGTGTTAAATTCGTTGCCTCTGGTGAGTTTTAGCTCATGCCATCACCACTACCAGATTTGTCTCATCGTGTTCTACGTGTTGCTCCCCTCATTATCCTTAGAAACCTGCCATAAGTTAGTAGCCATTAACGCCTAGCCATGGCCACGTAGCACACTTTGCATTTTCATTTATCCGGTGAGGCTCTTTTCAATACTTCTACGTCAAAACATGTTCTACCTTCCCATATAACTATGCTACAACATTGCAAAATCTACCTACACAAAACGATCTGAATTCAATTGGAGGACACGACAACAAGCAATAAACATAGATAGCCAAAGTACCATAGCATACCTCCAGGACACAGAGTAATGGTGGAAAGCTGTAACAATGGTGGAAGAGAACGGGGTTGCAGAGGGAAGGAAATGGTGGGATTCCAGGAAGGTAGGGGAGAAAAGGAGGCGAGGAAGAGATCCTCTACTTCTCTATTAATTCTCTCTCCCACCGAAAATGAAGACCAAGGCACCTGACATCACAATAAGATTTTCTATAAAGGCAAGCTAATATGTGTAACATGATAGTAAGATTTTCTATGATGGCAAGCTAATATGTGTACTTGCCTAGAAAAATTGATAGGTGAACTATTTTCCAAATTCTTGCAAATGCTAACTAATACTAACTCAAAGACTATGTGAGAAGATCCAACTTATGTCATGATGAACCATTGTTATTTTGAAGAAATGAAAATTTAGATTTTGCAATATTGCAATTTTCAAAGCAGTTGTCGGACTTACCGATCTAACTGACCAGAGGTGACAGTCAGATCAATCGGCCCTAATGGTCTGACCAACCACCACCAGCGGTTAGACCCGCCAAGGCTTGCAGTCTGACTGGCAAGGCTAGGTGCTTCAGCTGTATTTTGATTTTTTTTAGGAATTGAGTCATGGAATTATTTGGTTTGACCTAGGTCAGTGTATATGTGTTGCATGATGCATGTTTTAGCTAATATTGGTCAAGTTATGAAAAACTTATGCCCAAAAATGATTTCTTAGTCTTTGGACGTGCAGGGTCGCTTAGAGTCAACCATGGTCAATGACGAAGATCAAAGCTACGTTCTTGGAGGACTTAAGACCCAGAACGATCAAGAATACCAGGTAAAATCGCTGAGCTCAAGCATGGAACGAGAAAGGCCAGAAATATTGAACGAAAATTTGAGCAACAGGTTGCACTATATAGCTTGGTCAGTCCAAGTGAGGCATGGTCTGGTACAACCGGAATAGGAGGGATATGTCGATGCGTGGTAAGCTAGTGGTGTATCCACATGTGACAAGCATGGCGATTGCTTGCATGGGAGGATGAAGCTGGGTCAAGAAATGATATTTTGGTAAGTTGACCAAACTATCGAAAATTACCTTGGATCAAAACCGTAGTACTTCGGAAAATAGTTTAGGTTAAGGAGAAGCTAAGAAGATCAATTTAGATCAAAGATTAAGAATTTAACAAATTCAGGCTTATGTACTTTGAAAAGAGTGCATAAATGTAATGTGTGAGTAAAACTTGTGTTGTGTGGGGTTAACGAGTTTTTCCTATATGTGTCAAGTAGATAGTATTCATTAGGGTTAAATGTGGCCAGTTGCCTATCTATTTAACGAGTTGGGATGGAGACTTGTTTGTTAACTATGCCAGCTTTTCTCATTGAAGTCAAGTGTTATAGGGTTAGTGGTTTGAGAAGTGTTAGTACTATGGTGTGCTCTCTTGTCATTCAGATGGAGTGGTTGTAAAAGCTTCATTCTCAAGTAGTAATATATCAATTTTATTCATCTCTCATGAATTCCACTTGGTTTGGTTGATTTGCTCTTGATTTAGTTGGTTTTGATCTTCTCTTTTCCATTCTTGATATTGCTGGATGCTAAGGACGAGTAAATGATGGAGATATATCATGGAAATCAATCCCCATCTATATAAGCATTAGGTATGATAAGTTCATGAAGTTGCTCGGTTTTACTTAGATTTTACTTCTCTGGGTGATTTTTTGACCGAGTGTTTTTGCCTTAAATCTTTGAAAGTTCTTGCTTACTGTGACATGTGAAAATACATCTAGAAATAACTTGGTCATTATTCACCTACGAGTAAGTAATATTCATCATTTTCGGTTTTTGCCTAATTTTGGTGTGATCTTGCTTGATTATGAGAAATGTCAAAACTTTGTAATGGATTCTTGCAATCCTTGATTAGAATATGTTTCTGAAACCTTAAGCAAGGTGTATGCAAAATTTCGTATCATCTGGACTTATATTTTTAGAGTTACACCAAACATTGTATCAGGTTGGGCTGAAAATCTTTGTTCTCGAAAAGAGGCCATTCATACCGGACTCATCTTCCGGTCATACCATCATGGCCGACCGCCAGTGATTGGTCAGACCGCTTCTGGCTACCGGTCTAATCGCCTAAGGCTCGTTTTATTCGGTTTCTGGTTTCTTGAGTTGTTTGTTTTGTGTTTTGGCTTGCAATCCTATTTTAATAGCTCAGTAGCTATTTAAATAAAGAATCAATGAATATTTAGAGAAAAATTTAAAAACACTATTATCTTAGTGTTGTCATTCCGGTCCTACGCTAACCAAAATTTTGACACAAACCTGAAGATGAAAAGCAACGGGGAGATTATGGGTGCAATTGGTCATGGGTTCAGATTTTCATTTTGGCACAGGTTACAGCATTTCCCCACTTTCGCTCCAAAACGGCACGCGTCTGCGACGTGTTCAACGCCTCAGCTCCACACGCCAACCGGGGCGACCTTCGGCCACCGCATCACCCACCTTTCCCCCCCACAAAATCCGCCATCCAGCCCCATCCATCGGCCGCGCAGATCATTCCTCCGCCCGCGCGCCTCCGACCCCGTCCACCTCAACTCCATTCCATGCCACTGCGACCAAGTCCACCTCCCACCTCCTCCACCAAAACCATGGCACCTGCCACTGCCAAGAAACCAAACCCCGCATAGCCCCGCGCGCGCGCGCGCACACGAACACATGGCCGTGCCGTGCCCGCCGCGGCGCCCCATCTCGGCGCCGTGCTTCCTCATCTGCTTCCTCCTCGGCTTCGTCGCCGGCCTCTTCCCCTTCGCGCACCGCCACCTCCACCTCGACCTCGACCTCCCGCTCCCTCCCCCTCCAACGGCCGTCAGGGAGCCGTCGAAGAACCCTTCGCCACCGCCCCCGCCGCCGCACACGCCGACGGCGGTAGAACGGAAGCTGCTCCTGGTCGTGACGACGACCCGCGCCCGCCCGCTCCAGGCGTACTACCTGCGCCGGCTCGCGCACACCCTCCGCCTCGTGCCGTCGCCGCTGCTCTGGCTCGTCGTCGAGGCCGGCGCCGCCACGCGCGAGACCGCCGCCCTGCTCCGTAACTGCGGGGTCATGTATCGCCACCTATCCTCCCCCGCCCCCGACGCGCCCCAGGACCCCCGGCGCTGGGGCCGGAGACAGGCTCCCCCGATGGACAGCCGCGTGCGCCAGCGGAACGAGGCGCTCGATCACATCGAGCATCACCGCCTCCACGGCATCGTCTACTTCGCCGACGAGGACAACGTGTATTCCCTTGACCTCTTCCACCATCTTCGTCACATAAGGTATAACAATTATGACTTAACAATTCTCACAATTTAGCATTTGTTGGAGTTCCTGACTGAAATTCTAGTCAATTTGGTTTGTGTACTATTCTTTATTGGAAACCCGGAACTCATTGATGTCGATTGGTGAACAATCCTGTGGTTTAGGAGTTTCGGCACCTGGCCGGTTGCAATGCTAGCAGTAGGGAAGAGTAAGACGATACTAGAAGGGCCGGTGTGTAACAGAAGCCAGGTGGTGGGATGGCACACGAACGAGAAGAGCAAGAGGCTGCGCAGGTTCCATGTGGATATGTCCGGGTTTGCTTTCAACAGCAGTATGCTTTGGGACGCCAAGAAGAGGGCTCATCAGGCCTGGAATTACATCCGGCAGATGGATACGGTCAAGGAGGGGTTTCAAGTAAGCTGCTTCTGTCCCTATTCATTGTTTTCATAGTTATAAGTTTCATTTATGCTCATACTATAATCGGTTAATTTTGGCAACTAATGCAGCCATATTAATTAGCATGGATTATGGTCTGCTCAGCGCAGCATGCCCCAAAACCAGATCCTGATTGTACTGCTCATCATGTTGCATTCATTTTTTGTTGCCTACTTTTTCTTAGCTAAACAATACAAGGCACATAAAGTTTTTCGGCCATAAACTGTACAGTAATCAGAATATAACATGTCTCTGAATTTTGTGTAAATCAGAACAGTAACAGATACTTTTGACCCTGCCCTTAACCTGTACATTGCTTTGAATTCATAGTGTACCATCTAACATTGACTGTTGGTGGTTGCATAAAATTGTGACTAGCAGTCTTGGACTGACTGTGCTTGTGGAAGTGCATTTAAAAACCAAATCGTGGCTCTAAGTTTGCCATTTTACTCAATTTGAGCGTTGCCTTGACATGAAGTGACTTAGCTAAACAATGGAAGTAATTATGAAGCTTTACTATTGTAGGAGGTACATCAAGCATGTCTATCTGAATTTTGTATTAATTGTACTCAAAGATGCCTCTCATTGACTTCAATAAATGGCCTTTTTCTTTCGTCTTTGATAGATAACCGCCTGATTGCCTCTTCCATCTTACAGCTGCCAAGTTTTTTGAGTGAATTAATATGGCATTGTTCTGCACATTATCTTCTATTACAAGGAGAGGGAACTGAACACAACTTGCTTTTGTTCTACATCATTGATTCTTCTAGCTTATTCTCAAGCTGTCTATCTGTCGACAGTCCTATTGTGCCAGTCACATTTTTGCACAAAAATCTTCAAGTTTTTTTAGAAAATTGCAACACATATATATATTTGCCTTCATTTTCCCCCATTATGTATTATGCATAGCTTGATACTCTACCTGGAAAATATCCTCGCCCTTGTGGGAGATGTATCCAATACCAAGCAATCAAAATTAATACAGCATAACAATTTCAATGTCTTTCCTGTACATTGTTATTCTGAAGTTGACCATATTTCGACCTTTAGTGCAATTATATTTTGTTTGCTGATCTGATCGCAATGAAAAATTGAAAATCCTTACAGGAGACGACATTTATAGAGCAGCTTGTAGAAGATGAAACTCATATGGAGGGCATACCACCGGGTTGTTCAAAAATCATGAATTTTCATGTTCATCTGGAAGACAAAGATCTTGTATATCCAAAGGGGTGGCAGATCACACATAACCTGGATGTAGTTATTCCTCTAAACCAGGAAATAAAGCACACAGTATAGCTCCTCATTCACCTTGCAGGTATGAACTTAGATCATTTAGATAGTTTTTCTGTTGTCTTGATCTCAAAAGAGCTACTGTGTTATGGAAATGCCATTTCATATGTTAGGGCCTGTTCTTTTCGGTTGCGGCTTATGGCTTTTGGCTGAAATTTTTGAATTTTGGCTGTTTACGGTACAGATTACGGAGAGACAGATATCCACTTGTAATTTTTGTCGGTACAGATGTTGGGTTTTTAACGTGTAGATCGTTTAACTTGTAGATTCCGTCTTGAGAAAATACTCTGTTTGAAAGTTAGGTACTGTAGCAAAAGACAAAAACCGCCGGCTTGTGAGGTAAAGAACATGCCCTTAATGTTGTGCAGTTTAGCTATCATTCTTATATCTCTTCATGATTTACACAAGAATTAGTTGAATTTCCCGCACAACTGCGCAGCTAGCTACTACAATATACATGCTTTTATTTGAAAATAGACTTGTATTTAGTATACAACTATAACACTTATGATTGAGAATAGAGTTGTATTTGTTATACAACTATAACAGTTCTAATATATTTCTGATTAATTTGCATTGTTATAATTTGGACCCACCACAATCGACGGTGTAGATCTTTATATTTTGTCATTGATTAACATGGTAATTTCTATCCTCTCAAAGTCTTTTTCTATCGTTTTGATAATATAATAGATAAGAGTATGTTTGTGAGCAAGTAGTTTGCAGACAAGTGCAGAGAATTCTAGCAAGATTTGAGACTAAAATGATTATTGCTTCATTCTGTTGCATAGTTGTCAGTGCTCTTCACTGTGTTCCGTTTGCACGTAGTGTTGTTTCCATTGTTTCTTGTGCCCTTCATCTTTCTGAATTGCTTTTAATTCAACACTTAATTTTTTTATTCTGACCATTTGTATCGTAGTTTTACCCTTAACTACTACTTCATTTGCCTAAAGCAGATAACCTTCAGTTACGTCCACAAGGAAGAATGTATTTCAAATCATAATACTTGAAAATACATGCTTTACTTCTCCCGCTTTAAGCAAACATACGCCAGCGAGCTTATAGAAATGGAAGTGTTTCCTTTGGCATTTAACGTCGGACAAAGTCGACGATGACCCTTGTGTATTAGGTGTACATACTACATACAAAGAAAATTTGACTTCTGATGGCAATTTTGTCTGTTCTAAGCAATTATGTTGTCTGTCTGCGTGCCTTTATGTTGTTGCTATGCTGTTCGTTGCAATGTTGCATTTTGCTGAGCATTTTTTATGTTTGTCTAAACGCCGCGGTAACAATCTTTCAGTCCCGCTGAAAGTGCATGTAATCTCCACACCATGTGTTCTTGTGTTACTCCGAAGAACGTACACCATCAGCTACTTTCGCAAAAAGGAGGAAAGCAAAAGTATATGTGGATCTATTCTATCCCCGGTACTCATGTCTACCACTACCATATTGGAACATCCCAAATTTCGGATGTTCGAAAATGTAAAAAATTTAAAACTTTTTTGTTGCAACTGTTGGCATTCGAATTTTTTTCTAAAACTTTATTTGGGTTTTACAATTTGTCGTGCTCTGCAAATTAATACCAGAGAATAATCCCTAAATACAAATAACAATCATGCAAATTAATAACAGAGAATAATCTCCAAATACAAATAACAATCATGATAATAAAAGAACAGAAAATTTCAAATAATGAAATGTGAAATTAAAATATGAAAACTTAAATTCAAATTTAATTCATTAAATCAAAACTTGATTTAAAGTGGAGATCCGAGAGGAGATTTTAACCTGGAAGTTTAATTTGAAAACAATAGATGGCGGCAATGAAATTTGGATTCAAATTTAAATTTTAAAACCAAATCAAAAGGCAAATACAATTTGCAAACAAAATCTAAAATCAAGTTGGGCTTAGCCCATTTCCCCTCGGCCGACCAGCCTCTTCTTTCCTTCCTTCGCACTATCCCTTGCTGCCTGGCCAACCAGCCACCACACCTATGCCGTGCACACGGTGCATGACCGAGCAGCGCCCGAGCCACACACGCCTCATGCTCGCGCCGTTCTGCATCGCACCAGGCGCACATGCGCCCAAGCTACTAAGCCTGCATTGCACCTAAGGTGACCACAAATTTTGACCGCCGTGCACCACGCCGACAAAGCACCTGTGCGTGCCCATGCCCTGCTCCCATCGCGTCACCTCGCCATCACCTCCACTGTGATGCCCACGCCCTGCCATAGCCACCTCATCACGCAAGTCATGACCTGTAACACCCTGATTTAACAAAAACCTAAAATATCATCTGTAACTACTATAGCTACCGATTTTAACAAATAAACAAATAATTCCAATAGCTAAGCTTGAATAATAAACATTCAACAACATACTAATAATCAATGTCAGCAAAACCTTATATCATAAATCAGATTTAAGACGAACCAATTAATTGCCAATATGAGTCATAAATAAGCCTAAATTTAAAACATAACAAATAGCAATGTAACAAACTGTAAGGAATTAAGGAAAATCACAAATTATCTAATTATTACAATAAAAATTATTAATTTGTTCACGACCATAAATGATAAATTATTAGGTGGAGTGAAGAGTGACAAAAGTGTAATTGTTCACCCAATGCATGTTGCTTTCAACATCCACCTAAAAACAACAAATAAGTATGAGTGAGTTCGCGACTCAGTAAGTACATAATAAAACAATAAAAACAACAGCATACTCAATTCACTTATCAATTTTCACAATTCTCTTTTCTTATACCAACTTTTTTTAGTACAATGCAATGCTCACTCATGTCTTTTTCTATAGCTTATACCTGTATAGAGGGTACACCCGTCAATATTATCCTTTACCTCCATTTCGTAGAGGTGTCTTCCTAAGTTGGTATTTTTCTCCACTCCCATGGAGGTTCTTACCCTTATAGGTCTTATTCAAGAGCACGCCATATTAATCAAATAACTTTACTCATAGCTATTTGACTTTCTCACTGCCCTGGCTCATAATGCATATGTTATGTCATAAATGCAATCCTCCATAATTTTAACACTTATCACCTTTATCATCAAATTAATATCACACTGAATAAAATATAATTAAATATTACATGATATAATTAAATTAACAATAATGAACAATTATCAACCATCAACTATGATTTTATTATGCACTTGCCTTTCTAGTTGTGTGGTCGATTTGATTAGAAGTTGATAACACACCTGATGCTATTTCTCATACAATAATTACCTATTCTCAAACAAGCCACAGAAATACAAAATAACACTTAATTAATAACGCTCCTACACGCTCCCTAAATCCACCACTTTCTCCTTTACCGGACAGCCATCTTTGCTATCCTGGTACTAAAAAAAACATAACTTCTAACTAATAAATCCTATCATAGCAAAAATTACCAATATAGAACGCACGCAAAATTTTCTATAACTTTCTAGTTGATCAAATGTCCAAATTAATCATCTAAACCCCCGTTGTTAACCCGGAAGATAGATCTATCACTTTCTGGATAACGGAATTAATAATTTCATACATTTTAATCTACACATACAAATATATTGAACTATGATATTTTCAGAAACTACATGAAATTCAATTCTACTAATAAATCAGTCAAATTAATAATTTCCCATGGCAGCATCCAGTAGTAACCCGGTTCCGGACAACAGTCTTACAAAATTCATAACTTATGTTCTACTCATCTGAAAATCATATTCTTGGATTCCCTGGAATCCTTAAGAAGTTACCTACACTTTTCATGTAGACCAAATCCTCAAGTTATTCCATCTTCTATTTTTAATCTATAGATTAATATGTCTTGCAAGCAGATGACAATTTACCAGACAACAGGTTTACAAAATTCATAACTCAAAATCTACTCACTAATCATCATAAATAAAAGTTCTACAGAAAACTTCCAAAATCCTCCACAGCTTTTTGGTAGATGAGATTCTCAGATCATGACCATATGACATTAGAATTTACAGTAGAACAATATAGCATATTAAACTGATCTACAATTCAATTTCCCACAGCGAACACTTGTTATCTCTCTAATTCGGTTTCTAATATCTAATTAGATAAATAACACGGAAGGGGAAAAATCATACCATTACCTACGAGACAAAATCTCATATCAAGAACTCTTTCTCACTTCTTCTCACTTCTTATCCCTAATCCCTTCCCTGATTTCCTGCCGGTTCGCTTACTCCCTCAGGTCCTTCGGCCAAGTCGCCGTGCCACCCGGGCCAGCTGTTGCCAAAGGCCTGGAGTGGCCGCCGCCGCCCCCCGGCACACGGCACTAGCTTGCAATGACCTCCACCGACAGCCACGAGCAAGCACGATAGTCGCGGGCAAACGCGCAGTCGGGTGCGGAAAACGTGCTTCCCGCGTAGCGACTGACCTAGCTGGCGAGGACATGACGTCAATGTGTGGATGAGCACGCGCGACGACGATGGCTGCTGGCGCTAGTGGCGAAGGATCGATGGCACGATGTGCGGGGCGCGCTGGTGAAAAAAGCGACGGCGCACATACTGAATTGAAAAAACTACGGCTGTGTTCCCTCTCCTACACATCCTCTATTTAACACGAGATCCTAATACCATTTCAATCCCCATACGATTCGCTCTAGAAAACCAATCTTTCTAAAATTTCATACATCCACTTTTACACGTGGCTTTTTTTCCTTTAATTAGCACAGGTTCTCATGAGGCATTTTCTAGAATATTACATTATACACCTCTTAACATAATTTGACCTCGAATTCTACACCTCACGACTCTAACTAGTAAATAGAATAGAACTGAAAATCAAATGACACACATATTTAAGACGAACAACTTTAGATACTTATCATGCATGTGAGACTTCAGCTCCAAAGTTGCTTCCCATTCTGTTTGATGCGTCCAAAGCACTTTGACACACTTCAATGTCTTGTGCTTCAGAACTCACTCTGACTACCCAAGAATCCGCACAGGCCGGGGCTCGAAGGTATTGTCTTACTCAATAGTCAATGACTTTAGCGGTATCTCATGCTCTGGATCTCTCGGATACTTCCTCAATATATAGACATGGAATATATTGTGCACACCACATATAGACTCAAAAAGGTCCAAGTGATAAGACAACTTTTCAATTCGTGTCACAATTAGGAACGGTTCAACATATCTTGGGCTAATTTTCCTTTTGGTACCGAACCACACAATGCCTTTAATGGGAGACTCTCAAGAGCACCTGATCCCCCATCACAACTCGAATTCCCGCCTCCTCACATCAGCAGTCAGCTCTGAGCGCCAAGCAGATTCTACCTAATCTCTGCCACTCGGTTAACAGTCTGCTAAACCCAGTCGGGACCACCAACAACATCCCAATACAACAGAGACCTACACCTTCGTCCATACAGAACCTAAAATGATTAGCTCGAATACAAACATGACAGCTATTGTTGTTGGCGAACTCTACTAATGCCAAGTGATTCTCCCAACTCCCCTTCTATGACAAGACACAGGACCTAAGTATGTTCTCTAGTGTCTGAATAGTGCGCTCAGACTGGCCATCTATCTAAGGGTGAAACGCGGTGCTAAGATGAGCACTCTGCAAGCTCTCCCACAATTTAGAAACAAACTTTGCATCCCGATCTGAAATAATAGTCTTAGGCACACTGTAACCGCACTATCTCTCGCATATAAATAGGAGCCAAATCGCTCATCATATTTATCATGCAAATGGGTATAAAGTGCATGGACTTGCTAATCCATCCACCACAGTCCAAATAGCATCCTTCCTCCACTATGTGCGAGGTAATCCAAGCACAAAGTTCATAGAGATATCATCACACGGCCACATCGGAACCTCCAAGGGCTGCAATAATCCTGCTAGATGTTTATGTTCTGCCTTGACTTGCTGACAAACACCATAGAAAGCCACATACTGAGCAAATATCCACCCTCATCCTTTTACACCATAAATTCTTCTTCAAATCTCGATACATCTTGGTCTCACTAGAATGTACAGTGTATGGTGTACGATGAGCTTCCTTTAGAATATCATTCTAGAATAACAAACTCAAGAAGCAAGCGAGTCTTAGCCTGAATGGTGCCCGCAAAGCATAGAGATATCCATGCACTCAAAAACAGTAACAAGACAACTCAGAATAGGGGGTGTCACCTTGTGACTAAATGCATCTGCTACTACATTTGCCTTGCCTGGATGGCACTGGATAGTGAGATCACAGCCCTTTATCAATTCAAATCACCTTCGCTGCCTTAGGTTTAGATCTTTCTGGGTGAACATATACTTAAGACTCTTGTGAGCAGTGAAAATATCACAAGTCTTACCATACGGATAATGACGCCAAATCTTTAGAGTAAAGACCACTACGACAAGCTTTAAATCATGGATAGGATAATTCTGCTCATGTTTCTTCAACTGTCTCAACGTATAAACAATCATCTTGCCATCTAGCATAAGCGCACAACCAAACCCAACTTTAGAAGCATCAGAATAGACCGTAAAGTGCTCCCCCAGTTCAGGGAGAGTAAGAATAGGAACAATCACCAACTTCTCCTTGAAAGTACATAAGTTGCACTTCCAATCATCTGTCTACTGGAATTTCACACTTTTCTGCGTTACCTGTGACATCAGCTTAGCAATTATAGAGAAATCGTCCACAAAGCATCAATAATATCCTGCTAAGCCAAGAAAACTCCATACTTCCTTGACATTGGATGGTCTCTTCCAGTCCACCACTGAAGAGATCTTACTAGGATCAACAAAAATGCCTTTTCGGTTGATCACATAACCCAAAAAGCCTATTTTTGAGATCCAGAACTCACATTTCTTCAATTTGGCATAAAATTGATTTTCCCTCAAGGTTTAAAGAACAAGCCTCAAATATTGTTCATACTCTTCCTCAGACTTGTAATAAATCAGAATGCTATCAATGAACACCACAATGCAGCATGTTGTTCATTGTCTCCATAAAAATAGCAGGATATTAGTTAGTCCAAAAGACATAACTTTATACTCATAGTGCCCATGCCTGATGGAGAAAGCCATCTTTTCAATATCCTGCTCTTGCACACGGACATGATTATACATGGACTAAAGGTCAATGTTAGGGAACTCCTTGACTCCCTTCAATTGATCAAACAAATCCTCAATACGGGGCAAATAATATTTATTCTTGATAGTCACCTAATGGAGAGCGTGATAATCAACACACATACGCCAACCCCCATCCTTCTTCTCTACGAAGAGGAAAGGCGCTCCCCATGGTAACACACTGCACCGGATCATCCCTTTGGAGAGCAAATCATCCAACTGCTTCTTCAACTCATCCTAGAAAGGTAGAGTCAAACGATAAGGAGATAAGAAAATAGGCTATATACTAGGAACAAGATCAATCCAAAATTCCACATTCTACTCTAGAGGCATTCTTGGAAGTTCTATAAGAAACACATCGAGATAATCACACACCACTTGGATCTCCTCAATGCGCAAAGAAGAACTTGGCTTCACGATAAGAGATCAAAATAACCCAATCCTTGATGCATGTTGGCTAGGAAACAGACTAGCCAACACAAAGAGAGAATCTGACGGTGCACTACCCTGAAAGACCAACTCCTCTCCGAACAGAGCTTGCAAAGTCACAGTCTTCTACAAATAATAGATCTTAGCACGATAATTGAATAACCAGTCCATGCTGAGGATAAAATCAAATGGTGCTAGCTGAATCACCATCAGATTGGCAATGAAGTCCTCAACATCAATGGTGACAAAACAGCCCAGATAAATTATGGAACTAAAGATGAGCCCCCTGGAGAACTGATTAGAACTAACTGAGAAATCTGTTGCATACCTAAGTTCGCTCTCCTAGCAAACTCTAGGGAGACAAATGAATAGGTAGCTCAAGAATAAAAAAGAACAAAGGCCTCATGAGAATTCACAAAGTGAAGTACTTGTCACACGTTAGGATGACCTACTGTCTCAAATGTAGGCGTAGCATATACTCTAGATGGCACCGGGGCGAAGGAAGCCCCGACACTCATCATCATAATCATCATATAATGCCCATTTGACATGCATCCAAAGGTGCGCGACTAAGTGATTACCACAATGCCTTTACAATGTGTCAACCAAACTAGACTCTACCCACTAAGGTTTTACCGCTAAAGGGTTCTATCCACCCAGTCAGATGCCCCCTCTTGCACCATGTGGGACAATTGTCTCCATACGATACCCACTCATATCACTGGAGGATTCTAAGCTAAGCCAATGCAAATTAATTAACCAAGTCACACCCATTTAGACTTGTGGTTGTACTGTAGCGCTCAGCTTGGACAATCACAAGTGTTGGTCCTTAATTAACTTGGGCACCACAGTTACAATACATGTTCTCGTGCTCAATCTGCACCAATCCGATCTTACCATATGGCCAAGTCTAAATTAGTTTTATCATTTTATTTTAATTTTAAAAACAACAGCAATACCTATTGCCACCAAGTTACTAGAATGAAATGATTCAAGCATATGGTATTAATTTTCCACACTTGAGATTATAATAACCGAGTAGCTTGTCTAAGTAGTTATGTCATTTGTAGAATTATCAAATCATATTATAATCTCAATATCGAGACAAGGGAATCCTAAGGTGATAAAGGTACTGGGATTTCAACATTAAATGAGGAATAACCATGTCGGAATAACTAATGACCTTAAGACAAGTTATCGTTTTATGTGAAACAGAAATGCATTTAAATTTGAAATATTAAAATAATTTTCATAAAAATGGGTACAAAATGATCGAATGAGACTTGCATTCATTGACATTGGCAGGGAAATCTTGTTGCTGGTCGAGAATTTCTTCAACGACGTTGGGTTCTATGCGCAAAATGAGAAATACAAATAAAATCAACAAAATATAAAATATATAATGGAAGAAAGATTAGGATTTTATATGAATTTAGAAACTCAAATCAATGGATTCAGAGTTTGGATGATGGAGAACGGGCGATTAGAAGATCGAACGGAATAGAAATTCCGAAAAATTCACAAACGAGGGAATAATCCTCGGAATATTCTTTTTGCTGGTTTTTGGGAATTAGAGAGAGTACATCTGTTGGGCCCAAGCAGTCATAGTCTCTACCCAATGCATGTCACCTTCAACGTTCACTTAAAGATAACAAATAAGTAAGGGTGAATTTACGACTCAGCAAGTATATAATGAAACAATGGAAACAACAACATACTCAATTTACTTATCAATTTCCACTATTCTCTTTTCTCATACCAACTTCTTTTAGTGCAATACAATGCTAATGCTCATGTCTCCTTCTAAATCTTATACCGGTATAGCGAATGGTACACTCGTTGATGTCACCCTCTGCCTCTGTCTCGTGGATGTGCCTACCTAAGTAGGTCTTTTTCTCCACTCTCATGGAGGAGCATACCTTTGTAGGTCTTACTTAAGAGCACACCAGATTTGTCAAATTGGTATACTCATAGCTATTTGACTTTCTCACCGTCCTAGCTCGTAACGTATATATCATGTCATGAATGCAATCTTCTATCATTTTACTACATATCACCATTATCATCAAATTAATATCAAACCAAACAAAAGATGATTAAATATTGCTGCATAATTAATTCAACAACAATGAACAATTGTCAATCATCTACTATCATTTTATTATACACTTGCCTTTCTAGTTATGGCGATCGGTTTGATTAGAAGCTGACAACACACCCGACGCTATTCCTCTTACAACAATTAATCATTCTCAATACAAGCCACAATAATATAAAATAACACTTAATCGACAGCATTCTTACACGCTCTCCAAATTCACCACTTCTCTCTTTACCGGATAGCCATCCCTATGTCTTGATACTAAAAATATCATAACTTCCAACTCATAAATCCTATCACCTTACCATTCTAGAACGCACACATAATTTTATACAACTTCCTAGTTGATCAAATGTCTAGATTAAATCCTCTAAACCCCATTGTTAATCTAGAAGACAGATCTTTCATCTTCTGGACAACAGAATTAATAATTTCATATCTTTTAATCTACACATGTAAATATATTGAACTATAACATTTTCAGAAACTAAATAAAATTATCTACCACTTTATAGTTATGTCCAAAATTTAATTCTACCACTAAATCAGTGATATCAATAATTTCCCATGACTGCATCTAGCAGTAACCTGGTTCTGGATATCAGTCTCCCAAAATTCATAACTTATGTTCTACTCATTCGTAAATCATCTTATTGGATTCTCTGGAATCCTTACGAAGTTACCTACACTTTTCATGCAGACCAAATCTCCAAATTATACCATCTTCTATTTTTAATCTACAGATTATTACATGCTACCAATAGATGACAATTTACCAGATGGCAGATTTACAAAATTTATAACTCAAAATCTACTCATTCATCATGAATAAAAATTCTACAAAAAGCTATCAAAATCCTCCATAACTTTTTAGTAGATGAGATTTTCAAATTATGAGCATACGACATCCAAAATTTACAGTGAAACAATATGACAGGTTAAACTGATCTACTATTCAATTCCCCTAATAAACTCTTGCTCTCTCTCTCTAACCCGGTTTCTAATCTCTAATTAAATAAATAACACAGAAGGGGCAAACAATATCATTACCTACCACACGAAATCCCAGGTCAAGAATTCTTTCTCACTCTTCCCTTCTTTTCCCTAGTCCCTTCCCTGATTTCCCGTTGCTTCGCTCCCTCCCTCAGGTCCTCTGGCCATGTCACCGTGCCACCAGGGCCAGCTGTCGCTGAATTCCTGGGGTGGCCATCCTCCCACACACGTGTGCACATTCCCTGGCATGAGTCCCGACGCAAGCTTGCAATGACCTCCACCGACAGCCACGGGCAGACGCGGCCGTCGCAAGCGAACGCGCGGCCAGGCGTAGGAAAGCGCAGTTCCCGTGTAGCGAGTGACGTGGCTGGCGAGGGCATGACGTCGATGGATGAGCACGTGCGATGATGTTGGCTGTTGGCGCTAGCGGCAAAGGATCGACGGCACGATGTTCGAGGCGCATTGGTGAAAAAAAGCAACGGCGCATAGAAGTATAGAACGAATAGGAAAAACCATGGCCGGGTCCCTCTCTCACACATTCCCTATTTAACTTCATGAGGTTCTAATCCAATACATCCCTTTTTCATATACTATTTTTCCTTAAATTATGCGTAAGTACTCAAGAGGGTATTTTTGGGAATATTACATGACCATAGGCTCCGTTGAAGCAATGCCAATGCTATCCCATGCACTGTAGCCCGGTCATCGTCAATAGTGCGCCACATACATGACCATAGGCTCCGTTGAAGCAATACCAATGCTATCCCATGCACTATAGCCCGGTCGTCGTCAATAGTGTGCCACAGTGTCCTCCCAAAGCTATAAATAGCTCCCTTAGACTTGCCTTGCCCCCTTGCACCTCTCCTTCCTTCTTCTTCAAGCTCGGCTTGAGCTCCAGTTGGCCACGCCCGCGCGCTAGCCACCGCTTGCCCTCGACGTTCTGACTGCTTCGACGAATGTTTTCCAAAATTGATCGTGTCCCTCCAGCTAACGTTGCCACCCCCACCACCATTTCTCATTCGGAGCTCCTCCCCTCTGATTTCTCCCTCTGGCAGCACTTCTACGATGGCTTCTACCTTCCCCAATAGCCCAATCGAGCCCTCCCTTGCCCCAACTTGCCGCCACCACAGAGCTACCCCGCACTGCCATCAGCCTCCGCCTTTATGCCACCTCAGCTCTTCCCAGCCACGCCATACTGTTGGTAAGTTGCATACACCTATCTTGAGCTCATGCTACCTTTGATTCTTCCCATCACACTCCGGCACCACCTCTCCCCTTTCTCCTCCCCATGTCCGGCCACCTAGACCACTGCCAACTGCCCTTAGCTCCACCTCGGGGATCAATGCCACCTCCCATAGCTTGCTTGCCCTCCCTATGACCCATTTTGTCGATCACCTACATCCCTTTGGCTGCTTCTCGCCAGCGACACCGCTGCCTGGCCAAGCACAACTGTTCCCCTACCATGCTCTGTTTTGGGCGCTATAGTGTCACCTCTGTTTCTAGTTGTCACTCTGTTTATGACCAGTTGGCCCAGTACTATTCATAACCCCACATGTCAGTGTCCATTCCCATTTCCAATTAGGAAATAATTCATGGAAATCAAAATAATTAAATAGAATTCAAATTGCATGCAAGTTATTTTATTTGAAATTATTAAATTGCATGCTTTACTTTATTATGCAAATTATATTCGCATTAACTCATAGCTAATTTTGTATAGGTAATTGCTTAATTACTCCTCACTTCTTGACTTTAGACATAAACCTTGTTACCCTAGAATTAATGGTAAACATACTAGATATAAGTTCGTATCTAAGCGTCATGCTTAGTCTTGCTTAGATACTCGAGGGTATTAATTTGCCCTGACATCATTTCAAACATGAAAATCTGGTTTGGGCAGTCATTGATGGAAGGTGATTGGTATATTGTAACTTGATTATTTTACACTCGCAAAAAACCCTCAGCTTGGTTAAATATCTAAGCGGATGATAAGAGAGGCTGGTGAAATGGATGCATGAGAATGTGTGGGTTGTGGTAGAACTGCTAGGTAACTTTAAGGACCAAATCTTGTAACCCCTTTATAATGTATAATAGTGTAACCACAAGTCTATAATGGGTACAACCTAACTAACTAATTTGCATCAACCCAATGTGGGTTGTGCTATCCAATGGGATATGGGCAAGTGAGTCGAGGAAAGGCCTTTGACATGATGGCGTAAGAGGGGCTTCTGGAGAGGGTGGTGGGGCCCATAACGGTGGAAACCTTAGCGGATGTGACCTCGTTGTAAAGGCCTTGTGGCGACCTTCTTAATTTGCATATCTAAGAAAACATGTGAAATATAACAAGTTGGTTGTCTCTTGTGGGTAAAGTGTGCAATATCTGCAGAGTGAAAACTGTTTGAACAACCGTGACTATGTTCATGGGCGAACATGGAAACCTACTCGAGTTAGTTCTATTTATAAAATAAACTTTAGGGTTGAGATGAAAAATATCGAGTTGATAAAGTGCTAGATTGTGTTGCCTTTGGTGGTGGGACCTAGTGATAATAATGGGCAGATGTAACACTGAAAAACTAGCATATGATGTGGGTAGCTATGTATCGATGGACGTGACTTACACTACTATTATTGTATTCTTTCACACACTTTAGAAAATTTGTTTTAGTTAAAATTGCTAAGTCTCGAGAATTTGTATATCTGTATCTTAAAACGGTGCCGTTTTCACAAATAAAAGAATCTTAAGCCCCCTTTGTTCAGCCTTTTATTTAGTATTACTGCATTTTGTGTGGTGGCTTACTGAGTACCTTTGTACTCACTATTGCTCAATTACTATTATTTAGTAAGTAAGAAGGAGAAAATCAAGCCCCGCGGTTATATAAAAGAGTTAACAAGACTATAAGATGAGAAAGCCAAGAACTAGCTCGCGAGCCCTAATCGGTTGCCTGTGAGCATATTCTAAGAGCCTCACTTGTGTGAAGTTTTTGTTTCAACTGCTTCTCTTTAAATGTTTTAACCTAATCAACCTATGTGTAAGTGTACTATTGTATTAGTTATGCTTCCGCCAGATATATATTTGATGTTCAGTAATGTATCTGTGAGCACTATCCACTGATTCAAGGAGTAATGCGGTAGAATCACAGAGGATTAGGGGTGCAAATAGTATGTGTTAATCCCAACTGATCTGGTAGGTACCAATACGGGAAGGTAATTTAGTATCCAGTACCGAATCCGGTCTATACCAGATAGTTGTTGCCGAATATGGTAGTGAAAATAGGAGAGCTAAAATTTGACAGAATAGCGTCGGTAAACGGTAAACTAGATACTATCCGACTGGATATCTAATAAGCATGTTAGTATCCCAATTGGCCCAGCCCATCAACTATCATTGACACCAACTGACCTAATTTTACTCAAGTCCTAACCTAACTCCAAAATCTAGCCACTCTAACTAGTCGCCACCAATCCTCCCCGCTTGTGTTAAACTTGCGTATGAATTTATTAGTTTTCGAACGTATGCATGAATTTGTTGCTTATGTAAAACTTGTGTTGTGTCGGTTGTCGTATTTAAGTAATCTAGATGAATTTATTGCTGGTTGAAGGCTTAAAGTGACGGTGGTATAATTCAATGTATATTTCTTTATGTATATACATATTATCCAGCTATATTATCCGTTTCTTATCCGAAATCATCATGTATACATCCCAATGGTACTGTATTCAAAACTCTAAATACTTTGAAGTCGTATTTGTATTTAGCCTTATCGTATCCGACTCCGACCATTTTAACCAAAAAAAAGAAAACTGGCAATCTAGTCATCAGACTACTTGCAAGCTTTTCCTGATTAAAGCAGTGATAATAGAGTACAGGTACATCAAACTTGTCGCTACCCCAGCAAAATAGCTCTCTTAGATTGCGTAGCCATGAAGGATTAATCTAAATAGCATGAAATAGCCAAAGGAATCACAAAATGATTGCAACAAGCAAACTGACATATCACGAAAAGGCATAGTTTGTACCAGCAAGTAGCATGGTATGCATCAAGCAACTAAAATTTTTAACGACAATAAGCACCACAGGCACAAAATTCCTCATCCCAACTCAAATGGCTGAAGTCACAGCGAACTCCATTATATCACTTGATGACAACTCCCCTGAACATCCAAGTTACTCTTGAGTCATAATATGAAGTGATTCCAACATTTGATCAATTTAACACAATGATGCCTCATCAAGTCAATTCTAGTCATCTAGTGTTTTAAATATGAAAAATCAAACCAATATAGAACGTATACTCTTGGTTGACCAAACAGAAGTAGGTATATATGGCATGCCATAAACTAGAATAGGTGATGTATTAGTTCTATCTAGATTTCTAGCAAAGATATTCAATATCATACTGTGCTAAACTTGAGGCCAGCTATGCTACCGTAGAAAACCATATATCGAACCTATACTAAAAAAATTTGCACAGCCAAGCATGAAAATTCAGAACTCAAAAGAGAGAACCAAAAAATTGAACTATTGGTCCTATTCTTGTTGAGTCACTATATTTTTTCCTAGGATGGTATTAGCAAGACAAAAAACTTCAAAGCAAAATTGTGCACCAAATCTTGTAGATGTCAGAGACTCAGGAGAGGGAGAGAGAGAGAGAGAGAGCAATGCAAGTTGTTGCTGTTCTTATTGTGAGTCAGAAAAATTACTAATCCATAATAATATGTTAACCAAACATAAGGATCAGGATCCATCCTAAATTAACAGCAAACACCTAAGCTTACACATTGCTATCTAGCAGGGCAATTGATTTGGGCATCAAAATTCGTGATAGAATTCAGAAAGTTGGATGCAAATATAATACTTCGAAGCGCACGAAATCATAGTCGACAAACTAATGCAAATATAATGCTTCCAAGCGCACCAAATCATAGTCGACAAACTAACATCTTCAATCAGCAATCAGCTCATTACCAAACATGGATGGAACAAGTACCACAGGATGACTAGATATGTAAGCGTCGCTGTTATTAGTCCACAACCGAGTTGATTTCGAATCCCCTTTACTCACTGGGCAACAACCATACTCTTTACTGTCTCACAACTAAGAAGCAGCTGCAGAGCCAGAAGCGGCCGGCGCGTCTGCAGGGGCGGCTTCATCATCCTTGTGCTTCACCATGCCCGAATCGACCAGAATCGGAACCTCCGCCGCGAGCCATGGCGCGAGCCCGAGGCACAGCGCGTGCGCGATCCCAAACCTTGGGCAGTTCTTCGCCCACAAAGGCTTGAAGTGCACGGTGAGGCAGATCTTCCCTCCCCGGTACATCTGCATCCATCCACACCAACGGCAATCACAATCCAAGAAAACAATCCAGATACAAGGAATTCAAGAATCCAAGCAAACAAAAATATGTTACAATCCATGGAAAGGTACGGGACCTTATGGGTCTTGCCGTCGAGGGTGGGGAGCTCGATCTCGGGGGCGACCTGAGGGTAGGCGACGGGGATATCGAACTGGAGGGGAAACTCGTAGCGGCGGAGGTTGTGGACGTACCAGCAGGTGCCCTCCCAGCGGGTGCCCTCCGGGTTGGCGGCGGAGATGCGGAACCAGTCGTTGTCCTTGGACTTGTTCACCGACGTGTAGGCGATGAGCGCGCGGTACTCCTCCTTGAGCCGCTGCCGCCATGCCTCGCCGTCCCTCGGCCCCGCCCGCGTCGACAGCAGCGGGATCTCGCCCACCACGCTCTTCGTACCCTTGTCCCACCCCTCCATCGATGCCGCCGCTCTTCTTCTCCCTTTCTTGATTTGCTCTGCTCCGTGCCCGCACTCACCTGCGACGAATTCTTGGACAGCTTGTTTCTCACGCGGTGGGCTCGTGGCCGAAGAAGGGTGGGTTCACATCTCCTTCGTGTGCGGTGTTTCATCAAAATCAACGGTTCCAATGAAGACACGACATACTTGGGGCCGCATGTCCATTTGATTTCTAGCAGCATAATCATAATATGTTTTGGGGCGCAATATAGTCATTTCGCGTCGGTGAAGAATTAGAAATTGCTGCAGAGTGCAAAGTGAAAATATAAGTGATATTTCGTGGATGATTCAACCTTTAGGTATTGCTTGATTAGACTAAAATAAACTGATCTATGGCTAAAATTGTATTGTATCTGATTGAAATTATATTGTAGTTGATGGTGACTTATCTGACGTAACTAAATTTAAAAAAATAAACATGGAAAAAACAGATCAATCTACCATAAACAATGCAAATGAATACGAAAAAAGAACCGGTAAAAAAGCTTAAAAAACAAAAAAAAACAAAATTTATAAATAACGAAAAACAAACCAGAAACAAAAAAATTGAACCGAAATAAACACAATCTTAAGTGGTCACTCTTGACGATTGTCCACACCTGGCCCATCAAGGAGTCATAGGCCTTTACATTGGGACATGGCTTCCTTCTTGGCAAGAGCTCGATGCGACGTTTGACACGGCCCCGAAGTGAGGATCCATTTTTATCCACTCCCTAGCACACTTAGAGCATCTCCAACAATCCCCCTAAATCTCCCCCTAAATTAAATTATTGGAAAATTGTGTAAAAAGTCTTCTCCAACAACTCCCCTAAACACCCCTCTATTTCTATTCCCCCCCAAAACTCTCCCAAAACTTAGGTAGAAACAGGGAACTTTCAGGGGTCCCCTTTCCTATTAAGATATATTTAGGGAGCTGTTGGAGGAGGGGACTAAAATAGGTTAACAAATTTTTTGGGCTGCCCCTAAAAGGTGTCTTTTGGGGTGAGTTTTTAGGGGGATTGTTGGAGATGCTCTTAGCTTGCCCGTAGATATTTTTGCATAAAACTTGTCGTTCATCTCCAATATCACAAAGCATTGCATTTTTACTTAATAATTGGCGTCAAAATAGTTCCGATTGATCCATTTGTGGATCGGTTTTTTTTTTATCATTGAACCCTCTGATTTGACTCAAAGTTGTTCCCGGCTAATTTTTACACTAGCTTGCTAAACAACTATAGAAAACCATCCAATGGCCAATTGCGAATAGAAAAACTACTTGATCATAAGGGAACAAGATCACAAGAAGGCAGCGAATTGAGTTTCACACCTCAATTTGTAGATTTAAAGTCAGATGTCTCTTAATCTCTACTAATATAAAATAGAAACTTTCTCGTCATCCTACTCGCTGTCTCGCTCTAATGATTCTTCCACCTTATCGAAAAAACCAAGCCAAGAAAAGCCAAAAATAGGAAAAACCAAAAAGCCCCCCGACAAAACTCTAAACAGATAAGATACATTGTAAACCACAGACTAGTCCAAACGGAAAGATGCGGTCAAGCTCGGGAGCATATACACCCGTTATCCGTGCCGTACATATTCATTGGGATTTGCGTCCGAGATCAACTGTTGTTTTTCTTCTACGCAAAGAAAGCCAACAAGCATCGATAACTAACAGCATGATAAACCTACTATTCGTAGCCTAGCGGAAGCACTGCTCGAAGACGATCCGTCTGGCGAGGAGTAATGTCATACGGTGGGTTTTTTTTCGTTTATGGCTTGTACATCTTTTCTATTGTTTTTTAAAATGATTTATTATAATAGTTTTTTTAAAACAGTTTATCGATTATTGATATTCGGTTTGTTCGTACGAATACTTACGCTATAGCCAAAATCTATCAGCCATAGCTGAAAAGAACCTATTCATAGCTGGCTGGCCGCATGGCTAAAAGGAGTCTCGGTTCATATTAGATATGTTAATTGTTGGATATGTGAGCAATATTTAAATTCCAAATTTTTCTATGAGACAAATGCATTAAAGGACTAATGATACAATTAATGGATCAACAGTAGGCAACTCATTGTACTTCAGAAATTCCACGAGAAAAGTATTATAACATAGTTGATCGATCATACGAATGACTTACAGTTGGACTTGATAGAGAAAAGGAAAGCAGTGTAGGCTAGATGCAATGCAGAACATAGATGAAGCAGTGAAATGAGTACTCGCGCAAATGTGCGCTGCATAGAAACCATATTGCCACCCCGTGTAGGTGTTCTCTGGAGCAACGGCTCGAAAATGCTGCTCACCCTCCTTAGTAGTAACCGACGGCATTTAAACTAATTAACCACTAGTATCTGATGTTTAGATCGCATTTAAATAAAATAAACGAGAGTGATAATAAATAATTTAATAAAATAAGTGGTGGATTTAATGTGCCAAGAGACGTGTTATGATACGGCACGATCGCTCGTTGCAAGTCATAAGTCATGTGATTTTTCAAGTGAAAATATACAAATATGCATACGTGTGCGTGTGCGTATTTAGCCAAAGTCTTCCTTATGCCATATGTCACATGTTTTAAGGAATGGTAAGCACTCTACCTTATAAATTGCTTTCGCTCTATTTAGCTAGGCAATATGATACTAAACTAGAGGTAACCAAATAGACCATGCCAGCTGGGTCGGCCCAAAACATGGTATTGTTGACCCGGCCCACAACATAAATAGGATGGGCTAACATGACATGATGCATTGTGCCGTGCTTAGGTCACCATTCTAGCCTACCATGTTAGCCTAGCACAACACGAGCACAGGCCATTAGTCACTACATAAACAGACACGATAGTGGCCCATGTAGCCTGTTAGGTATGGTCCAACACAAACACAGCCCATTAGGTATGGTGCAAATAGACAAAAATAGGCATGTTTAGCCCTTTAGGCATGGTGCAAATAGACAAAAATAGGCATGTTTAGCTCATTAGGCATGATAGCGGCCCATTAAGCATGTTTTGCCTAGTAGGCACGGCCTACTTGGCATTGTTTCAGCCTATTAGGCATGGTAACGATCGAATTTTAGAATATTCTAGCCGTTTATAGCCTTGAGGGAGCTTAAAATACGAAAAATATCAAAAATCTCTTTGTCAAGGTTTTCTTGACTTGAATTTTTACTTGATAAAGTTTTTAATAAGCCAACCATTTAAACATTACAAAAGCTCATTATTACATTTGGAATATTTCTGTTTTATAGGTATATCAGTATATAATTCATTTCTACAATTTACTTTTTATTTACTGAATTCTTTAATATTTTGGAATTATTGCAATTTTTTGAAATTTTTGGATAAAAAATGAGCTAGATGGGCCTCCTTGGTCCATCGGGCTAAAGGGCCCGCGCCAATATGATGCGACCTATGAGCTCAGTGGGCCATACTTGGGTCTGTGGCTGATCCCACGAGCAAACACAACATAGCCCATCTTGACTAACTGGCTAAGTGGGCCATGCATAAATGGGCCATGCCGCAATGGGACCATACCGTGCCACCTATTTGGCCACCACTATATTAAACCATACATGCTTTAAAATTTCTGAAGGAAATAAACCTTAATCCATGGGCCAATTTTCAACAGTTTCCTGCTGCTATGCATGGAAGAAGCGTGTATATATGTAGTTCCCTATTATGGTTGTAGCATTGAACTAGGCCTAGCTTTGCAGCGATTGAAGCAAGGTTCGTGTGTGTGGGAAAATGTGGCGAGAAGTGCTCCAAGAGGTGCAGTCAAGTCCGAGACACATTTGGCAAAACCGAGTCAGGGCAAGCCAGTTTGGGTGGGTGTAAAACAGGAATTTTGCAAGTTAGTTTGGGTGAAATCTCTACTACTTAAAAAGAGGAGTTGGTGGCTCATACGTTCTCTCTTTTCCCTCTCTCCCCCTTCTAAAAAATGATTGTGGAAACCTTCTATTGGAATAGATTAGGGGTGTGTTTGGTTCGTGGATGGAGGTTGTATCGTATATCCTGACTGAGTGGATGCAGGCTGAGTGGAATCGTATTTCAGAAAAAGAAGATGTTTGGAGAGGTTGTATGAGTGGATGCAAAAAAACTGAGATGTTGTTTGGTTGCCTATATGAGCGGATGCAGTCTACCAAACCTGAGAGGTTGACACATGGAACCGCATAAGATACACTGCATCAACCCATCCAGGATGGCCAGTGAAGCTCATTTTGAGCGTATCCATCCATCCAGGATGAGGGCGTATTTTTGCATCCGCTCATGCAGGCTGCATCCACTCATACAGGCAACCAAACAGGCTCTTTCTCAGATTATACGGATCCATCCAGCTAGGACGAAGGAGATTCAGGCAACCAAACACACCCTAGATCTCCTTCTCCCCCTTCCCTCCCCACCCCTCACCTTCGCCACCTCATCCCCACCCCGCACGCCTCCTCCTCCTTACCACCCCACACCGCGGCCATGTCCTACCCCTTCCCTCCCCTCCCCACCCCTCACCTCTGCTACCTCATATCCCCTCCACATCCGCAGCCACGATGGCACGGACCACATCACGATGCCAGATACACTGTCAGCCACAGTCGGCAAACTACAGCGCCTCATCACGGCACGCACCACCGTGTTTAGCCCACTTGAGTGCCTCCCCCTTGACCCAACCCTCCTCCTGCCCACTCAAATCGAAACTAAAATTTAAATTTTAACTCAAATCGAGAATCAAACAACCGCATCTAAATAATTGAATTGAAAATTCAACTTTTGAATTTTAATATCATGCAAAATTAGAAACAAGTGAATCCTAATGTGAATTAAAATTTAAATTCAAAATCCAAATTCTAAAATTATGTTTAAGCATTTCTCTCTTCTTCTTTTCCTTCATTTTCTTCTCTTTATTACACGCGGGGCCCACTTTTCTTTCCTCTCTCCTTCTCCTCCCTCCCACTCCCTTTCTCTGCCCAGCGGGCCTGGCTCCCGCCTCGCTTTCTTCTTTCTTTTCTTCTCCCTCCGTTCGCTCAGCAGAGCCGAAGCCCCGATTCACCACGCCTCGCCCACTTCGTCGCCTGCGTCTCATCACCATTCCTCGCAAGCTCCGTCGGTCGCTGCCTGCCTCGCCCACACTGTTGACGACTGTCACAGTGTCGCCGTCGCGTCACCCTGGTTAGCTCTCTGGGAAAGTCGCCGTCGCCTATAGTTTTGCTACCCGACACGTATCCACCTCGGTTGAAGCATTGCCAACTGCACTGTCGTACCACTGTATAGTCACACCCATACTCTGACCACCATCTTGTCTCGAACACTATAGCAGCACTGCCGCCCTGCTGTGGATACGACCTGCCAATGGCTCCCCTATCGCCCGCCACTTTTCCATGGCTATAAAAGCTCGCCCTCACGTCCGGCAGCTTCGCCACACTTCGCTCCGTCTTCCACTCGAGGTAATCGGTCTCCCGTGCACCGTAGCTCACCGGCGACGCCTTCTTCCCCAAATCCATTGATTGGCGCCGCCGTAGTTCGATTCCTCCTCACCGAAGCACCTCTGGAGCACCACGACGCCGTTCCCCTCCTCGACCAGACCTCCCGTTGCCTGCATTTCGCCCGCACCGTGCGCCTCCTCCGCCCGTCGCCGTTGCACGCTGCTAGCTCGTCACTGCCGTTCCTGAGCCACGCCGACACCCGAGGTAGACTCCCAAGCTTGTCTAGATGCTCCCCTCCTGTTTAATTGAACTCCGGTGCCGTGCGCCACCGTAGACACCATTCCCCTATTCCGCCGCCACCCACGGTCATCGCCGGCCAATGCCCGGTCGAATTTGCCAGCGAAACTCCGTCTTTGGGTAGGCACGGGCGTGAGCAACCCATTTTGGGGGGGGGGGTGCTCAGCTCCGACCGCCGTCTCCCCGCCAGCGGTGAGCTTGCCGAGCATCGGCCGGAGGAAGACGATGCAACTTGTTGAAGCCCAGTCCCACGACTACGAGTACCGGGTACTCGTTACAACCACACAGTCGGGCTTACGACCATGTAGTCATTTACAACCACACAGTCAGGCTTACGACCATGTAGTCTAGTCGGGCTTACGACCGTGAAGTCGTTTACGACCACACAGTTGGGCTTACGACCGTGAAGTCGTTTACGACCACACAGTCGGGCTTACAACCATGAAGTCGTTTACAACCACACAGTCAGGCTTACGACCATGTAGTCGTTTATGTCCACACAGTCGGGCTTACGACCATGAAGTCATTTACGACCACACAGTCGGGCTTACGACTATGAAGTCGTTCACAACCACACAGTCGGGCTTACGACTATGAAGTCGTTTACAACCACACAGTCGGGTTTATGACTATGAAGTCATTTACGACCACACTGTCGAGCTTACGACTATGAAGTCGTTTACGACTACTCGAAGCTATGACCATGTTGTCGTCAGTAGCCACGTGATTAAAACCAGTTAAGACAGAGTTAATGCTAATGATGGGTAATTAATACTGATGATGAGTATTTAATAACAAATGGTTCACTGACATGTGGGCCCTGCCGTCTAAACTAAACAGTAACCGGTCCCACTTGTCATGGGAACAGAGAAAAGAAAATAAAAATAAAAGAAAATTTTAAAACCTGTTGTGGGCCTCACCTGTCAGATACTCAGATTTTAATTAATTTTCGAATTTATTTAAACTGAGAACTTGAATTTTTTGTACGGATAATCCAATTTTTATTCAACAATACATAAATATACCCGCGGGAAAATCTATTACAAAAATAGGCTTCAGGCGCCCGCCCATTGGGCAACTTCCACTTTTCGCCCAACCGGGTGGCGACAAAATTTCTGTCGCTAAACGACCGAGCGATTGCAATCAGTCGCTTTCCTATTGGGCGACTACCATGCAGTCGCCCAATGGATGAGCGACTAAAAGTTCAGTCGCCCAATGGATGGGCGACTAAAAGTGCTGTCGCCCAATGGAGGGGCGACTTTACTCAGTCCCTGTGATTTTGTAGAGTTTTGTGAATTTTGTAGTTTTAAACTAGAAAAAAATTTGGTATAGTTGTAATAAAAGTTTATGTTTATTGCATGTTGTAGGGGCATTAAAACTTTTGGAAAATTTTGTTAAGAACATTTACTGTAGAACGTTTGATATATACATTGGTAAGTGATATTTTTATGTTTCTGAGAATTAGTTTATTAGTTTACGAAGAGAACTGGTATGTTAATATTGTTAAATGACTTGCTATCTGAATTATTGAATGCGAACAGACGAGATAATAACCTTATGTGAATAGAAATAAACTTCATAATACAGTTGGGAAATAACCTTATCCGCATACATTTTTATTACATGCATAACATATAGCATGATATGCGACTAACCAACCCAACTGCTCGTACCACCTACTGTGTGGACCGGGGCCACTTTCCCTTCCTTGTCCGCTCGGCGTTGAACTCCTCCGCGGCCTCTTTTGCCTTAGCCGTAATTTCCCTCTTTCTCTCGCGTTCCCTCTCGCGAGCCTCCCACTCCCTACGGGTGCACGCTTCGAGATGAGCTTGCGTCTCGCGTTGTATACGCAGGGTGTGCTCGTTCTTGCGGCGCTCCTCCTCCAGCAACTCATTCTCCTTTGTGACATTCCACTCCTCGAAGTCGAGGGTCCATTGGTCCGCAGGGTGGATCTCAAGATCGATCCATTTGCGGTAGGCACATAGGGGCTCCGGAGACTGTAAATAAAAGAGAGATATTGTTTGTGCGTGTTGTGAAGGAGAAAAGGTAGGGGAAAATGTTGCATGTGGTCGCTACCGGCTGCCGATAGGATGCGGTGTCAAAACGGCGGTTGGGGTAGTCACTGGAGTAGTTTGCGCAACCCCAGTAACGCATACCTAGACTGATGCGGTGCTTAGACTTGAAGAACTTGCACACGTCCCCGCACCAACAAAGGGGAGGTGTCTCCCCCTCAGGTGGTAGTTGTGACGAACGCTCGGTGGGGACGTCTGGGATGGGGTTGTTGCTACGCGGGCGCTCTTTGGGGGGACCTTTCATCGTAGCACGATGGGCTTGTTCTACCCGGGCCTGTATAGCCCTTATTTTCTCATCGCGGGCGGCATCGTGGGCGGCAGCTGACCGTGCTATGTCACGGGTCTCCTCCCAATCCTTCACCATCTTGTCCCATTGCTTCTTCTTGCCTTTGTCCATCCCGGTGGGGTGAGGGAAACGCGGTGTAGTATGGGGTTTGGATGTGCAATGTTTACTGGGAAATGGAATGCACACCAATTTATAGGGTCCGTTTTCTCTCTACTCCTATGTGTAAAGCTGGTCCGCGTGGTCGTAGCAGTGAGCAAAGCTGCCCTGTTTTGTCATCTCACTGAGCAAAGCTGACCTCTTTTTGTCATGTCATATCACTGAGCAAAGCTGACCTCTTTTGTCATGTGTGTGCAGAAAGCAGCCCTGTTTTGTCATCTCTCTGCGCAAAGTTGTCCTCTCTTGTCATCTCACTGAGCAAAGCTACCCTCTCTTGTCATGTCACTGCGCAAAGATGCCCTCTTTTGTCATCTCATTGAGCAAAGCTGCCCTCTCTTGCCATGTCACTGCACAAAGCTGCCCTCTTTTGATCTATATTGTCGTGATTTAAATTCTTGGTTGTAGTACTTCCATATGTTCTGTATGTGCAATGTATGTGTTGTTCTCCATGTGGGTGCTATCGCATTTTAACAAACAGCAAATACATCTACTAAGTAAGCAATACTAAGCTACCAGCACAACACCAACTACATTACAGAAAAGGGATGTAACATGCAAGTTTTACAAATGGTACATGAAATTTAGCATGCATTGCAACTACTGATCAGGACATGCATTGCATCGTCTAGCTGTCTGCCCCTCCTGACCGTATCGCCCACAACGTGCACCAGATGTTCCAGCTTGTGATTCGTCCATGTCATTTCTAATACGTCGGCTCTGTCATCGACCCTTCCCACGCTTCATCATGTTAATATCCGGAACCCAGGTCCTCGCTGAAATGTCCAAAGTGACGAAGTTTCCCACCACTCTGTACCCCCGGAGCTCCCCACACCAAGCTTGCAAAATTCTCTCCTTGAAAAAGTACTCGGACATGAAGTTGGAAGGATCCATGCCCACGGTCTCGCATGCAGCGAGGACACGAGAGCATGGCTTGTGTAACAACTTAAGCTTGTGCATGTGCAACTAGGTTCGTTTGCATGATCTCCAAGGCATACCTCGTGTGTAATAAGTGAACGAGATGTCCCAAATCCGGCTCTGTCACGGAGTATCACCTCGAAACGGTGCTCCCTGTTGCCCATGACATGCACTGTGTGCAATTGACCCTTCTGTGCCTTCGTCTCCATGTACGCAGTAATTTTTGACGAATACAGGGCTCCGGGATTAGCCGCATTAAGTGCGGCACTCGCGTGCCTCTCCCTAATGTCAAATAACATTGTACAACACTAAACTACACTTTCCATACTAAAAACAGTGCTAATATTTCTATACTACAAAATGTTCGTTACTACAAAATGTATACTACAACTTCTTGACACTAATATTTCCATACTAAAATTGTACTACATTTTCAAAATCTATAATTTTTACTAACACCAACATTTCATCTAAATAATAGTGCAAATACAACATAATCAAAAAAAAACCTGGATCCAAATGGATGGAATATCTTCTCCTCTTTCTTCGTCCCTCACCTCCTCCTCCAACCCTGTCCTCCTCTCCTTCTCTTCTCCCCTCCTGTTCTTCCCCTCCTCCCTCTCTTCTACCCCTCCTTTTCTTCCCCTTCCTCCTCTCCTCTTCTTCTCTCGCACAATGAGTGCCCCTTCCTCCTCTCCTCTTCTTCTCTCGCACAATGAGTGCCTCTTCTTCCTCTTCTCTTCTTCTTTCTTCTGTGTGCGCAGAATGAGTAAAAGTGGTAGGTGGTACTGTGCGGCCGAGCTAATAAAGTACCCCCCTGTCGCCTTACCGTTGGGCGACTGGAATTCCAGTCGCCCAACGTACAACGACAACATTAAGTCGCCCAACCGTACAGCGATACCATTGATTCGCTCAACGGTTGCCACATTCCCAAAATGTCGCCACCCGGTTGGGCGAAAAGTGGAAGTCGCCCAATGGGCGGGCGACTGAACCCTATTTTTGTAGTAAATTTTCCCGCGGGTATATTTATGTATTTTCGAATAAAAAATGGATTATCCATACAAAAAATTCCTGAGAACTTCATAAGGGCATAACTTATTCATTTTAACTCCAAATTGAGTGAAACAAATTTCTAAATTCATTCAAAATCAATATCTATACAATGGAACCAAAACCATAATTTTTGGAGCTCATTTGAATTTTTGTGAGAATTTATTCAGTTTACTTATTTTTATCTAAATTTTCACGCAACATAAAAATAGCATACGAGGCTCAGGAGGAAGAGGCTGAGACCGAAACAACTTTTGATGATCAAGACCAAGCCAACTGTGACCAAGGAGAGTCAATACTTTGATCATGTTGGACTTACATTTTCTGCAAATTAATTCTATTTTAAATAGAAAATTGCATGCTGTTATTTTATGTATAAATTTATGTTGAATTTCAGATTCTAGTTATATGCCCATTAATGATCTTGCTAGTATTACACTCATTTTGGACACTTGAATATCTAAGCCTTGTCACCTTAGTGAAATTTATAATGGTACGACTTTCGAAAATAAGTCCTAGAGTCATATGGGGTAGATGAGAGTCAGTCTGAGCCATAGTTGTCTCTATATCTTTCTATGCTTTAAGGACTACCTGTTCTGATTTTCTTGCCAGCTTCTCGATCTTATTGCTCTGGTTCAGGGGGAGTTCATTTGGGAGCTTCTGGAGCTTAATCTTGACATAACTCAACTTGAACTAAAAGTTGCATCACATATTCAGGGGGAGCTGGATTTCTTGCATATCATTCTGCATTGTAAATAACTACATTGAGCCTTGATTATTATCCTGTTATGACATGTTTACAATGCTTTACACCTTGCCATGACTTGTGCTTATTTGCTAGATTTATCATGACTTCATATGTGTAGACTAGCTTTTGCCATGATAAGTTAATTAAAAATTGCTCAAACTTGAATTAAAACTTGTCATTGTAGCACTCGAGCCTAGCCTTTCTTGAGCTATCCTTTTATGATCCATGTCATGTCAAATAGGCTTAGTTGAGCGCTGAATCTTTGTTGAGCCTTAGATTGAGTTGTTTTAGTCTCTTGATGCAGCATGAGTTAGTACAACATGTTAAAAAGCAAAAAGATCTCTTTTGTGCGAAAAAACTGATCTCACCAATTCTTTCTCATGAGACGGCTTGCCATTGCACTAGGCATGAACTCAGGGGGAGTTTTGGATGACCTAGACTATCTTCTTAAGCTTCTTGCTTGGAGTAGTCGCATAAGGCTTGAGATCTAGCACATGATAAAAATATTAGAAACAACCATAAGTTTCAAAGGAAAATATGTCATTTGTGCTCAATTTGCTTGAACTATAAAAAGAATCAAGTACTTGACCCAATGTTTCATTCTTGAGCGTATAGCACTCTATTTGGACTCAATATTAGCTTCTTGGTTCCGCTTAGCTTATTGACATGGCTTGCATCATCCTTGGATATCTCTAGCTAGACTTTGCTCATTGATGACTTGACATGCTCACTAAAACGCACTACTTTTCAGATTGTCATCTATATGTTCTACCTGGCTTATATATATCTTGTCATGATCTAGATAGCCTGTTATTGAGTTATGGCTTGGTGTAATACATTATGGTCATTTTGAATAATTCTCATGACTCTAAATGCTTAGAATAAACAAGTTTCAGCCATATTCATCCATTGACATGTCATATTCAATCCTTTGCATCCTTGATGTGTTTATTGCCAAAAGGGGAGAATATAGGAGAAAAAGTTGTGTGGGAACATTTTAGAGCTTGAGCTTTGGAGAACAATTTGCTCTTTCAGTTGTTGCTCTAGTGTTTCCTTTTGTCAACATGGTCATTAGCTTCATTCTTTTTCTTTGGACCATGTTGGACTCTTCAAACTCAAACTCAACTTCATGCTTTTTCTGCGTTTCTCAATATACTCATCAAGGGGGAGATTGAGAGACCATGTGGTCGTGACTCCATGTGAATGATGAGTAATTGACAAAGGTTTAGGATAGTCGAGTTTGGATTGTGTGGTCGGACCATGTCGTTGCGTGGTGCAACGGGCTTGGTCGGACTTGGTCAAAATTAGTCGTGTGGGATTAGGTTGCATATTTCGATGATTCGACAGGTTTGGACTTCGTCATGAGTAAGTATGATGTGCTTATGCTATTTACGCTTTCATGTATTGAGCGGGGCTATGTGACGTGTTTCTTGTCTGTGTAACTGCAGGACGTCGAGGCGGAGTCGTGGTGAGACACGAGGTGACCGGACTAGACACAGGGAGGTGTCGAGGTCGGAACGGTCGGATGTGTCGAAGACGGCGGAGATTCGATGTGGTTGCGAGTCGTGGACGACAAGGAGCGCGAAAGCTTCCCGGAAGGTGCACGAGGGGCGAATCGGTAAATTCGCAAGGCTGCACAAGCGGGAACGGGCTCCGTTGGATTTAGCGGGCGTAACGGGGTGAAGACCCGTTAGCCAAGCGCTATAAATAGGTGGAGGGGGCTGCATGCCTCCCCATGGATTCTAGGGTTTGAGTGGATTGTTAGGTGGTGCTTTAGTCAAATGAGCTTTGGAGAGTTTGTTTTGGCTTTAGGGCTTTAGTTGCTGAGAGTTGATAGGAGAGGCAGAGAAGGCTCTGTGCTTGTGTCCCCCTTCGTAGCTTTCTCTGTGTGTTCATCCCCTCCTCCAAGCATGTAGTGTGGGGGTGTTCTTGTGTTTTGGAGAGGATGAGGAGAGGGTTGGAGTAGAGATTCCATGTAATCAACTCTTGTTCTAATGTCCATGCGTATGGGGACGTAGTTCTTTGTATTTCCTGTTTCCAGGAATGAAATCCCAGAAGCTTTCTTCATGAGCTCTTCTCTGTTCTTCGTTCTTGCTCATGGGTGATTTTTGAGTTTTTCGATTTCTTGTTGTTTCTTGCTGGGGAGTGCCAAAATGGGTTGCTCTATGTTGGGATGATGCCTCAAGATCATTTGATCAAGTTTCCCAAGAGCAAACTTCGTTTAATTTCAGATTTGAGTTTTTGAGCCTCCCTGTTCTTCATTTTCTCCTTCTAGGGTTTAATGCAAATCTTGATTCCCTTCGCGAGATGGCTTGAAATTTGGCATGGAGAGTCCAGAGGCTATTGAGTAGCTATCCTTAAAGTTTCATAGCCAAAGGATCAAAGATTAGGGAGTAATTTGGTTTTTGGTTCAGCTCTTGCAAGTTTTCAGATTTTTTCTATAATATGAAATTCTTATTTCTAGGGTTGATTTGTTTGTTCTCTAGAGCCTCCTTGCTATTGAGTATGTATTGGTGATGTTTTGGGCCAAAAAGAATGGAAGAATTCCATCATTCTCATGTTTTTCAAAGATCTGAATATTTACTGTCTGAAAATCCTGTTTGCTGATTTCTTCGTGCGATACTACCACTCCTCGAGAGGTACTACCGCTCAAAGCTACTACCGCTCGGCTCAGCGGTACTACCGCTTAGAGGTACTACCGCTCGTCTTAGCGGTACTACCGCTTGCAGTCAGACCTGCTCTGAAATTATTTTTCATGACTGCTTCCTTCTGGATCTGGTTTATCCTTGTTGTTGTGACTTCCAGTAAGTGCATATCTTCTATCTTCATAGCTTCCATAGCTATTGGAGCAGAAGCATAAGTGTGAATACTTGAGGGGTGAATTTAACTTTCAGAAAGCGACATTCACCCCCCCCCCCCTCTGTTGCCATTTCGGTCCAACAATTGGTATCAGAGCCGGTTAGCTCTAATTCATAGATCTTAACCGGTCTCTAGAGCCATGGCGATGGACAAGTACTCCACCAAGCCGCCCATTTTCGATGGCATCGATTACCCTTTCTGGAAGAGCCGAATGGAGACATACATCCAAGCTCAGGGGTATGCCATCTGGCGAAAGGTGAAGGTGCGATTTGTTGTTCCTGCCGATGAGAACATCAATGCCGAGAACATGGCTGATGTTGAGGCAAATGCGAAGGCAAGGAACATCATTATCCAGGGCTTGAGCAGAAGCGAATTCGATCGCATCTCTCACCTGTCGTCCGCCTACAATATCTGGGTGACCCTCGACGCATACCATGAGGGCACCACCCAGATCAAGACGGTTCGACAGGACCAGTTCAAGCGAGAATACAACAAATTCGAGATGCTTGCTGGTGAGTCACTCGATGAGTGCTTTGCGCGTTTCCACAAGATCTTGAGCAACCTCCGAGCGGTCGGTCTCACATACCCCGACTCGGACAATGCTCGTCAGATGCTCGCGGCACTTGATCTACGTGTTTGGGAGATGAAAGTGACCACCATCAAAGACACGACAGACCTCTCGACCTTGACTCTTGACGCGCTGTACTCGTGCCTCAAGACTCACGAGATTGACGTTGTCTCTCGTAGGTCGAAGTCACAGTCGATGGCTTTCGTCATCGATCCTGTTTCTTCTTCTGGTCTTTCTTCTGAGTCTTCTTGCGGTTTCTCCCTTGCTGCTTTCTGTGACATAACTGATGATCAGTTAGAGCAGCTCGCGGATGAGCAACTGGCCCTCTTTGCTCGAAGATTCTCCCATGCTTACAAGGGGAGGAGGGACAGAAAGAGAGAAGGACCCATAATTTGCTTCGAGTGTGGTGGCTCCAACCACATTCGTGCAAACTGCCCCAAGCTGGAGAAGGGCAAGAATGACTACGGCGGTTTGGGCAAGAATGACTACACCGAAAATAACCGCAACAAGAAGCCTCCAGCGCACCCTCAAGGCAAGAAGAAGTTCCGCAACTTTGGGAAGGCCAAGAAGCTCTTCCACCGCGTCCTCACCGCCTTCGACGACCTCGACCTCAACGAGGTGGAGGGACGGGCGACGACGATGGGACGGGTGACCAAGAAATGAGCTACTGAAATAAGATGCACAGAATGAGAGCCGAAAGCTAACATCACATAAGACCTAGCCAAATCACAGAAAGTAAAAAGAAGAAATCAAACATAACATCAAGAACTGAGAGAGAGCATCTCATAGATAGCTGAGAAGACATGTATGATTACATGAGATTGTTGTCAACCTGATCAATCCATCTCTCTACACACATGGAGAGCACACACTCAAGAACCCACCCTCAACATCCCCATACGCAATTAGGATTTGAGGAACTCACTCATACAAGGAGAGCAAAAACACCAAAACCCTCTCTCAAGCCATCTCTCTCTAAAATCACTCATTTTCATACACTCATTTCTCATTTTCATGCATGCTGAATTCTTGAAGGCTACTAGAGAACACCCTCTCTATTTATAACCTCCACTAATGGGTTTACAACACACTTTACCCATTAGCTCTCAACAACTAATGGCGCTTTATCCACAATCCACTTCTTTTAGTGCAGCTTTGCGTATTCACCAAAACGCCCCTCGTGCACCTTCCAGGAAGCTTCCTCATTCCTTGCCCTCCAAGCCACGTAGCCACCTCGAGTCATCGTCGTCTTCGGCACACCTCGACCGCTTTGACCTTGGCACCACCTGCGCCTAGTCCGGTCATCCCGTCCCTCGCCACAACTCCACCTCGATGTCCTGCAGCCATCACAGACAAGAAACAAATCACATAGCACCGCTCGAAATATTGTAACCATACAATAACATCAAAAGAAATACTCAAAGCCCAAACCGATCGAAACGAAAAAATAAATGACTTAAGCCCGTTCGACCTAGTTCGACAAGGTCCGACCAAAACGATTGCACCGCGCAACGACATAGTCCAAACCACACAAACCAAACTCGACTTTCCTAAAAACAGATGTCAATTACTCATCACACACGGGGTCACCTCCACATGGTCTATCAGAGCTTAACTTGATATAGTTCTATTTCCAAAAACTTTGTGGGTGGGATTGGAAGAAAATAGAGGGCAGTGGAAAGCCCTGATTTGTGTTGCTCTAGGTGTCGCCCCAGTGATAATGTAAGCGATTATAACGCTGAAAGGTTAGTATATGGTGCAAAAACCATGTAACGGTGGGTGGTATCTGAAACGCTATTATTAATACATTCTTTCACACATTATGTTTTAGTCCAAACTGTTAGGCTCAGGAAATTTCTATATATCATATTATAAAAAGCAATTTATGACAAATAAAATAACCCAAGTCTTTCTTTGATAAGCCATGCATGTTATTTATTTGCATCCTATGTATTGGCTTGTGGAGCACGGTGGTTGTGCTCACCCTCGCTCACTCAACTAATCCAGAATCAGGAGTTAGATCGCTACGCTTCGGCAATACACTTAGTCATGATAGTGAAGAAGATGATGATGTCGAGAACTAGGTCGCATACCCTCAGTTGGCTGCCTGTGGGCACGTCCTAAGGGTTTCACCGGTGTGCTTCGTTTCCACTGCTGCATTTTATTGATTTCGGCCTGCTCGGTCTATGAGTAAGTCTACTATTATATTTACGCTTCCGCATGGTATGTATTTTGATGTTCAGTACTGTATCTGTGAGCACTATCTACTGATTTAAGGAATATTGTAGCGAAATCACAGAGAATTCCGGATTATAAAATTTGGATGTGACAAAGATGACCATGGACGACCTCTCGCGTGCTAGATCCACGTCACCCGCGAGGAGGCGCCGCTCTGCGCTGTAGCCTCCTTCGACCGTGACACTGCCAACGCTTTCCAGCTCTATGTCGCTGAGGCACTCACCTTCGTCGTGAAGTGGGCGGGCTTCCACTACAGCCGAGTTGACACCAAGACCAAGGAGGTGTTTGTCAACTTCATCTACGAGCCACCGGAGTGTTTTGGTTTTACTAGCCTTAATGATTGCAATGTATTCAGACAAGTTTCGGGCTTGACTTGGATTATAAAGTAATACATTTGTGCTTTTTAATCCTGACAGGATATCATACAAGCAATGCCTCATGATGCTCACGCTATGGGAGTCCTTGCCAGTGCAATGAGAACACTTTCTGTCTTCCATCCAGATACAAACCCTGCTCAAAGTAACTACTTGCTAAACACACCAATTGGGGCAGATGGTTCTTTCACATAGTTCTAGTTATTGTGATAGAATCCACTGAAAATTTTGAATTTATAGTTGTCATTATCTGAATTTGTTTGGTAGTTCTTCATATTAAGTGTGTGTTACCATCTCTTAAGTGTGTAACAGTTTAAAGTGGCTCGATGACATTTTCTAATCATATATGGTCAAGATCTTTACAAGTCGAAGCATGTTAGGGATAAGCCAATTGTACGAGTTCTAGGGAAGGTATGACAAAAAAACTGATTTTCTTTATTTAGTGTATTTTTTTTGGATAGTCATACAACCAATTAATATTTTTATTTGTCATGCCAAAAATAAGTTTAGAATTGCACAGAACCTTAGGATGCAAATTAATGGTTCTTACTTATTTTTGTTAAACATGTGGCTTAACTTTCTATATCTGACTATATGTTTAGACACCAACAATAGCAGCTGCAGCGTACTTGAGATTAGTAGGAAGGCCTCCTACCCTTGCTTCAAATAATCTTTCTTATTCGGAGAACATCTTGTATATGCTGGACTCTTTGTAATTCACATCACTTATTTGTATTTTGTTTTTCCCATATACATTTATTTTCGTTATATTTGAAATTGCTAAACAATTCAAGTCCGTGACTTCAACATTTGCAAATTTCCCTTTTTTTAATGTGTTGTAGGGGTATGAAAGCATATAATCCAAACACTTAATTATTTTTTCCGCTATTAGTTTTTTTAAAGCCCTTCCAGCTATTATTTGTAAGCTTGGTCATAATGTCATTACTCTGATAATTAATAATATTTGTCTTCCCTAGTTAATCGTGATCATGATCAATATTTTACCTATTTTTTCACTATATGCACTAGCATAATCCTGGACTACTGCAGAATACACAGAGAGTCTAGATTTGCATATTTGGGTCTCGACATAATGTGATGCTACAAATCCATGGTGAAGATATGCAATGCATTTAAGAAAAAAATAGTATTACTCATGCATTTGTCTTCCTTGCTATATGCATAACCATCATAAGGGCAAATGCAAAAAGTGCAAGCTACAATGAAAAATGCTAAATGCTAAAAGTTCCTATATAGGCATACCTTACAACATGTAAACCACAATCAAAATGGTCATACGATAGGTTTTAAAACCATTCCACATTCAATAATCCTAAATTGCAAAGTAAACATAATTCAACAATTTAATTGCAACAAGTATTTGTCTTCATGAATATAAACAAGGTGGTACGTGCAAGTTAAATGAACAGTATGCTGCATCAGTACCTCTATGTCTTCATGGTGATGTTTATTGATGATATTCTAATTTATTCAAGTCTAAGGAGGAGCACGAGCAGCATTTGAGACTTGTGCTTGAAACATTGAGGAAGAATTAGTTTTATGCCAAGTTGAAGAAATGTGGGTTTTAGATTTTAGAAGTGGGTTTTTTTAGGTCATGTGATCAACCGGGAAGGCACTTTTGTGGATCCTAGTAAGATCTCTTTAGTGGTGGACTAGAAGAGGCTATTCAATATCAAAGAAGTAAGGAGTTTTTTAGGCTTAGCAGGTTATTATTTGTATTTTGTGGAATGTTTCTCTATAATTGCCAAGCCGATGTCTCAGTTGATATGGAAGGGTGCGAAATTCCAGTCGATAGATGATTGTGAGCACAGTTTTTATACTTTGAAGGATAAGTTGATAACTGCTCCTGTTCTTACCCTTCCTGAGCCAGGGAAGTGCATCAAAGTATATTATGATGCTTCTTGAGTTGAGCTTGGTTGTGTGCTCATGCAAGATGACAAAGTAATTGCTTATGCATCAAGGCAGTTGAAGAAACATGAGCAAAATTATCCTACCTAGGATTTAGAGCTCGTTGTAGTAGTCTTTGCTCAAAATATTTGGAGGCATTATCCGTATGATGAGACTTGTGATATTTTCACGAATCACAAGAGCCTCAATTATATCTTCACCCAAAAAGATTTGAACCGGAGGCGGAGGAGGTGGCTGGAATTGATCAAGGATTATGATCTTACCATCTAGTATCATCTAGATAAGGCAAATTTTCAGCTCCGTACAGGTTTTCAGCCCCTTACTCTGAGTTGCCTTGTTGCAGATTTTCAGCGCATGGAAATCCCTTATTGTTTTGAAGGCACCGTACAGGTTGAGACTCACTTGCTTCTTGAGTCTACCATTCCAGAGTGGGTGCAGGAAGCATAACAGCATGATCAGATGCTCTAGCAAGTGATGAAGCATCTAGATGAGGGCAAAGAAGGGGATTTCAGCATGGATGAGTTTGGAGCACTACGGTTTAAAGGCCACCTTTTTGTGCCACAGAAGGTTTAGGTTAAATCTGACATTCTAAAGAAAGCTCATCATACCCCGTACACTGTGCATCCTGGTGAGACCAAGATGTATGGGATTTGAATAAGAGTTTTTGGTGGAAAAGAATGAGGGTGGGCATTGCTAGTATGTGGCTTCCTGTGGGGTGTGTCAGCAAGTCATGGCAGAACATAACCATCCAGTAGGATTGTTGCAGCCTTTGAAGGTTCCAGTGTGGTCGTGGGATGATATATCTATGGACTTTGTGATTGGTTTGCCCTGCATGCAGCGAGAAAAGGATACTATTTGGGTTGTGGTGGACTAGGTTAGCAAATTTGTGCACTATATTCCCATCCGCACAACAAATATGGTAAGTAATTTGGCTTCTATCTATCTACGAGAGATAGTGTGGTTACACGGTGTACCTAAGACCATTATTTCTGATTATGATATAAAGTTTGTCTTTAAGTTTTGGGAGAGTTTGCATAGTGCTTTGGGCACACAACTATGTCTTAGCACCTTGTCTTATCTTGGAAGGAGAGTTGGGAGGATCACTTGGCACTAGCAGAGTTTGCGTACAATAACTGTTTGAGGTCCTATATGGATGAAGGTGTAGGTCACCACTTTGTTGAGATGCCATTAGTGAAAAAGCAATCCTGGCTCCCGACTAGGTTCAACAAACTTTGACCAAGTGGCAGAGATTATGTAGAATCTACTTATCACTCAGAGCCGACAAAAGTTATGCTGATGTGAGGAAGCAAGAGTTAGAGTTTGTGGTGGGGAATCAGGTGCTCTTGAGAATATTGTGCACATTTTTTTCCTTTACATGAGAATTTATCACATAGAAAACTCTAGGACAACATTGCTAATAAAATTTCCATCGATTCCAAACAGCATATCTCTAATGACCCCATTCCAATCATTGACAAACTTGGTAATAATGTGATGCTACAAATCTGTGGAAGATATACAATGCATTTAAGAAAAAATAGTGTTACTCATGCATTTGCTTTCCCTGCTATATGCATAACCATCATAAAGGCAAATGCAAGAAGTGCAAGCTACAATGAAAATGCTAAATGCTAAAAGTTCTTATATAGGCATACTTTACAACATGTGAACCACAATTAAAAAGCTCATACAATAGGTTGTAAAACCATTCCACATGCAGTAAGCCTAGACTACAAAGTAGACAGAAGTTAGCAATTTAACTGTGACAAGTTGTTGTCTTCATGAACAGAAACAAGGTGGTATGTGCAAGTTAAACGTACTACTTGCTCATATATATGGAGACCATGTGGTGGCAGAGCATGCATAGTAGTTCTTAAGATGTGCAAAAATATTCACTTTGAAATATATCATTTTGACATTTATGGAAGGAAACCAAACATATATCCCAAATAGAAATTACGACAGCTTCCCTTATCTATATCATTTATCCTTAATGCACAATACCAACCTATACCTTGTACCAACCAGTAGAATTTTGGTTACATGGGATTAGGTGCACAGTTACACAACATGGGAGGCATCTTGGTCTAGGCTAACAGGGAGCATTTCTCTACAATAAATCAACAGGGGAAAAGCATGAGGAAATGAAGACCATGATAGATTAGAACATAAAGATGTTACCTGTACAATAGGAAAACCATTCTCCATGGCAACTTATGTTGACACAAATCACAATTATTAGATGAAATGATTTTCAACAATCATCTCAGAACAACAGAACGCAACTCATGCAACATCACCTGCACGCATCCCACTAGGAGAAGCATTAGCACGTGTCACTCTGCTCCATAAGTATACTCCTTATATTTGTAAAGGAGAGACCTAACCATATGGTCGTGAGCCTTACCATGACCGCTCCATGGTTGTAAGTCTTTCTATGACCGCTTCATGATTGTAAGTTTCTCTACGAGCAGGACATAGTCGTAAGTCATTCTACGACCACCCTGTGGTTGTAGACTCTTCTACGACTAGCTTGACTTCGATTAGCTTGTCTATAACAACCTGCTATGTTACGGGTCTATCTGACAAAGCAGTTAATATACGCAGTTGTTCTCTAGAATAACTGCACATAACTTCTCCCTATTGTTAGCAATAACTGATTGATAGCGAAGGGACACTACGTCGCTGACAATACCTTCCACAAGATAGTTTTTCATTTGAAACATTTAGGTGTCTCTTGGCATGGAACAGCTGCCACTTCTTTGAATGCTATATAAGGGCTGACGTCAGGAAGGAGAAGAGCGAGAAGCAAGAGGAGGAAGAAGTGCAAGACATCTAGCATTACTCTTTCTCTTGTAACCAATACACGCAATATAGCAACACCCGAACCTGTATAAAATTCTTGTGCCTTTCTTTGTGTGTGGTCAGGTGTTTGAGAGATTCCCTGAACTAAATAATCATATGTAAGATCAGTATTAGAACATCGACAGTTGGCACTGCCATGGGGATCATCACTCCAAACTCTGGTAATTCTTCATTGATAGTTATTTTCTTCCTAATGTCCTCTTGCCAGGAGAATGGAATGAGGAGAATTGGTTCAACCTGACTGACTACACATATCTCGACATAGATGCCTGCAATGACTATGAGTAGAGCATGCTTTCATCTAATGGTGAGGATGTCTCCAGAGACTCTTCACAAGATCCCAAAGAATGCACCACAGATAAGGTTGCAAAGGGATTCTTATCCCCTGCAGTGTTACACTCAATGAAGGAACTAGGTTCCCCAGAGGGTAAGGGTTAATTCGACCATAAACCGGACTGCACTAAGGTAGATCTAGAACATGATGATGGGGATTCACCTCTAAAGAGTCCCTCAATGGCCATCTGATCTGGTTTAGCAAGTCCTAGGGTCTATCATTCTGAGGCTCCATCGACATCTGGTGGTCATCACCCTTCGGTTGTCCCCATAGACAACGTGGGTGGACTCCCTGTGAATCCATCCATACTTTCACAGGGCTCAGCTCTGGCCAGAGATGGTTATAACCTAGAATTTCCCTTCTTGGAGGGGCTTACTCCAAATCATGAGATGCTGTCGTTTGATGACTCCTCAAGCCAGAAGGCATTTAACACAAGTGGAGATTATATCCAAGAGGTCTTCGCCCTCCCCTCAGATACTAATCACTCTCTCGGAGGAAGGACTAAGAATGCTCTCTACCACTCATACACTGCGACCTCTTGTGGTGATGGCAAAGAGACCTCCAATGATGAACATGATTAGTACTCTGATGAGCATGGAAGAAATCCTCAAAATAATCACTCTCCATTAAGGCGGACTCAAGCATCCTCAGACGTAGAAGATCATGAGACCATCTAGAGAAGAAGGATGGCAGCCTAGAGGAATTTTCCTGGGCATATCCTATATCAATCCGAGGAGGCTCAAGAGCTTTAGCGCATAAATGTCTTACTTGAGAACCCAACTCAAGAACTTGGACGAGCACCAGGTTACGACCATTTTGCCAAGCAGATCACGTGAAGGCTTCGGAGCACGATCGCTAGACTCGAGCAATCTTGCCAACACAATTCTAGAGTCAAACAGGTACGACTACTACTACTAGTCGTCCGAATAACTCACCACGTGGAAATCAACATGAGGACAGGTCACGTCATTCCCCTAACCTAATCCCTATTGGAGAAGATTTCTTCGAACATCCCAAGATCGATAAGCTTCCAAAGGAGGTGATCGTTCACCACTTCGAGAGAGAAATCTGTAATAGCAGATGGAATATGAGGAGTATTACCCTCGTAGTGCTGTGACTTATCATAGGTCGAGTCCATCAACTACTGGGCATCATCGAGTACGATCACCTGGATACGCTAATCATTGTTTTCTGTAAAGGAGGCATCACGATCTTGTTACTGGATGTAAGGCTTTTACACCTGATCTCTGAGCAGTTCGCTGACCACCGCGGTTTCAACCAGTAGGCATGGAGAAGTTCGATGGATCTCAAAATCCCATTGAATTCCTTCAAATTTACACGACCACCATTTGAGCAGCAGGAGGAGACCATGTCATGGCAAATTACCTTCCGATTGTGCTCGAGGGATCTGCTCGATCGTGGTTGTTAAATCAGCCATGAGAGTTGATCCATTCATGGCAACACCTTTGTGGCCTTCTCTTAGCCAATTTCCAGGGCACTTACAATCGCCTTGGAAGGAGGACGACCTGCACAGGATGAGACAAAATAGCAACGAGACCTTATGTCAATTCATCAAACATTTTAGTCAGGTTCACAATTCCATACCTAAGGTTTCTAACACTTCTGTTATCAGTGCATTTAAGCAGGGAAGCCCCCAAGCATTGCTCACCTAACATCTCCACTATCATACTACCATCTCTCTGTTTGGTCTGTAACAACAATAGTTGGCGCCGTCCATGGGGAGGACGAGAGCAAGCTCCAAGATCTGAAGAAGGATGGCACTGAAGAAGGCTTCATCATCGGCGACAAAGAAGAAGAGTTTGAAAGAGGCGCTCGTCGACGCGAGGGCTTCGGCATCAGCAGCGAGCGCGGATGGCAACGATGGCTCTACGGCTGACGACGTCGACGCTCGCGGCACGATGGTCAGCCTCACTGCTGGCGTGATGGTCGGTACTGGCGGTACCGATCGGGGTGTCGGCAGCGAGGACGTTGATACCCGCGTCACGGGCACGGCCACTGCCCCCACGCCCGACGCGGGAGTGGCGAGTGGTTCCGGTGGAAACATCAGCAGCGTCGGCCTCGTCACTGACCCCGAGGTCCACTGCACTGGAGCGCCGAGCAGTTCTGGAGCGCAAGCTGTGGTCGCCGCCAGCCCAATGGTGCAACCCGCTACTCCAACTGCCGCAACCACGTTGATGGTGGAGAACGCTCTACTAATGGCCCTCGGCATGTTGCAACAGGAACTGGCGGACCTCCGCGGATCCGTGCGGGATATACAAGAAGCTCGGAGCCAACAGGTCCTGCCGGTGGTCGCGCCGAAGCCCACGCCAGAGGGGACAGATAGCCGCAACGCCCCTACATCCAGTCGCATTCCACTTCGGCGTGTGGATCTGGAGTCCCCCCTCTCCGCGGGCCTGCAGCAATTGGCGTGGCCAGAAGACTTCAATTTCCCCAACGCCATCGAGCCGTACAAGGGCGACACAGACCCTCGGGAGTTCGTGCGCGTGTACGAGACCGCCATCGAAGCTGCAGGCGGAGACGACACCACCAAAGCGAAGGGGCTCCCCCTCGTGCTGCAAGGAGTAGCGCTCTCTTGGTTTTTCACCATAGAGCCAAACTCCATCTACGCGTGGGAGCAGATCCGTGATCGCCTCTACAACAACTTCCAGGAGAACTACGTTGAGCGCGTCAACGCTGATCAGCTCTTCGCCATCAAGCAAAAACCCTCAAAGAAGCTCCGAGAGTACTTCAAGCGCTTCGCTAAGGTCCGCTGCAAGGTCAAGGACGTCAACGAGACAACCATTATCAACGTAGCGATACAAGGCCTCTGCCCAGGGCTGAGTACAATGCACGTAAGCCGATCAAGATGGTCGCGAAGCTGTATGCGAGGGCAGAGGAGGACACACAGCGGCACAAAGGCGATGACTCCGACACTAATCAAGCGGAGGACCCGTCAAAGAACGAAGATTCACCGAAGAAGGAGAGCTCCTCGAAGGGCGAGCGCAAGCAAGAGCCTTCGAAAGATGCCCCTGAGCGCAAGGATGCCAAGCATAAGGACCCATCAGGTTACAAGTCCAAGCACAACCAACGTAGATCCCAGAGGGCCGATATGTCTTCGACATCGAGGGCGGCTCTGAAGACAGCGCCCCCGCCGGTCGCGGGCGAGGCCGGGGGTGAGGGTGCGGCCGAGGTCATGACGATAGAACCCGTGCAAAACAAGAAGACCAGCTCTACAGCATGTGGTGCGAGGTGCATGGCCGAGGTGACCACAACACGCGGGCATGCACCGCTATTGTGGTGCTCCGTCAAAGCGTTGCCAGGGATAGAGCCCTGGAAGCGGGGCCGCCCGTAGTGGCCCACATGCAGCAACCCCGACAGGACCCCCTGCGGATGCAAGCCTACGGGCAGCACCCCCAGGAGGCCCCCCCTGCGGATTCAGGCCCACGTGCAGCAGCCCCAAGAAGGCCCCTTGCGAATTCAGGCCCCGGAGGGAGCCCAGCACCGGATTATAAACGTCATCTCCGGGGGCTCTTCGCTGGAGTTCTCCTCGGCACGGCAACAGAAGGCCAACACGCGGAGACTACACCATGTGGCAGCGTACCCGGCACAAGCACTGCCAAAGTGGGTGCAACAGAAGGCATGGAGTTCCCTCACCAAGATCCCCTAGTCATCCAGGTCGCCATCGCAGGATGTGATGTCAAACGCGTCTTGGTCAACGGAGGTAGCTCCGTGAACATCCTATTCGCGGTGGCCTTCAACTAGATGGGGATCCCCCAGAGTCGCTGGGGCCCTCGGGAATCCCATTACAGGGCTTCGGGGTCAGCCGCTGAAGGCGTTGGGCCAGATACGCCTGCAAGCCTCCTTTGGCCAGGGCGACAACGCGAGGAGCGAAGACGTCACCTTCGACATCATCGACATCCTGTACCCATACAATGCCATACTGGGGCGCCCAACCCTCAACTCCTACGGGGTAGTCCCACACCATGGTTTCTTATGCATGAAGCTCCCGGGCCCGCAAGGTATCATCACCACCTTCGGTGACCAGGACCTTGCCCGACGCAAAGAGCTTAGTGCTCAAGGCCTGCACCACAAGATCCACCGAGAATCCTAAGGTGGACACGACCGCGCGAAGGCTTCCGACGGCCTCAAGAACCACCTTGCAGGCCTTCCCACATTGGTCACTCCGGCACTAGAGGCTCCCCTCTTGCTCTCCCTCGCCGCCACAACAACAGCGGTAAGCGTCGTCCTTGCCCTCGAGCGGTCAGCGGTTAGTATCCCGCCTTTTGTAAATTGCTTGCCCGCGCAAACGGGAGATCAGGTGTTCTTGTACTCTATATTTCACCCAACCTCACGTGCTGAACTTCACGACCACCGATGAAGTTCTATCGTGCTCCCAATTCCTAGTGGAAAGGTTGAACGATCTTGATTTCAGCGAACTCCCAATTTCCTCAAGTTGGTTTGGCCAATAGAAATAACAAGAGTATTCTATTATCAAAAGTGGTCTGAATTTTACAGGGGTGGCGGCTGTCTTTTAAAGAGATACAAGGGGTGGAGAGTCGGTCAAACACTTGGAGGCCGAATAGGACTCGATTACAAAGCCCTAGGTCTACTTTGACTCGGACTGAAAAAAGTGATGTGACTTGCTTCGCACTTTCTGATCGACTCATAGGGAATTTAGAGGTGAGGCTAAATCCATCTGAAATTAGACTTCAAGAGCTTTTCATAGAGTACAAGAACACCTCAATTGGACTCCGTTTTTAAAAGTTATGACCATTTTAGTAGGTGCTTGTGGGGCTGTCCCAAACCAAATCCGAATTGAGTTCTGAGTTGAATCCGAGTTTGAATTCAGTTGTACATGTGGGAGGTCCGAATTGGGCTTCAAAATCTTGTCTAAAACTTGGGCTTTAAATTCTTGGGCTTCTCCCCTTTTGCTCTCCCACTATATGGGCTTCTTTCCTCCTTGATCAGCTGCATGGGCTACTTGGCTTTCTCCTTTCCATCCCCATAGGCTTTGAGCTTTTTGTTCTTGGTAGCAAATATGATTACCCTCCTTGTGCTTCTCCATTGCTTTGGCATCGGAATCATCATAATATTCAAACCTAATAACAAACAAGAATTTGGCATAAGGTAATATATCGTTCCCATGAATAGAAGGAAATTCATTAAGAAACAAATTCACCTGACAATATTTAATGCGGCTTAATACTTCTTTCCAGTGAAATAATGTATTTGACTGAAAAGTGCTAAGTATGTGCGTATCCGCATCACGCGGCCTCCGCGTGCACTCTTCGGAGTATAAACAAGATGCGCAGCCTCCGCGTGCACTCTTCGGAGTATAAACAAGACGCGCGGCCTCCGTGTGCACTCTTCGGAGTATAAACAAGTAGCTGTCCCGCGTCGTTAGGGCACCATAGGACATGCTAGCAGCATCAAACATGTCGGTCACAGCAGGTAGCGTTTACAAGCTTTTGATGTTGCTAGGTGCTGTCTGCATCTATATGTGTGCTCCCATTCGCACGATGGCCTCGTGCCTCAGCGTACTCTACAGAGTACAAATGGCCGTAAGATCGCGTGGCCAGTCGCCAGCTCCGCCGCCACCACTTCGAGGGGTAGGGGACGGAGCGCTCGAGTGTCTACTTCGACTAGTCGCCAGCACCTCTGCCACCACTTCAAAGGGTAGAGGACGGAGCGCTCGAGTGTCTACTTCGGCTAGTCGCTAGCTCCGCTGCCACCACTTCGAAGGGTAGGGATGGCGCTCGGCGTCTCGCCGGCTAGCGCCGGCTCGCTACCGCCACTGGCGGTAGGGATGGAGCGCTCGAGCGTCTACTTCGGCTAGTCGCCAGATGAGCACTCGAGCGCCAACCTCAGCTAGGGAGCGTGAGGACAGAGCGCTAAGTCCTACGAGTTGGTCGGAGACAGGCGTGATCATGAAAAGCGGCGGGGACACGTACTCCAACCAAAATCTTTATCGCATTCATAAAAGAATGTTTACAAAGGCGTTCGGTGATCACATCCCCAAAGACCTAATGTCTACAAGCAACCTCGAGTATTTTGGGTCGCTACTCATCCGACTCCACCTTAACATACTCCCGCGCCGAAGTCTCACCCGTCGAAGCCCGGGCCGCCCAAAAGTTCAGCGAGTCATCGGCCCACCCCCAATGCCGAAGACGCCGCCGAGTCACGAGTCAGCGCAAAATGGGACATATATAATGACATAAATGCCCTTGAGAGTGATACTTGGGTGTAAGGACATAACTGTAAAATACTCCCCATGTGAATATATATATATATAATATATATATATATATATATATAAGCCATCCAGGCCAAAGGGAAGCCCCCAACATTGCTCACCTAACATCTCCACTACCATACTACCATATCTCTCTTTGGTCTATAACCACAACAAGTATCCAACAATCTAGTGTTGTTTTCTCCATAGGGACAACTACCACTTCTTTGAACGCTATATAAGGGCTGACGTCAGGGAGTAATGGAGGAGCAAGAAGCAAGAGGAGGAAGAAACGCAAAACATCTAACATTACTCTCTCTTGTAACTAGTACACACAATATATCAACACAGGAGTAGGGTTGTTATTCTCTCCAAAGAAGGCCCGAACCTATATAAAATCCCTGTGTTTTTCTCTGTGTGTGGCCAAGCGTTTGAGTGATTACCCGAACCAAATAATCATACGTAAGATCAGTATTAGAACATTGACAACTATCAAATTCAATAAATCAAAACCAAGGAAACAATACAACCTCAAAGTAGACCAACTAGAAGTGTGACATCAAATGCTATTTCGTATGAGAAAAAAAGCATAGGGGAAAGAAATAAAGTTGGGGGTAAAAAAAGCATTAGATTGCACATGCCTGGAAGAAGAAGACCATGAATCCCAACCCAAACCAAACTGCTGATTTAGTGGTCGTTCTTTCACATAACAAAGAACAATAATGGTGCTTAAGCGCATATATCTTTGACACATTTCTCTGTACTACAACTCTCTAGTAATTCAGTTTACCGACCTATTGGTCCAATACCAACTTGCACAACAATATTACTTTGAATTTCCCATGATAATATGTCTACATTGGTAAACACATAAAGAAAAATACTGACAAAAACATGGAATTAGTTCTGCAACCTAATAGTATATTTCCATCATTTATCTAGAACAACATATAGGGAAAAAATGAAAAAATAGTAAGTTCTACATACTGAAAGAGCACAACTCACTGGCGCTCACCGCCACCTTCTTATGGCTCTTTCACATAGATGGAGAACATGGACTAAGTAAGCGTAGAAGGAACCCAAAGGCACACATCCTTTGATTCTTTTAGAGGCCATCCATATCTAGTACATAAAAACATAATATTAGAATGTTTTCAGCCAAGCACGCAAACACATCAATAATACTTAACATGAGCAACTAACCCTATGAGATTCACAATTTAGTATCCAACAATCTAGTGTTGTTTTCTCCATAGGGGTAGAGCTAAGTAAAACATGTCGTCATGTCTACGGAAGTATAGCAAGAGCATAAAGTAAACAAATGCAAAGATTTTGGATCACCCAAAATATAGTGCATGGACAAAGAAAGGAGCATAACCAATCGCAAATCACATTTGGTCAGGAATAACTCTTACATTGCATGATAACTGGTCCAATGCACATACCATAGATAAATATACCAATATGTATGAATATTGAATAATGTATGATGCAATATGGAAAGCCAATCTCTTGAATCATACTAATACTGGACATGTCTTGTTAAATCAATAAACCATTTGAGCATTTTTACCAAGCAATTCTGACAACACTAAAATGAATTGGAAAAAAGCATAAGTTGCATTTTTATTACAGTGGAAACCAATATCATTGATGGACCACTTCAATTATTTCCAAGTTGATCCCCAATGACCTCACTTTCCATATTTGCAATATATAGAACCAATAGCTTTGGACATTACTATGTAAATGACAACTTTGAATAACTTTATGATTTGCTTTCTCTAAAAGTTTGTTACATTCGAAAGACTTCCTATCTAGAATGTGGGAGTTGAACATCTACATGTGAAGACCTCCTATTTAGAACTCACTAGCTTTTAGGATCAAGTTGGTTTCAAGTTTGAATTTTCACCATTGTATGGTAATTTGTTCAAAAGAATCTCCTAATATATTGTACAGTAATTTTTCTTAGAAGCTTACCTGCACGTGATTAATATCTTATTTATAATCAAATTCACATTGAAAAAAGAGACGAGCAATTCCTATATAGTAAAACTATAGAAATGATAATTGGTGACTCAAGTAATAACTACTGATAACTAATGATAGGAAAATTATTTATCTACACAATATTTGGCAAGCACAAAATCAGATAGATTTGAATTAATGCTAATAGAGATCACAGAAGTACTTCCTTTCATAAATAATCCACAACTACTCAATAGACAAATGCTAAAGTGGAGCATCTGACAAATGACTGGATCGTTGCAATGAAATATGATGTGGGGTAGATCAGTTGCAGAATCAAATGTGTGTTGCAGCTTCCTCCTGAAATATGGAAGATAGACACTATGCTCAACTTCCAATAAGCATCAATTAACAACCATAAGGCTTCATTTAAAATCACATGTTTGGATTGGGATGCAAAATTTTTCAAGTTATAGCATAAGTTAGGGCAATTTGAATGCGCATCTAATGCATATTAAGATAAATGAAAGTATAACTTTATAGAAGGGAGAAGGAGAATTGTAAACTAAAGAACTATGGGAAAATAGGAAGCCTTCTAGAAAATAAATTGATTGACCCAACCATGATTAGTAAACAATAGGACCCAACAAATTAGGATGTTAAACAAATTAGGAGTTAAAAGTTGATATGCCCAAAAGAAGCTTCTTTCCACACACAAAAAAACTGAAAGAAATATTGAAGGAAAATAATTAGCTCACGTCTTTTGGTTGGTGTTTGGTGCTTCCTATGATCACCTCTCCTGTGTGCTAACCTTTTTCTCTTTCTTTGCTTTTTTGCTTTGAAAAAATCAATGCAAGAGCAAGAAATGCAAGTTTATTTAGAACCATGTTTATGAGAAAAGGAGGGAAAAAGAGAGGGGAGTGAAGTATTTACCTCGTCCTTTTTCGTGGAGGAGTGGGAGAAGTGAAAAAAGAAGTAGATGAGTTGTCCCTTATGTATTGTCAAAACAGACAATAACTGGGCATGTATACTTGTTCATTTCTTCCAACGGCCGTGCTCTCAAGCTAGGCGGTTGGTGAGGAATGTGACATGTAGTCGAAGTAAGTAGTTGGTGTCAGACCTGAATTTTATAATTCAAAATCCTCTGTGATTCTACCGTACTATTCCTTTAATCGGTAGATAGTACTCACAGATACATTACTAAATATCAAATACATATCTTGCGGAAGCATAACTAATACAATACTAAACTTACACATAAACCGATCAGGCAAAAATGTTTAAAGAGCAGCAGCAGAAATGAAAATTTCACATAGATGGGACCCTTATGATATGCCCATAAGCAGCCAATTGGTGTTTGTGACCTAGTTCTTAGCCTAATCATCTTCCAACACCTTTAGATGATCGTATGACTTTTCTTTCTTCTTCTGTCTTACTGAATAATAGTAATTGAGTAACGGTGAGTATAAAGATACTCAGCAAGCCACCACATAGAATGCAATAAAAATAGATGAAGGGCTAATCAAAGAGGCTTAAGGTTCTTTTATTTGTGAAAACACCACTATTTTGAGATACAGATATAGAAAATTCATGAGACGTAGCAGTTTTAACTAAACCATGTTTTTAAATGATGTAAGAGTGTACAATAATTATAGTATTATAGGTTCTATCCACTTTTTACAGAGCACGGTTCGAACAATCATATGCTATAATTGTTTCTTGGGTTCCCACCACCCTTTATAATCACTAGGTTCCAACTACCCAGGAGAAATCAAAGGTAGGGTCCCCACACTCTTTCTGTTTTCATCCCAACCACAAACATTATTTTATAAATAGACACTAACTCGAGTAAGTTTTCATGCCCGCCCATGATAGTGGGCACAGCTGTTTAAACAGTTTTTAATCTACAGAGGTCGTACACTTTACCCACGAGAGATGATCAACTTGCACCGTTGCAATGCTACTATTGGCGTGCAACCAAGAGGAACACCACGAGGCCTTTACAATACCTCGGCTTGTCATCATCTCGATTGATAGTTTTATCCCTTTCAATGAAGGACCATAGTTGTGAGGGAAGTTCCCCGATAATGCAGAGGGAACAACACCTTACTTCAAGGTGTCCCAATCAAGCCGGCTCACATAGACACCAGCTTGCACTAGTCGTGGGAGTTGTGAGGGAAGTTCCTCAGTAGTGTAGTGGGGACCGCACCTTATACCAAGTGTCCCACTCAAACCGGATCAGAATCTGCATGGACCCATCTCCACCCTCCACTATTCGAGATGATTCTAAGGTCTAGTAAATTATTTAGCCAAATCATACCCATTATAGGCTTGTGTTTGCATTGTTTTACATTGGACGATTATCACAAGATTCAGTTCTCAGGGATATCCAGGCGATTCTACCACAAACCACACTCTTGTGCTGCAATCGCACCAGCCACTCTTACCATCCGCTCAGATATTTAAGCAAGTTGAGGGTTTGGGGAGCATAAAATAATTGAGTTCAACATACCAGCCACTTCCCAGCAGTGACTGTCCAAACCAAGTTTTCATGTTTGAAATAAGTTAGGTCAAATTAATGCCCCCAAGTATCTAAGCAAGATTAAGCATGGTATTTAGATACGAACTTATACCTAGTATATTTACCATTAATTATAGGGTAGCAAGGTTTCATGTCCAAAGCCAAGGAGTGAGATATAATTAAGCAATTATCCATAGGGAATCAACTATGAGCTAATGTGAATATAATTTGCATAATAATAAAGCATGCAATTTGATACTTTCAAAGAAAATTACATGCATTCAAAATGTAGCTATAATATGATCAAAGTGATGACTTGTCTCACCCAATTCACTATAGACTTGATCTTACTCAAAGCCTTCTCAGTCGATGGTCTTGAACTCTTGGTCATTGTCGTAAACTTGCCCGATCTGTTGCTTCTTCTAGACTCCAACTTCTAGTTACGCAATAAACAACTAAATCCAAATAAATACAAATAAATCAAAAGTCCCAATAAATTTGAATGAACTCAGTTAAGCTTTATTAGGATTAGGGGGTTGATCTGAGGTAAGGTTTAATGAGTGCGGGATATAGACATAGTCAATTGAGCTTTGAGCCAATGGTGGAAATGACATAGAGAAATTCTACCGAGAAGGACATCAAGGAAGGTCCCATGAGGATGAAGGAATATTCATGAAACTATTCCACTTTGGTTCCAAAGATGGTTAGACATGGCTGACCAGAGAATACTATTGTTTGAACCTTAATTTAGTGGCTCCTTTATTATTTCATATTTATTAAGAAAGTTTCATGAGTTGGGTGGAACCTAAAACAAATATGTGGATTTACATGTGATCGGTATAATTTTAATTAGCCATATTGATCTTTTATTTCATATCCCCGAGAGTTCATGACGTATTATTATTTTGAGGTTTAGTTGCCAAATAATCGAATGATTGATTAAATGATTAATTCAATAATTTACTAAGGTGTGAGATTTTTATTTATCGAATTGCTATTTAATGGTTAACTTTAGTTATGTCACTATCTACTAATGAACCGCGGTCGATAATTAATTCCTAGGGCTTACACATTTTTGGGCAAAGTGCAACTCTTAATCTAGTTTGGGTATTACTAGACTTCAGTTTATGGCCTATTGATATGGTGGCAGTCATTTTAATTAAAATATAATTAATCATCATTGTTACCATGCAGTTCATTAGTTTGTATTGTGGCCAAATTATTTTCAATGACCAATGACCCATGGACTATTAATTCTATTTTATTATGATCACTTGGTTAAAGATGCCCTTTGGATTATCCTTAGTCACTATCTAGTATAACTAAACTTTAGTTAGAATCTATTTATGTGGGGCCGAGGTTTATATACCATTATCTTTCAATATCATTTTTAATTAAATCTACTATTAAGATTTAAGTGTCGGCAGCATGCTAATGACAAGGATTATATTTTTTATAGGGCCTTCGGTTAATATTTGAGTTTCTAAAACAATATTATCGAGTCATCATTGACGAAAGCCCAGTGTATCTCATTTTCGTGTGTTTGGTTGCAAGTGCTTTATTCTGAAGTCTGGGAACCTAGACAAGTTCGAGTCACGTTCTTGTGATGGGATCTTTCTAGGTTACTCTACTTCTTCGCGGGCTTATCGGGTTTGGAACTGCGAGTCTAGCAAAATGGTAGAGACCTGTGAGGTGACCTTTGACGAGGCCAGTCCGGGGATTAGGCCCGATATCTCAGGTTCTTTAGAACAGTCCGAGCCCATCTTTGTGGATGATGAGGATGATGGTGATGAGGGTTGTCTACCTGATCCAGTCCCTCATCCACCCCTTGAGGTGCCTTCTTCCACCGCACCTCGAGGCGATCAGCCCATGCCTTCTGCTTCTTCTGGAGCTAGTGGCTTTGTTCCTACTTCATCAGCATATGAAGTAGAGGCCACTTCTTCATCTCATTCTGGACCTCCTAGACATATCCAGAAAGCTCATCCTCCTGAGCAGATTATTGGAGACCTGTTTGAGCGAATCACTCGTTCAAAATCTGGCATGTCTCAATTCTGTCTCTATTCTGCCTTTGTTGCCTCCTTTGAGCCCAAGGACATTTGTCACGCCCTTTCTGATGAGTCTTGGGTCAATGCCATACATGAGGAGCTAGAAAATTTCGAGAGGAACAAGGTATGGTCGCTTGTCGAGCCCCCACGAGGTCACAATATTATTGGGACTAAGTGGGTGTTCAAGAACAAGCAGAGCGAGGATGGAGTGGTTATTCGGAACAAGGCTAGACTGGTAGCTCAGGGGTTCTCCCAGGTTGAGGGTCTAGATTTCGAGGAGACCTTTGCCCCTGTAGTTAGACTTGAAGCCATTAGAATTCTGCTTGCCTTTGCAGCTTCTAAGGGTTTCAAGCTCTACCAGATGGACGTCAAGAGTGCCTTTCTCAATGGCTTTATTGAGGAAGAGGTCTACATCCGACAGCCTCCTGGTTTCGAAAACCCCAAATACCCAAACCATGTCTTCAAGCTTTTCAAAGCTTTGTATGGACTTAAGCAAGCCCCTAGAGCTTGGTATGAGAGGCTTAAGTCCTACTTGTTAAGTCATGGTTTTGAGATGGGTAAAGTTGACAAGACCTTGTTCATCCGCCAGCATGGCACTGATCTCCTGCTCGTCCAGATTTATGTGGATGACATCATCTTTGGCGGCTCTTCCCATACTCTGGTTTCACAGTTCTCGGATGTCATGAGCACCGAGTTTGAGATGAGTATGATGGGGGAGTTGACCTTCTTCCTTGGCTTCCAAATCAAGCAGACTCGGGAGGGTACATTTCTTCATCAAGGAAAGTACACTCGTGACCTTCTGAGACGCTTCGACATGAGTGATGGTAAGCCTGTGTCGACTCCCATGGCTTCTACAGCCTATCTTGACCCAGATGAGGATGGTGAGTCCGTTGATTGGAAGGAGTATCGCAGCATGATTGGCTCCCTCTTGTACCTCACTGCCTCGAGACCGGACATACACTTCTCCGTGTGTCTGTGTGCTCGCTTTCAGGCTTCTCCTCGCATATCTCACCGCCAGGCGGTGAAACGCATTTTTCAGTACCTTCGAGCTACCATTGATTATGGTATCTGGTACTCTTCCTCTCCTGTCTTTCCTTGAGAGCCTTCTCGGATGCAGACTTCGCTGGCTGTAGGATAGATAGGAAGAGGACTTCTGACACCTGCCAATTTATTGGCACTTCTCTTGTTTCCTGGTCTTCGAGGAAGCAGTCCGGTGTTGCACAGCCCACCGTAGAGGCTGAGTACGTTGCTGCAGCCAGTTGCTGTAGTTAAGTGCTTTGGATGGCTTCGACCCTGCGGGACTTTGGGTTAGTTATCGACAGTGTTCCACTCTTTTGTGATAACACTTCTGCGGTTAACATTGCTAAGAACCCAGTGCAATACTCCCGAACCAAGCACATTGACATTTGCTTCCACTTCCTTAGAGACCATGTAGAGAAGGGCGATATAGTGCTCCAGTTTGTGGAGAGTGACCACCAGTTGGCTGACATCTTCACCAAGCCTTTGGATAGTTCGAGGTTTTCAGCTCTGCGGGGAGAGCTTGGGGTGGTTTGTCCTTATGGACTGTAGTGAGGGGGAGTTCGGTGCTCTACTACTTTATCATATTAATTATGCTCTTACTCCTTACTGTTGCATTGCATTTTGGGTGCATTTGGGTTAGTCCTTCTAGCATAGATTAGAGTGATCTTCTTGTCTAGTCGTTTAGACGTCTTCTCTCATCTTGTGATCTAGGGTTCTGCTCTATTAGCCGCTTCTCTCTTTTCACTAGGTTGAGCCCACTCACTACCTTTAGGTTCTAGCAAGGGTCGGGCCACCTTTGGGTAGACAGGGTATGTGTTTGCTCCTTAGATAGTTTGATTACCGGACTAATAGTCCTAGATTCATATGGGGTAGATGAGAGTCAGTCTGAGATATAGTTGCCTCTATATCTTATCTATGCTTTAATGACTACATGTTTTCTGGTTTTCTTTGCCAGCTTCTCGATTTTATTGTTTTGGTTCAGGGGGAGTTCATTTGGGAGCTTCTGGAGCTTAATATTGACATAACTCAACTTGAACTAAAAGTTGCATCTCACGTTGAGGGGGAGTTGAATTTTCTTGCATTTCAGCATTCTGCATTGTAATATAACTACATTGAGCCTTGATTATTATCCTGTTATGACATGTTTACAATGCTTTACACCTTGCCATGACTTGTGCTTATATGCTAGATTTATCATGACTTCATATGTGCAGACTAGCTTTTGCCATGATAAGTTAATTAAAATTGCTCAACTTGAATTAAAACTTGTCATGCTAGCATTTGAGTCTAGTCGTTCTCGAGCTATCCTTTTATGATTCATGCCATGTCAATAGGCTTAGTTGAGCGTTGAATCTATGTTGAGCCTTAGATTGAGCTGTTTTTAGTCTCTTGATGATGCATAAGTTAGTACAACATGTTTAAAAAGCCAAAAGATCTCTTTTGTGCGAAAAAACTGATTTCACCAATTCTTTCTCATGAGACGGCTTGCCATTGCACTAGGCATGAACTCAGGGGGAGTTTTGGATGACCTAGACTATCTTCTTAAGCTTCTCGCTTGGAGTAGTCGCATAAGGCTTGAGATCTAGCACATAACAAAAATTGGGTTGGAAACGACCATGAACCTTAAAAAGATAATGTTTTATGTGCTCCATTTGCTTAAGCTACAAAAGGAACCAAGTACTTAACCAATGTTTCAATCTTGAGCTTATAGCACTCTATTTGGACTCAATATTAGCTTCCTTGTTCCGCTTAGCTTATTGACATGGCCTGCATCATCCTTGGATATCTTTAGTTAGACTTTGCTTATTGATGACTTGACATGCTTATAAAATGCATTACATTTCCGATCGTCATCTATGTGTTCTAGCCAGGATATACATATCCTGTCATGATCTAGATAACCTTTTCTTAAGTTATGGCTTGGTGTAGTTCATTATGGTCATTATGGATAATCCTCATGGTTCTAAATGCTTAGAATAAACAAACTTCAGCCATTTTCATCCATTGACATATCATACTCTCTCTTTTGCATCTTGATGTGTTTATTGCCAAAAGGGGAAGAATAGAGGAGAAAAAGTCAGTTGGGATCATTTTAGAGCTTTGGAGAATAATTTGCTCTTTCAGTTGTTGCTCTAGTGTTCCTTCTGTCGACATGGTCATTAGCTCCTTTTTCCTTATTTGGACCATGTTAGACTTTTCAAATCAAACTCAACTTCATGCTTTTTCTTGGGTTTGTAATATACTCATCAAGGGGGAGATTGAGAGACCATGTGGCCGTGACCCCATGAGAGTGATGAGTAATTGACAAGGGTTTAGGATAGTCGAGTTTGGTTTGGGTGGTTTGGACCATGTTGTTGCGTGGTGCAACGAGCTCGGTCGGTTTGGTCAAACTTGGTCGTATTGGCTTAGGATGCGTATTCTAATGTTTCGACAGGTTTGGACTTCATCATGGGTAAGTATGATGTGTTTATGCTACTTACGCTTTCATGTATCGAGCGGTGCTATTTGATGTATTTCTTGTCTTTGTTGGCTGCAGGACATCGAGACGGAGTTGTGGCGAGACACGGAGGACCGGACTAGGCGCAGGTGGCGCTGAGGTCAGAACGGTCGGGATGTGTCAAAGACGACGTGGACTCGAGGTGGAGTCGTGGCAAGGCACGGTGGACCGAACTAGGCGCAGGTGGCGCTGAGGTCAGGACGGTCGAGGTGTGCCGAAGACGGCGAAGTTGCGTGGCTTGTAGGGCAAGGAATGAGGAAGCTTCCTGGAAGGTGCGCGAGGGGCGTTTCGGTAAAAATGCAAAGCTGCACTAAAGGAAGTGGATTGTGGGTAAAGCGCAAAAGCTAAATGGGTAAAGCACTTGGTGAACCCATTAGTGGAGACTATAAATAGAGAGAGAGAGATGGTGTGCTGATTTCTTGAGTGAGTGGGTGTAAAAATTAGGGTTTTATTTGTGTCTCTCCATGGTTGTATGAGATAGGGTTGTGTGCATCTCAAGCATGTATGGGGTTTTAGTGTTAGATTGAGAGAGAGAGATGAACTGAGAACAACTTTATTTTAATCACGTATGTCTCCGTATCAATATATGTTTGAGTTGTTTCAGTTTCTTGTGTCTCTTTGGTGACTATTTCAGTTTCTTTGTTTGAGCTCTTGTTTCTCTCTGTCGTTTGATTCAGTTTTCAGCATGGATTAGTCTTTCGGTTTGGCCTTGATTCGTTTCTTTTTTATTCAGCAATTATTGTTCCTGCTGTTGCTGTTATCTAGGGTGTTCTTAGCTAGTTTTGCTGTGTGTATTTACTGCCAATTGTTGTTTCCTTCTGCAGTTAAAAAGGGGGAGACTGCATGCAGTCCAGTTGGTATGTTTTGAGGCAGCAAAAGTCCCCTTTTGGCAGTGCCGAAGTGTAGTTGTTGTGCTAGATGTCATTTCATTTGAGATTTCTCTTTATGCTTCATTTTTATCTTGTGCTTTATGCAGTTGGTTACTGCTAGCCGTCCTGTCCTCTTCTTTTGGACAGTCACTGTTTTAAAACTGCAGTTTGCATCTTTTCGGCCTGCAGCAAAAGCACTCATTTCTGTTGCCACGGCCTGCAGCAAAAGCACTCATTTCTTTTGCCGTGGTAGCGACTCTCTGATATTTTTCCTGCCGTGTTTTCCGCTCTAGCCCCTCGATCTTTGTAAGCTTAAGTTCATCTTCTTCGTAGCTTTCTAATAGCTACCGGAGAGTTGAGCTTTTGAGTACTTGTAAAGGACGAATTCTTAAGTGAGCGACATTCACCCCCTCTGTCGGCCATTTCGGTCCAACAATTTCACATAAAGCTTTATTCTAATATCATAATTCATTTTTATTATGTTTATTTATAAATTATATTTCATCCAATTCTATATGAATTTTTCTTAAACATTAAATTCAGAACCTGACCATATGCTACTTTAATACTGGTGACATACTAATGTGTTAGCTCCTAGTTAACCTCTACTTGAGCTTGGCCCACTTGACAAACAAAGAGAGAGGAGCCTAGAGAGAAAACAGAGTATTCATGGCGCAATGCAGAGTAGAAAATAGGGGAGTGGCGACGCCGAGGTGGGCGAGCTCACCGGCAGTGGGGGAATGGTAGGGAGGCTGAGGCAAACTCAAAAATGGTTTGCTGGAGTGGGAGGGTAGCTAAGGGAGGCGTCATCATGGCTAGGGGCAATGCCGAGGGTGAACCGGTGGTGACTTGAGGCGACGGAGCGCACGGGAAAAACAGGGTGCCAGCGCCGAGAGGAAGAGGAGGTAAGGAGGGGTCTGCACAAGCTAGAGGTGGGCAAGGGGAACTTACTAGGGTGGTTGGTGATGGTGGGGAGGAGCCAAGGTGGCCCGGCAATGGGAGCTAACAGCAGTGTGGGGAGCTCCATGGTGCCGGCATCCTAAGGAAGGGGAGAGCTTAAAATGAGGGTTGGAGAAGGAAGGGGAAGGTAGGAGCATGCTCAAGTTTAGAGGAATTGAGCGAAGAGCTCATAGGTGAGGAGCAATGGTGGTGGCGGCGACTTCCAACCGAACATAGGGGAGAAGGTGGTGCGGTGAACTCTGGTGGGTAATTCCTAAAATTGGTTGAGTGGATTCGTAATTTAGGGGGTGGAACACTGTTACAAACTTGATCAGTACTTGGTATTTGGAGAGAAGAAATAGAGTTTAGACCAGGAGTAGCATAGACTTGGGGTAGAATAGCAAGAAATTGGATCGATTTGGGAAGAACAAAGGGAATAGGGAGCAAGACTGAAGTGGAAGGAAGAAGGCAAATGCCAATTTCTATTCGAGTCCCCCTCTCTGAATATATCCTCCACTACTTATAGTTCTCAACTCTCCAATATACTCTATGACATTTGGGCCTACAAAACAGCAAACCATACATTAAGGCCCACAACCAGTCCCCTACTCACTGATACATGACATTGCCCCCTCCTTTTGAGACCCTTGCCCTCAAGGGTCTTCAATTACTTGACCATAGAACTTGAGGAGCTTGAGAGATGGAGCATCGTTCATCTTCTTATTGACACACCCACAGGTCTTGAAGTTTGTTAGACCGTGCAATCTGAAGAGTAGAGCCACCTGAATCCCATGGTGTTTGTTGTTCCTTGACTCCAACATGAATTGATGCTCAACCATGCCATGCATAAAATTTGTACCACGTGCAGCCATCAAAGATTCTTGAACTGAATCTTCTCATGCATCTTCATATTGACACCGAGTGCACTCTAAGGCAATGAAGTTCATAATGTGTCCCTAATTTTGCTCACATGTTGCTCTACCCATGTTATCACTTCCTGAAGAAAGATAAGAATGGGTAATTCACCCTCACAGCCATTTAGAAGCATGCAGCTTGCCCAATGCTATTGTCTATAATCTGGTAACACCATGACAAAATGACTAAGTTGAGTGCAACATATCCAACAGAAATTTATAAGATGTTCCACCTCTGCCACTTAGAGTGTGATATCACTAAAATTCTGTAGAAGATTTCCTACAGCAGACTTGCCATCCATAAAATCTTCCCAAATTATGGATTCTTTAAGGGAAGCATTCCAATAGTTGATCACCATGACCCAATACACTAGCAATAGTTGAGGTGACTTCCATTCATGCTGAATTGAATTAATTTGCACATAGAATAGATTGCCGAAACGGCCAGAATGGCAAGGGCCGTGGTGGCTGGCGTGTGGGCGACGGGTGCTAGCTCAAGCCGAGCCTAAGGAGGAAGAAGAGGACAATGGGGATGAAGCAATGGGAGCTAGAGGTGAGATAAGGGAAGCTATTTATTACCACGGAGGGGGCTGTGCAGCATTATCACTGGCAACTAAGCAACAGGGCATAGCATAGGGCTTTGCGTGGCCATGACGCTGTCCTAGTTGAGGCTCGTATGCTGAGATGGCCCATGTAGGGCATGGCGTTGGCGAGCTGATATGGTGTCAGGGTCAAAATTTGTAGTGCAAGACTCAGCAGTCAATAGTTGCGGTGGGGCTTTGTCAGGTGTGGTACACTAGCCGAGTGCGCAGCTGGCGTAGAGGTGCAGCATAGCCCAAGCATTGAACGTGGCTCAGCGTAGGGGGCGCAGGTGCGGAGTAGCTAGATGGCATAGGCTTGGTGTAGAGGCATGAGCTAGGGTATGGCTAGCTCGGGCGTGCGGTGTGCACACGGCACAAGCGCAGGCAGCGTGTTGCCATTGTAGAGAAATAGACAGATAAGCAAGGAAGAAGGGGGCAGTTGGGCCGGGCTAAAGGCCAATAGACCGACCAGGAGATTGGACCAAATTGCACTCAATTTGAGATGTTGATTTCATTTTATTTTAAATTATCAATATTTTGAATAATTCAGTATTTTTAAATTGTCAATATTTTGAACAGTTCAGGAAAATAAGGTATGCAGATTATTGAAATCATTATATGGTCTAAAGTAAGCACCTAAACAATCGCACGAGAAGTTTGATAAAACTTTGACATCCGTCGGCTTTGCTGTGAACGAATATGATAAGTGTATATATTATCGTTATGGTGGGGGTCAAAGAGTGATCGTGTGTTTGTATATATATGACATACTTATTTGGAAGAAACACTACCGTAATTGATGAGGTTAAATCTTTATTATCTTGATGCTTTGATATCAAAGATTTGGGTGAGGTAGACATTATTCTGAATATTAAATTGACCAAAAACAAGAATGTGATTGCTTTGAACTAATCCCATTATGCTAAGAAAATTTTGAGCCGATTTGTCTCTAAGAACTGTAAAATTTCTCCAAGACCTTATGATGCGAGCATTAAGCTATGAAAGAACAAGAGGCTAGGAAAAAAGATCAATTGAAATATTCACAAATTATTGTGTCACTTATATATTTAGTTGCTGCCACATGACTTGATATTTTATTTGTTGTGAACAAATTAAGTCGGTTTACATCTAACCGAGGAGATAATCACTGGGAGCACTCGAAAGAGTATTGTGTTATTTAAGAGGCACAATATCTTTTGGAATTAGTTATTGTATTAGAATGATACAGTGATTCCAATTGGATCTCTGATGCAGATGAGATCAAGGCTACAAGTGGCTATATGTTTACTTTAGCTGGTGCTGTAGTTTCATGAACATCTTGCAAACAGATTATATTGACGATGTAAACTATAGAAGTAGAACTTGTAATACTTGACACAGCCGTTGTTGAGTCTAAAAAGCTAAGAGGGCTTATGTTAGATTTCTCATTGGTTGTGAAACCAATACCGGCAATTCTAATGTACTATGATAATCAAACAATGTTGGCTAAAGTCACAAGTAATAAGGATAATATGAAGTCCTTCGGACATATAAAGTGTAGTTTAAATCTGTCAAAAATGGAGAAACTCTGAAGTGGTTGATGTGAATTATATTCGTAGTGAGAAAAATCTGGTAGACCCTTTTACAAAGGGGCTAGTAGAAGTTTCACAGATCAAGTATGGATTGAATAGTACTCAAACCATATTCGTATCCATATTTTTTTTCTTGAATTCAAATACAATCAAACAAATATCAGATACGAATATAGACCAGAAAAATGTCGGATATGAATTCCAATTGAATATCTACTCAATTCAGTCGAATCCAGATATCCTCATAACTTATGTACATGAAGACATTAATGATATTTTATCCTTGTACAATCATACTTAATCATTCTAATTCATTTACTTCACCTAAAGAAACATGAATTCATGTTTAATTAAAAAAACTTGTTCAATTAATTAGTCGTATTATAATAAAATATGCATATTGCTTCATCGAATACGAATATGGATACAGATAGTTAAATAAAATAACATTTCGGATGATAAAAGTCCATATCAAATTCACATCCATATTTTTATGCGAATTCGAATTCGAATATGAATAGAATAGAAATTGTTGATTGGATGGCAAAATCTATATTATATTCGCATTCTATCGAACATGGTTACCGAATAATACAGATAATTCATATCCATTTTTCATCTCTAGGTATGGTTGTGTAAAAGACATTGATCCTCTATTGTACCAACTATATTGTACTCCTATAAAGTTGAAAGCGTCACTTTCGTGTCGTACAGTTGTATAACTCGGGGAAACAAGGTCAGTTAATTGGCAACCGGCTAAACCGTGTCTATATTTTGTGAGAGTAACATTAATCTCTAGTTTTTACGGTTATTGGCCTTTTTCCCAATTAATTGTTGAAATATCTTTTTTTAGTCATTAATTAGTTTACAATGTTGCATAGTGGTGTACATAGCTGTAGACATAGATAATAGTCCTGTTCCGAATAGATTCGGTTTTAGCTTTTAAAACTCAGATTTTGAATAGAATGACTTCTCAAAATAGTTTCTATAAGTCGTTTGTAGGAGTTATTGTAAGAGCCGCTTTGATCAGAGTAGCTTCTCAACACTAGTGTCCTTTACTCTCTTAATCTCTCTCACAATCAGCCAAAAGCTACAGTACTTTTGAACAGGGCCTAGTATGAAGTATAGAATGTAACGTATGACAAATGGTATTCTGAATAGTGTATAAGAATCTTCACAAAATAAATTTGTTTTAATCATTTTAAATATAAATAAATATACTATTAATAATATATAACCATCTGCTTTAGTGGTGCCCTGTCTGTCACTGTTCTAGTCTTGTGAGTTGCATACGTTATTTATAGCAGCTTTTGCAAATTTCCACGTGCTTTAGTTATAATACAAATAGCCGCACATGCTGATTAGATCAAAGCTATAAGTAGCTATGTATTTACTTTAGCTAGTGCTGTAGTTTCTTAGAGGTCTTGCAAACAGATCATATTAACAAGGTTAATTATAGAAGCAAAACTTGTAGTACTTGACACAGCCGTTGTTGAGTCTAAATGGCTGAGAGGGCTTCTGTTAGATTTTGTCATTGGTTTTGAAACCAATACCGGCAATTATGATGTTAGTGATAATCAAACAATGTTGGCTAAAGTCACAAGTAATAAAGATAATATGAAGTCCTCCTGACATGTGAAGCATAGTTTGAATCTGTCAAAAAATGGAGAAACTTCGAAGTGGTTCATGTGAATTATATTCGTAGTGAGAAAAATCTGGCAGACCCTTGTACAAAGGGGCTAGCACAGAAAGCGATTTCTGTTGCATCTATGGACATATGAATGGGTCATTTGAGTTACATCACAATGGTAAACCATACTTTCTTGATCAAAAATCATGTGACTTAGGCAATAGGGAAAAAACAAGTGGATGTTATAACAAGATGGTATATATCAATTGTGTAGACTTAATGTATTCTGCTATCCAAATAAGAAAAAGGTATTAGCCTACAGGATACCTAAAAAGAGTACACCTACTTGAGCTTAATTGTGTGGTCACAATTCATGAGAATAGGGTATTCTTTAGAAAGCTCATGAGCACATAAGGGAGCATGACTATATAACGCTCTATTAAGACATGGTTCATTGGCAGTCTAGTATCAGTTGAGATTTTAAGTGAAGTTTGATCACGAAATGTTGTAAATTTAAGGCATAGTCAATTCATCAACTATGGAAAGATAAATCTTGTCATTCTAAGTGCAATTTCAGTCCATACGGAACTTACACTAAAAACTATTATATTAACAGTACTTTAGTACATGTTGGATCGAAATCGACGACAGAGGGGGGGTGAATGTCGTTTACAAAAGTTTTGCCCCTCAAGTACTTACGACAAGAAATTTTTCTCCGATAGTTATGAAAACTATGAAGAAGACAACGAAAGCTTACTGGACATGCAAGCTAATATCCAAAAAGCAAAAGCAAGGAAGATCAAAGCCAAAGAGGACAACAGCACAAAAGGAATCAACCATCACAGACCAAGGCATGAAATTGCACCAGGAGCGGTCTGATCGCAACTCTCCGAGCGGTCTGACCGTCGGCCAAGTTCCGGTCTGACCACCGGTTTAGTACCGGTCAGACCGGCTGGATTTCGGGCAGAGGCAGAAGTTCAGGCACAGGCCGAAATTTGCTGAAATCGAAAATACCCAAGAAGATCATTAAGACCAAAACTTAAAATACAAATGCAGGGATTCTCAAGACAATTCCTCTGAGATAGGAGCTAAATATCATCAAGACTTCAAGTAAAGAAGTATACTGGCAAAGATCAAGTAAAAACAAGAAAATCTAAAATTTGTCAAAAGACATTCAGTAGAAATGACAAGGTCCATTTCTCTTGTGATTTTTGGCACCTTTGTTTTGAGACTTTGGGATGTACCAGAGAATGATCTCAAGACACAAACACACAAATCTTGAGCCATCACCAAGACAAGAAATGAGAGAAACAATCTTGCCTTCAATCAAAACCCTAAGAACTCCAGAGTATGGTATTTTTTTCAAATTACTCTCCATCCATTCAATCTTTGCTCATGAGCCTTTGCAATTAGATTAGCAACAACTTCAGGACAAACCAGCAAGAATTTCATACCATCTCCTAAAGGGAAACAAGAAATTTCATCATCCCCTGAAGGAAAACCCTAATTCTTAAAGAACAGAGAAACACATGACGAAGGATCTAGAGATCACAAAAAACAATGAATCTTAATTTGTTCTTGAAAATGGGATGATCAAAGAGCCTTGAGCATTTTCCCTTCTCAAATTAATCAAGAACCTGTCCTCAAGACAAGGATTCAACTCAAGACACAAGAAACCAAAAGAAGAACAGAGAGACTGCAAAAACTGAATTCATCGCAACCTGAGCAAAAAGTGAAATCAACCAAATGAAATTATCTCAGATTGATAATGAGGAAGAGATATGAATGATTACACAGGGATTACAACTATCTCCTCAAAACTAGAACCCAATAACTCATCTCATGTCTCAGTTCTCTCAAACACTCGAAGAGGAGACAATAGCCAACAAAACCTTTGCTCTCTCCAACAACTCCCAACCACTAAAAAGAAAGCAAAAGCAGATTCTAACCCATCTCTCAAGCCATACAATCCACCAGGAGACATGCATCTATTTATAGCCCTCCATAATGGGTTCACAAATCACTTTGCCCATTAAGCTTTAGAGCTTTTACCCACTAACTCTAACCAAATCCGGCTCCTTTAGTGCAGCCTTGCGAATTCACCAAAACGCCCCTCCTGCACCTTCCGGGAAGCTTCCTCATTCCTTGCCTTCCAAGCCTCGCAGCTACCTCAAGCCCTCGCCGTCTTCAGCACACCTCGACCGTTCTGACCTCGGCACCACCTGCGCCTAGTCCGGTCCTCCGTGCCTCGCCACGACTCCGTCTCGATGTCCTGCAGTCATCACAGACAAGAAACACATTACATAGCACCGCTCGAAACATGTAAATATAATTAGCATCAATGAATCATACTTAAGCATGAAATGGCCCATAAGCTCAAACGGGAAGAAGAATGCGCCTCAAGTCCAACTAACCAAACCCGACTGAGCCAAATGCCATCATGGCACGAAACACACAAACCAAACTCAATCTTTCCAAAACACTTGTCAATTACTCATCACAAGCATGTGGTCATTTCCACATGGTCTCTCAGTACAATATCAGTGACATCTTTTTACTACTTACTTTAAAATGATGAGAAATTGTTAGAAATAGACCCATATGAGTATGAGGCCTATTTTTGATAATTTCAATGCATATATGATTTAAAATTATATTACCTAGCCAAGTGGAGAGAAAACAATTTATAAAGAGGAGTCATTGCCACTCTTCGAAACATATGACACATAAAGAAGAGGAGCGGTATCTGTAAGCCGTTGCTATCGTGAAGAGCTGCACGAGAGGCGGCAATAAGATTTCTGGGCAACACACACCTGTGCGATCATTCGCTTCACTGCTATGTCTATATTCTACACTACATCTTGCCTGCGCTGTTTCTTGTTCTTCATCAGACCCCATCGTAAGTCGTTCGTGTACTTGATCGACTTTGATATAATTCTATTTTTGCGTATATTTGAAGTACAATGTGTTACCTACTGTTAGTACTGATTTATACATCACTAGTTATTTACGATATTTACCTTCTAGTAAAATCTAAAATTAAAATATTACCCATATTTTCAACACGTATTCCGTCTTTAAAATCTTGATATTAACGCTCCAGTTGCTCAAACTCCCTACTCCAATGGTTTGTAAAAGTAAAAATTAAAAATAACCTCCAAACTCCAATGGACATCGCTATAATCTGGCACATTTTATTCTCCACTTGCGGAATAATCAAAAGATGTACGCAACACCTATATATATACTTCATGTTAGCTTTCTTCTAGGATTCACGCACAAAAGCAGGCGGAAGAATATATGCTCGGCTCCTCCTTTCGGTGAGAAAAATTTTAACGTCAAATCTTAATCGCGCATGCAAAAAATTTTGGGGACTTGCATCGCATGAAACACGATTTGCTCCCACAAGCAAACCCGAAACGTAAAGCAAAAGATTCGATGACCTGTGATTTTAGCGGAGTACAACGTGCAGGATTGTCTCTAATCAGTCCACGGTTTCTAGTTTTTCGGTGGGTGTAAAGCCTAGCTGTCTACAACATGAGAATTAATTAAGCAAATCTTATGACGACGGTTATTTCCGTTTCTTCTGTCAGGACGAAACCCACCTTCAAGATGGGTGCAGGTTTTGCGGAGCTAGTGTCACACGTCCCTATCGATTATTCTTTTTTCTTTAAGATAATGTGGGCGGTTGCTTACCATTGATGTTTACGAGAGTAAGCGGTATGATCAACTTTGGAAAATCCAGGAATAACCGACCAAACCCAAAGTGTCCGTGCTATTTTAATTTTGATTGCTTACTTTCCCATGAACTTTCAGTGAAATTACTGTAAAAAAAAAGACTTGTTTCTAGTATGCTTTGTTGACTCGACCAGATATGCAAATCTGGTGCAAACAAATAGCGAAGTGTATCAAATCAGCACAAAACATTCTGAAAGAAAGGTGAATGTTTTTTATGAATTTAGTCTACCTCAATATAACATTTCATATCCAAACTTGGATCTTTTTAGGAGATAACAAGGATAATTGTAACAAATGTTAATCTTGTACAAGGTTGCACCTAGTTATTGGTATGAGATTTCACTGAGGTTGTACTTAAATTGAAACTCTCTTGCTCAAGATTGATCACTATTTAAGCATCTCCTTGACCAAGTATAACTAGGTGAGCACATACAACAGTTATGCACCAACGCCGTGTTCCACAGTACTCTTGAAAAAAAAGAGGAGAAAATTGCACCAATAGTAGTGTACTTTTCCATGCGTAGGGACAAATTATCACAACTCAACGCTCAATGTTGAAAATAGATGCAGTACAATTAAGGTTTAAAAAAAGCTTGAATCTCGCGAGCTATTCGAGTTCAATTTGTTCTAGGCTCGATTCGAGCTCGGTTCGAACTTTAAACGAGTCAAACTTGAGCTTAATCTCAAACTCGCGAGCTTCACCGAGCCGAGTTCGAATAGTTCGTGAGTCTCGATTTAAGCTTAAATAGTGATATATATATATTAACTCTTACCAAGCTTATTCGAACCAAACTCAAGTTTACTTTTTTTATTGTTGAAAATAGTATATGTTTGAATTATTTTGACTATTATCGAGTTTACTAGAGCCGAGCTCGAACTCAAAATTTTCTTATTATTGAAAAATAGTGTATAATAAATTATTTTAATTGTTATCGAGTTTCAACGAGCCGAGCGTAAGTCCAGATTTAGACTTGGACCCTAACTCAAATTCGACTCAACCTCAACTTAAACTTCTACTAAACTCAAGCCTCGAAGATGAAGTTCACTCGAGCTTAACTTGTTTATAGTCTTAACTACAGTTTCCTTAGAAAATCACAATTTTTATTTTCTTTTATGTTCTCTTACTTCGGGTGTGTCAGGAGAACTAATAATGCTGCGCACGTAGAGCCAACGCAGATGAATATTTTATCAGGGCGTCGCTGTCTCCTGCCAAGTCGGCTCGGGCTGCCGCAAGGCGCATGCATGCAATAATTGCCCCCGGGCCCACTCATCCCGTTGTGGGCCCCGCAGATCGAGCCGCCGTCGGAGCCCATAGGATAGGACGACACGACTCGAAACAAGGGGTGGCTCTGCTACTGGCTGCTATAGCTATCTAGTTTTCACTTCTGCTGTTTTACTCTCCAATCAATCCCCTTCTGCCTTTTTTGCTTTTGAAATGAAATTCTCTTCTGCGCAATTTGCCTCTATAAGCCATTTGCTTTTTCCCTTGGGTTTATCTCGCTATGCTCTGTTTGATAAATGATAAGAAAAAGAAAAAATGAATACCCAAGAAGTTGTTCTTAAATGAATATAATTCAAAACTTGGCAATTTGCCACATCTATCGTTAATTTGTTTTGTATTTTACGTTACTTTTCTAGGATGACCGGTAATTTCCAAGTCATGTGCGACTATTTGTACCATAACTTAAGCACGTGGAAATTTGCAAAAGCTGCTATAAATAACGAATGCATCGCACAATACTAGTACGATGACAGACAGGGCACCACTAAGCAATTATACGTTGTGCAAAATTTTAATGACGTTGTGCAAACTTTTAACAGATGGTTATATATTATTAATAGTATATTTATTTATATTTGAAATTATTAAAACAAATTTATTTTATGAAGATTCTAATAATTTATCACTATACAGAATACCCTTTGTCATACCTTACATTCTATACATCATACTTTGGCCCTGCTCAGAGATACTGTGACTTTTGACTGATTGCGAGAAAGATTAAGAGAGTAAAAGATACTCGTATTGAGAAGTCACTTCGTTCAAAGTGGCTCTTACAGTGACTTCTAAAAAACAGCTTGTAGAAACTACTTTGAGAATCCATTCCATTTAGAATCAGAGTTCTAAAAACCAAAAAGTTAAAAACTATTTAGAATAGGACCTTTATCTATGTCTACAACTATGTACACCACTATGTAACATTGTAAACTAATTAATGACTAAAAAAGCTATTTCAAAAATTAATTAGGAAAAAAGGCGACTAACATTGTAAACTAATTAATGACTAAAAAAGCTATTTCAAAAATTAATTAGGAAAAAAGGCGACTAACAGCAAAAACTGGCGATTAACGTTACTCTGACTAAAACATAGATGACGGTTTAGCCGGTGGCCTAATTAACTTGTTTTCCCAAGTTACACAACTATACAACTGTATGGCACGACAGCGACGCTTTCAAATTTATAGGAGTACGACATAGTTGGTATAAGAGAGGATCAATGTCTTTTACACAACCATACCACTCACTGCTTTTTAAAAAACTAGTATATACTAAAGACGAATAAGGGTACAGCTGTAAAAAAAAGCTTAAGGCTCGTGATGATCCCGAGCTTGTGACTTTCAACAAGCCAAGTTCCAATAGCTCGTGAATTTCGAGTTTTTTTAAAGTCTACATACATACTAATTCTTAACAAGCTACCTTGAGCCGAGCTCAAACTCGAGCTTTTCTATTGTTGAAAATTAGTATATGTTAAATTATTTTTTACTGTTATCAAGCTTTCTCAAGTCGAGTTCGAACTCGAGTTTTTTTATTGTGGAAAAAATAGTGCATATTATATTATTTTAACTGTTACTGAACTTATTCGAGCTGAGCTCGAGCTTGGGCCAAACCGAGCTCAAAGCACTAGCCCTAACTTAGGCTCGTTCGAGCTCGGCTTAAGCTTCTACCTCGCTCGAGCTTGAGAGGCTAGACTCACTCGAACTTGGCTCGTTTACAGCCCTAAATAAGGGTGGATTTTTTCGGTTATGACTTATAAAATGGCTTTTAGCTTTAGCATGAACACTAGGATGAACGAATTGAATATCGAAAAGCAACTTCAAAGAGACTATTCGATAAATTATTCAATCAATTCATTTAAAAAAACTATAAGCTATGAACAGAAAAAAAAATAGAAAAAAATATCCTTCTCTTCTTTCCCGGACCATTTCTTAAAGAAGAGAAAGGGAAGACGTACACAGGTGTGACCGCGAGCTGGCGGGCACTCCCCTCTCCTCTGCCCGACGGCGCCGACCCAATAACACCTGCGCCCCACGCAGATTTCCTCCCCCCAAACAGAAAAGCTTCGTCAAGAAAAACACCCCGCACGCGCGCGCTTGTCCAGATGGCCAAGTCGCCAGCTTTAGCCGGCACGGCGCGACCGAACGATCCGCAGAAACCACACGCGTCACGCACGGTGGGGGAGGGCCCGAGCCGAGCAGCTCCCGGTCGTGGGATCCCCGTGCTCCCGGACCAAAGGCACGTACGGTACATACATGCTTTCTCCCAACCCCTCCTTTTGTTTACGCAAGAGCGCCGAGCAAGGCACACCTGTTTTGAGCCTCAAAAGCGGGCATTTGGTCCTTGATTTTAGGGCCGGTGCGTTGCTTGTCTACCTTTGCCGAAAAGAGGCGCGGCGTCGCTGTTGCGGTTTTGCGGCGAGATAACCTTGGCATGCCACGCTCCTTGTGACAGACGAGCAAACATGCTCTTATTATGAGCTCATCGTGTGTCTGTGTTGTCAAGTTGTGCTTTCGGGCCATGTTGCGACTTTTGGGTGTTTTATCTTATCATGTGTCTTGTGCGGCACGGTACATATTAGATAGACAAATAGCAAGTTAGACTTGAATCTGTGGTGGATAAAACTGGTGTCGTGGCTCTTACAACAAGTTTGGATCATTTACTCACCTTTCTTCGCTAGGCAAAGGAAAAAGTAGCCTACATGAGCAAAATCATGCAAAGCTAATTGTTTGGGTCTTTTGCCTTGAAAACGTAAAATTTATGCTTGTTTTCTGGAATAATATAATTATTGGTCAAAAATATTGTTTAGTATTTATTTCAAATTATTTAGTGGACCAGCACATGGCATAAGCTTCTTAATGGGCGATGATTCCTTGCCCATGTGAGTATGACGAGACTAAAAAAGTTCACTTGGCAAATTAGAGCAAGGAAACTAAACATGTCTTCTCTTGTTATGGTTGTGGGCAGTGACGGATCCAGGATTTCTCAGAACTTCAGACCCAAAATTAAAGAGGATATAAGTCTATAACCTATGTTACCCAGATACCCCGATACGGATACAGATACGCGATACGGCAATACCGTAATTCGCCATTACTTCCATTCTAACTAACCAAGCAAAAATTTTGTTCATATTTCAGAACACATGAACAAATTTGCTCCACTAATTGACAAATGACAAAGAAACTACTTCCAAAAAAATGCTGATCCAAATCGACTCAAGCGAAAATCAAGAAAACCTCCACTCTTGTATGTACATCCACAGACCATAGGTTCTCTTAGAACAAAAAAAACAATTAATGAATTTACCTCAAACCTACACCAAGACTGCAGAGTGCAAACTACAAATTTATTTACTAATTCGCATCACTAATCTTATAGTAAAACATTAAAACCACAAGATGCTCAAGGCCAAGCTTCCCATCACAAATTGTCAAAATCAAGCAAAAACCTATAACACTTAGATATATCAACGATTTCTCTAGCCATGGTTGGTAAATTAGCATAGCCGGCCGCCCGGCCCTAAACTTCTAAGTTCTAAACTGTGATACATAAAGTAAATCATACAAAGTGATTCAAACAAACAAGTAAATATAGCATCACTGATATTGGGAAGGATAACCATGAGAAAACATAGAACAAGGAAGTCAGATCGGGCGTGGAGGCGTCAGATCGGGCTCACCGAGGGGGGCGGCGGGGCGGTGCTATGGCAGACTGGCGGAGAGGAGGTGAGGGGGCGGTGCCGCGCCACTGCAGGCTGTGGTGGAGAGGAGGCGGGGGCGGTGTCGCGGCAAAGAGGAGGCGTGGGGGTGGCATCGCGGCAGAGAGCCAGAGAGGAGCTGAGGAGGCGAGGGGCGACGTTGCGGCGGCCGGCGGACTCGGCAAAGAGGAGGCGGGGCCACGGCCCGCGGCCGCAGGAGATGGTGCCGAGACGGAGAGGAGGCGGGGGTGCGACAGAGCGGAGGCAGGGGCGGCGATGTGGCGTCGTGGGGGAGAGGATGTGGTGGGGGCTGGGGGTGGCGGATTCACAGAGAGGCGGCTAGAGACGTTGCGACTGGCGATACGGGAGGGGATTAGCGCAGCTAGGGTAGGTCGGCCACTGTCGCTCCGTATGCACAGCTCCGCTTCGCTCTGATGGGCCAGCTAGGAATAGTCTCAGGCCGGCCGGGAATAGTCTTGGGCCGGCCAATAAGACTCAGGTCTGTCCACTGTACATTATTTTTTTTAGATATATATACTAAAATTTTCCAGTACTAATTTTTCTAGGGCTCGGATCGTTGCCCCACCGGCCTGATGCCTATCTCCGCCCCTGGATGTGGGGTTAACAAGTGAGATTAATGCAGTTTAAAGAAGAAAATAAGATGAATTACTCTCTCTCAAACGTATCCTCTACCTTTGCAGCAAAGGCAGAGATAAACAGTATAAAACTGAGAGAGAGAGAGAGAGAGAGAGAGGGAGCACCTTGCTTTTGATCCGAGGGCTGAGAACCACATGAAGGCAGTGCACCGTTCATCACGGATACGATCCAAGGGCTGAGAACCACATGAAGGCAGTGAACTGTTCATCTCGGATACAATTCCCTTTCGCCAAGCTTTTTGATTGGTCGCGAACCTGATGGTAATCAGAGCGAGTTTAGCACGCTTCACCATGTTTAGCAACTGGTGCTATTAACTAAGCTAATCTCTCCCCTTAATTATTGACTACAAAACAATCCTTCTCATTAAGTATATCATCAAAAAATTATTAAACTTTAGATCATACTCCACAATATACTCTTATTCTGTGGTAAAGTCTGCCGGTTGCCAAGCTGTGCCACCTTCTTGCTGCTCATCTTTTGGAGTGTCTACTTTCCGTTGCCTTTGCACATTTTGCCGTACCTAAACAGTAGCATATGCTGTGCCCCCATCCTTCAGGATCTTTATGCCCAGCTTTCTGGAAGAAAGAGGAGCAAAATGAGGAATTTTTTTGGGCGGCGCCTTTGGAGCTTCACTGCTCTACGATGGATAGAGACGAAAGATGCTTCGTGTGTAACTGCTCGTGGACACCGATTATTCTCTTGCAAAACATTTATAAGTCCATTGCCCTCTAAAAAAAATGCTAAATCTATTTGATCTGGTAAGCTGTTCTAGCTCGACACTTGGCAAGACGAATCTGATCAAAATCTTTGGGTGAGGGTGACGTGGCACATTTATGTGAGGGGTTCAGTGGGGGGAGAACAAACTCGTCCTCAGCATCATATGCTTTGTTTTGATGGGATGGAGACCGAATGGGTACATTGGAGTGTTCTTGCTATTATTACATCTAACTAGCAACGGGGCAAAACTAAACTTGATAAGGGGTACCGATCATTGCGACACAACATCGTTGATAATTTGAGGATAATTAGTACTGCTAATTTTAAGAATCGGTGAAACCTAATGAATGGCACCGGTAAACACTGTCTAAATCACAACAACTTGTGGCACTCGAATATATCCAACAACACGTTTTGATCTTATCCACTTGCCATACAAAGAAGTAGATGCGCTTCTGCAATTCATCAAGAAATCTTAAAAACAATGGAATTGCAAAATAGATAGAACTCCCTATTCCCTGTTGACAACACTTGACATGTACCTGAGAATCAAGAGTATAATTAATCGAAATAATTAACATCTAAATTACATGGGGTGAACTCTTTGGCTATATAACCTTCCTAAGACATCTAAACAAGACTTGGACTCCAATATAAACAAAAAACATAAAGTTTTAGCTGCCACTTTGTTTCAAAGATAGCCATAGATCCGTGATGTTTCTAAGGCTGAACCTTATCTATAGTGTGAGCCTTAGAATAAGCTTTACAATGAGTACAAGAGCAATCGAATCGGACTCCGTTTTCAAAAGTTATGGCTTTTTAATGCAGGGTTATTGGCTGGTTTGTACCGTGTCTAAATTAATTTTGAATTTAAATCCGAATTTGAATTTAGATGGGCTTAAGACGAATTTGAATTGAACTTAAAAATCTTATTCAAAACTTGGATTTCAAATATTTGGACCTCTCTTCGTTTCTCCTCTCTTTTCCTTCTCATTTCCATGTGTGTGCCTCTTGCTCCGCTCATTCGCTCTCCGTTAGGCTCATGCGGCCTTTGCACAACACACGCATGCACCGTATGCGCCCAAGACAAGAGCACATCACGGATTCCACAGGCTCGTGGCTTTGTCCTCGAATAGCATGTCTTTCGTATGCTTGAACACTGTCTAATTTGTATCTGATCTGTTTCTACCCCTACATGGCCGGTGGCTTCCCCTACCCTCACCATGGTAAGTGCTCGCCGGTTTGTTGTCCTCTATTCAAAATTTGTCATTTCCTCCCATTTGGAAGCGTGTGATGGATTGTAGTGCTTGCCCTTGATTACCTTATCGTTATACATTAGCTAATTTTATAAAATTATAATCACAGTTAATGAAGGTATTTTTACGATGACTCGGTTCATGTCATTTTCTTATGGCCAATGTCAGAATTTTCAAATATACCAATGGCCAAAGCTTAAAAGTTGGATATACATGGATAGATATAGGTCATACTCCAAACAACTTCTAACTTTTGGCTTTTAGAAGTTGAAAGTTGAATAGAGTGCCTTCTCAAGATAGTTTCTATAAATCGTTTATATGAGTCATCGCAAGAGCCGTTTTGAACAAAATAGTTTCTCAACACGAGTGTCTTGTACTCTCTCGATATCTCTTATAATCAGCAACAAGTCATATTCAAAAGCCAGAGTATTTTTGAGCAAGACCATAACATCATCTTTTTTGGACCAGATCCACAGTGGCCCCTAAATTATAGAGTACTCATGCTTCACTTTGACGAAACCACCTGTCCATCATTGTTATCGCACTTTCCCTCACAGATCATTCTTCTCAATTCTGGTTTCCATCACTCGTTTTGGGACTACCTCATTTTATAAATCGCTTGCTGTTAGGCCTACACAATTAGGCCACCCTATAAAAGGAAAGGCCGCCTTGGACCAAAGGCGTAAAACGAGATAAAAATGAAAGATAGCAGCCGCGCTCAATGAAGGTGACCGCACGCCCCCAAACGGTCACATTCCCACGCCCCCACACGGACATGCGGGCCCCACACGTGACGTGGACAGGTCAGGTCACCGCCCCCGGGTTTAGATGCCCCTTTCTGGGTCGCGTCTTTTCCTGCCTCCATTTTTTATTTTAGATTTTTATATTTTCTCGGAGCGAAAAAAAGTTAACCGTTTCGAGATGTATAAAAGCCTAGGCGAGGACGCCGACGCCGAGGCAACGAATAATCATTCCATCCATTCTTCTCTCTTAGCAGCCGCCAATCGCAACCACAGCAAGAAGCAACCGAGACCACACACGACCACCGCGTCCTCTTCGTTGTCGTCTCCGATTCCAGCTCCCCATCATCGCAATGGTGAGCAATCGATCGCTGATCGATCAATGTGTGGTTCTTCAGCTGCGTCGTGTTCTTGGGTTGCTTGTCGGTTTGAAGGTTGATTCTTGGGGGGTGTGGTGGGTTTGAGTTGCTGAGATCGGTTGTTGGTTTGGGGCAGACGAAGAAGCAGCGGAGGGAGGCCGGCGCGAGGCGGCGGCAGCAGGGTCGGGACCGGCAGCACCACCACCGGCGGCGGCCGCCGCTGCTGCAGGGGCGCGACGAGCGCTGCGTCTCCTGCACCACGTTCAACATCCTCGCGCCGATCTACAAGCGCATGGACTCTGAGGTGAGTTGGATCTTCCTTCCCCTTTCCTTGGAATCCACTGAATTTAGCGTGTTTGGGAGGACTAGCTGCTGGGGTTTCCTGGATTGGTGGAGTGACGGTAGTGTTGGCATTCGGGCCAGAATTGCAGGGAGAGCCAGTACAGGGCCTACTGGTTCAGCCGGAATGAGAAGATCATCGACCGGCTTCTCGTGGATTGCTCCTCCATCATCTGCCTCCAGGTGAGGGGAATTGAGCGATTCTTCGTTTCCTTGGTTTCATGGATGTGTGCACAATGAACACACATGGATGTGATTGTCTTGATTTTGTCTCAGGAGGTGTGGCTGGGGAACGATGAGCTCGTGGACATGTACGAGAAGCGGCTCGGTAATGCGAATTACACGCTGTTCAAGCTCGCCCGCACCAACAATCGCGGAGACGGTGAGTTCTCCTTCCCCATTCCAGCTTGGTACGATAAGGAAAAAAGACCTTGCTGTATGGACCGGACCGTGTAGGGAAAGTGTGTTGTTGTGCCTGCCATCGTCCATTTTGCCTTCTCTGTCCAAATGGTTGATTGTTGGGAGATGGATATCAATATTTATGATCTCCATTTTTCATGTGGCATAGGAAAGCCAGAAGATAGGCTAGAAAAAAAGGCAAAAGAAGATCTGTATGAACAAAGGGGGCTCCCATCTTAATTGTGCCCGTCCCTTGCGGTTCTTCTCATCATAACCCACAGTGCATCCATGTGACACGGATAATCTCTTTTGTGGAATGCCTCTGATGTTGATGTCATTATTTGTGATGCATATTTTTTATTTTCAATATTTTAAAATGACAAATGTAAAATTGTTGATAATCTGATATATCAAGTGCCTCTGATATTGATACATCTAATGATTGTCATTAGCCATGGGTTGGATGTTTTCGCCTTGAATGCTTTGAACAAGCACATAGGTAAATTTGAATTGGCAACCTTGTTATGGAGATCGCTTGGACCTCTGCAATTTTCATCTGAAATTACATCTATTTCCGTTCAGGTCTCCTGACTGCTGTACATAGTAGCTACTTTGGTGTTTTGAACTACCGGGAGCTGCTCTTCAATGACTTTGGGGATCGAGTTGCTCAGCTGTTGCACGTTGAGTCAGCCATGCCGTTCTGGCAGAACCGAAGCAGCAGCTGTGTCCAGCAGCAGAGCCTCATTGTGAACACCCATTTGCTGTTCCCTCATGACCACAGCCTTTCAATAGTCAGGCTGAAGCAGGTAAATATGCTGATGTCCAAATGAGCACTACTCTTGCAATATTTCAGTAGGATTCATAACAACTGAATGCTGTGAATGGCAGGTATATAAGATCCTTCAGTACATAGAAGCGTATCAGGAAGAACATAAACTTGGTCCAATGTCAATTATCCTATGTGGGTGAGTATGCAGTATGCACACTAATTTCTAATTTCTTTGAATGTATACATAGAAATGGATATTTACATATGATCAGGACATATGTATTACAGTGACTGGAACGGAAGTAAACGTGGGCAAGTTTACAAATTCCTTCGTTCACAGGGGTTTGTTTCATCATATGACACTGCTCATCATTACAGTGACAGCGAAGAAGATGCGCACAAGGTAACCAGAGAATTCTCTTTACCTAGTAATGTTTGATGGTTTAGCCCAGCAGTGCTTAATATGTATTGATGGATGGATTGGATTCTAATTTTTACTCCTTTATCCCTTCTTGAGCACAGTGGGTGAGTCATCGAAACCATAAAGGGAACATCTGTGGAGTTGATTTCATATGGCTTCTCAATCCAAATAAGTGCAGGAAGCCCCTGAAAACCAGCTGGAATGAAGCTGTCTTTGGTATCATCAAGGTAAGCAACATGATCAACACTGTATTGTTAATTAAATATACATGTCATTGCTAATATAAAATAACAGTTGACCTCGAAGAACATGCTGAACTATTAAGAATGCATATAGTTTTGTGGTCCCTTATTTAATTATCATCACTATCTAAGCAACTCCAAATTATTTTATTTTCAGTATCATCTTCTCCGAGTTGCATCCCTTTCAGAGGAGAATGCATTTGCCCTCCTCAAGGCTGATAGTCCTGATGATCAAATCACGTTTTCAAGTTTCTCTCAGGCACTTTGTCAGGTATTGATGACTATGCTTGCTATGCATAATTCAAAAACTTGTAGAAAACTCCAGTGCTGATGTAACAATAAATGCAGTTAGGAATGGTCCATCCTGATCGCCTAAATTCTGAAGAAATTGAAGATTTGTGGAGTGAAGCTGACCATGATGGGGATGGTGTTGTTGACTACAAAGAATTTCAGGTAATTCCTTGTGTAATATTTCGCTTGATATTCATGTTGAAACTGAAAGATAATCTCGTTTTCAAAATTTAAATAAACAAGGAGGTCAACAAGATTAAGGACAGGTAGAACATAGAACATGTAACTGGCACAAATGATAATTCATAGGAGAATACGCCACGCGATCAAAACTGAAAGTCAATGAAAAATTTAAGTTTAATGAAGGCCAGGTGCAGGTAGTGGATGAAAACTCATCTAAACAGTCCAGGATGGGTCAAAATTAGAAATGAAAGATGGCCTGAAATTTCTATAAGAATTCGCAAGTAATTGTGCTTGCTTTGCTTGGACATTTCTCCATCCTGTGCTTTACAGCCAGACTGCTCTTTATCAGAGTTGCCTTGAGAAGTGAATGATTGTTATTTTCCTTGCAATTCCTAATGACAAAGTTCATAATCATCTCAAATTTAAATACCTCGGAATATCCAATCAGTAAAGATCCTCCCAGTATCTAAATGTTTACACATCAGTAAAGATCCTGCTAGTATCTAAAATTTCTGTAAGATCCTCCTAGCAAGAAACTCACATCTAACTATGTTTTTTAAACTCCTGAAGCGGTGCATCTGGAGCCCTGAATGCTGCAGCCAAGAAGACGAGGATGATACTGAAATTGACGTCACTGATGGAAGCCTTGTGACGTTTGAGGCGAATGACGAAGCCATTGGCTTCACTGTGAAGGAAGCTGTTCTTTTTCCCCCAGAAGTAGAGAAGGGCATGTGGCCTGAGAACTACAGCCTTTCAGATCATGCTCCCCTTACTGTGGTGTTCTCCCCTGTAAGAATGCCTCGCTCTCCACGCACTCCTCCGAGTTCCTAGCTATCAAAAGTCAATACTTGCATCAGCATGCATACAGATACAAGCCTTGTACAGCCGTAGGTATACTGAGATATACATCAGAGCAAGTGGGTACCCAAAGTGGTAACAAAAGGCGACTGAATATAGTTTTTTTTTGTTCATGCCTTGAATTGCTCTTGGCCTGCCCTTTGAAGGGCATGCTACTGTCTGCTGTAAGCTCTATGTATCCAAACCTGTCTCCACATGTTCATAAATGTAAATTTTGCTCTTTTTTTTGGTGTGTTTAAGTTAAACTGGATCATGAGCTCAGACTTGTGAGACCATTTACGATCGAGTAAAGTTGAATTAGCTTGTTCCGGTTTTCTTGAGTTGAATCATGACGCGAGCTCTTGTCGTCATTAGTCTTTGCTGTGGTACTTAGTTTCCTTCAGATGTTAAAAACTTATGTGCTAACAGATGTGCTTTAGATCGGTTTAACAGGATCTTCTATACTTGCATTTACGATGTTGCAAAAAAATTCTATACTGATACCCACATGCAAAACCCGTAGAAACTGTGAAGCATTGCAAGCTTACCTTTTCCTTAAAGCAAAGCACATGATGTTGATGTTCCATCCTACATGCAATCATTTGGACTGGTGGTTTGTTTTGATGATTTTGCATTTCCATACTGATTTGATGTTTCATTGTGTGGTCCTATTGTTGTATAGACTAGCCACCGAATTAAACGAGGTCTTCTCTTTAACAGAAGTTTCTTCGGTTGAAGAAATATCTTACACTTGTTTCAGATGACATATTGGCAGAACAAGAACTATGAGATCGTGTCAGAAAATAAAGTACTACTATTTTTTTAGACGAAAAATGTACTGCTATTAGACCCGCTTAATTAGATGCCAGGGAAAGGTGGACAGGCTTATGTTGTGCATCATTGTGTTTTACGAATTTAAGCAAAACATAATGGTAGTTCCGATCGAAATTATTCTTAAGATAACAACAATAATTGTAGTGTTGTACTCCTGTTGTTAAAGAATACATGACGTTTTAGACATTAATACAATCTTTAATATGCAAATTTGACTATTACTTTTTATACGATATGTTCATAAAAAATATAAAATTATTATACTATAAAAAAATTCATAGATAATCTAATGATATCATTTCTACATTACTAATCTAAATAGTCTTTTATATATTAGTAATCAGAGTTAAGGAAGTTTAAATGCCACTTTCTGAAACGTCACATATTTCTAAATGGAGGAGTGTATTCCGAAGTGCTAAGATGCAGGTGTCCGTGTGATCCGCATCCAGCGGACGCTCGCTGAACTGTCCGATCAGGTATGGGGTGGTGCAGATCATCCAATCGGGTGAGGCAGCTGCACAACAGCACAAGGCAGGCGGGCGTGAGGGAGAACACAAGCGAGATTTGGAAGGCACACGCGGCAGCGGGTGGTGAGTAGTTTAGGTGACGGTTGTGGCTCCAAAGCCGTGGGGTGGAAAAGGATAGTAGGATGGGAGGAGGCGAGCTCAGCGACGGTAGCTAGGGATATAAACAGATCAAATATAGATAGATAATATTTTTATTATATTTATTTTTATATTTTTTCTTGGATACAGATATGAATATGAATATCTCAGATACAAATATAAATACGAATAATATTGAATATAGATACGGAGCGAATACGAATCGAAACTAATACGATCACGAATATTTTTCAGAACATAAAAACTCCTTAAATTGTATGACAAAAATTAATGAAAACATATAACTAGTTTATTTGATTCAAACATTCATTAATTGTTCATATTTTCAACAACTACACATAATATTGGCACTAGCAAGCTGCATTAATTAGTTCATCGCAAACATAACACTTAGTATCAGGCATTCCTTGCTGGCATTAACTCTATGTTTTGTTTGAAAGTAGAACAATAAGCCTGACTATGTGATGTTCCTTTTGGCTTTGATAGTATCCCCTGTTGCCTAGATGCCCATAGTGCACATATTTAGGGCATGTACACCCCTTAAGCTGAAAGAAATGTTTTCTATAGGAAAAACAAATCTATACAGAATGAAACTATAAAATTTTCATGTCTTAATATTAGAAGTTATTACTAAAAATGCAAATAAATACAGGTAAAATTTATCTAACATGGCAAAGATTTCACGTATATAAAAACAATCCTTGAAATGAATGGATTTGGGCCAGAACCGATGAGCAAAACCAAATATCTTGTGATTCAATAAGGATAAGACAGGAACTTGGTTTACAAATAGACCAGACTCAAGAGCTACATAAGACAATATGATCAAAACACATCCTTCTTTGAACCTTAAAAAAGTCTGCTATAAAACTTTATAGAGAAGGATAAAACATAATGCTAAAAACTGCAGCCGGGCTCATAGGCTCATGCATTGATGATAGTACGATGAGTCATGGGCTCATGGCAGTGATGGGCTGTCGACTGCTATTGCCTATTGGGTTGAAATCCTAGATATCTGGCTTCGTATTATCTGAATAATCCGTATTCGACGGATACTAGGCTTATTGTATTCGTATTCATTTCCGACAAAAAAATCCCTATTCATTTCCGATACGAGAATTATCCGAAGAAAATCCAACATGAGACAATCCGAATTCGTTTTCGTCAGGATCGATTGGAAATTATCCGATTCATTTTCACCCCTAACAGTAGCTGAGAAGACTAGAGTGTGTTTTTTTTACTATGGCTGATGACTTTTAGTTCTATCGTGAGTATTGTACGAGCGAATTGAATGCTAATAAGCTGATAAGCTGTTTCAAAAGTTGTCCTAATAAACCCTTTCGAAATAATGACAGAGAAGCCGTTTGTTTTATTTATTAGAAAAAAAGTCATAAATCATAAGTTGAAAAGAACAAAACCTAATTTGACCGGGACGCATGATGGATGAGAGTGCTGTACGTTGGCGGTGGATGGCCGCCAGATAGAGCTCCTCTCTGTAACCGTAGCATGTGTCATTGTCTGAACAACCAGCGCCCACATGTAAGAGGCACATGGTAATTTATACTCCTTATGAACGGGACGCATCAACGTGTGACTTGCTAGCTGACGTGGCCAAGGTGGGGGTGGAGGAGCCTACGGTGTTTAGCCCCCCCTCATTGCCACACCATCAGGATGACGAGGCATTACTTGGTTCACATGGCAGCTCCCTCTTAGTCCCCATAATGGAAAAAATGACCGTCTTAGTCTGTTGACTGGAATGAAAATTCCTTAGAAGTGTTTTGCGATAGGTGTCAAACAACGCTTAGTTTGGTGAATATTTTTGTATGTGTAGTTTGGTGATCTTTAGTCAAGAATGTGTAGTTTGATAAAATTTACTCTATTTTTTACATGGAGCAATAGAAATATAGAATTATTGTTAATAACCTGGAAATTCACGTTCTTAATGACTTTTGCAAAATCTAGTCAAACATTCCATACCAGAAGAGATTTTATCCCATGCTTTAGTACTATTTTTTAGAAAGTATGAAGAGGACGCACACCATACTACGCTAGAAATTTTGTGGAGGCTCTCGCGTCTCACAGAATACAGACACATGCTTTACCACTAAATATACATACGTGTACGTACTTTGAAGCAAGGCACACTACACAGATCTTAGGGATCAAACCTTAGTTGGTGGGAATGAATACCCTCACTGCCACTCTAGTCCTGCTAGTCCACTGGCCTGTCGTTTTTAATAGTGATTTATGGTGGAACTGATTTGGATTATCTTTATAGCCATTCTATTCATAATTATCATTACATTGCATTCAATTCTCTCTCTCTCTACTATACCCGAGGATTCTTCGCCTTGACGAAACCGAACTTTATAGCCAAAAGGTAGGGATATCAACGGATTGAATAGAATCGAATAGTCTGGATATGGATACCGGATAAAACAGATAATAAAGATATAATTAACACTCTTTAAGTCTCATTATATCAAATACGATTCAAATAGTTTGGATATGAATACCAGATAAAACGGATAACTGGGATCTGATCGACCCTCCACCAAAAGATGCTAGCAAATCAAGCCTAGCACTTCTCATCCGGAGGCCTACTTAGCCCACCTGGACTACTGTTATATATATTGCAGTTTTAGCATGAATGTAGTGTTAATTCCAGCAAAGTATAATTGATTTAAAGCATAATTCCAGCAACATTTAAGTGACAAAATCAAAATGTAAATCATCCAAGTATATTATGCTCACAACATATAAATGTGGGCTATTAAAATCAGCATAAAACTCAGATTTTTTGTTTTGATTATTGCTCTCAGATGTAGAGTTGCTCAAGATATAATCTTGGCCTTCGCGCTACAATGGTCTATACTCTTAACTAATTAAATATGACAGGATAAATTCAAACTTTGAGCTCTAAAAAGTCTTTACTAACTTGTCAATACTTTAATTTAGTCTAAAGATAGCAACTTAAACCTTTGGCCAATAGAAAATCAGTGCATATGAAATCACCAGACAACACTCTAGTTTAGCCAACAAACTTGATAAACTTCTAGTGTAAAGAATCACAGAAACAAGCTCAATAATAAGCCTAATTGGCTAACAAAATGAGCATACATTCTGAATTTCAGTGATAACAGAACATGCATATATCTAAGCTCATTCAAGAGTAATGACTATAAGACTGAACATTAAAAGACAGCAAAAGCAGTACTTTAGAGCTCAAGTTTGAATCATTCAATTTCAGTATATGACCATTCTCATCATCGAGCTATCAAATCCGAATCCACATACAACTTTGCAATATCTCTAGTGCTAGAACTTAAATAATTCAATTAAAAATTTCAGCTAGCACAATATATAAGCAAAGATAAAGCAGAAATGAGAACACCACAACTCACTAATGCGATGGCACTCAAAGCCACCGAGATGAGCACAAGGCAAGGCACGCTATTAGTGATGTCCCTGAAAACCAAGCGCCTCGCTGTGTCACGCAAATATGCGAGGTTGACGGAGATACAATGCCGATCTTCGCTCTTCGGGACACACCAAAGATCGAAGCTGAGGTACAAGGGAGATGCCGCACAAGACCAGTCACAGTGTTCCGGTCAAGAACACCAAGGAACAAGCTTCTAGTCCCCCCTCTCAATGTGATCCATAGCTGACCGAATCTAGATTTCTCAGGCAAAAATCCCCAATCTCACCGCAAAATGTCAAAGAGATAGAGCACAAGGGAAACAGATTGGGAAAGCCAAAGAAACCAAATCTGAACCACACTACCACCGGTTCTGGTGAAGAACACGATGGTGCTGCAGCATCAAGACTCAAATCGGAATACAACTGAGAGAAGGAGGAGATCGAGTAAGTGGAACTCACTAGCTTCGGGCACCGAAAGAAGGAGAAGAGGGCTAGCTTAAATAGAGCTGCGAGGGGTGACTAGTAGGCTGCAATCAATGGTCAACACCGAGGCGCGTAGGCCAGTGGCACCTCCAGCGCTACTGCTGCCATCGCAAGAACCGGCTGCCCGCATGAGTCGGTCAAGCTGAAGCCATCGAGCGCTACCCGAGATTAGGGTTGGAGACTCAATCTCCAGCGCCTTATCTCTTTACATGTCCCACCGACAGGTTGGACCAACTCCTCCTTCTTTTTTTCTCCCTTTTCTCAAAATAGAAAATTACCGAAAAGGCCTCAGAACACAACAACTACAACCCCATAGGGCTGGGCCTAGTTTTGGCCCAACTAGCCCGAACGCAACAATGTTTTTCCCCTAGCTAGTCTAGTAAAATGCAACAATGTACTTTTTCCAAATAGTTCCTTATCTAGTGTTTGATTTAAATTATTTCTCAAAGAATCCAACAGCTGCAGAGCCTTTCAATGCTCTTAGCATGCACAACTTTTATTAAAAATTGCCTCATACTTCTAACCAAGCACACCCTTTGCTTTCTGTAAAAACAAAGCACACCCTCCGCAATATAGGGTATAATTTTTAGCTACAAGGCAGATAGATATCAAAATGATTTATTTTCTCCCTATATCACTGCATTATTGTCAAAATGGTATGACAACTTGCTAGGCCCTATGCAGACTGTTCTGATGTTCTGTAGCCTAAAGCATCATTATTTTGACACTTTGGCCCGTAAATGTGTTCCATCATTCAAACCATTGCATGATCATATCTATCATCTCATTTTTACTACCTGTCTATTTGTGTCCAACATTAAAATCAGCAATCACAACCGCACACTTGCACTTTATACACATGATGTAGAGTACTACAAATACAGTGTCAGGGTTCACAAAATCGGTTGACAATCATCCCATTTTTGGGAAAATTGGTTCTATCAGACGCCCCCCGTTAATTTTAAAATCAGCCAGAAAACCAGATTTGCTCATTTCTTGCCAAACATAAAGGAAATTCATAACAGTATTAAAGCATAAGTATGGATGTGCCCTAGTGGTAACCTCCCTTGCCTTGGAAAGAGCAAGATGTCGGCTCGATCCTCCAAAGCTGCATCTTTCAAAGTCATTTCCGTTTTACTTTAAAAAGGAAACCGGATTTGTTCATTTCTTGCCAAATATAAAGGAAGTTCATAACCGTATTAAAGCATTAAGTATGGATGCGCCCTAGTGGTAACCTCCCTTGCCTTGGAAAGAACAAGATGTCGGTTTGATCCTCCAAAGTTGCTTCTTTTTTGGTCTTTCCTGTTTTAACTTTAAAATTTTCAAATTTTGATTTAAATTTTTGGCCAAAATTTTTCGATAATTGGTAAAATTGGTTCTATCGGTGACCTCCAATAAAAAAAAACCCAATTTTCAAAACCCTGTACAATGCCAGTTACTTCATGCTTCAGCGTACACCAACCAGAATCCTCCCCAAATTGCATACCTGCTGGAGACAAGAGCCAAAAGGAGCCCTCCTTGCCATCTTGTCTCCATCTGCCTGTCCCAAAGCAGATAACTTGGTTGTGTTTCAGCCATACCAATCAAAACATTTCACCATCAAGACTCTACTTGCTTCAACCTTTGCCAAAGGTTGCCTTTCTTCTGTTAGATAAGCATTCCTGATTAGGAGGAAGACTGCAGGCCTCTGAATTTACCTGCCCCATATCCAGTCAGATATGTGTAGTTATTGGATGTATCTTCCAGAGCTTGATTTTTCTTGCTCTCAGTGACATACTGACAAGTGCCTCATGATGTGCATTTCATGGTGTCACCAATCCAAACATGTCATGACTACAACAGTCCACCATACCCCAGCATTGAAGGTCTGTTTTTTTAAAAAAAATGTAGCAAACTTTTTTCCGTAGGCTTTTTGTTCATTTCTTGTACAAGTGGGTACACGTTGGGGACACATACGAGAAACTATGCTTCTTTTAGTAAGAGATGAGGCTTACCAAAGTACTTTAGCACTCATAGTACACGGTCTTGTACGTATATATAATTTCGAAGTTGACACAACCCATACTGTAATACATTTTTGCCCTGCTCAATTTAGCTTATATAAATCGGTTTATGACTTTTTTACACTATAGCTATGGACACAAACGGATCGAATATGGACAGATAATGCATTTACCATATTTGTTTTCATTTTTTTCTCGGATGCAGATGCAAATATGGATACCTTGAATACGAATACAAATACAAATACGGAGCGAATATGAATCGGAACGAATACGGTCACGAATATTTATTGAAATATCAAAACTCCTTAAACTATACATCCAAAATCAATGAAAACATATGAATAATTTATGTTGTTAAAATATTTATGAAATCTAAACAAGCATAAGTATTTTTATCTACAATAAAAATATACTCAATAGTTGATCAGTACATAGCATAAGTATTAACACACATACTATTCAGGCTTGGATGCCCTTAATTTGTTCCAAGCATTTAATTTTTCTTCCTTTTATCTCCCTTATGTTTTCTTCTTCTTCTTCTTTCCTTTTTGGTAGCAATCTCTTTTCAATATTCTCTCTCTCCCCCCTCTCTCTCTATATATATTACTGTTTAGTGGTGTTTTGCAATTTAATAGGATTAACAAAATTTTACTAAGTATTTTAACATGTAATAAAATACTTAGAGTTAAATATTCATGAAGAATGATTCTATTACGTGCGCTTCTCCTCTCTCTTCTTTTCTTTCCTTTCTTTTCTCTTTTTTTCTGGCCGAAGTCTTCTCCTAATCTCCTGGCCACTCGTTGCTTTTCTTCTTCCTCCTCCTCAAACCTTATCCCTTCATCTCTATTCCTTCTTCCCCAACCTTCTCTCTCCCTTCCCCATCATTTGGCTCCTAAGCCTATCCGGCGCCACAAGCTAGCCTCCCCCCAAGCTAGCGCCCGACCTCTGGTCCGCTTGATTGTGTGATTGCAATTGCCATATGTATGTACTTGTGTGTATCAAATGGGAAATCTTTTTCTTCAGAGGTGACTCCATGAATGAACGCTAGTTAATAATAACAGGGTATGTGTTGGCGCAGGCAAAGCGATGGCCACCTTTGAGCTGTACCGGAGGTCCACCATTGGCATGTGCCTCACTGAGATGCTGGACGAGAAGGTCTCCAGTGGCACTCTCAACCTTGAGCTCGCCATTCCTAGTGGGATTGGTGGAGGTGGCGAAGTGGTGGGTGGTCACGGAAATGACAGCGTCGTCGCCGATGGTGGTGGGAATGGCGAAGGGGAGGCGCAGGCTTGTGACGCTGGAGTAGGTGATCTGCGGCGGAGCCTCGTTGCCGAGGACGGTGGCGAAGGTGCCGAGCACTTCTTGTTGGGCTGGATATCCTAACTTCGTTATCTTTGGATAGTCATTCGTATTCAACAGATAGTGCGCTATCGTATTCGTTTGCGAAAAAATAATTCGTATTCGTCTCTGATCCAAAACTATTCGTGAAAAATCCGAGCCAAAACATTCCGTATTCGAAAATTGTCCGGATCGATCGGAAACTATCTGATCTGTTTCACCCCTAACTGTGCTGACTTATTTTGCACTGTAGTTATTGATGACTTTTGGCGTAATTAAATTTGAAAAATTTAAAAACAGAAAAAATAGTAAGCCCGTCATAAACAATGCAAACGAATATAGGGAAAAAAGAAAAGATAAAAAGCCAAAAAAGAAATTAAAAAATAATAAACTAGAAGCCAAAAACCAGAAACTGAAGACAAAACGGACGGGTCACATGTACAAAGTGTATTTTGCATGTTCACTACATTTGTTATAGAAGAAATTAAGAGGAAAAATACTGTACGAAAATAGTAAATTAAGAGGAAAAATACTATACAACAATAGTATATATAATTAACTTCTTTAATGTGGGAGGATTGAAGTGCTCCCAGCCCGTCCACGTCCCTCGTCGTACCAAAAAAAAAAAAAATCATTCGAGTTGCCTAAACTCATGCCGACATCCTTTGTTCGCATCCCATGGGGCGTTGTTCGTCCGATCCCCCACGTACACGATCCGTCTATCCGTCTCCGCGTCGCACCACATCCCGCACGCTCCCGCCCGCACCACCGTCCTTCTCCGTCTCCAACGCCGCCTCCATTGCCCTTGCCCCACCCCAGCTCTCGCGCCTCCCCTCTCACCTCCCGCGCCGCCCCCGCCATGCTCTTCCCCATTCTCCACATGCCGCGTCCTTCATCTTGGCCTCCTCCCTCGCCAACTGCCTTACCCTACGGGGGTTTGGGTGGGTAGGCTAGTCCGGTGGACAACACTGTCTTGGTCACCAGCCTGCCGTTGTCTCTATCACCTTCAGCCACGACAACGGCGAGCGGGTTCGATCTCCGTGGGGCCGCCTCAAATCCCGCCGCCGGCATTCCTATCGCCGCGTGGTCCACCCCTACGTTGGAGGAGGCCCTGTCCTCACGGCGGCCGCGGCCGCCCTAAGGAGAAGGTGCCGACTCCTCCAGACGACCCCAGGTAGCCTCCTCCTCAAACCCTAGCTTTGTCGCTAAAATAGTGTTCTTCGGCGGCCGCATCCGCCCTAAGGAAGATGATGCGGACGAGGCGGCGCGGATCCCTGTTTCTTCTCCGCCTCCAATGCCACCTCCATCACCCTTGCGCCACCCCAGCCCCCGCGCCTCCCCTCTCGCTTCCCGCGCCGCCCCCACCATGCTCTTCCCCATCCTCCACTAGCCGCGTCCTCGATCTTGGCCTCCTCCCTCGCTGATTGCCTTACCCTGCGGCTAGGGTTTGGGTGGGTACACCGGCCGGTGGACAACGCCATCTTGGTCACCAGCCTGCCGTCGTCTCTGTCACCTTCAGCCACGACAACTGCGAGCGGGTTCGATCTCCGCCGGGCCGCCTCAAATCCTGTTGCCGGCATTCCTGTTGGTGTACCCTCGATTTCCATCGGTATACTGCCGTCTACTCCTCTGATCCACCTCATATGGCCAGCATTTTCATTTCGTGATGTTCTTTTGTTTCTTACTCATAGTTCTAATTAATCCCTATTCTTTTTGTGCCCTTGACAGGTCCTGTGATTATATTTGATGGCTCATATGCTCATTTTCATAATCCGACAAGTCATTTTAGATCACCTTTTTTTTGCCTCTAAATTTGGAATCTATCTTTGCTTTCGTAGTTGGAATAAATTTCTTTTGTATCTCCCTTGAAAAGACAACAACAAATGAAATGAGTTATCCCGATGAATTGCAGTAATTGCTTTTTGCTTTAGTCTTCTACATATGGTTAGATGAGATTACTTAGCAGCTTTTGCTTGGAACATACATCCCGTACATTGAATTGGCCCCTTAACTAGACCCACCTATATGATCATGAGATATTTCTGCCTTCCATGTTAGAGATTGCATGTTATAGTTTTGTTGATTGATGACCGATAATGATGATGCCTTTGTTTTGTTATTTGATGGCTTTCTCCAATCCATTTATTTCTTTACTATATTTGCCATGTATATGTGTGCGTGTGCTGTGCGTGTCTGAGAGCCGAATATACGAACGAATGGACATAATAAGCTCCGATGATCAATTACGTGTCAAGCTGTAGCAGTGTATGCAGTTCATTTTGGAAGGTCTTTGACAGCATAGCCATGAATAGGAACGTGTGGATATCAAATAGTAAGACTACTGTCATTAGTCAATGTACACCTAACAGTAGCTATGTGCAGTGGTGGTAAGGAATTGTAGGTGAAGAAGGTGAAGAGAAGATCTTAATGGTTCTCATGTAAGATATACTAGCCATCATCTAAATCATTGTTGCCTGTTTTTAAAATTGATATTTTGTTCTGTTGGTAGAAGACAGAGCAAGGGCAGAAATATGTACCAAGTAGTAAAGTTCAGAAATCTAGGAAACAGCCACCTGTGCTGAAAGAGTTGACATTTGCTGTATTCCAAAATGCAGAGCAAAGGAACCCTATTTTTTACTTTTCCATTGATAATTTTGCCTTTTATCAACTTAATTTATGCATGTACTAGGGTATTTTATTCTGATTCTTTTTGTGTAGATTTGTTATGTTCTATTTTAAACTCATTTCTAACTGTATGAAGTTTTGCTAATATGACTCTGCAGATGTGGAGGTACCTGTTGCTTGTGTCATACTGGTTTGCCTGTGTGCACTGCAACACTATGGTACACACCGGGTGGGCTTCCTTTTTGCACCAATTGTGATTACATGGCTTCTATGTATAAGCATGACTGGTGTTTACAATATTGTTCATTGGGAACCCACATATATCGAGCATTATCTCCATATTACATGTACAAGTTCTTGAGGAAGACACACAGAGGAGGCTGGATGTCCCTGGGAGGAATATTGATATGCGTTACTGGTACTATTTTAAGCAACCATTTCTCGGGGCCTTAACCTGTGAAGTGTCTTACTCTAATATGGCTGCGTTATGCTTTCAGGTTCTGAAGTAATGTTTGCAGATCTGGGACATTTTAATCAATTGTTGATACAGGTGGAGAAATGGCTACTGCAAACTCAATTGTTTCTTTTCCAATGTTTCACTAATATATGGCGAAAAATTATGTCTCTGATAAAACTTTCTTGGGTGCAGATTGCTTACTAGTGAATAGCTAGCTGTTGGTGTGGGTTACTACGGACACTTGCCTTTGATCATGGTGATATTAAAAAGATAGTATTCTATAGATTAGCAAAGATAGGATACTGTCAATTTCCTATGTTTTATTTCCAGTCCGTCGATTGAGCATAGTTTAGTGCGTCAGCCCTTTAGTCCGTTGTTAACCTAACTTTAGGTGTATTTATTGCAATACCTGATTTATGTTAGTTGGCTAACTTCAGCAGTACCTTAGCTTTCTTTGTGAGGCAAATCCTTGGTAATGAATTCCTGAAATATTCCTGTTGGGTATTGATAAATTTATCTTGGGTATTAACTTCTCCTTTATTCACCGAATTTCATTTGATTACAACACTATGAATGGGTTGAGATTGTAATGGTGAATTTACTTCATTTCATTTCCCAGGGCCTGGTTACTCATCAATTGCTCTTGGGCTTACAGAAGAAGTTGGACCTTTCCATCTTAATGCAGATGAAAACGGTGTACACATGAATCCTTACTCTTGGAACCAAGATAGCACTCAGTAGAAGAAAATTTGATTCATAAAAAATACCACCACTTTCGTTAATTTATTTTTTTGGTATGCGCTGCTACCTTCTTTTTTCAAGCTTATGTTCTGGTCACCACGTTACCAGTAACATATTGTATTGTAGATTTAGTTTCCAATCTCACAAACTTTTTTTGTTTCATGTTAGTACTTGTTTTCTTTTGCTAAATTTCTTAGTTCTAGTTTATTGCACTCCAGCTTCATACTTGGAAGACATGCTTTTTAACATTATTGCACTCCAGCTTCATACTTGGAAGACATGCTTTTTAACATTTTCCCAGATTTGCAGTTCCAAATATGTTGTTCCATGATTCAAGGGTTGGTGTTGGTGTTTTCTCATAAGCACTCCTAAAAACACGTGTTTTATTCAAATTTTCAATTCTCAGTTATAGACCCTATCTACAAATCCTAACTTTCCATGTGACGAAGCTTCCAAGAACACATCTCCCGTAGCTCCATCTCGCATCACCAACCTCCGTGTACAAGCCTATAGGGCTGCACCGCCTGTAGCTTTTTCACGCATCACCACCTTTGATCTTCATGTACTTCAGCGTTAACCCGACTATCTTGTGTGACATCCTCAATCGTCTGGATCTCAAATCTCTCTATCCTAGTTTCGGTCACCCTTGTCATCGACTATGATCGTCTTCACACTCACTGCACATGCAAATACTAAAGAAATGTTTTTTCCGGCACAAGTTCTTCCCAATTTGACTGTCATTAGCACACATACATAAAACACACCCTTGTTCATCCATAGAAAGTATCAAACTATCCACGATTATTAACTAGGTCGTACATACCACAAACCTCATCCCTATCCAGAAAACAGCCTTAGATCATTCAGTACGACTGCTAGCTCAATAAGTACTCAGGAATTACCATTGCTTCGCTCTAAACACTTAGAAATACCATGTATCGCTATCGACCAGAACCATCGAGTACCGACTATCGAGTATCACCGACAACTACTACGACCAGATCAGTCAACCACTGATCCAACACGAGTACTCGAAGATATCAAGAGTTGAAGCACTTGTACCGAACATCCAGTCTACGAGTACCGACCGTTAAACCTACGGCAACCGATCACAAAATGCCTTCGACTATCGAAGACAACGCAAAGTCTACAACTATGACGACAAGACTGTGAAGTCTACGACTATGACAGCAGTCCGCAAAGTTTACGACTATTGACTGGTAGAATTTACGACTCTCGAATATTAACCAGTAGAGTTTACGACTATCGAATATCGACCAGATACTATGGCTACGACTATGAACAGACAACGTTGTCGTAACCAACAGACAATATTGTCATAAACGACTCTGAGTGGTCGTAAACATCAGCTGGGACATCGTGGTTGTAAGCAACTTTGAGAGCGTGGTCGTAACCAACAAACAACGTGGTTGTAAATGACTCTAAGTGGTCGTAAATATCAGCAGGGACAATGTAGTCGTAAGCTGCCGTGGTCGAAATGCCATGGTCGTAAATGCTGTAGTCGAAGCATGCCGTGGTCGAAATGTCATGGGATCCCCCGATGTCACTTGAAAGCCATTCGATGTTCTTATGGCACTCGAAAGCCATCCGATACCACTCCGAGTAGACTAAAACCACTTGGAGCAATCAAAACCACTCAAACCCAAGTAAAACCACTTATAGCAGACCAAAACCACTCGGAACTGACTGAAACCACTCAAGTAGATCGAAACTATTTGAACCCGAGCAAAACCACTCATATGTAGTTGAAACCACTTGAACTTGCAACTTTCGATTGCGATCGACCAAACCTTTCATAAACGCAAATTCCAAAGCAATCCAAATCTAAATTATTCATCATCACTTTTAATCATGACCATCCACATGGTCTAACAATCTCCTCCTTGGTGAATACATTGACACCATCTTAAAAATCACTCAAATGAAAGAATTTGTGTGAGAAGTTTACAAAACAAACCGACCACAACTAAAAGAGCATAGAGAGTACAGAACATAGTAGTAAGCACAGAAAAAGCTCAGAAAACTTAAAAAACTTGCCCCAACTCCAGAGAGCAATTTCAAAATTTTCTTTTCTCCCCAAATTCTCAAAAAAAAAAATCCAAAAATCCAAAAATTCTCCCCCTTTCTCTATTTTCTCCCCCTTTGGTAATGTAATCATCAAGAACTCCAGAAAAAAAATAAATTCTAAGGAGTAATGAGAGTAAACATCTATAAGTTTTGCAGATTATCCAAGTCATTTTGCATTGATTTAATAGTTTGACCAAGCCATCTGTTTGAGCAGAGCTTCATAGATCATATAAAGACATATCTCATTTAGCAATGTCAAAATAAGTCTTTTTAGAAAGATAAGCAATTTATGTCAATGACAAGCATCTCAACAATGACCAAATCAATTATAAAAACCACAATAAGATATCACACCGAAAAGTCAAAAGCTTAAAAATGAAGCAGAATTTTAATCTAGACGAGTTAACAGTCTCATGTAGCAACCTATTGTTTCACACTCAAATTCTAAGCATGTGGCATGCTTGTAGCATACTTCTTTTCATGTTTGTAGCACAATTTTTTTTATTCTTTTGTTTTTGATGGTGGCATGCTTGAAGCATACTTCTTTTCATTTGCACACTTTCTTGTGCTTTTGTTTTTTGTTTAACTATAGCATGCTAGAAGCATTTCTTTTCATTTGTGCACCTTTTTATGCATTTTCTTTTGTATAATATGCCAATTTGAGTGGCCATAAAAAGATTGTAGCATGAAACATACGAGCCTCATAACCAAGATTTAAAATAGGACTCAAAATCATGCTAATCCTTTTAGATGAACATCACAAAGTACTATCTATAATTAATCTAGTCAAAGTGTTCTGACATGTCATGTTTTATTTCAATTTTAGTAGGTTAATTATCACTAGTCATGATCACAGCCACACAACATATGAGTGAATATGATAAAGAAAACTCTACAACTTATTTGATTTCAATTGATTGGACTTGATGAATTATTTGACAAGTATAATAAACAAAGTTTCTAAAATTTTAAATACACGGCTCCTTCTTAGAATAATCCCACAGGACGCAATACACTCAACTCACTTCGCAAACGAGCAAAATGAGAAGAATCAAGCAGTTTGATGAAAATATTAGCAACTTGAGAATCGGAATCAATGGAGTGTACGACAACATCTCCCTTTTCCACATGGTATCTAAGAAAGTGATAGCGAATATCAATGTGTTTGGTTCTTGAAAGTTGCATAGGATTTTTAGCAATACCAATAACACTAGTATTATCACAGAAAAGTAGAACACTATTCACGTTTAAGCCAAAATCCTTAAGTGTAGCGGTCGTCCAAAGCAATTAAGACAACAAGATGCAGCAGCTACATATTCAGCCTCAGCAATAAAAAGTGCAACTGACACCTACTTCCTAGAAGCCCATGAAACAAGAGATGTATCTAAAAAGTGACATGTACCCCAAGTACTCTTCCTATCATGTCAACAACCTCCAAAATTAGCATCTGAATAAACTCTAAGGGCAAGGCATGAGGAAGAAGAGTACCATAAGCTAAATTCTAAAGTTGACTGAATATACTTGAAAATACGCTTTACTGCTTGACGATGTGAAGCACGTAGGGAAGCTTGAAAGCGAGCATACAAACACACAGTAAAGTGTATGTCTAGCCTTGAAGCAGTAAGATACAACAAAGAGCCAATTATACTTCGGTATTCCTTTTGATCAATAGGCTTGCCATTTTCGTTAGGATCCAACACAGCCGTAGATCCCATGGGTATGGAAATTGGTTTGACTGTCCCCATATCAAAGCAACGAAGTAGATCTTTGATGTACTTAGTCTGATGAACAAAAGTACCTAATTTTGATTGCTTAATCTGAAAGCCTAGAAAGAACGTGAGTTCTCTCATCATGCTCATCTCGAATTCCTTGCTCACAGTATCTGAAAACTTGGACACAAAAGCATGAGAAGAACCACCAAAGATGATATCATCCACATAAATCTGAATGAATAACAGATCATTTCCATCCTTGATAGTAAACAAAGTCTTGTCTACATTAACCATTTTAAAGTTATTTTTTTAGCAAATATGATTTAAGCCTATCATACCATGCTCTGGATGCTTGTTTTAGGCCATATAAAGTTTTAGACAATTTATAAACATGATCAGCAAACTTAGAATTCTCAAACCCAGGTGGTTGTCTAACGTAAACTTTCTCTTCAATATAGATATTAAGAAAAACACTTTTTTACATCCATTTGATAAAGTCTAAAACCCTTTGATGCAGCAAATACTAACAAAATTATAATGGTTTCTAATCGAGCAATAGGAGCAAATGTTTCACTAAAGTCAAGACCTTCTACTTGGTGAATTCTTGAGCCATAGGTCTAGCCTTATTTTGATCAACAACACCATCCTCACTTTGTTTATTCTTAAAAATCCATTTAGTTCCAAAAACATTATGACCAAGAGGGGGGGGGGGGTACAAGTCCAGACTTTGTTATGCTCAAGATTTTCTGGTTCCAAGACATCAGATAAAGCGTGACTTACATCATGGGGTTCAAAGGAGGAGACGAAAATAGGATGAGCATATGAGGCATTTGAGTTATACTGCTACAAAAAATTCTCTCATTTACCTCACCAATCATTTGTTCTGGGGGGATAATGTCGTTGAATGTGCAAAGGAGCTTGCAGAGTGGTCGTAGACGTAGTAGTTGAAGTAGTCATAGTAGTCATCAGTGGCGGACCCAGGATTTTTAGAATGGGTGTTCGGATTTCGGAGTTAAGTTGCTCGAATACGTCGATACCACAGTGCACCGTCCCCCTCCAAACATCGATACAATGATACGTGTATGTAGATATAATAAAAATACATAAATTACAAAAATTAATGATTTGTTATGAGAAAATAGGCGACATAAGGCAAATATAATTATATAAATTAAACAACAAATTATAGAGATAAATGAGAGTTGTATATCTTGTTGATCTTGCCTTTTTTTGCTATTTCCCCATCAGCAAGAACTATCTATCTAAGAGAAAATTGTATGTTTCTTCCATGAAGCAAAACAGACCAAGAAAGAAAATAAGTGAAGTGGGGTGGAGCACACCTAGATCTGAAAGAGAGGACGATGACAATAAGCTAGAGGTGCTACTCACTTTCCAATGCCACGCTCCCTCCCGGCTACCGCGCTGCTCCCTTCCTGTCACCCACTCCCTACCTCCGTGTTCGTTGTGCCACTGCCCGGTTGCCCGGCTGCCTCACGCATGATTGTCATCATATGGCACCACGTCCGTGTCCGCCGGTCGTCACTCGCCTCTAGCCTGCACTTCCGCCCGCTCTCCACTCGAAGGCTGAAGCCGCCTCTCACACAGACAGCCATAAGATGAGAAATAGAACAAATGTTATGATTTTGTTTATATCTTTATCTCTTTGGACGTGAAGAGGGCTGAGGTGGAAAGAAAAATAGGTCTAGTATATTACATGAGCTGCACGCAAGAAACAAGAAGTGCGGGCTGAATTTATTTGCAGGTATAAAATATAGTTTTAATACAACTAATAGTATATACATCTAATATACCTATTATATACCTGGCATTTTATAAAAATTTTTAGGTGTTCGGCTGAACACCCTTGACCCATGCTAGATCCGCCTCTGGTAGCCATCGTAGTAGATGTGGGTGGTGGTGACTTTCTGTGTTTGTTGGTTGGTAAAACGGTAGCTCCCCTCCGGATACATTTAGACATGGAGAAATGAAAATCACCGGCGGCTAGTTATTCGTGTTACTTTCTATATGGGGCGGCTAGCTATTCATGTTGTTAGTTTACTTCCATGAAGTCCACATTAGTGAGAAGCTAAATGTTTGCAGTACCATGTGTGTCACCAGGAATAGTGCACGTAAAATGGCCTAAGCAAATACCAGTTCGTCATTTATATTTATCAGGGTGACTGTATTTATCTTTCGACAGATTGAGTGTGTACAGTATAATCTCATCCCTGCCTATAATCTACGTTGCATTCTAGCTCATATAACCCTCCGATTCTTTTTTTGACATATGTTGCTCCATTATGCACCATACAAATATATTAAATATTATTTGTGTGTATTAAGTGCTTTTACCGATAACAGCCGTCATATTCAGATGGCGCCACAAATAGGCTAATAATCACTCCATGCTAAAACAGTCTCTCGGACTTTTCTGCCTCACACAGATTTAGACGGGTGCGGCGTAGCGCGCCTTGCCTATCTAGTAGGAATCAAGCTGATCGAGCTTTCCATGCAACGTTCATTTGAAATTAATTAGGCTTCGAGTTTGAGCTTGGTTTAACGAAGCTCAAAAAGGGCTTGCGCTTCGTTTGAATAAGGTGAAAAAAAGTCAATGACATACAAACCACCAAGCAGCAATCCGGTTGTCGGCCTTTAGTAATGGTAAGGCACGATGTACAGTGTCGTCCTTTTCTAAACGTGATCAAGAAATAACCACTGAAATTTGAAAAAAAAAAATCTACTTTTCAATTTTGAACTTTAGTACCAGTTCAATTTTTAACCTTAAACTATAAAACTGTCTGAAATACAACTTTGAACTATGACCCACTCCACTATATTTGGGTTGACTAGAGCACCACATCGGATCCTGAGACCCGCATGCCACTCTAAATTAAAAATAGATAGAGAGTTCTTCTAGTCTACTCCGTCCTCTCTCTCTCCCTCTCTGCAACTTCCTCCTTCCTACTGTGATGGCTGCACCTCTTCCACTCCCCCTGTCAGATCTAGATCCCCTGGCCAGATCTCCATCGACCTCTCTCCCTCCCCAGCAAATCCATGCTCCACGGCTTGCACACGCCACTACTGCCAGTGTTCATGCCTCCATCCATCCTAGCAGGTCGAACAGGCGCTCAAAGGGCGACTCCATCTCATTGCCAACTACGTCAACGAAGCCAGCATGGTTGGCGGTGCAGTCGTGCTCACAATCGGCTACAGTGGCGGCGTACCTGGAGCTCAGGATGGCCAAAAGCGCATGCTCCGCTGCCGGTGCCGCCATGTTGGGCTCTCTACCTTCCCGGTCAGAGCCATCGGCATCGCAGTAGGCCTTAGTGGCTACGGATTAGGAGCTCAGGGTGGTCGAGCGCACGCTCTATGCCGCCGGTGTCACCATGTTGGGCTCCTCCACCGTGAGTTCGATTTGAAGAAGGGGAGGGGATGGGGAGGAGGAAGAAGGACATGGAGGTTGGTGCGGCCGTGGCGAGTGTGGTGCGCGGGTGGTGGAGGTTGGTGCGGTTGTTGAAGAAGTTGAAAAGTGATGACAGGTTGAGCTGCGGGTTCTCCTCATCGGAGGCAGGAGAGGGCATCGTGGTGGAGGAGCGAGATAGGAGGTGGAAGCGGCAGCGGGTGGTGGGGGCCAAAGATGAGTGAGGGAGCGGGGGAGAGAAGGCAGCAGCTGTGGAGGTTGGTGCGGTTGTTGGGGATATTGAAGAGTGATGATGGGTTGGGTGGCAGGCTATCCTCGTCGAAGGCAGGGGAGGGCGTCGTGGTGGAGGAGTAGGACGAGAGGTGGAGGCGGCAGCTGGTGGCTACGAGGGCCAGTAGGTAGCTACTGGCGGAAGCTAAGCCCAAGCCACCTGACTTGGGCTTGACCGAATTAAGTACATATTCGATTTGAATTCATATTCGCTACGACATTCAATTCGTATTCGAGAATGTTCGAATTCATATTCGTATTCATTTTAAAAATATGAATTATATTCGAATTTGTTTTAAAAATATAGATTCGTATTCGCATTTGAGACTATTCGATATTTATTCAATCCGTTTCTATCCCTATATAGAAGGGTTTACCGGCTCACATATGGGACCCACCTGATAGCCACATCGGCAGCCGAACACTTCCATATCCACTTTTTGTGGATAACAAAACCGCCGCCAAGAAACTAACTCGGTTTGGGTAAGAGGGTAAAGTGGATGATTTCATTACTTTGAGGTCCTAAATCAGACGGTTTAAAAAATTAAGGTTGAAAATGAATCAAGACTAGAGTTTAGAGTTGAAAAGTGGACTTTTTTTTTTTGAAATTTTTATTAAGCACTGTAGCTATACTGTAGGAAAATCCTATAGCAACGATGGTGCTGGGGCGAGGCGATCCTTGCAAGAAAGCTAGGGCGTCTTTTTCACTTTGGCAGTTGAGACATGAGAAATGGGAGGGTAGCATGCACCTGTGCGTATCCTACAGTAAGGCAGAGGATGACAATAACAGCAAGCTCCAGCTCTAGCTCAGCTTGTTCGTTAATCGTTGGGTTCCGTAGGAGCAGCCGCACGTATCAACACATATCTGATTGTATCTGATTTTCATTTTTATTCTTTTAGTAAAAAAAGATACATCGTCAATATATAGTATTGATGCCGCCGGTATATATCGGAGCACTGGTACATCACTTGCTGCTGTATCGATGCAATCAGAAATAATCTATTGTGTAACCTGAATGTATTGATATAGGCTTGATATTAGTTCAACAAGCCGTGAACATGTTCCAAGCATGGTTGATCCTTAGTATGTAATTTAATTTGTCCCTGAATTTGGCACGCTATTGTCTCAGATACACAAATGCCCGTGTCTGAAAAGCAACAGAGACAAATCACCAAATCTACCAACCGATACGGTTGTTGGCAAGACAAACATCATACTATACTGAAAGTAGAACATACTCACAGTTTCCATATAATAAGGTCAACTTTTCAGCACTGATCTGAAAGGGGTTCTACTAACAGATTTTGACTTGTGAAGGCTACCTAACACTATAATGCCAAATCGTTTCTTCAGTATGTATGGACCAAAGTAAAAAATTCGACAATTTGTGGAAGGGTTTTCTAGAAAAATCAAAGACTCATGCATAATTTCAGAAAAACTGAAGGTCTTTTCCGTAAAAAACCAAGGGCTCATACGTATTTTCTGAAAAATCACAGGGCTTTATAAAAGGAGAGCTTTTTAAAATTTAAGAACCCATACGTAATTTGCGGAAAATTGAGGGTTTTCTCACGAAACTACTGACATGGTAGGGGCCTATCTATAAAAATCGAAGACCCTTACATCAGTTTGGAAGTTCTGAGGGCTTTTTTTTTTATAAAAACACCTACGTGGAATGCCCACCGGGGCGAATCCCCCGGGGTGTAATGGTGTAGCATGTAGGAAGTGTAATGATTGTTCATACATACGCTGGCATTAGAGGCTCACGTGGAATAATGATAATGTAGGAAATGTGATTGTTCATACATACGCTGGCCAACAATTTATGCTAATTTTTTCATTTCTGCAGCTTTGAAGAAACATCTTAAATTTTGTGATTTTTTTATCTGCTGTCGTTTTCAGAAACTCCCTTTTTTTTGTTTCTGAAATGATCCATCTCCCTGTCTCTTCGGTGCAAATCTACAATATATTGCTCCAGTGTTGTAAGCCCAGAAGAGAGACATCTACTGCTTGCTTGAAAAAGTGATCAACTGCGTTAAGCACCAGTGTATTACACTCCAAAGATTCAGCAACACATCACCAATGGTCACTATTACCTACTTGTCTGGCTGCCTCTTTCTTATCTAAGGTAACATTTGGCTCCCAGAAAAATTTCAAGTAGAAGGGGCTAATTGCACAAAAAGAAGACTAACATAGTAAGCCTGACAACAACATGAACAGAAGAACAATACATGATAGTGTTAGACTACGCAGGTGGTCGTACATCGAGTGGTCGTAACGACCATGGTCGGTCATACGACCATGGCTGAGTGGCGTAGTCATAAGCATGAGTGGTTGTAACGACCATGGTCGGTCATACGACAATAGTCAATCGAGATCCAGATAACCACACTATATAAGATAACTTTCCTAGTTTGTTTCCTAGTTTGTTAGGATTCCTTTTTAGCATAGATTTGGTTTGTTGGAAAACCGTCTTATCTCCTGTACTCTATATAAGCCATTGACTCGTAATACAATCTTAAGCGCATGAGTATTTCTGCCTTCATGGTATCAGAGGGCTCTCTTTCCTGAGACCATCCAACAAACCATCCCCTATCTCCCTCTCTCTCATGACGGCTGCGCTATGGGCATAAGCCATCGCAGTTCCGAGCATCAAGGCACTCGTTCCTATCACCCTCGACATCACCGCAAGGAACTACGCGCACTGGCGTGAGCTGTACGAAGTTGCTCTCTACAAATATGCTCTCGAGGACCACATCGCACCATCATCCACGTCCAACCCTGACCCCTAGTTGTGACGTCTCGATTCCCTTGTCCGTTCCTGGCTATACGGCGTCATCTGCTCCGAGATTGTCTCCATGGTGTTGGACTCCGCTACCTCTGCCTACACGTCTGGGCGTCCATCGAAGGCATTTACCACGACAACACCGAGAAGCGTGCCATCCTTCTTGAACAAGAGTTCTACGGCCTCATGCAAGGCACAATGTCCATTGGAGATTATTGTCGCAAACAAAAGTCCCTCGTTGATGAACTGACAGCCATCGGCACAACCATCCTCGACAAAGGCCTTGTCCTCAACACCTTGCGTGGACTGCATCGGCGGTATGCGCACATGCACACCCTCATCTCCATGCAATGGCCGCTCCCGTCCTTCAATGAGATGCACTTTGCTCTCTTGCTTGAGGAGCTCAGCGCTGGCGCAACGTCCAACTCGTCGCACACTATGTTGTTTGCCCACAATTCCTCTAGCGGCGGCAGCAACTCCAAGGGCACGTCAACTACCAAAAATGCCGCCACAATGGTTCCGATGGGAACTACTCTCGTTGTGGCACCGCATACGGCAATGGCACCTCCAACACTCATAGCCCCAACACCAACTATCGCCGCAACTACGGCGGCTTGAACTCTTGCGGCACCAAGCATGGAGCCACACCCTGGCTGTCTCTTCAGAATCCTTGGCCCAGCTCCATTCAGATGTGGCCCGGTCCATGGAACACGGCGCCATGTCCCACCAGTCAGGGGGTCCTTGGCCCACATCCCTCCCCACTCCGCATGCTTCCCACGCCTCTGTCCAGCCATAGCCGCCTCCGTCACCATGATGCCCTGGCACGGTGCTCTGTGGATCAACACGGCTTGGCAGGCGGCCATGCCCGGCAGTGCTCGTCCGCCGCCTGCGTACTCCTTTGACCAGAACCAGCTCTAGAGTGCCTTCAATACCATGACGATGGCTCCGCCACCCTCATCTGAATGGTACATGGATTCTGACGTGTCCGCACACATGACACCAGATTAGGTAATCTTTCCCACTCCTTTTCATCTTCCACTGCACTCCATCATGTCATTGTTGGCAATGGTTCCACACTCCCCATTACCTACACTGGCTACACAGCCTTTTCCATACCATCTCATTTGTTTAACCTCAACAATGTCCTTGTCACTCCACATATTATCAAAAATCTTATTTCTGTCTAACAGTTCACTATTGATAATCATAGTTCTATTGAGTTTGACCCATTTGGTCTGTCTGTGAAGGATCTTTGCACCAATAATGTGATCATTAGGTGCAATAGTCGCGGCGACCTCTACCCTTTCTAGGTGCCATCCCCTACTGCATGTGCCCTCTCCGTCACTATGTCGCCTTCGACGTTGTGGCATCGACGCTTAGGTCATCTTAGCAATTAAGCTTTGTCGCACTTAGCACACTAATTTTCTATTCCATGTAATAAAAACTTATCTACTGAGTCCATTTGTCATGCCTGTCAACTTGGCAAACATGTCCCTTGCCTTTTGCTACTTCTACTTCCCGTGCCACCGCGCCTTTTGAACTCATACATTGTGATCTTTGGACATCACCTCTCCCTAGCGTCTCCGATTACAAATATTATCTTGTCATTCTTGATGACTTCTCCCACTACTTGTGGACATTCCCCCTACGCCTCAAGTCTGATGTTTTCTTCATGCTCACTAATTTCTATACCTACGAATCCACCTAGTTCATCACCTCTGTAAAATCCCTTCAATGAGACAATGGTGGCGAATTTGACAACACTGCTGCCTGTGTTCACTTTCTTCAACCATTGTTCTTCCCCGCTTGTCTTGTTCCCACATGTCTCAGCAAAACGGCAAAGCCGAGCATGTGATCCACACCATCAACAACATAGTGGCTCCCTTCTATTTCAAGCAAGCATGCCTCCCATCTATTGGGTCGAGGTTCTCTACACAGCCACTTATCTTCTTAACCTGCATCCCATTAGAACTCTCAAACATAAAACCCCGCACGAGATTCTTCTTGGCACACCTCCTCCGTTTGCCGATTTCTGTGTTTTTGTGAGAGACCATGTGGATGTGATCCCATGTTTGTGATGACTAATTGATGCATGTTCTGGCGATGTTGAGTTTGTTTTGAGTTGTTCGAGCCATGTAGTTGCATTGGTGCAGTCGGTTTCGGTCGGACCTTGTCGATCTAGGTCGAACATGCTTAAGTCGTTTATTTTTCGTTTCGATCGGTTTGGGCTTTTAGTATTTCTTCAGATGCTAATGTATGGTTACAATATTTCAAGCGGTGCTATGTAATGTGTTTCTTGTCTGTGATGGCTGCAGGACTTTGAGGCGGAGTCGTGGCGAGGCACGGGATGACCGGACTAGGCATAGGCGGTGCTGAGGTCAGAGCGGTCGGGATATGCTGAAGACGGCGAGGACTCAAGGTGGTTGCGAGGCTTGGGCGGCAAGAAATGAGGAAGCTTCCCGGAAGGTGCATAAGGGGCGGTTTGGTACAAGCGCAGGGCTGCACAAAAGGAAGCGGATTTGGTTTTGAGTTAATGGATAAAGCGCAAGAGTTATTTGAGTTAGCGGGTAAAGCGAGTTGTAAACCCGTTAAGCAACAACTATATATAGAGGGGTGTTCCCTGATTGTTGACATGGGCTTGTGAGATGGATTGGGGTTTTGCTTTTCGTCTTTGTTTGTTGAGAAAGAGAGAAAGAGAGAAGGTGTGAGGTTCCTTCTGTTCTATGCTCTCCATGCGTTTGTCTTTCCTTTTTTGGTTTTGGGATGAGGAGTAGTTGTGCTGAGCAGCTTTGCTTTTGTATCTTCTTTGGAAGAGAGTCTTTTGTTTTGTTTCTCTTCAATGTTTGCGTGAGTTGGATTTGAGTGAGCACAAGTGCCCTTGTATGTTTGAATGTATGTGCTACAGATCTTTTAATATCAATCATTCAGCGTGTTTCATCGTTTGAGCTCTTCTGTCTTTGTAGTTTGGATATTATGATATGACTGTTTTTGATTTATTTCCTTTCTTCAGTCTCTTGAGTCAGCTTTTGGTTTTATTCTTGGATGATGTCCTCTGCTTGAGTAATTTCATTTCTTGACTTGCTCTGGACGTGGATGAATCTCAAAGTCAAGTGACTAGTTTGTTCCCGAAGAGCAATATGTTGACTTGAAGATTACTCTCGTATCTCTGTTTTTCACCTCAAGATGGCTGTTCTTCATCTGTGGCGTGCGTACTGACCTCTCTTCTTATTTTTGCCTTTCTGTTTTTGCAGATTTTCAGAACATCCACCTTTTCTTTTTGCTACCTACCCTTTTCTTTTTGGTCTAATTCTTCTCATTTGCTTTCAGCTTCTTTATTTCGGCTTGGTCTCCCTGGGTTCTGCAGAAATATCAGTGTCTTATGCAGATTTTCAAGCCGAAAAGCACTTCAATCTTTGCAGTTCGCAAGTAATCTTTGTTCATTTTTTCGGATGGCTGCAGTTTTGTAAATGTTCTTGGTAAGTATTGGTTCCGGTTTTGCTCAGAGTGCCAAGAGTGATCTTAAGACCTATCTTTCAATCCGTAAAGGGCAGCTAACTTTTGGCCGTTGCACAGGTTTCTGCAGTTTCTTTTGCTTCATTTTTTGGATCAATTCACGGCTGTCTTGGTCTGAAGTCTACTTGCTTTATTTGTTTCTCCAGCATTTCTACTCTTTTGGGCAAGATAGAGAAGAGTATTCAGTGTGAACTTAGTTCAGTTTTCTTGCTTGCAGCAGCAAAATCAGCAAATACTATTCATATATTTTCAAGTACCTTTGCCGATTGTTCTTGTCCAAGTCTTTTTGACCTCTCTTGTTTTGGATTGAAGTGCTGTGTATCTATTAATCTTTATTCTCAGATTTTCTTGGTCTCTAGAGAAAATTTTCTTCCAAATCATTTGAACTTTGTTTTGTCCTCAGTTTCAGTCAGTGCAGTCAACTTTTCGGGTTTCTGTTCCTTGTCCCATTTCAGTTTGTCTTGCTGTTTTGGTTTTTTGTTCCATCAATGAAGTTTTCTTGCTGTTTCAATTGGCAATCATTATTTCTTTAGAGAAGAACCCTATGAGCTTAGTTGTGTTTTTTCAGTGAGCAAATATTTTCCGACTTCATAGCTGCCATAACTATCGGAGGAGAAGTTAGCGCGAATACTTGGGGCGATTTTAAAAGGCACCATTCACCCCCCTCTGTTGCCATTTCCGATCCAACATTTTGGTTATCTTTGCTATCCCAACCTATCCACCATCGCTGTGCACAAACTTGCTCCTCGTTCCACCGTATGTGTGTTTCTAGGCTACCCTTCCAATCATAAAGGATACCAATGCCTTGACCTCGCCTCCAACCGCATCATCATCTCCCACAATGTCCTGTTCGATGAGTCTACTTTTCCTTTCGCAACACGCATCACCCTCTCTCTTGATGATCTCTGTTTCTTGGATAAGGTCTCATTCCACACCCCCGTGTCTGTTATCCAGTGCTTGGCCCGTGCACCTCCTGCACCTGCCGCTCCCCAACTGCTAGTCGAACTTGCACTCACGCCTATGCTTCCTCGCATGCACGTCCCTCCTGCAACCATGCATCTTTCCAATGTGCCCACTACCTCACCTCTCGTCGTGCCTGCTACCGTACCTCCCATCGCATCAGCACCCGCTGCTCCACTCGCACCACTCAACGAGCACCGGATGCTCACACGTGGCAAGCATGGCATCCATAAGCCGGTCGACTGGCTTAATCTTCACACCGCAGTCGTCTCTCCTCTTCCTAAGTGCTACCACGATGCTCTCAAGGACGCCAAATGGCATGTCACCATGGTTGATGAGTTCTCCGCTCTCCAAGCCAACTGGATGTAGGATCTTGTTCCTCACCCACCGGGTGCTAATGTTGTGTCCAACAAGTGGATATATTGGCACAAGTACAAGCTCGATGGTTCGCTCGACCGCTACAAAGTTTGATGGGTGCTTCATAGCTTCTCTCAACAAGCTGGTATCTAGACCTATCCAATGGGCCGTGCCGGGCTAGCATGGCATGGGCCTGGTCCAAGCACAACCCATTTAGGCACGGCAAAGAAATGGACCGTGCTACGTTAGCCCACGAGCCGAGATGTGAGCCCTAGCACGGCCCACGACTGTGCAGTGCCGGCACGGGCACAGTTAGGGTCCCGTTAAGCCGAGAAAAAGAGAACAAATTCAAAAAATTGTAGAAAATTAAGGAAAATTTATAGACATTGTTAATCATCATGATAATTATTTTCAATGACATAATGAGCTTTATTAACTTTACCAAGTAAAAATTCAACTTGAGAAAACCTTGGTAAAGAAAAAAGAGTACAGCCTATATAGTTCGTTAGTGACTACATCTGAAGAAAAATATTTAAAATCCTATTCATTGCAATCTAGATACAAATTCTCAAAAGATTCTTCTAAGCCTCTATTCTCTACAGTATGTTGGAGTCTTGATTCAACTTGTTGTAGGATCAAGGATAACCGACTAGAGTGGGGTGAATAGGAGGTTTTAAAATTTTGCTTGCCTTCTAATTAATTTCTTTCAATTTTAATATGACAAAGATTTAAAGCACTTGAAACCTACATAATTCTAGTAAGGTTATGGCTCTACAAGAACACTAGCACAAATAAAATGATCACAATGTACTAAATATACAAGTGCTAAAACGAGACAACAGAAGAACAAGTACATACGATGTTTTACCGTGGTGATCAGAAACTTGCTGATTTATCCTAGTCCACGTTGAGATTAGCCCAAACGGATTGGACCGGCTCTACGAATTGAGCCTTCCACCTCAAATCACTAGTGGTAGCTCTTCCCTACTCCGGGTAGATGAGCTTCAACCTTCACACACATTGGGTCTTCTCACAAGCTTCTTAAGAAAATCACCGGGTAATCTCCACCAAGTCGTCCAGGTACCAACAAACACCAAGAGTAATAGATCTCAAGCTTCACTTGACCACAATCAAGCGCCAAAGGATCAATGTATTGGATGCAATGCACTTTTTTGGCTCAACCACCTCAAATGAATGCACAAGGAGTAAATGAGGTGTGGAGTGAATGCTCAATGCTCAAAGATGTTCAATGGGGTCTCTTCTTATTGTCCTTGAGTAGGAGTATGAGTATTTATACCCTCACCAACCAAAAGTAGCCACTAGAATGATATTCCAGAAAAATTCAGGGCAAGCGGAAATACCGCAGGCCAAAGGCCGGTACTTCCATACCTGCTTTGACGCGACAGTAACAGCTATGTTAGAGCTTCTAAACTAGCCGTTGAAAGTCAGCGCGGAACTACCGCCGTTATAAATTCGGTAGGTCTGGGAAGTTGCACGGTACTTCCATCTGGACCAAGGCTAGGAGTTGGCGCTCTTTGGAAAAAAGGTTCTGCCCGACCTTCCGGACCTTCCATGCTCTAGAAGTACCACTTAAGGCTGCGGAACTACCGCTCAAACAGTGGTTCCGACATTGAAACTCTGGTACTTCCGATTTTCGCGAACTCGAAATCGTCCCAAGGGTGCTCTTTGAAAAAAAAGGCTCCACTCGAATAGCTGAAGCTTCCGGCAAGCATAAGTCCGTGATTTACACGCTGGTACTTCCGGTTGCCCAGACAGAGTACCGAGCACATCCGAGGGTGTTCTCTGGATAAAGGTTCCGCTTGGTTTTTGGAGCTTCCGAGCGTTGGAAGTATCGTTCAAGACTACGGAACTTCCGCTCTACGGTAGTTGTAACACCCTAAAAAATGTAAATTTGAATTGTGAAGCTTTTGATTTATTTTGCAATGAATTTTTATTTGCATTTGGAGTTTATGGGATTTTTCCTGAAAAATTTGATGAAGGTTCCAAAAGGAAGAATCAAACATGTTTAAATACTACAAAGTTAGAATTTACATAAGAATCTAAAAAGATGATCCAGAAAAGGAGGAGAGAAAATTTGGCTTAAAATGCAAAACCCTAACTCTATAAATAATGGTATGGATAACAAAGAAGTAAATACATTAAAAGTACTAACAAATATGCATATACATGTATATAAATATATATATACACAGATGTATAAATAAGTATATGTGTATATAATAAAATATAACCTCTACAAAATATATGTTAAAAAGACAGTACAGAAATTTAAAGGAGTAAGGAAGGGAGCAAATAAAATCAGAAATATATATATATATATATATATATATATATATATATATATAGGAAAATTACATAAGGCACCATGGTGCCTAGGCACCAACATCCGATACACGTGTATAATTGATAATTTTTTTGAGTTTGGGTATGAAAATGTTTTATACCTTTGATATATTTATGGTAAGTAAGTTTTGAACTCAGTTCAAACTAGTTTGAACTACTTTTGAGTTCAATGCAACTACTGATGAGTATATACCATAAAAATAGTTCAAACTAATTAAACTGAAGTTGAATTTAAATTTTTGAGTTTGATATCTCAAATATACTTTTTATGGGTATATGAAGATACCCACATCAAACGTTACGAATCTCAAGCAAATCAACGGGTATTGATATTGGTGCCTAGGCACCATGGTGCATGAAACACTCGTCCTATATATATATATATATATATATATATATATATATATATATATATATATATGTATGTATGTATGTATGTATGTATGTATGTATACATATGAAAAACAAATGCATAAAACAAAAGAAAAGAAAATAATTAGAAAATGAAAAAATAGCACACCGGTGGACATCACCCGCCGGCCCCTCTCTTCACGCGTGTGCCCAGCGCGCTGCGCCGTGGCCCACCGGATGCACCCGAGCGGCCCAGCTCGCTCGTGCCCGCTCCCGCCGCTGCCAAACGGGACCCGCCCCTCGCGCGCCCCCTCTCTCTCTGGCAAGTGGACCCAGCCTGTCAGATTTGTCTCCTTCCCTGTTGTCTTTTCCCCGCGCGCGCCTGGCTCACTCTCCTCCGTTCGCCATCGGTCAAAAGCCGCGCGACCCGGGCGGGAGGCATGGGCGACGTGCGGACGCAGCACCGTCTGAGGCGACCTCACCCGCCGCCATTGCCGCCGCCGCGCGTCGCGACACCGCCATACCACAGCGCTGGCTGCTGTCCCGGACGTGCGCACGTCTTCCGCCGCAACTGACCACACCTTAGCAGCTATAAAACCCTGGGAGACCCCTCATTCACATCGCCATCTTCTCCGCAGCCCCATCCCGAAGGTAATTGCATATTCATCCACCCAATCGCCGGCAATTCACCTTCTTCCCCAATTCCGGCCGCCGACGCCCTCCGCAAATCCCACCGATTCTCGCCGTAGAAACCCAATTCCCGCTCCCCACACCATCTCCGAAACGTCACCAACATCCTTCCGGCCTCATCCGAGCACCCCGACGCCCGTACCGCGCCGTCACCGAACGCCTCTCCGAGCTCATCGCCGCCGCACGTCGCCGACCACCTCCGGCAATCCCCGACCCCCACCGGCATATCCATCTGCTTCGCAGGACGCCAGCAACCCGTTTTGGCCCTCCCCTTCACCTTCCCAGCAGCTCCTCGCCGGCACCACCGTCACCCACCGTCGGCCCCCAAGCCACTCTGTTCCAAGGTGAGCCATAGCCAGTTTAAGGGGTATATTTACCCATATAGGGTAAGAAACACCCGAGTGCTCACTTGGCTAGCCCCGCTAATTCTCTTCTTCTTTCCCCCTGGCTCCCTCGGCCGCGCGCGTTCGAGCCCGGCTCAGTGGCGAGGTGAGCCATTTCTTTTATTTACGCGACAGCGGGCCCGCTTGTCGGCGACCGTCTGTCTGCTGGTCACGACGCTTGGGACCCTTTGCCGAGTGCCACCATTGGCATATGGACCTACTAACCATAGACACAATAATAAATAAATATATATATATATATATATATATATATATATATATATATATATATATATATATATATATATATATATATATATATATATATATATATATATATATATATATATATAATGAAAAATATGACATATGGGACCCACTGTTAGATATTTTATAATTTTTGGATTTAACTGGACTGAGAACTTTAAATGAGCATAACTTATTCATTTTAAATCCAAATTGAGTGAAACAAATTTCTAAATTCATCTAAATTCAAGATCTATTCAATGGAACTAGAACCATGATTTTTGGAGTTCATTTGAATTTCTGGTGATATTTTGTTGATTTGCTTATTTTCTTTTTATCCAAATTTTCGCGCACGATTAAAATAGCGTACTAGGCTCAAGAGGAGGAGATCGAGGCAGCAACCCTAGAAGAGCAAGATAATCAAGTTCCAGATCACTGTGACCCAGGCGAGTTAACACTTTGATCATATTGAACCCATGTTTATGCAAAATTTAATTTTCTTTAAATTAATACCATGCATGCTGCTATTTTATGTAGTAGATTACGTTCATTTTCAGAAATGGTAGTTATACACCTAATATAATGCTTGATAATAATGCTCCATTGAAATATTTGGACATGTGAACCTTGTCGCCTTAGCAAAATCATAATATTGTAGTTTTTACATGTAAGTCCAAATAAATATTGCGTTGCTTAGTATTGCTAGATAAAACGGGGGTACATAGCTGCCCCAAAAACAACACTTGCAAAGTATGATATGTTTTGGGACAGTCATGGATGGAATGACTGTAGTAAGTGGACACAATATTTTATATCTCTGAAAAACCTCACAATTTCTTAAATACCTGGGTGGATGGTTTGGGGGCTGGTATGTGGTGCAGCGGATGCACAAAATGTGAAATGTGGTAGAACCATCCAGGTAACCCTAAGGACTGAATCTTGTCATGTCACCTCGTGTAAAATAGTACATCCACAAGTCTGTAAATTACAACTGGGCTAAGTAAATTTATTGAAATCCCGGACTCATCTCACCGGTAGTGGATGGGGAGTGGTTATGCAAGGGCAAGGGAGGCCTTAAGGGACACCAGTGGAGGGTGAAGTTTCCCAGCTGTTCTAATCGTTGCGGGGAGTTGAGAAGCCCGGCTGCGTTAGTAACTGTGGGGAACATCCCGTGCAATAGATGGGACCCACCGCAAGTGGGAGAAGCCCATAAAGTGGGATGAGAAAAGGGACTAGATACTTTGAAAAGTTACTATGATGATATGCTCAACCATATGTCTAAGGAATCATATGGGGTAACGAGTTGATTATCTCTTGTGGTGAAAATGTACCCACTCTGCAGAGTCAAAACTATTCGAATAGCCGTGCCCACGGTCAAGGGCGGACATGGGAACTTAACTAGATATAGTTCTATTTCAAAAATTCTTGGTGGGTGAAATGGAAATGTGTAAGGACTGCTGATGGTTCTGGTTTGGAATTGTCCTGGGTGTCATCCCAGTGGTAAATTAAGCGGCTATAACGCTGAAGAATGCTATATGGTGCAGATGCCTTGTAAATGGTGGATGGAATCTGTGTCAATTATAAAATCAACTTATTTTACAGATGCAAGTCTTGAGTTTAAAATTGCTAGGTCCTAAGGATTTTTAATTAATTGTATTCAAAAGCACTCTACGCAAAATAAAATAAACCCAAGGCTTCCTTTGATAGCTGAGCATGTTAATTATCTGCATTATGTGTGTTGGCTCGCTGAGCACGGTGGATTTGTGCTCATACTCGCAATACCCAAAACAGAAACACAGGATCATTATGCGCATGAAGACATTCCAACAACTGAAGGAAGGAGCCATGAAGGAAACTAGGGCGTAGGCTTCACTTTTCTTGAGCCAAGACAAGTAGATGAAAGGCTTTGTGTGCTCGTATATTGTCGAAGTCTCGATAATATATCATGCACACATTACCCATCAGTCGCTTGCCTGTGGTTGTGGAATTACTTTTGCCTTCAATTTCCGCTGCTTAATTACTGTAATGTTTACATTTGGTCTAATGACCCCTTTTGTAAAGCTCTCACCCGATGCGGTGTATTCTAATTCAGTAATATTATCAATGTTCATGCGATGTATGAAATGATTCAGCAATGTACCTGTGTGCACTATCTACTGATCTAGGGAATAGTGCAATAAACACAGTAGATTCTAGATTGAAAAATCCGGGACTGACAGTAGTTCCGCCGTTAAAACTCCAGTACTTCCATTTTTCCAGACAAAGCACAAATTTGACTTTTAAATTAAATTTTCAATGAATGCATGATCCTAAATTAATCCAAATGGCACAAGAATTTTACTATCAAGCTACTTGCCATGATCCCTCTTTATGGTATGACATTTAGCCTATAATCCGATCTTTCATCCTTTCTTCTAAGATCGGTAAAAATAAAAAGAGGGTCCTAGTTTAAGAATACCTTTGCCTTGAGCCACTTTGATCTTCATGTTGATCCTTAGCATGCGTCTTGTCATCATTTTAGGGACTCAGCCTTTTAAAAACTTGACAAACACATTAGTCCCATATTCACATAAATTCATTAATTACCAAAACCATTTTTAAGGGCCTAGATGCTTTCACTTGTTCCCAATCTTTGACGATCAGAAAGATTTCGACCATCTCATTCAAGAGACTTGTTCGTCACTCCTCGATTATTCTTCCAGATAAACTAAAGGTTGACTCCAAGGAGACTGTAGAGACAAGAATAGTCAGCACCTCCTGTGCTAATATGGATAGCACTGGATATGTTACTTTCTGGGTTTGCCACTACGAGAGGATGTTCAACTCTTGCTTGAAGCTGACGCTATTACTGTTGAGATAGCTTGATAGGTCTTTGGTGCTTTGCTGCCTTCCTCCTCTTGACTGATGTGTACCTGCATGAGAATCTCTAGAGGAAGAACAAAAAATCTTACCCCATTGTATAGTCCCCATAGAGGTTCTAGGGGCTACCGAGGGTCTTTCCAAACACATAGACCCAAACTTATTTTCGTATTTCTCGTATACCTCATATAATTTATCCTTAAGTACTCTTGTCAAAATCATTCCAGACTCCTGATATAGTAGCTCTTATTCTTTTTGCACCCATGCTATGGGTTGTGAATGCACTCATTGAGCCAGCAGAAGATGGATTGATTGGACCCTGCGCCGTTGGGGCCATCGTTTCTTCTGGCTCTACAGTTTGTTGTGGATATTGATCTTCTGCGAATGGATATCCTTCTTGAAAGGATTGCATATTCTCTATCATGAGGCCGAATTCGGAGAGTTGAAAATCGTAGTTCTCCATTAAATCAACTGCAAATTGAAATAGTGAAGTACAATTAACTTACTATTGAATCAATAAATAATAGCAAAAAATTAAAATAAGGTGGCACTATAACCTATTGTACAACTCTCAAAAAATTCTTTGAAGTTTTTTTTTGAATTTTCTTAATTTCACGCAAATTTCTCACTAATTTTGCCAAATTTGCGTAAACACCACCGGATTTTTCATGGCTAAATAGAAAGATAAGAGTTAGGTTTGAGGTATGGAGAATGGAGGCCGGATGCCCCCCCTATTTATAGGAAAAAATTCCAAATTGTTTGAATTTTTTTTTGCTGTTTTTAGGATTTTTTACACTCCAACAGTCAAATAACGGCTATGGTCATCAGGTCAAGCCATGGCGTGCCATGCCAGCACGACCCGTTTATGCCTGTTGGAGCTCGATCAGGCTGGGCCGTGCCATGCCAGCATGGCTTGCGTTCGTTAACAGGCGGTGCCGTGCCGGCCCACCGTGCCGACCCTCGGGCAGGCATGGCACGGTCTACCAGGCCGTGTCGGCATGGCCCACGAGCTAGACGGGTCGTGCTGTGCCTGGGCTGGGCCTATAGTGATAGGCCGCAGGTCGATAGCCAAGGCCTGACCCATTGGACACCTCTACTGGTATCGACTATGGTGAGACCTTCAGCCCTGTTGTTAAACCGGCCACCATGTGCATAGACCTCTCCATCGCCGTTGCCTCGGACTAACTGGTGCGCCATCTCGATGTCAACAATTCCTTCCTCCATGGCACCCTCTCCGAGATAGTGTACTGCGAGCAGCCCTCTGGCTTCGTAAAACACTCCATGCCAACTCATGTTTGCCGCCTGAACAAGTTGCTCTATGGCCTCAAGCAAGAGCCGCGGGCCTGGTTCAGCTAGTTCATCTTGCACCTCCTCAACCTCAGCTTCGTTGAGTCGCACACCGACCCATATCTGTTTGTCCTCACTCGCAGGTCCGACGTTGTCTACCTCCTCCTCTACGTCGACAACATTGTCCTCACTGCATCGATTGACGAGCTTCTACGATGGATTATTACGGTGCTGCAGCATGAGTTCTCCCTCAAGGGCCTCGGTGCTCTACACTTTTTCCTTGGTGTCTCACTCCGCCCACAGCTTGGTATTGTTCCAACGATAGTACATCCTCAACATTCTGGACCAGCCAACATGACCAACTGCAACCCTTACAGTACGCCTATTGACATGCAGTCCAGTCCCTCCACTGGCTCTCCCGCCGACAGTCCCACCGAGTACCGAAGTCTTGTTAGGGCACTCTAGTACATGACCTTCACCAGGCTAGATGTGACATACACTGTACAACATGTCTGTTTACACATACATGACCCCCGTGAACAGCACCTCAATGCGGTCAAGTGGATTCTTCGGTATCTCCAAGGTATCATCGACTTTGGTCTTTAGTTGCACCACTCGTCACCCACATCACTCACGGCCTACGTTGACGCTAACTAGGTTGGCTGCCCCGACATGCCCAAGTCTACCTCCGGCTACGATGTCTTTCTCGGTGACAATCTGGTATCATGGTCCTTCAAGCGCCAGCAGATTATCTCTCACTCGAGCGCTGAAGCTGAGTACTGTGCCATCGCCATTGCTGTTGCCGAGACTTGTTGGCTATGCCAACTCCTCTAAGAGCTCCATCGGCCCCTCCAGAAGGCCACCGTGGTGTACTGTGAGAACATCAGCACCATCTACCTCTCCACCAACCCTGTTCAGCATCAACGCATGAAACATGTCAAGATCGACCTCCCTTTTGTGTGTGAACGGGTTGGTTTCGACGATGTCCATGTCATGCACATGCCGACGTCATCTTAGTACGTGGACATCTTCACCAAGGGACTGCCCTCAACTATCTTCAATGAGTTCTGCTCTAGCCTGAACATCCGTTGTGCTCCTGCTCTAAGGGAGGGTGTTAGACTACATAGGTGGTCATAAGCGTCAAGTGGTTGTAATGACCATAGTCGGTTATACGATGATGGCTAGGTAGCATGGTCATAAGCACCAAGTGGTTGTAAGGACCATAGTCGGTTATACAACCACGGCCAATCCAGATTGCTAGACTACACAGGTGGTTTTAAGCATCGAGTGATCGAAACAACCATGATCGGTCATACGACCATGGCACGGTCATACGACCACGGTTGAGTGGCGTGGTCGTAAGCACCGAGTGGTCATAACAACCTTGGTCGGTCATATGACCATGACCAATTGAGATCGGATAACCGCACTATAGAAGATAGCTTTCCTAGTTTGTTAGGATTCCTTTTTGGCATGGATTCGGTTTGTTATGAAACCGTCTTATCTCCTGTACTTTATATAAGCCATTGGCTTGTAATACAATCTTGAGCACGTGAGTATTTCTGCCTTCAGATAGGAGATCAATAATAAACTTGTTATACCTTCTGCATGTACACCCGCCATTTATTAACAGTCTAACGCCATATCTAATTAAGCAGTTGCTTCCTATATGAATAGGAAATTACATTCATTTAAGCACTTCCTAAGAACACGAAAAGTTTGGTGGATTCTCTTTTCCTTTATTTTTGGTTTTGGGATATCATATAAGCACCTTTCGACTTCTTTTTGTGAAAATTGCTCTATATCATCGCACTAAGGGAATATGGGGATATCAAAAGTGCAGGTATGAAATAAGGACTTCTGGTATTGGGATAAACTGGTAGTGTAAAGATTAGTAGTACTTTGTACAAGTCATATAGGTTCAATTATGTGCAATATTGATCTAAGAAAAAGTGCAACATAATGACCCGATGGCCACCAAATCCCTGGACAAACTTTAACAACCAGTTAAACAAAGGCCTCTCTTTTTATGTGTGTGTGTGTGACACACACCATCTCTGTATCTCCCTGCTTGTCTGTAATAACCTCACAGTTGTCGTTAAATAGTAATTCTATCCAAACTTGCTAGTTTCAAAACATAATATTTTATTCTTATTTTACTCACAAAAACTTTAGTACATATAATCTGCAGGAAGTAAAACACATAGTATATTACAATTTGGACTACGACATGAGGCCCAGATTTTTTAAATAAACTAATTTTAATTCAATTTGTGCAAATAAACGATCTATTTTGCACACATGACTGGCCTTAGTTGCTCGGTGGGCCTACAACTGAGGTGGCACACGACTGGGCCTAGTCGCGCGTTGGTCAAATGACTGGGCTCAATCGTGTGGCCAATGAGCGACTGAAGGCTGCCATCCCCATTTTTTAAATAATATATTATTTTATTAATATTATAAAAATAAATGCTTCATAAAAAATATTTAGAAATAACCTTCTATCACCATTTAAATTGATCTCACACTGGCACTAACTTAATTTCTTGAACACTTTGATACCCAGAGTGCCAACGTACATATTTTCCTTTTGTGGTTAATAGTAGGTGATACCTTTTTTCATTTTATTCGGAAGATTTTTATAGTTCGGAGATATTATTTAGTTGGATTAACTAGACATAATGTATATATGGTGAAAGTTGAATAATCATAGCTTGATGAAAACTGTATGCGTGCACCAAAATTACATATGTTTTTTTTATTATGTGATCGAATGGACAAATATTTCATAAGCTTTGGTTTGAGTGAGAATATAGCAATGAAGAAACAATTTGAAGCCTAACATAACACTTCATAATAAATGTGTAAATTACATGACACGTGGAATTTGGTTAGGTGTATATGTTTACCTCACTATTCCTATAGTACAAATGGCAACATATACGAACCATCGACTCGAACTACAAATTTGACACAAATATGCCATTTGGAAAGGCCATCCATTGGTCCCTTTCCCTTCAAGGTATTGTTCACATATCTTCCCACATAATCTCCATGTATTCTTCCTTTTTCCTCTTCTCCAATTTATGTTCATGCTCCTTCATTCTAGCAATAGCCGTAGGCCCGTACATGATAAGGTCGATCCATGTCTTCTTTAGTCGGGCACCATTCCCATGTGCACATTCTTCCTTGCTGTTGTAGACTAACAAGTTAGTACTATTTTGAAGAGGTAGAATGAAAATAAAAATCACATGTGGCCACACCGTGGTGTACCTACACACGTAGCCATCTTGGTTTTCTATGCTGGTCAGTCTATACTTAGTCTGCACACCGCAATGGCAATGTACAATTTCTTATACGTAGCCGTCAGGGTTTATCGGTGGAGCATAGCACTCATGGTTCTTTGGTTTGGAAGGGTCATCCATGGGTCCCTTTCCCTTCCCTTCCTCGCTCCCATCTTAGGGAGGTTTCCAACAAGTAAATGCTTCGAGTGCAACTACATAGTTTAGCATGTATTTCTACCTAATGAATGCCTCATTATACTTGTCTGGGCTGTTGATCCATTAGAAGAAGTAGCAACGCTCCTTTGGCTATGATACACGGATATAGTTGCCTATATTTGAAATGCAAGTACAGTGTGAAATATCAAGAGACATGACTCACGCGGTAATCCCTGTATGTGTTGAAAGCTCCAGTGGTGGTAATACAATGCATGGATTGCTTGGTCCATGTGGAGCTAGCGTAGTCACACTGCGGGTGTGGAAATTTAGGTGGTACATGAGCATCCTTACAAGAACTATTAGGGTAGGTTTCTACTTTCTTGGCAACCACTTCCGGAGCATCGATCTCTACATAGCTAGACATCATCCTCTGCCTCTCTTCTCTCTTCCCTCTCTATGTTAATCACATTAGCTCAAATAGAGTGTTGCCTATAGTGTGGAGGGTTCCCTGGTTTTATAGCCGACTGGGATGTAGAATGGAGGCAATAAGATTTTGTGAATGCAAGTCTACTCACATCCATGAGAAGGTATCTTTGCCTACAGTATAGGTGAGCGCATTGTCACTTATTGCCTACAGTATTTGGGAAAGCTAATACGTATTGTTAATTAAGTTTGAAAATGTGGTATGGTATGGTCCAGTCTTGGTTTTCTATGCTGGTCAGTCTATACTTAGTCTGCACACCGCAATGGCAATGTACAATTTCTTATACGTAGCCGTCAGGGTTTATCGGTGGAGCATAGCACTCATGGTTCTTTGGTTTGGAAGGGTCATCCATGGGTCCCTTTCCCTTCCCTTCCTCGCTCCCATCTTAGGGAGGTTTCCAACAAGTAAATGCTTCGAGTGCAACTACATAGTTTAGCATGTATTTCTACCTAATGAATGCCTCATTATACTTGTCTGGGCTGTTGATCCATTAGAAGAAGTAGCAACGCTCCTTTGGCTATGATACACGGATATAGTTGCCTATATTTGAAATGCAAGTACAGTGTGAAATATCAAGAGACATGACTCACGCGGTAATCCCTGTATGTGTTGAAAGCTCCAGTGGTGGTAATACAATGCATGGATTGCTTGGTCCATGTGGAGCTAGCGTAGTCACCTGCGGTGTGGAAATTTAGGTGGTACATGAGCATCCTTACAAGAACTATTAGGGTAGGTTTCTACTTTCTTGGCAACCACTTCCGGAGCATCGATCTCTACATAGCTAGACATCATCCTCTGCCTCTCTTCTCTCTTCCCTCTCTATGTTAATCACATTAGCTCAAATAGAGTGTTGCCTATAGTGTGGAGGGTTCCCTGGTTTTATAGCCGACTGGGATGTAGAATGGAGGCAATAAGATTTTGTGAATGCAAGTCTACTCACATCCATGAGAAGGTATCTTTGCCTACAGTATAGGTGAGCGCATTGTCACTTAATTGGGAAAGCTAATACGTATTGTTAATTAAGTTTGAAAATGTGGTATGGTATGGTCCAGGTGAATGGCCCCGTCTTGGCCTAACATTTCAGACTGAATTGATAACTCATCACTTGTTCAGTCTAAATTGACAACTTGCAGGCATAGATACCTTCTTGCGGACATGAGTGCAATTGCATTCACTAAATTTTACTCCCATCATTACTATCAAATTATGTTAGGCTTCGAATCTTACCCCGCCATAACATCCAATGATCATGAAATAGCCAAGAGCATGAAGTATGAGACAAAGGCTTTTATTAATTGTTGATTGTTACTATTTTTAAAGTTAAGCCCAAGAAGTACAAAGTGGGGAGAGCAAAATTTTAGTCACTGGACAGATATAAATGCTCTAGGTTACTGTTCAGGTCATGGGTTGGTCAATGTAATTGGCAAAAAACCCATTGAGACTTTACCAAAAATGAGATGGCTTAAGGAAAAGTCAGTCCTCCACTATAGTAATTTTGAAAGGTAGAAATAGGAATCCAATGCTTCAATAGTTAACCTCAGGATTGCATCTTATGTCTTCACGGACATCGTTGGATGCTAGTCATGATAGGATGCCCCTCGTGTCATGGTGCCGACCAGGGGATGCAATACAAGAACACGACATAAACAATAATACAGAAGGTGATAACAACGGGAAAATCATATCACACAACACTAACTGGGACCTATAGGGTACATCGATAGAAAGGTGTAAAAGATTGCAAATGTGGAACTGCTGAGCTCCCTGTCCGTCTCCATGTCCATCTCCCTGTCCACGGCCCAGTGGCCCGCTATGTACCTAGCCCCTCTTGGGCCGATGTGCCGATAATGGTTTCTACCTAGGCCCTAAGAGGGTCAACTAGTTGGGTAGTCTAACGGTCCTCACCTTGACTAATGTAGGGGAGGAGGAGGTGTGCTGGCGCGCTGAACAGCTATGAGCCTCTGAGCACATCTGGGTGCACCCTGAAGTCCATGAGGATGTCATTCCATGATAGGTCCATAAGGCATAAGCTAGTATGCCTAGCTCCCTATGTCACAGTTGTTTGCCCACCTGCATGTGAAAATTTATAGTGGTTGGCTAGCTACATTTATAGTCAGAATGTGGCAAAATTGAAAACGATAGTGTCACGTACCTGGTGTGGGTACCATGTAGTTATAGGTCGATGACAACGACATTGTATGGCCTATGGGGTCATTGATGCACCTATGAACATTTGGTAAGTTGTTACAAAATATAGGTAAATACTCAATTCATTTCCTTTTATGGGGTACTGGTACACAAGAGGTGTTGGGGATGATAGTGGGCATGATGCCTGCCATGCCAAGCTATTTGGCTAGTTAGGTCAAGGAGCTGGTTCCTTTCATGGTGGTGGTACTGTGCCTTGTGAGGGCCCCTAAGGTAGATGTAACAATGATGGTCCCTCTATGTTTGAGAGTTGGCGACAGGAAGTCAGGCTGATGATGCAGTGGCTCCACTAGTAGATGCGTCCCAAGTCCACTGTGAGCTTGTCCCATGTGAGCACCGGTAGCCCGGACATGTTCCCATAGAGTTTGTGCCTCCCTACTGCTATTCATCCCTATGTCATTCTGTGGAAGACATGAACAAAGCAATAACATGGACATTTAAATTGACAACATGATGTAGAAAGATAGGCTACATACTAGCAGGTGCATGCTAGCGCTAGTGTGTCTCAGGACGTGTCCTCAACTCGAGCTGGCTACACCTAAGGCAGATCAAGCATGCGGACTAGGCGAGAATGTGTCAGGGGCGTGTTCCACCCCATGTACTGCTCATACGACACTGGTTCGTAAAGAGCATCCTCCTCGACACAGTTCTCCAAAGCCCCTGCCCACTGTGCCACCCAACGATCCATCTTCTGGCCCTAGTTTGTACACCGATCTTGTGGCCCCCTTCCTTGAGTACATGTGAGGAGTCCATGTTAATTACAAAGTGGCAGCAAAATCATGCAACCAAAATGAGAAAGCATAAGGGAACACTTACAAGTGGGTCATTGTCAGGATGGGGGCTCCCACTAGAACTAGGACCTCCAAGCACTGACCAAACTAGCATATGATGTCGTGGATGCTGTAGTCCCCAATGTGCATGTCGAAGACCAACTTCCTCTGCATTAGCCAGTAAGCGCGGTTCCTCTTGCACAAGCTTAATAGCCCACAAGGTGTGCCTACATATAGCTGATCCTCTATGTACGGCTCCCAACGCACCTACAACTCGGTGAGTTGGTCAAACGCCTCCGTGAAGTGGTCATAGGCCTAGTGAACCTAGACATTGGCCCACTGAGGATGCAATGGAGAAAATACAATATCAGAACAACACAGTATAGTACATGATTATAACATAGTAACAACATCATAGGGAATCCCATGGTGGTGTAGTCCAAGTCGTCTAATTGCAAAGGGCTCGAACGACAATAGTTGTAGGAGCAGAGGGCATCTGGCCAATAAGGAGGCCCTGGTTGCCCTGAGGCACCTGTCACACAGGGTGTGGTATGCAGAGTACAGCACAACCGGACCCTAGCTAAGCTGTGATACAGTTTAAATGTCTGCATAGTGATCAGCAAGCATACTGGATGAGGCGAGTGTTCACGCTATCACTATGCGTGCTCATGAACATCACCCAACTAAACAACCACAATAGGTATACCTTAATGTAACGGGCAACCTAGTAGTCGTCCTCGTTGGATGACATCCTCTCCACAACAATAACAATTCCGTAAAATGATATTTACGTGATTGAAACGTGGTACTAAAATTTTATGTGCTAACCTGGATGGCCTAGTACAATGGCTGGCTTGCCTGTGGTGGATGCAGCACTCCATGGAACCTCTATAAGAAATCATCCTGGCAGTCATTCTCGACCTCTTGAGGCACGACTGCAGCCCTCGCCATCGGAAGCCCGGTGAGCATGGAGATGTCTTGCAAAGTGAGCACGAGCTCACAACATGGCAGGTGGAACGTGTGGGTCTTTAGCCTCCAACGGTCCACCAGAGAGGTCAGGAGTGACCTATTAAAAGGGAAGTGCTGGGACCGCTGGACCTTCACCCCCATTGGATCTTCATCGTCCTCGTCGGTGGCTTGTGACATCTAGGTGAGGGGAATAAGTCCGGTGGCCCGCAACCTGTGCTGCACCAAAAAATGATTTACACATTACAACAAAAAATGTTGTAATTAACATTTTACACTAGCCATCCTGGTGAACTAGCACGAGTCTAGCCTCCAAGACTTTGCCGAGGTACGAGTCGCTAGCATGCCAAGCATGGCCACAGCCTGTACCTCTTTAGGAACTAACAAACATAGCCAACTATGGTGCTGGTCATATAGCATGTAGTCCAGCAGGTTGTACGACCAAACGTCTCCCTCTCTATGACCTGCCATACTTGTGAAACAATGGACAAGCTAGTCAAAATTGAAATCATCAAATCGAGAAACAAAAGTACCAATGAATTAAAGACAAACATGAACAAAGTAAAAAAATCCACTCTCATAGCATAACAACAATGTGACACATAGGTGCACATTACTCAGCAAAAATCTCAGGTTTGCAACACATTTTAGTTTGTATGAGGATAAGGAAAGTACTTCACAACAAATATAGTACAAACGCTTAACAAATATAGGAACAAACTATAGGTACACATGCTCAGATGGCAACCCTAGGTTTGTCAGCAACTTGTTGCCCTTCACGACCCCGAGTGGGCCGTTCCTAACATTCACAAGGCTCATTCTACTTCGTGCACTTGTTCTAACTGTGACCGTACTCACCAAAGAGGATGCACATCATGATAGGGCCTCTGGCTTCATACTCGTCCATATCATTTTAGATATGATGAGTCTGCTGGTGGCCCTTTCCACGCTTGAGCAATTCAGAGTTAGGGACCCATATCCTAGTGTCAACTTCAGAGTTCATAAAGTCCCCAACAACAAGGAATCCACTCATTTCCCACTCCAAGTTTGAAACACATTATCCTTCATGAAGTACTCTACCATGAACCTTGCAGGGTCCATCTTGATAAACCCACATGCAGAACACATAAGATCATGGCCTGTGAGAAGGCCTGAATTGTTGTATGTGCACTTGCATGTGTTGTTCTTATCTCCAAGTCTGACCTCCTGTGTGATCATAGTATGCGTGGTTCCAAACCCAGCTCTATCCCTTAGTAGCCCATCTAATTGAAGTTGTCTGGTCCCATAACAGAAACTGTATGCAAACACACCTTCTCACTTTTGTCCTCCATGTACTTCATCATCATGGTATAGTAGGGTGTTACTAAATTGTTGGTAGGCAATGCGATAACACAGCGCTTATCCCTGAAATACTTGAATGTACCATACAACATACCCTTGATGATGGCCATAAGGGCATACAACGAAGGACCCTTAGTATCTAGTTGTACACCTCGCCTAGGTTGTTCTTCATTATGCCGTACCTTGCATCATTCGTGCCGTGAAGCAAGGCCTACTTCTCCACTGGCTTGGCCTCGATCCAATGTGAGAAACATTTGATACTCCTCATAGTCTTCCTTCTCAACCCAGGTGGGTCAATCTCTGGTAATGGATCCAGTCATTTCGGTACATGGTCTATGCTTGCAACATGTTGCTTATTCCTCTTGTCGATGTGCTTTTGTGTCAACTCATTCAGCTTCTTACAAATTACATCAAACTTTTCCTATTGGTTTTGTTTGCACAACCTTTTGAATAACTTCATGAGCTTATCATCTTTGAACTACTTGTAGAAGTAGGCACCCAAGTGTCACATGCACCAACGGTTTTGCATGTCACACCAAGGAAAAGGCTCATATTCATCATCCTAGAGCGTCTTGATAGCCTTCATCAAACTAGCATGCAAATCATGAATGGTGCAAACATTAGGATATTCGTGGACCACTCCAACCTTAAGCTGCACGAAGAACCACAATGAACTAGCAAAATTCTCACTCTCCACAAATGCAATAGCCAAAGGTCAGGATCTAATTGTTACCGTTCACCTCAATTACTGGCAGGATCTACCCCTTATACTTTCCCATCAAGAAAGTTCAGTCCATGCACATCAGTGGCTGGCACTACCAGAAGGCATCAATGTAGGCACCAGATGCAAGAAATGCCCGTCACATTATCTTGTAACCCCTCGCTATGACTAATGGTTATTCTTTGATAGCGATGTACATCCTAGGGTTTCTCTCCTGCAACATATCTAGTACACAAGGTAGATTGTCATAGGCGGACTCAACGTGCCAAACGTTTTCTCCATTACCTTCTTCTTCACCCTCCACGCTTTTGTATAGTTTATCTTGTATTGTACTTCTCTATGGCTAGCACGATATATTTTGCATCCATGTCCTTCTTCTCCACAATCTCCCCATTCATGAGATTTGCAATAAAAGAGGAAGTAAGGTTCTAGTGCTTTATCTATATTATATGGTCTTCTCACTCTAAGTCATCCACTATGAATCCAATGTCCTCTCTGTCATCCGCATGTCAGGTAATTGAACATGGCTACCTTTGGCCTCAACTGCATCTCCACCACTGTGCTCTCTCCCAACATTCCCAACATCCACCTGCATACCTGCACTACTCTCCCCCACTTCACAATCACCACCAATTGTACGTGAACTCTACAACACCCAAAAGCCACGATTCTAATACAATACACACGAAATTACCACTAAAGCATGCGTAAAGCCTCCTCTAGCACAACTAGAAGTGCTTAAATATAATTTTGACTATAACATACAAACTGTCCAAATTCTGATGCCTAATTCATGCGCATCTAAACCTAACCACCCAAGATCTTGCACTAGTCGATCTACAAATGGGGCTAACCGATTATTCATACGCTACAACACCCAAAAACCATGATTCTAAAACACTACGAATGACATTACCACTTCAACATACAGATCAACAACTAGCAACCCTAGTTCTACCACTAATCTATATTAGTTATTGCTAACCTACCATGTTTTCATCAAATTGACTAACAAATTATAATAGCAATAAGAACTAACTGCAAAAGAAGTGTGCGCGCGAAGACAGACAGGTAGAGCCACCTCCTCCTCTCCTCCCCTTTGTCCTATTTTTTTTTGAATTAAAGTGAGGATTTCAGTCGATTTTTGGCCTTACATAGCCACCAATCACACGACTGTTGCGTGACTAGGGCACGCAATTGGCCGAAGTGGTGTCATGTCGTCTGCTTATTACGCGACTGGGTGTCGGTGCCTCCAGTCGCGTGCCCACAGCGCGATTAGGCCCAGTCTCACATTGGGCGAGCGACTGAGGGTTATTCCTATAAAAACATATAAATAATTTATTTGCGCAAATTGAATTAAAAATGATTTATTTACAAAAATCCACGAGGCACCATAGTTTTGGGAAAACAGTGGTGACCTGGTTACGACTGATGACTAAATTCTTCGCAAGATTCTTCACAAGATTGAATCAGCAAAAGCGGGAAGTTGCGTCCAAGTATGCGTTTTGTATCATTTGTATACTGTTTCGTGCTACTTGTTGTAAACGTGATATCTCATGGCATTCATTCGGAAAACTGTTAGTGATATGCCCTAGAGGCAACATGGAGATGTTATATATATCACATACTATGTTTATGATGCATTACTTTGTTCCTTGAAATAGACATTATCATTATTGATCAATGAGTATGTGACTTATTCGTGAGACTCTTAATGCTAAAATGTTGCTATTTCTAAATGATCCATGATCATATATCATATGAGGAACAAATATAATTCAAAGCTCAGCATATGTATTGATTGATGATCATGTCTCATGGATCATGGTATGGTGATACCAAATCAATAATATGGACATGTGTTAGTGAACATATGTTGGATAGACCTGACATGAGACACTGAAGAGATTCCATGTGTCATCAGTTGGTCTCAAGTTATGTTTATGTAGAATCCTTAGACTTGAGATCATCATAGTTCCCAACATGCGTAGTAGCCTATTTTGGGACTACTAACCACTACTCCGTAACTGGGTAGTCATAAAAGTAGTCTTCGGGTTTGCTATGAAACATGTAGTGGGATGTGAATGATCAACATAGAATTTGCCTCTCCTTATGGGAGAGATATCTCTGGGCCCCTCGATGTAATGGATTAGGAAAGTGCATGGCCATGCCAAGGTGATTGAGGAGTCAATCACGAGTTTATAATCCATCACGGAATCGAGAGAGTGATTGAGCTATTAAGAGGATGACACAGGTCTCGCCTTGAGCTCAATCTATATCGTGAGACAAAGGGATTCGTACATGAGAACATTACAGGTTCAGCCGATATGATCTTTACGTATACTTTGGGGTTAATATGTCTTGCTAGAGGCCGCTATTAACGTGGTGACCAGAAGGCGTTTCAGTCGCGACCAAGTATCGTGAACCTCTGAGGTCGCACACTTAACGGGTTGGAATACTAATTCGAATGTGATTCGGATGTGGGCTCAATTCGGATAGAGATCCGGATAGACTCCTATTGGGCCTCGGTCCACGAGGCCCAAGTGAGGAGGTCTATATATATGGAGGCGAGGGGCTAAGGGGGCATGCTTCTATTAATCCCAAGCCAAACCCTAGCCGCCACCTCCCGAGCCAAACCCTAGCCGCTCGCGAGTGCTGGTACACTCGCGATCGGCGTTCCAGCCCCAGACGTGTGGATACCGGTGGAGGCGCTGCTCGTTGCAGCGTTGATCGGCATCAACAACCTACAGATTGGATCTGCTCGTGGTGTGGTTGATCGCGTGGAGGAGACGACGCGGGGTTGGATCGGCTTCTCCAACTCTTCTTCCGCTGCGCTGCGCATCTAGTGGTAATGATCCATGATCCCTCCTTAAGCATGATGTCCTTGTGTGCGCGGTAGAAAAGTTTTATTTTTTGCTTTCGTAGTCTACGCGCATTCCTTAAAAAAAAATGGAGAGCCTGTGACAACGCAACACTTTTGAGGTTTGTCCGGAAGCCAGAAAAAAACTGTTTTGGTTTCTAGCTAGCTGGATTTTGGCCAATTCCTCCATGAGTTACCGTAGAGATCAGAGTTATCTGCATATCAATTACCTCACGAAAGAACATGTTTCTCTCTGTGTCTACAACTAATTGTACTCCTGCTGATAATTAATATAATGGAAGCTCTTCTCAAAAATGAAAAAAGTACATGTTCAAAAACATCTTCTCGAGCCTCGGCAGGCCGAGAACCATATCACATTATCACCTGATACCTGAAAGCATGTACAATCATCTGTCTCCTTCAAAAGCTAGTACACCCTGCAAAAGTACATCTTATCCCCAGGGGCAAACTTGTCGATCCACCCAGAGCCCATCAGTTAAACCTTCCCCATCTGACCCCATTACCCTCCTCAAGCAACATCCATGAGGCAGAGAAGAGCAAGGGGATCGATCAATAAGACGAGTGAGGAGGAGGAGCAGCAGCTGCCCCTGGAAAGAAGCCATCATTAGCCACCAAATGCAGCATGCGCATGGTTAGCAGCAGGAGAAGCTGCAGGTCAAGGGAGACGGGAAAGAGGAAGAGAAGAAAGCCATCATCATCGTAATCGTATAATTAGCATTGATTCAGCCATGTCCTATGGTCAGATGCTCTCGATTCTTGGAGTTGGAGGCATGCACAACGCGGCAACCGTCCGGAGGGGTCACGAAGGAAGCAACATCACGCGGCAGATCCTCAAGTGCACGAGGTGGCAGCTGGAGGAGACCACCGACTTCATCACCTGCCCCTACCACTACTACTGTGACAGCTCCTACCCCGGCGACTACCCGGCCGCCGTTGGCGTGCTCGTCGCGGCTTTTGCCGCCTACTGCCTCCTCTCCGCCGCCGCCTTCACTGTCCTGGAGATCGGCTGGGGCAGCGGAGCGACGGCGGCGGCCGTAGGAAGGATCAAGAGGAAGTACCTGGTTCCCTCGGGGCCCTTCTTGCTGCCGTTGGTGCTTCTCGTTCTCGCCAAGGGGCAGCGGATCAACGCCGTCTTCCCGCTCGCCCAGCTCGGCCCGGCAATGCTGCTGACGCCGCGCGCGCGGCGCTGGCGTTCGTAACAAGGCCGACGGCGGCGTGCGATGCGCGGTGCTGAGGCGCCCACCGTGTCCGGATCACCACGCGAGCACAGCACACGGACGGCGTCGTCGTGTCTGCCGTACTACACCGGGACGGACGCACTCCGGTGGTCGCGGTTCTCCGGTGAGTGCGCGACCTGCCTCTGCCGGATGGAGCCGCTGGTCGTCGGTGGCCAGACGGTGCTCTACCGGGGTCTGTCCAAGACGGCGCTGGCCATCATCTTCGCGCTGTGCTCGAGGATGGTGTGCCGGATCTACGGCGAGGAGCGACTGAGCGCGTGGACACGGTCTGCGCTGGAGGGCGCGAGCTGGGTGTTCGTCGCCGGCGACGCCGTGTACCTCGCCGGGTGGGCGCTGGCGGAGGGCTCCGCAACGAGCGTGGCCTTGTACGGACTCGTCGCCGGGCTGGTGTTCTTGTGTGTGTTTGGGAAGGTTTACAGGTTCTTGGCGTGGGTGGAGACCAGGCAGGTGCAGTGGAAACCAAGCCTCAGCTGCCACAATGTGGTTTGATCATTAATTTGGTCTCTTAGAGCATCTCCAACAATCCCCCTAAATCTCCTCCTAAATCAAATTATTGGGAAATTATGTAAAAAGTCTTCTCCAACAACTCCCCTAAACACCCCCCTATTTCTATTCCCCCCCAAAACTCTCCCAAAACTCAGGTAGAAACAGGGAACTTTCAGGGGTCCCCTTTCCTATTAGGATATATTTAGGGGAGCTGTTGGAGGAGGGGACTAAAATAGGTTAACAAATTTTTTAGGCTGCCCCTAAAAGGTGTCTTTTGGGTGGGTTTTTAGGGGGATTGTTGGAGATGCTCTAATTCTCTGTTTTTTAGGGGAGGTTTTCTTTCTTGGGAAAATTCAGAGAAAATTGTAAAGCATAATAACCAATTAATTCAGGTTTTGTGTGTATACAAGGAAAAAGGTTTACCTATTTTTATGTCTTAGAGTTCAGAGTTTGTTCACGAGCTGCATAATTTTGTTGGCGAAGCTTCAGACTTATGTAATGCTAGGTTTTCTCATCTCTATTTTTAGACTAGTGAACACAGACCCAATTGTTGATTTAGGGTAGTTTTGGTGAGCAACTTTATGTAAATGTTTGATGTCAAACACTTCAGATTCAATTTTATTTCAAATAGCTTTGAAACAGGTCCAATTCACTAATGGCAGTTTTTCTCCTTGTATTCTGTTTTGCATTAGAATGTGAATTTTTTTTTTCTGTCATGTCTGAAAATTTTACAGTTGGTTCTTCTCAGTCTTTTTTTTAGCACTGCTGAAACCTTTAGATGCAAGTGGTCCTAGTTGTTTTTTTCCCTTTCTGCCCTTGCTCCAGTAAACAAAGCCGAGTACTTGAGTCAGTAGTGTTTTGATTGCGTAGCTTCCGGAAAATACTTTATCTCAGTAATGTACTGTTAGAAATAATTTTGACTTAGAGTCCATATCGTAGTAGAGTTCGTTTCCGAGTATAACTCAAGTTGAAGTTGAGATCAACTTGAAGTCCGAATCGGAATAGGAGTATGAGAGTTTTATCGCTATATATTGAGGGGACTTGTACCCAGTTTTGGATCCAAGGAAGAAAAGTAAGAAAGAGGGGAAGCAAATAAGAGAATAAAGAAATTCAGAAATTTCTTCCGTATTCTCTCAATTTATTTGTGATATGTACGTTTTCTCCTGATCAAAGTTTTAACATGTACTATCAATATCTAAAAAGCTCTGAACTAGTATGGGATTTAGCACCACTCTAATCTGCTTTTCCTTTTCTTTTACAAAAAGACTCACGTATATCTCCATGCCAATATTAATAACATGAGGTTATGGTGTCAGCATTTGGTAGATGAGATTGGGACAAATTATCCATAACAAAGTGGTAGCTAGTTCTCCCGTGAAGCAATGACCTAACTGATGGCTGCTTATCTAAGCTAATTCAGGAGAAATCCTCTGTTGACCTGTGTTTTGTTGTGTCCTCTATTTCTACTTTCAATTAATCATTCCCAAGAATGAGAAAAGGATGGCTGGAACTTGATCCAAAAGTACTAGGGAAAACTCTATCATTGAGTGTGAAAAGTCTGTGTGTTTAAATTATATTAACACGTAAATATGTCTCACGACAACTTGACTATGAAAAAGGGTCACCTAACCTGCAGAATCCTTCCGATACTTTTCTTTGCAATGAACTTTCTTGGATTGTTCTCTTCTTAGTTTTATAAAGTTATGAATCAATCAATTAGCTATTTGAATCTGGTGGCCAGAATTTTTTTAGATCAATCTGGTGCCAATATTTGCAGGCAATTCCAATGAAATAGTTCTTTATTTCATCAGAGTTCAGGCACCAAATGATTGAAAGAAATATAGTCAATTGCATCTGGCTTTCCTCAACCAAATTAATCAAGAATTGAAGGATCATGTGAGAAGTGTTGGGTTGATCTCGGCTAACAGAGTCCGAGATTTCAGGGAGGCACGCCTCCACCCCGCGCCTTGATCGGAGGCGGTTACCAACAAGACTTGGTTTTGGTCCCGGACACCCAGCGCCAAATTAAATAGAGGGTTTTCGGCAGGCCTTCGCCCGTGCGGTAATTGTTATGGGCTCCGCATGCGCGTTTCTTCTGGGCTGCGCGATTTTGGGCCGTACGCGTTTATGGGCCGTGCACGCATAAGGTTGGCCGTGCGGGATTTATTTTCCGTGCAGGAGTTTTCTTCGGCCAACTGTGTATTTGGGCTGCATGTGGAAATTTTTGGATCTGCGCAATTTTGGACTGCGCATAATTTCGGCCGTGTGCAATTTTTGTGGGCCGAATGCATATGTTATGGGCCGGTTTTCTTTTGGAGCCGGCTGAAGTGATGATTTTTTTCTTTTTTACAGTGCATTTTCTTATGATTTATGTCTCCTTTTGTGCACTGTCTTTTAATATTTTTTTTCAGTGGCCCAAAATTTAATGTATATTATTATGTATAATCTCTGATTAAAATTGAACCAACGGGATATTTTAATTTTGAGATTTTATGATTAATTTTGGTATTATGTATACATATGATTACATTCTGACCAACGTTGTTTGTAATCATGTGTCGACATATAAAATTATTAAGTTCTTTTTCATTTTCTGCCCAACGGTGATATGAATTAGAACTGTAGTTTGCATGTTATTAATCAGACCAACGTAGGGTTAATTACATGCAATATATATTTATGATATTCTAATGGGTGCCCTGTATTATGAAATTCAGCACTTAATGTATCAAACGTTGCCACCACAATTGATAACATTGAGCAGCTCACAGGGAGCAATTTTCCCACGTAAAAAAAACGAACTCATGTTGTCCCTTGTGTTTTGGACCTTGACTATGACTTAAGGGTAGCCGTTCCCATTCCTCCCACCGAAGGTGAGGAGAATTATGATGAGAAAAAGAAACTTTATGAGGCTTATGCTGAAAAATGGGAGCGATCTAAACCGCTTATCACTAATGATTATGAAGACCTCTATTTTCAGTCGGGATTAGGGGAGCAATCCCCGATACCGAAAATGCTAAGGAGTACTTGGCTTCAATCGAGGAGAAATTTAAAAGCTCCACTAAAGTTTATGTCAGTACTTTGATTCAGAGGCTCTTAACCACTAAGTATGATGGGTAAGAGAGCATATTATGATGATGACCGATATGGCAAGAAAACTCAAGGTCATGGACATGGCAATACCTGATGGTTTCCTTGTCCATTTCATTATGACCTATCTTCCTTCTAAGTACACAGCTTTTAAGATTAATTACAATACTCAGAAAGAAAAAATGGAGCATGAGCGATTTGATCGCCATGTGTGTCCAGGAGGAAGAGAGAATAAGAACAGAAAAGAAAGATTTTGCTCTTCATGTTGGTGGCTCTAACAAAAGGAAGTTCCAAGGGGACTTCAAATTTAAGAAAAAGTTGCAATTCTTCCCTAATTTAGACAAGTCGAGGCCTAAAGTGCACAATGTACCTAAGCCTCATGTTGCTCCCGCCGGAGCATCTAAAGGGGGGGGATGTCTTTTCTGCAAGCAGCCAGGGCATTTCCAGAAAGATTATGTGTGATGCTACGTGTAAAAAAAATAATGATGAGACTTCTTCGAAACTGTGGCACTGTCGTTTAGACTACATTTCGAGGGGGAGAATGGAGCATCTCATTTAAGAAGAAATTCTCCACCCATTAGATTTCTCTGACTCAGACCACTGCATTGATTGCATTAAAGGAAAATATGTTAAGCAAATAAAGAAGGGTGCTACTCGCAGCACAGGACTATTAGAATTTCACTGATGATTTCTCCCGTTATGGTTATATCTTTCCCATTAAAGATCGATCTGAATCACACGATAAATTTAAGATTTTTAAGGCTGAAGTTGAAAATCAGCACAACCTAAGAATTAAAGTGGAAAGATTGGATCGTGGGGGAGAATATTATGGAAGACATGCCTCTTATGGGCAAATTCCTGGCCCTTTTGCTAAGTTCCTTCAGGAAAATGGCATCGTTGCCCAGTATTCTATGCCGGGCGAACCTCAGCAGAATGGTGTAGCTGAAAGACGCAACCGTACACTTATGGATATGGTACAGAGCATGCTTAGCCATTCTAGTTTACTAATTGGCTTGTGGATGGAAGTACTAAAGACAGCCGCATATATTCTTAATCGGGTCCAAGTAAATCAGTACCTAAAATACCTTATGAATTATGGACTGGGAGGAAACCGAGTATGAAATACTTATGAGTGTGGGGTTGTTGTACTGAAGCTAAGTTATTTAATCCACACATTGGAAAATTAGATCCTAAGACAGTAAGTTGTCATTTTATTGAGTACCCTAAGAGATCCAAAGGGTATTGTTTTTTTATTGTCCTGATAGGATAACTAAGGCACACTGTGTTCTTAGAAAATAACGAGGACCTGGAGCCCAGGAAGATAGATCTTGAGGAGAAGCGGATTTATGTTCCATCACCGCCCATCCCATAGACCTTTATTCCTGTGCCTCAGGCGGTTGCACCTCCAGTAGAGAATACTGTTGTTGCACCCACTGTTGAGGACTCTGAAATTCCTGATGTTATACCTAATGAAGAGCCTCAGCAGTCTCCTGAAATAACTAATGAACCTATTAAAAGATCACAGCGGGAGAGAAGATCTGCCATCCCAAATGATTATGTTGTCTATATGAATGAGGATATTAATGATATAGGGAAGGTAGATGATCCCACCTCTTATAAGGAGGCCATGATGAGTGAACATTCTTCTAAATGGCTTGAAACCATAGAGGATGAATTAAAGTCTATGAGCACTAATGATGTATGGGACTTAGTAGAAATTCCTGACGGAGTCAAAATAGTAGGCTGTAAATGGGTCTACAAAACCAAGCATGACTCTAAGGGAAATATCGAAAGGTTCAAAGCAAGGCTTGTAGCAAAAGCTTCTCACAAAGAGAGGGGATTGATTATAATGACACCTTTTCTCCTGTCTCAATTAAAGATTCATTCAGAATGGTTATGTCACTTGTAGCTCATTATAATTTAGAGCTGCATCAGATGGATGTAAAGATGGTATTTCTTAATGGCGACTTGCAAGAAAATGTTTACATGGCTCAACCGGAAGGTTTTGTCATGGAAGGCAAGGTGCATATGGGATGTCGACTTAAGAAATCAATTTATGGCTTAAATCAAGCATCGAGGCAGTGGTACCTCAAATTCGATAAGATAATGAGTATTGGATTTAAGGAAAATGAAGTTGATAACTGCATATATGTTAAGTTCAAGGGGAGTAAATTCACCATCTTAAGTACTTTATGTGGATGATATCTTATTGGCCAGCAGCGATAAGGATATGCTGTTTGAGATCAAGAGATTACTTTCATCTATTTTTGATATGAAGGATCTCGGTGATGCCTCTTATGTTCTTGGCATTGAAATTCACCGAGATAGGTCCAAAGGAACATTAAGTTTATCTCAGAAGGCATACATTGACAGAGTACTGAAGAGATACAATATGCATAAGTGCTCTGGCTCGCCTGCTCTTATTGTTAAGGGCGATAAGTTTGGGACATTTCAATGTCCGAGGAACCAATATGAAACTGATCAGATGAAGTCGGTTCCTTATGCTTCAGCTGTCGGAAGCATTATGTATGCTTAAGTATGTACACGCCCTGATTTAGCTTTTGTAACCGGGATGCTTGGCAGATATCAGTCAAATCCAGGACCGGACCACTGGAAAGCCGTTAAGAAAGCCTTGCGTTATATGCAAGCTACTAAGCACTACATGCTCACATATAAGTTTTCTGATAACCTTGAAGTTATTGGTTATTCAGATTCAGATTTTGCGGGATGTGTTGATTCTAAGAAATCCACGTCAGGTTATATCTTCACACTCGCAGGAGGAGCTTTCTCGTGGAAAAGCTCCAAACAGACCCTTACGGCATCTTCAACGATGCAAGCTGATTTTGTGGCATGTTATGAGGCTACCGGGCAGGCTGTATGGCTTAAGAACTTTATCCCGGGACTTAGAGTGGTAGACAGCATCTCTAAACCCAGGGCCGGTCCTATGATTTTAAGGGTCCGGGGCGAAACTAGAAATAGGGGGCCTAGTATAAATATCTAAATATAAATCTACATACACACACACATATATATATATATATGTATCTAATTTTACCCACAAACACTTAAAATGCGTTATGTATTCAAGAAAAATTCATATCAAAGAGTTTATAGATATTACTTTAAAAATTTCTTCTAACATTACTAGATGCGAAGTCATTGATGATGGTATTGATATCAATCTCATCCAATAATTTCTTCTCAATACATAAAGTTGCCAAACCGTTTAACCTCTCTTGAGACATTGTTGACCTTAAATGATTCTTCAACAATTTCAACTTTGAAAAGCTTCTTTCAGTGATGCCACGATCCACGAGCATAGTAAATAAAATCTGATAAGCAATAGAAATATTAGGATAACAATCCGCTTCTCTGACAAACTCAAAGATCTCCATAGCAGACATTGGTTTATCTAATAAAGTCAATTGCATAACACTTAACTCAGAAATTAGATCATTTAACTCAACATCAGATGAACCATAGACGGATAGTATACATAGTATATATACTATGTATATGGGGGATTGGGGCCCCCTGAATTTTGGGGGCCCGGTGCAGCCGCCCCGCTCGCCCCCCCTCAGGGCCGGGCCTGTCTAAACCACTCACTTTATACTGCGATAATGAACCCGCAGTCTTTTATGCAAATAACAACAAGTCAAGTGGTGCTGCCAAACACATTGACATTAAGTATCATGTTGTGAAAGATAGAATCCAGGATCAAACCATAAGTATCAAGCATATTAGTACTAAGTTAATGCTTGCGGATCCGCTTACTAAAGGCTTACCACCCAATATCTTTCGTTATCATGTTGCCGGCACGGGTTTATTGGAAAGCCTTTGATTCTGGATAAAAGGACCTTAAAACAAACCAACTCCCATTAAGTATAATGAATATCCATTTCGAGATAAAATAGTACACTATAAGTACTGGGGTTGTACGGCAGTTAATTGGCCATGCAACGCATTGCCTTGGTATGCTGTCTTATTGAGAGTGAGCTTATGATGTTAGCCTTACGATCAAAGGGGAGAATGTTGGGTTGATCTCGGCTAACAGAGTCCGAGATTTCAGGGAGGCACGCCTCCACCCCGCGCCTTGATCGGAGGTGGTTACCAACAAGACTTGGTTTTGGTCCCGGACACCCAGCGCCAAATTAAATAGAGGGTTTTTGGCAGGCCTTTGCCCGTGCGCGTTGTCCTGAGCCTCTCTAACCCTAACAAGACCCGATCTCTAACGGGCGCTGTGGTGGATGAAGGCCGAAGCTCTTCTCCTACTCTGTCCCCGGCGACCACCGCAACTCCGGCGACCTCCTCCGCTACCGTCGGCCACCTCAGCATCACCGTCACCACCGAGTAAACTCATGGCGTCATCCAGTTCGGGTATGTACATTGATGCTTCCGCACTAATGTTAATGCTAGGTGTTCATGATTAGAGCCTAGGATTAAGACTAATGTTTATGTATAGACTTAGATTAAGACTTACAAGAAGATCTATAATATTATTATGATGAACCATTACAAGTTTTAAGTAGTGGTCAAATAATTTTGCAAAAATTGCATTAGGCTTAGACTGAATTCTAGAAGTCCTAGAAATGTCGGAAGTACCGTAGGTATAAGTGTAGTAGTACCGCAAGGCGGTAATTCCGGTCAGAGCTGCAGTTTGTTTTTCTAGAGAGGTCTAGTTCGGGTTTGCAAGGTGCGGAAGTACCGCTTTGGGGGGGCAGTAGTACCGCAGTGCGTACGTACAGGCATGATAAGTGCGGTACTACTAATCTTCCCTAGAAAACAGGATTTTGGGGAATTGAGTTATGGATCGAGTTGTGATGACCTGGGTTATTGGATTAAGATTGCATGATGCATGTCTTGGCTAATGTAGGTCAAGTTGTGAAAAACTTGTGCCTGAAAACGATTTCTTGGTCTTTGGATGTGCAGAGTCACTTGGAGTCAATTGTGGTCAACGACGATAATCGAGGCTAGGTTCATAGAGGATTTGAGGCCCAGAATGATCGAAAATACTAGGTGAGACAATGAGCTCATCCATGGAATGAGAAAGGCGGAAAATATTGAAGGCGGGTTTGAACGGCGGGTGTCGCCATGTGGCTTGCACGAGCCAAGTGAGTCATAGTTCGGTAGAACCAGGGCAGGAGAAATATGGCGACACATGGCAAGCTAGTGGTGCACCTACTTGTGGCAAGCATGGCGATTGCTTGCAGTGGTTGGTGATGACCGGGTCAAAAAAGGGTATTTTGGTAGTTTGACAATAATACCGAAAATCATCTTGGATTAAAACCGCGGTGCATGGGCGATGTGTTGGAGAGCGGTTTAGGTCAAGATGGAGCTAGTTTGACCAAGGCGGATCAAGGCTAAGGATTTAGTTGATGCACACTTATGCGCTTTGAAAAGCGTGCATAAGTGAACTTGTATAAGTAAAACCCATGTGTGTAAGGTTAATGAGTTTCTCCCATTGTAATAGTAGATAGTATCCACTAATATGAATAGATAGTTGGTTGCCTACCTATAAAAGGGGGTTGGGATGGAGACATGTAAGGTTAACCATCCAACCCATCTCTTGTGATATGTTCTCTAGGGTTAGGGTTTGAGAGTGAGTACCTTGAGCGCTGTTAGTCCTCCAAGGTGGAGTGGCTAAAACCTATCTCCTCAAGTAAGCAATATATCAATCTTTGATCAGCTCCATAGATCCCTCATATTTTGATGGATTTGCCCTTGATTTGGGTGTTTTTTTATCTCTTCTCTTCACTTTCTTGATCTTATTGTGCCAAGGATGTGTAAGAGATGGAGATACCGCAATTACAGCGATGGTAGTTCTATTTTTTCTGATTTTTTTGTGGGTTTTCAGTGTATCAAAATGCTAGTTTTTTGTGATGGCTTCCGTCCTAATCATCATACCTCTGTTGCTATTGAAGTAAAGGATTGGTAAATATTTGGGAAAAAAACTTTGATGCACCATTCACCCCTCTGTTGCCATCTTCAGTCCTTTAATTGGTATCAAAACCCGGTTAGCTCTTTCACATAGATTTTAACCGGTCTTTAGAGCCATGGCAGAAGACAAGTATTCCACCAAGCCACCTCTCTTCTGTGGGGTTGACTATCCCTTTTAGAAGAGTAGGATGGAGTCTTACACATAGGCAGGCTATGCAATTTGAAGAAAGGTTAATACCATATTCGTTGTTCCTGTCGATGGGCATATCACAGCTATGAATACGCCAGATGTGGAGGCAAATGCTAAGGTAAGGAACTTCATCATTCAAGGTCTTAGCCGAATTGAGTTTGATCGTATCTCTCATCTCATGTCGGCGTTCGACATTTGGGTGACTCTCGATACATACCATGAGGGCACCACTCAGATCAATACTGTCTAATAAGACCAGTGCAAGTGAGAATACAACAAATTCGAGATGCTTGCTGGTGAGTCCTTAGATGAGTGCTTTGGCAGATTTCACAAGATTTTGAGCAACCTTCGAGCTATTGGTCTTACATACTGTTGGATCGAAATTGGCGACAGAGAGGGGGTGAATATCGCTTAAAAAATTATCCCCCAAAAGGTACCCACTAATAAAACTATTTTCTTCAATAGCTATGAGAAGCATAAGAAAAGAAACAGTTCATATGCTCCTTTGAGTTAAAACCAACCAGAAAAGAGAACGAAAAACCCCAGACAACAAGGAAGGAACAAGACCACATCTAAATAACTGGAATCAGCACCTAGTGCAGCCGGCCGGTCTGACCGCCCATGGGCGATCGTCGGACCGGTCCAATAAACGATCGGCCGTTGAAGGACAGCGGTCGATCGCAAAGGGCAGCCGGTCGGCCATTGTTCGAAGTTGAGCGAGCGATGGACTGTATTTTCAGATTACAAATTCAGAACTTCACACTGCAATAGAATTTGAGACTTCTCTCTGACATTTCCAGTCCATAACTATAAGACTACCACCTAAATAACATGCAGAGCCTAGGAGACCAAGAGAAACCAACTCAAGAGCAAGAATTTTAGATTTTAGGGAAAAACTGAAAACTTACATAGATCTGCCCAAAAATCAAATTCCCATCTTATCTCTGATTCTTTGATCATGAAACCAAGAGATTAGGTAGAGAATAGCCTTAGGACTCAGAAGCTCAAACCTGGGCACATACTTTTGAGGAAAAACGAAAATAACCTCAAACCCTAAAGCAGGAACACAGAGAAGAACAAGAGCGCAGGGAGGAGTAAAAAGGAAATCTTTGATTCTAAAGATGAGCTCTTGGGTTTCTAACTGATCAAATGATCTTGAGACCTAATCCCATCACAGAGCAACCCATTTTGCACCTCCACAGCAAGAACCAACACCAAAACACAAAAAGGAGATATCACACAGAGCAAGAACTCGAAGAAAAAAACAAGAGGCAAGAACATCTCAAAAGAAATTGATTCATTCCCAAACAACCAAGGATTACATATGAGTCCCCATACGCGATTGAATACAAGAGGAATGATTACATTACATGGTTCTCTCAAGAACACATGCACACACCTTGAGCACTTCCTCTCCTCACAAGAACACACGTACAGAGAGGAGACACCCTCCTGCTCTTCTCAGCAAACCTCAATAACTAAAGGGAAAGACTAAAGCCATCAACCCCAAAGCCATTTTCCCTCTCAAAAACATGCTCAACAACCAGGAGACATGCACCTACTTATACCCTTCCCCTAATGGGTTTGCAACATGCTTTGCCCATTAAGCCTCCAACAACTCCAATGCTTTATCCAAAACCCACTTCCTTTAGTGCAGCTTTGCGTATTCACCAAAATGCCCCTTGTGCACCTTCCGGGAAGCTTCATCCTTTCTTGATGCTCAAGCCTCGCAACCACCTCGAGACCATGTCGTCTTCAGCACACCTCGACCGCTTTGACCTCGACACTGCCTGCGTCTAGTCCGGTCATCCCGTGCCTTGCCACGACTCCGCCTCGATGTCCTACAGCCATCACAGACAAGAAACACATCACATAGTACCGCTCGACACAAGTAATCACAATTAGTATCAATTAATCATACTCAAGCATAAAATGGCCCAAAAGCTCAAACGGGAAGAAGAATACACCTCAAGTCCGACTAACCAAATCCGACTGAGCCAAATGCCATCATGGCACGAAACGCACAAAACAAACTCAATCTTTCCAAAATACTCGTCAATTACTCATCACAAACATGGGGTCATAACCACATGGTCTCTCACATACTTAGACTTGGACAATACTCATTAGATGCTTTCTGCTTTGGACCTCAGGGTTTGGGAGATGAAGGTGACCACCGTCAAGGACATGACTAATCTGTCAACCTTGACTCTTGATGTGTTATACTCTCGCCTCAAGACTCATGAGATCGACATTGTCTCTCGTAAGACGAAGTCGCAAGTGATGGCCTTGGTCACCAATCCCACTTCCGTCTCTGGAGCATCATCTGATGGTGTGTTTGGATTCTCTTTGGCTGTTTTGCATGAGATGAGTGATGACCAATTCGAGCAATTTCTAGAGAGTGACTTAGCCCTCCTAGTCAGAAAGTTCTCACATGCATACAAGAGGGTTAGAGAGAGGAAGAGTGGAGGTCTGGTGATTTGCTTCGAGTGTGGTGGGCCTAACCACATTCGAGCGAATTGCCGCAATCTAGGGAAGGGCAAGAATGACTACAGCGATGTGAGCAAGAATGATTACATCATCAAGAACCGTAATAAGAAGACCCCAGCTCATGATCAAGGCAAGGACAAGAAGTACTGCAACTTTGGCAAGGCCAAGAAGCTCTTCTACCACGTCCTCACCGCCTTCGACAACTTCAACTTCTGTGACATAGAGGGTTGGAGTGACAACAATGGCGAGGATGATCTGCAGAAGGACACCAAGGATGGTGACGACTTCATCAACATGTGCTTCATGGCTGACGAGAACGACATCAGCGATGATGATCTCTACAGCGACTCTTATGAGGTATATCTCTCGTACGACCAGCTTAATGATGTTTTTCTCAAGTTATAAAAGTTTTATGCTAGATCTAAGACTAGATGTGGTGAGTTAGAGAAGGAGGTAGAGAGTTTATCACGGGTGCTTACTTCACTTAGATGTGCTCCCTTCCATGACAGTTGCGATGTATGTGCTTGCTTGCTTGGTGATATGAAGAAATTAAGGACCTCTCATGATAATGTCATTTCTGAATTGGATTTGCATAAGGTGGAGAATGTTAGTCTGTTAGCTAAGATAGAGATGGCTAAAGTTGTTCCTCTTTCATCTAATTCTAATGAAACTACATTCTGCACCTCATATGAGGATAAGGACAATGCTTTTAGAGGTTTATATACCATGCTTCTTGATCTGCCTGAAACTTGTGATAGCTGTAACAACTTTAAGATTAATTTTAAAAAGGTAGATCACAAAATTGCTGAAATACAAGCTGCTTTGATGGAGACTGTTGCTTCTTGTGCTAACTGTCCTAAATTAACTACTAAACTTCAATCTGTTTTTAAGCAATTTCAGGACATGTGTAATCACAATAAGAAAATGGCTCAATATACTTCTAAGGCACCTGTTAGCTCACCATGCAATAATTATGAAAAATTAAAATCTGAGTTGATTGCGTTGGATGAAAAATATGTGAAGCTAAGTAAGAATCTACTAGAGAAACCAAATCTGATTGCCTATTCTGTGCTGAAGTAGGGGAAAAAATGGGGAAAAAATGTAGAAGACATTTAGGGAGAGTTACTAAGCCCAGATGGCTAGGATTAGAACTGCCCCTATGTGCCTTGCGAAGCCCTCAAAGTTGAGACAGCCGTGCATAAAGAGAGATATGCACGTGCTATTCGATCTTGTACTTCTAGTTCTTCATCCTCTCCTTCTGGTTCCTTAACCTCCGCTTCTCCTTGTGCTTCATGTGCCTCTCTTTTTCAGGAGTGTGAGTACCTCATGAACACTCTTAGAAAATTTGTTGGAGGTAAGGAAAGGCTCAATCTTATCATGGATAAATTCAAGATTTGCAAGTTTAATAAAGGTCTAGGATATGATTTCTTAGAGGATGTGAGGAAATATCCACCAGCTGTTGTTAGAGCTGTAGTAGCAGACATGATCGAGGTTGCACCTGAGCCTAAGAAGATAGTGTTTAAGTCTACGGGCTTTGTCCAAGGGATCTCTGACAAGGTTGTGCCTCCTACTGCTTTGACCTCTTAGAAGGTGAAGTATCATTGCACCTTCTATCAAAAGGACGGACATGTGGCTGAGTTCTACTTCAGGTGTACCAAGATCACGCATAGAGACCGTGTTCACGCTCTTTGAGTTTTTTAGGGTCAGCCCCAGACTCAGAGTGCTCTTAAGACCAGCATGAGGTCTAGAGTCGTAAATAGCTCTTCTAATTTGGCTAGTTTTAGGCATTGTTGAGGAATTGGTTTTTAGGGTTCTTCTGTTTTTGGTCCTCGAGTTGCTTCTAGTCAGGGTTTTCGCCATCCTGAGGATAGACCTCATTTTCCCTATCGAGGTGGCTATCCGTTTCGGTGCATCTTTCCTTCAAACTGAAAAAGATCTTAACTTTGACCATAATTTTCATGTTTATTTGTTGGAATAGGTTCTTAATAACGTAAAGAAGATTTCTGGAAAATTTCTTATCATTTGGATCTGTGGATCAAGAGTTCTCTCGATTTTGGTTTTTGAAATCGTGCTAAAAATACTATTCACCCTGATTTTTCTGTGGCAGCGAAAGTACCGCGATTACTGTAACGGTAGTACCGTAATTACAATGGCGGTGGTTCTGTTTTTACTGATATTTCATAGGTTTTCAGTGTGTCGAATTACTAGTTTTTGTGGTGACTTTCCATCCTAATCTTTATACCTTTATAGTTATTTAAATCAAGAATTAATAAATTTTTAAAAAAGTTTTAAGACACCATTCATACTATTTCTATTGGCATCTTCGGTGCTTCAAGAAACGGTCAGATTAGTTGGATGATGAAATCGAAATGCTTCAGTCCTCGTATAAACTAGGGAGTTTATCGTGCGTTGGAAGCAAAGCCTAAAGGTAATATCTTGTCACTGTTAGACACTCATCGGACTCTGGCCTAAGGTTGTGGGGCTCTGTGTTAGTGTTGCGTACGTGCTTGCCTTTCAAATCCGGGCCCAATCACCGCGACAAAATGCATCAGCTTGGTGTGTTTTGAGCCCACAGCTGTACTGTGCGTGATAGGCAGTGAACGTGTGTCAAAGTACAGGTACCATGTGGAGCAGTTAGAAAACAGATTGGGTTTGTACTTGTGGGCCAGCAGTGTGGTGCATAGATGATGGTCCTTTTTCTTCATAGATAAGGTCTCACCACTCACCAGATGCATCTAGTACATGTACCAACACGTTGCAAGCACCTCACATTTAGTCCCAGAAGGCAGAGAAACCAGTGGCTGAAAGGCACCCCGAGCAGTAGTGGATCCATGAAGTACCTCAGAAAATCCATGTTAATTAACCATTGAAATTGCTGGTTCTAGTAGTCCTAACTCCTAGGGGTAAAAATTTTCAGTCAATCAGTACATACGTATTACATTCAGTGTTACAGCTCCTAAGCTTAGGTAAGCCAAAATCCCCATACTGCTGCTGCTATATGACCGAACTGAAGCAGTTCAGACTTGATGCCGTTGCACGGCTGGAGTGTTACCAAGATTTAATGTGTGCTTAGATCCAGCCAAACTAGCTAGTCGGTTAATCAATGTGCAAAGTACTACTATTAACGCCACAGTAGTTGCATTGGAAATATTCAGAGCGCACAATTATGCTAAAGACGAAGCTGTACCATTCAGGCCGGTTATATGTAGCTAGGCAGTTAAGTTGGACCGTTCCCGAGCTAGCAAAACGTAAGGGGCCGACGTGACTTATTTGTTCCTTTTTTACGTGTAAAACGGGCTTAAAAACATAATAAGTGAGTGGCTTATTGGATTTGGTGCAAATCACGAATATGTCATATGTGTAGATCTGGAATGCTTCTGTATTTTTACTGCTTAAAAACAAGAAAAAGATAGTCATGACGATGGCGATGATAAGTAATATCCTTCCTCTCCTTCCACCTTCCAAAAAATCTCCCAACAAACAAATTTTATCTCCTAATCTTTAACAAAAAAGAAAAATTATCACTCAACAAAAAAGTTAGGCCATGTTGTTTTGGATTGTGGATAATAGTTTTTTGCTATATTTTTTGAAACTGCAGCGGATGGCGGAGACACCGATGCAGATGACACCCACGATTTTAGGCTTGGAAAGCCGTTTGGATAATCCGTTTCAAGAAACCATCCTATTTATTTAACTTTCGGAGAAGCCAAAAGTGAACATGGCATATTGGATGCGGGCACATTGTAGGCCGGGTAGGGTGGTGGAGACGCGACACCAACTTGGTTTGAACATGTAGACGAAGGCAAGGGCATGGCGCAGGCTAAGCTGACGATGTGGACTCCATGTCTTAGGGTAATATATTTTTTTATACATAGTAAAGCACATGCATTCAGTTAGTTGTAAAAAAAATGTAGATCAGAACATATACTCCCTCTTCTTCTAAACAGATGTTTTAAATTAGACGTTTTTCTTCTCATGTCAAGCAAAGTTTGTTGTTTTTAAGACAGTTAGGCCCTAAAACGCTTAAGCTTTTGATTTATCTTTACTACTTAAAAGAAAGAGTTGGTGGTGGTGGTTCATCTGCCAACCCCTCCGCCCCCTCACATAAAATTCATGGGCTTACATATGGGCCTGATACTTTTCCTTACTCCTTTCTCGCATCCTCTCCTCCCCCATCGCCCATGTCTCGCGTCATCCCCACACCGGTATCCTCCCATCACCATCCATCCCTCCCGGTAGTGGCCACCTCTCAAACCACTCTCTTCTCCAACCTGTCCAGTCCTCTCCTCTCCATCTTTCTCGTCGCCCACCCGTAGCACCCCTCTTGGCCTCTCCCTTCCTGTCTCCTAAACCAAGCTGATGAGCTCGGGTGCTCTAGGAAGGCCAAATAAGCACTGACGAGCTCGAGGAAGACCAGATTTGGCGTTGATGAGCTCGAGGATGGACGTGCCCGTTGCTAGTGGGCTTGGGGAAGGATCTGGATGTAGTAGGGGTTGAGCACTAGGATGACACAACTCAAATCAACAGTGGTTCGGCATCCTCTCTGTAACATCCCAAAATTTTAAATCTTGAAAATGAAAGCTTTTGAATTATTTACGCAAAGTATTTTCTTGAAATTTGGATTTTTAAGGTGCTTCTTAAATTTCGAAGAAGGTTTCAAAAATAATAATAATCATAACAATGATAAAAATAATAAGACTAGAATAAAAGAAAATGTGGAAGTAAAAGAAGTTTATAAACTTGAATTCAAAAGCTGAAAATATAATCCAACATAAGGAGGGCGAGATTCAAATTGAAGTATAAAAATTTCATATGGAAAATAGTATTATAAAAGGGCAACAAAAAATAAATAAACAAAACATATGCAAATATATATATACCAAACGGACTAGCATGGTAAACAAAAGTATAACAGAAAAATGGGTATATATATGTATACCAAAATAGACATAAAGAAATATATATACATGTATGTAAAATGAATGTACAAATAAATAAAATAAATATATAGGTGCCTATACAAAAATAGAAATGAGTAATATATATATATATATGGTATATGTGTATATATCTACTTGTATATACACATATGTATACATGTACACTAAACAAACAAAAAAAAGAGAAAAGAGAGTGCATTCGGCCGGCCGAACGGCCCGGCCCATTGCTTCTCCTCCCCGCCCCTTTTCCCTGCGCGCGGGCCCTCCCACTCTCGCTCTCTGGCCGCGGGCCCCCGTCCCAGTTCTCTGCCGCGTGGGACCGCCTCCCCTCCCCCCTCTCTCTTCCCATCCTTCTTCCCCCGTGCGTCTGCGCTTGCACTATTGTCAGCTTTCTGCGCGCACGTCCGTGAGCTAGCATCGCGCCGCTCGTCCCGTCCCCTCCACGCGCCTGCCATCTCTCTGCTCTGCAGCACTGCCCCCTACCACGCGCCGCTTGCTCGGTCGTGTTGCCCCGAGCCCCGCGCCGGACATTACCCCGCAGCTCCTCCCCTCCGCCGCCCGGTCCTTCCCCCGCTCCGCCCGGTCCTCCGATCAGCTGCGCCCTCCCCGCTCTCTGCCGCTATAAGTCGCTGCCCAGCCTCCCTTGCTACCCCGCATTCCCCCCTTCCTCCCCCAATCTCTCTCATTTCCGCCCGAGAGCCGGCTGCCACTGCCCTCCGCGCCGCCGCCATCGATTCTCCCTCCACGGCGCGTGGTTTTCTGATTCCACGCACCCGGAGCACCCCCTCGCCGCCACGGACCACCCCCGACCGCCGCCGGAGTTCCTCCTTCCCCCGCATTTCGCCGCCACCGTGAGCCCCACCGCGCCACTCCCCGGCCCCGCCGCCAGCTACCCTCGGCGCATCTCCCGCTCTGCAAACTCCTTGGTAAGCTTCACCCTAGCCCCCTCTAGCTCCCGCGCCTGCCAAAATCCCCTCCCCTCCATCACGGCGCTGCCACCCCATTCCCACCTCGCCACCAGCCGCTCGCGCCGACGCCGGCCACCCCCGCTGCCACCCCGACCCGCGAAGACACCGCCAACGGCTCCTCCGCAACTAAAGCACTCCATTTTGCCGGATACCACCGCCTCCTCGGCAACTCTTCGCCGGTGCCGCCGTCGGCCATGGCCGCCCGAGCCGGTTTCTCTGTTTTTCCTCCGTTAGCCTATCTGTTTTTCTAACTAAACCTGCGTACTATGTCAGGAAACACCCCGTGCCTACTTGGCCAACCGAAGCAGCACTAATGCGCCAACAGTCAGGTCCCCAGATCGAACCCCATCCTTTGCACATTTATGTCCATTTATTTTTACTAATTTTTAATCCATTTTATTTAGGGAAAATTTAGGAAAATTAGGGATAAATCCAGGAAGGCTAATAAAATTTAATTAAGATATAAGCGAGATTATTTGAGGATTTAAATTTTGGAATAGTTCACATCTGATTAACTAATGTGGTTTGAAAAACTTTCTAAAATACTAGGTACTAAATAAAAGACAATGGTAAAGAAAAGCAACTTAGGATAAAATAACCAAATGAAGGTTGCTATTAATTAAGATTTAGACATATGTCCAGTATTTAAAACACTGCCATTAGATAAATCCTAATTGTAGGTTGTACTAATTAAGCCTTGCTAGATAGATAAATTCTAATTAACACTAAAATGTAGGGACTTTCTAAGTAAATGCATATATATAAACATCTATATGTATATAAGTAAATCAGTGGTTAGGGAAATGCGGATAGCATGAATACCGCCCACTAGTAAATATGACAGTGCGATTCTTGCGTTCACCGTAGACCTTATTAAAAATATACATACATATAAACACTAACATTAAAATACTGCCAATCATGAAATCTTAAATGGTAACCTTAGTTAATATGGGGAACAAAATATCATCATGTATAGCAAGCTCGAGTTATAAAGGGATAACATATCACATCAGTAATTTTCAGAAAGCCCTCAAGTTAAAAGGTTACAATAATATACAAATACTAAATTGTAATAGCCCTAGGTTATCAAGAATCAAAATAATCTCACAGACATATAGATAATTTAAAGTAAATAGGTAACCATTAACACGAAGTAATTAGGGTCACAAAAAATGATACATACTTTTATACTAAGCTCTGCTCAGATGACTAAGCTTAAACTAAAATTAGGAGTAAAAATAAGTCTAATGGTAGCAAGAGTAAATGCACGATAATAAAAGTGACATTAATTAAAATTTAATGTTATTTTTAAACGAAGAATGATACTGAACATAAATTTAAATAACCAGCTAGGACCCGTATAAATAAACCCTAATTCAAATTAAACTTTAGCCTAGTGACAAATGGAAGTACATAAAATATCATACCACAAAATGAAATAAACACAGACTATAAGACTAACTTGGTAAGTTAAAATTTGCAGACATACTTATATACATATATCGTATGCCCTAAAAATTAACGCTCGACAAAATAATACCCAGCCAAACTTGCACCCCGATTCATAGGTCCAAAGAAATAATAAAGGCGATTATTAATAACAAGATCAAGTTATCTTATGCTACCATCTGCCCTGCCTCAAACTACGCGAATCACCCATTAACTCAAAGTAAAACTAAATTAAGTTTCTTCGGATTTGTTTGGATCCTTTGAGTTATTCGCTTTTATTTGGATTCAGTCATTTATCGCGTAATTAGAAATTGGATGTCGTGAAGACTCATGGGATCAAGTGAGGTCAAGATCGAAGTGAAGATAAACGCCAAAAACTGAAGAGAAAGCATCGTGTGAGCTCAAGACCGCGGTAAACCGCGTCAGGCGAGTCAATACTTTGATCATGTTGAACCTACATTTTCTGCAAATCTACTTTTATTTAAATTATCAAATTGCATGCTGTTATTTTATATGCAATTATATGGCCCCGTTTGGCAGAGCTCTAGCTCTAGGAAATCTGTAGATTTCCTAGAGCTGGTCATCTGTAGCTCTAGGAAATCCTGGATCTAGAGTTGCAGGCATGTTAAGTGCATTTACATGACTCATTTCATTTATATTATATATTAAATAAAAATATTTAAATCACTTTAATTTAGTCAACAAACTACAGATCCAGTATAGATCTCAGAGCTAGAGCTGTGCCAAACGGGGCCTATGTTTGTTTGAAGATTCTAGCTACATACCCATTATTCGACTTGCTAGTATTATACCTCCTTTGACGTATCTGAATATCTGAGCCTTGTCACCCTAACAAAATTATAATGGTAACCTTTCAAAAATAAGTCCATAACTATACGCCATGCTTAGTACTGCTTAGATAAATCGGGGGCACCAAAATGCCCCAAAGCATCACTTTGAATCATGAGAAATTGGTTTTGGCAGCCATGGTGGAAATGACTGGTATATTTGGTTATGGATATTTTATGCTTCCAAAAACCTCAAGTTGCTTAATTATCTGGGCGGATGGTTCGAGGGTGTGTGAGTGGTGCAGTGGAAGCACAAAGGGGTTAGTGGTAGAACCGCCCAGATAACCCTAAGGACCGAAGCTTGTGATGATCTCCCAGTGTACAACAGTACAACCACAAGCTGGCAAAATGTAGGCAGGGCTAACTAATTTGCATCGACTTAGTAAGAGTTGCGCCGGTGTGACCATGGGCGGGTAGAGGATGGCCACATCCTCCGATGTGACGGCGCAAGAGGGGGCTTCTAGAAGGGCGGTCGTACCCTGAAGGAAGTGGAAACCTTAGCGGACGTAACTCTGCTAGGAAAAATGCATTGTAAAGGTCCTGTGATAGTCTACTCAATCGCATGGCTAAGGAATCATGTGGGGGCAACGAGTGGATTTATCTGTTGTGGGTAAAGTGTGCAAACTCTGCAGAGTCTAAAACTATTCGAATAGCCGTGCCCACAGTCAAGGGCGGACATGGGAACTTAACTAGATATAGTTCTGTTTCATAAAGAACTTTGTGGGTGGAATTGGTGAAGTGGAGGGCAGAGAAAGGCCCTAATTTGTGTTGCCCTGGGTGTCGTCCCAGTGATAAGTTAAGCGGTTATAACGCTGAAGGATTAAGCATATGGTGCAGAGGTCATGTAACGGTGGATGGAATCTGGATCTCTATTACTAGTGCATGCTTTCACATAATATGTTTCAGTTCAAACAGCTAGGTCTCAGGACATTTCTATGTATCTTATTTCAAAAACAATTTATGGCAAATAAAATAACCTGAGCCTTTCCTTGATAAGCCATGCATATTATTTAATTGCATCCTGTGTATTGGCTCGCGGAGCACGGTGGTTTGTGCTCACACTCGCTTTCACAACAAATCCAGAATCAGGAATTAGGCCACTACACTTCAGCAACACTATTGATCAATGTGGCAAAGAAGATGAAGATGTCAAGGGCTAGGTCGTGAACCTCCAGTTGGCTGCCTGTGGGCATGTCCTGAAGGTCCCACCTGTGTGCTTCATTCCGCTGCTGCTGTTTATTGATTTCGGCCTAATCGGCCCATGAGTAAGTCTACTATTTTATTTATGCTTTCGCATGATATGTAATTTGATATCCATTTCTGTAACTGTGTGCACTATCTACTGATCCAGGGAATAGTGCAGCTAAACACAGTAGATTCCGGATTGTAAAATCTGGGTTTGACACTCTCCCTTCCCTTCCATGTGCAAGCCCCAACCGCCCATGCCTCCCACTCCCATCCCCTACCCCCGCCCCAACCCAAAAGATCTAACATGATGATTAGCATTCTCCCTGCCCTCTTTTTCTATTCATCCTTTGTTCTAGCTCTGTTCCCCTATATCTGTGAATGAAATTTAATCAATCTCTTCCCCTGTCGCAAATGTCCATGGCTTCCTTGGTTGGCTGGAGTGGGAAAGGCGGCACCTTTCAGCGTGCTCCTATGAGTTTTCAATCTTACCCATGGTCTCTTATACTTTGATCTAATAGGCTTCATTCTTTATCTATGTGTTGACTCCTATAGATCACTATGCAATATGTTCAACTGAAGAGAAATTGGTGGTAACTTTCAGCGTACTCCGGTGAGAAACAAGTTTTTGTGTGTAATTGCTTGCATCTGAATTAGTTATGTTTTTTGTCCAGATTTTGGTTCGTCAGGGAGCAAAGAGTGGTAGTAGATATGAGTACTTTTGGGGGCTATCAATTTGTAACTTAGCGTTTATTCAATTGTATAAGATGTAAATATTTGGGCCTCAATGTGTTGAATATATAATTGCATTTAAGGTTTACTATGTTAATTCCATGCTCAAAGATTATGCTGTTGATTTATGAATAGCATACAACTATAAGGAGTGGTTCTACAGATATGTACTAATTCATGAACAGGGCAGTCATGTCAAATACTTATGTCAGTTTTTGGAATAGGAGACATTGGAATTAGGCCACCCACAGGAGTTGTATTATTCCTATGACATGCCAACATCCTCATGTCAATGTGACTACCATTTTTGCTTTGCAAACTGTCATGTTTATCGTATTTCTTCACTGCCTTGTGAATGGATTTGTTGATATTCCTTCTTTTGTTTTCCTCTTTCCTTTTGTTGGTCTTGCAATAGTTTGTGCTCCTCCTTGGTTGTCGTTATGTTCTTAATCTTTTAGTTTCCCTTTAGTTGTTCCTGCCACAGAGAAACTAGCTATGAAAGTTAGTCATTGTAGAAGGTGTGTGTTTCATATTTAGTTACAAATGCCATATCTATGTATGGCACATGCTTGCTTTCAGCCTCGTGATCACCTGACTTAGTGGGGGGATACTTTAATTCTCTTAAGAAAATATTGATGTCCTCCAATTGAATTTCCTCTGGTTGATTCCATACTAGCTGTTCACTTCTACGGGCTTGGGGATGTAGATACCATTGTTGTTCTTTGTCTCCTCCAAATTATAGGTGAGTATTTTAGAGTTAATTTTTGTTCATATGCTCCCACGGTTGTCGATCTATGGATTTGTGAATTTTAGGTTGTTGTTTTTGTGCAATTTGGGGGATTTTTATGCGTAATTGCTTGCATTTGGATATGAGGTTCAAATTAATTATGTTTGCTGTCCAAATTTTGGTTGGTCAGGGAGCAAAGTGTGGTAGTAGATATGAGTACTTTTGGGGCTATCAATTTGTAACTAATTTAGTGTTTATTCAGTTGTGTAAGACGTAAGTATTTGGGCCTTAGCATGTTGAATATATAATTGCATTTAAGGTTTACTGTGTTAATTCCTTGCACAAAGATTTTGCTGCTGATTCATGAATAGCATACAACTATAAGGAGTGGTTCTGTAGATATGTACCGATTCATGAACAGGGCAGTCATGTCAAATACTTATGTTAATTTTTGGAATAGGTGACATTGGAATTAGGCCAACCACAGGAGTTGTATTATTCTTATGACATGCCAACATCCTCATGCCAATGGCAAACTATAATGTTTTTTATTTTTCTTCCTTTATCTTGTGAATGGATATGTCAATATTCCTTCTTCTGTTTTCCTCTTTTCTTTTGTTGGTCTTGTAGTAGTTTGTACTCCTCCTTGGTTGCCGTTATGTTCTTGATCTTTTGGTTTCCCTTTAGTTGTTCTTGTCACAGAGAAACTGGCTATAAATGTGTACTCATTGTAAAAGGTGTGTGTTTCATATTTAGTTGAAAATGTCGTATCTATGTATGGCACATCCCTGATTTTAACCTCTTGATCACCTGATTGAGTGGGGGATACTTTTATTCTGTTAAGAAAATATTGATGTCCCCCTATGAAATTTCCTTTGGTTAATTCCATTCTAGCTATTCACTTCTATGGGGCTTGGGGGATGTAGATACCATTGTTGTTCTTTATCTCCTCTAGATTCTAGGTGAGTACTTTAGTGTTAATTTTGGTTCATATGCTCCCAGGTTTGTGGACCTATGGATTTGTGAATTTTAGGTTGTTGTTTTTAGGATATTTGGGGGATTTTTATGTTTAATTATTTGCATCTAGATATGAGGTTTGAATTAATTATGTTTTCTGTCCAGATTTTGGTTGGTTAGGGGAGCAAAGAGTGGCAGTAGGTATAAGTACTTTTTTGGGGCTATCAATTTATAGTTGATTTAGGGTTTATTCAGTAGTGTAATATGTAAGTATTTGGGCCTCAATGTGTTGGATGTATAATTGAATTTAAGGTTTTCTGTGCTATTTCCTTGCTCAAAGATTATGCTGGTACTGATTCATGAACAACATATAACTATGAGGAGTGGTTCTGCAGATATGTTTCGATTCAAGAACAGGGCAGTCATGTCAAATAATTGTGTTACTTTTTGGAATAGGAGACTATTGTGGTTAATGGAATTAGGCCACCTACAGGAGTTGTATTATTCTTATGATGTGCCAACATCCTTCTGTCGATGCGACTACCATTTTTGCGGGGCAAACTATCATGTTTATCATATTTCTTCCTTTGTCTTGTGAATGGATGCACTGATATTTCTTCTTTTGTTTTCCTCTATCTTTTTGTTGGTCTTGCAGTAGTTTGTGCTCCTCCTTGGTTGCTGTTATGTTCTTGATCTTTTGGTTTCCCTTTAGTTGTTCCTATTATAGAGAAACCGGCTATGAATACGTAGTCATTGTAGAAGGTGCGTGTTTCATATTTAGTTGAAAATGCCATATCTATGTATGGCACATGCCTACTTTCAGCTTCTTGATCACCTGATTGAGTAGGGGATGCTTTTATTCTCTTAAGAAAATATTGATGTCCCCCTATGAAATTTCCTCTGGTTGATTCCATTCTAGTTGTTCACTTCTATGGGCCCTGGATTTTTATTCTTTGTCTCCTCCAGATTGTAGGTGAGTATTTTAGTGTTAATTTTTGTTCATATGCTCCTAGGTTTGTGGATCTATGGATTTGTGAATTTTAAATTGTTGTTTTTAGGCTATTTAGGGGATTTTTATGTGTAATTGTTTGCATTTGGATGTGAGGTTTGAATTAGTTATGTTTTCTATCTAGATTTTGGTTGATTAGGGGAGCAAAGAGTGGTAGTCGGTATGAATACTTTGAGGGCTATCAATTTATAGCTAATTTAGGGTTTATTCAGTTGTGTAAGATGTAAGTATTTGGGCCTCATATAATGGCATTTAAGGTTTACTATGTTAATTCCTTCCGCAAAGATTATGCTGCTACTGATTCATGAACAACATACAACTATGTGGAGTCGTTCAGCAGATATGTACTGATTCATGAATAGGGCAGTCATGTCAAATACTTATGTTAATTTTTGGAATAGGGGACATTGTAATTAGGTCACCCACAGGAGTTGTATTATTCTTATGATGTGCCAACGTCCTCATGTCGATGTGACTACCATTTTTGTGGGGCAAACTGTCATGTTTGTCGTATTTCTTCCTTTGTCTTGTGAATGGATGTGTTGATATTTCTTCTTTTGTTTTCCTCTTTTTTTTGTTGGTCTTGCAGTAGTTTGTGCTCCTCCTTGGTTGCCATTATGTTCTTGATCTTTTGGCTTCCCTTTAGTTGTTCCTGTCACAAAGAAACCGGCTATGAACTCTCAAATTTGCTGCAGAGCCGATGTGGTGGCAGGTCAAAGGAGGTCCAATTGGGAAGATGAATGCTTATGCGGATATGGAGATGAGGGGGATGAGGACCACAGGCCGACACAATATATGATGACACTAGAGATGGTGGTGGGAAGAGCGATTTCTGCCATCACATTACTCAATCATGTAGTCACACTTCAAATTGAAAGTAAGCTTAGTTTGTTAATTACCTTAGTTTGTTAATTACTCAACTTTTTTTCTGAGCAACAAAACTATATGATGTTCCCAGGATAAAGAAGATGGCATTGGATTACCATTTCAAGGACCAAGGTACAGCAAGAATCTGGCTCATGTATGCATGCTTTTTGTTTAGAGAACAGGTAGGAGCTTCTCGAATTGCCATCCCTGCTCGCTCGGCTAGCCCTAACACCGCCCTATTGCTTCACCTTGAAGTCATTGCCTAACCACACACCACCACCTTCTCCTCCTACCGCTCGAGCCGACCGTGCTGTCACCCTGCATGGTCACCACTTTACTCAAGCCGTGTCACCTTGCCAGCTTGCTTCATGCATGTTTCACAATGGACAGGAGCCAAAGCTACCTTGCTGCTCGCCTCCACCCTCGTCCCCACATTGAAGCGGCTATAAAGCTCGAGACCCAGCACCTTGCCTTTCTTTTCCCCTTACCCTTCACTCCCCAAATGTCACCCGCACTGCCGCTGAAGCCATCATCGTCCATAAGCCTGGTGAACTGCCATTGCCACCGCAATCCCCTCAGCAATTTGCCCAAATTTGTCCCTATCTATGTGCCTTCCTCAAAATTCATCCTTTCATCTTCTACCTGACCTCATTGCAACCCTATTCATTCCTCTATGCAAACACATCATCGTCGAAACCATCATTGGAGCTTGTCACGCTATCAGCTATGTCACTGTTGTCGTCGATATGTTGTCCTCTTGCTGATCCAACCACGTCGCGAGGTGCACCTTGACACACCGTTGTTGAACCCCACCTCCTTCAACTGTTGTATCTGTCATGTAGCGTTGGCATAGAGCTCCACTGAACGACCATGGCCACCACCTACATCAGCCTTCCTCATCTCTTCCTAGGCCAAGCCATCACCACCGGAGGACTCCCTACTCCCATGCCATGCTCTTGCACCCATTGCCCATGCCGAAGAATGTCGAAGCTCTCCGCCTATGAGCTTTTGCAATCCACAGCCGCCATCATTGCCTTGTCTGATCCTACCACCATGGTCCTCCTTGTCGTCTCAAATTGCCAAAAATGAGTTCACAGCCCGCGGGAACACGCCAAGCTCCTACCGTCACTGCCATAGCACAGTCGCCTATCTCCTCGCCCTTCTCTATTTTTCTCTCTTTCCATGCTATTTTGAAGAAGAAGAAGAAGAAGCACAATACCGATAGAACTAAGAAACCCCAAATCCAACTCAAAGAGGCAAGAAAACCAAACAAGAACACAAGTGAGACATGGGTACAGGTTTGATCTTCTATTACTACTTGAAGATGAAGGATTATAGCCACTCCTAATGGAGGACAAACCACTTAGGCCTCCGCTGTGGTTTTGCCAACCACTCACTTTTTTGTTTTTGTTAAATAAACACAATGCTCCAACCGATGTTTCCCCGATTCCTTCTTGAAGCATCGGCCATGCTTTGACTTCTTTTATGTGGCCTAATGGCTTCTTATCAAGCCTCTCACGTGTCTTGATGCTGTCAAACCATTCTTGCTTGCAAATGGGCTCAATTCACTTAACATACCACATGTCCCACTTGACCTTGACCATTTGTTCCTTCTATGGTCCTTGTTCATCTTGCATCTTGAATGAGTCCAACCATTGTACCCAGCTTCCATGGCCACTCTAGACCTTGGTTCTATCAACCAAGCCCTAGTCTACCTAGTCGTTGATCATTGTTGACTCCAGAATCACTTACACACCAATAAACCATGCAAACCATTTGTGGGCACAACTTGACCCACATTAGTCTAAATATGTAATATGCAACCTATCTGCATCAATCCCAAGCTCCTAGAATCCATTCCCAATTCAATTCCCCAATTTTCACCTGAAAGCAATTCTCTCTAAAAATGTACTGGCCGGTTTGACCGCCCATACCATGCTAGTCAGACTATCGGTAGTCTGACCGCCATAAGGAGATCGGCCAGACCACACCACAGCATTAGAAACACCCCTCTATGGAATTTTCTTTAAACTATATCTACTTTCAGCTCTAATTTTCACTTGTAATGACACCTATTGTAAACACATACTCAAATATGCAAACTGGTATCTATTTTCTAAAAGAGCACACCACTGATCTGACCACTTGCCTAATGGCTATCAGAAAGCCCTGGCCATTTTTGCCCAAACCTTCACTGGCCGGTTTGACCGCCATGCGGTGGACGGTTAGACCACCGGTGCAAATCAGTTTGATAGACCATGCATAGTGGTTAGACCACTAGTGCCTGAAACTTCTCCCCAAATCATTCATTTGCATTTTTGTTAACTTAGATCCTATTCTATCACCATCGATGGTGTGATATACTCTTCACAAACATGGAGTGGCTTCCACATGGTGTCATGCTAGAGACGTGTGCGATCGGTAGACCAGCCACGTGGGGATAGGCATAATCGCGCAAGGGGCACGCAATAGGGGTCAGTTGTGTCTCCGCCCTACGATCGATCCTGCCATGTTAATCACTGGGCTACAGCACAACTAGGCCCAATCATGCGGTGGCCTCATGATTGTGGATTATTAGTGTAAAAAGGGTTTAAAAAAAGGTTTATTCTTGTAGAATGATAAAAAATTATTTATTTAAAAAATTCCAAAAATAAATATAGGATGTTGGTGTGATACGGGTTTATCTTGTAAAAAACAAAAAGATGCAAATGTATTATTCTAGATTTAATATGTGTACCAAGATACATGATTTCACTATTTGGTTGAATTGTCTAAAACAATTTACTTCAGGCATTCATAAAGAAAGACAAAAAAATTTGTTTCAAAAAAGCAAGGGTTTAACATTAGTGTTATTTTATTTTCTTGAATCATTTATAATTAAAAGTTTGATACAGAAATCAATATGTTCGCCATGGTCCATGGAGGCATAGATTTTATTAATACGAAAAGTGAAAAAATGTGTGTCCACATCATAAATCAGTGGAAAATTGTATAAACATCCCAGTTATCACTCTATGTTTGACAAAAGAAACCCTACATCTTATTGTGTGTCATTTCAACCGCACAAAAAACCTTATAACTTTCTCTATAGGTTATACTCCATGCAGTAAAAAAGTTTGTGTCATTGTAGAATGTGTGCAGTTTTTGGTGGTTGAGCGGCTGATTTAGTGAGATTTGTGAGAGGGCGGCCAGACAGCTTCTCAAGAAACGCGAGAGGACCATGGAAAAGATAGGGTTGGGATTAACCAATTTAGCCTTAGGGTCTTTTTGTCTTCGCACCAGGCGTCCTTCTGCCTGAATAAATGAGCTAACGGAAGAGAACAGAGGTATTTTTCTAAACGTACGCTCTTTTCCGTGGTATTTAACTGAGCGCAACCTTTTAGTGGTTAGTTTCCGGAACTGAGGATCATCTGAAGGTACGGATCTAAAAATAGCAATCCAAAAAAAGGAGAAATTAACTCTGAAAAGATTATTTCCTTGGTTTTTATATGGGACAAATAACTATGTGATAATCCGAAGGTCAACAACACAATTTACCCTTTTCCCAATCAAGTGAAAAACTGCTTCATGGCAAAACACAACACTATATCTGAAACATAGCGTCCTCAATAAAACAGAACGTATGCATAATTATTGTGGTATAAATATATAGGGAGAAGGCTGAATTCTCTCAAAAATTTACTAGCATTTAACACTGCTACATGTTTACTGTGAACAATATAATTCTCCTTACCCCATAAAACTAACTACAAACATGTACACAACCGTTTGAATTATTCAAATGCTCACTGATTGTAAGAATCATGCTCCTCTGGACAAAAACTTGAGATAGAGACCAACTATGTTGCATTACTAAACACTGCTACATGTTCCCATTTAAGCTAATTGAATTATCGAGCAACACAAGAAGCATCGAATATTAGAACCTAAGGAGGCAAGGAACTGAACGGGCAGTAATACACTTTGTTTATGGAAATGGAGAAGGAATTTCCCCAGCCAATAACAATCAGCACAGAGCAGTAAGCACACCAGCAAATTAATTGAAATTCCCTTTTTCTTTACAAACTAAAATTTTCATTAAGAGTACTACTTTTCACTACTAGACCAGTTCATCCGTGGTACAAAAAAGAGCAAGTGTAACCTTAGAATTTACAAAAGCATTGACACAAGCACCAGCCAGTCAGAAGCTCAACCATGTCGGCCAGCGACGACAGCTCGCCCTTTTGTGCTGGCAGCGTCACCGATGGCTTCTCATTGAAGGAAGAGGAGGATGTCGCAAAGGAGCAAGACTAATCTTTGAGGGGAGTGCAGGCTTTGATTGCACGGGTGTTACCTTCCTCCGCCCCACCCTCTCCTCCACCTATCGAGCACCAACGCCAACCCCAAGCTTACTTTCTCTACCTCTGCCCATCACGTTCCACTTGCTCGTCCCGCACCACCGTTAGCAGCAACTCCTCGCCCTCGCTTCCCCCTCCGCCTCCACCCCCTGCACCCACCTCCTCTCTTCTCCATGTGGTCTCGGTCATGTCGATCTAGCGGGGGCTCTTGGCACTGCTCCACATGAACCAGGTCTTCCATCGCGTCCTCACAGGGCACATCCACCGTTGAAACCTCCTCGTGCAACTCCGCCTCATGGGACCCGGGAGCCTATGGGTCTCGCTTCTCACTACCACCTTCGATTGCATGGCCTTTACCATCCCATTCATGTGTGAGTTCACCCCCGTCGGCCTCCATTGCTCCATCGATGCTGTCCTTGCCCTCACACTGCCTTGTGAGGTCTCCCCTATTATCACCTCAGTCCACAACTTCCATGCATAGGGCGATCTCCACCATCCGCTACGTCGGCCATACCTCTGCATTGTGCATTGTGCGAAGGAAAGGAAGAGGGAGGAGGCCATAGATGGTGCAGATCATGAGGTGCAGATCATGAGGGGAGGGGAAGGGGGTTGCGATCTGGAGAACATGATGACAAGGTTGTGCACAAGAGAGTGGTCGGGTGATGGTTGCCTCAAATGGTGTGGCCAGACGATTTTCAATTGGAGAGGCCTAACTTTTTCTCTAGTTTTTTTTATCAAGGAGCGATTTTATTCACACAGCATGTGTAGGGATGAGGATGCATTACGGACAAGGGTGGCATATAGAGAGAGAGAGAGACAGAGGTGGCAAGGTGTGGAGAGAATCGACCATCACCAAGATTTTCTTTACTCTACTAATATAAAAGAGGAGTTGTCTGTTCAGCCACCTCTTCCTCTCATATTCGCATAGCTGGCACGTGGGCCCTCAACATCAGGCTTCCTCGTCGATTCCCTAAACCACTCCACCCTATATATTCCATCTTAATCCCCACGTACCATACCTCCTCCCTTCTACATTGCATGGGAGGCATTAGTGTTGATTACCACCGCCTCCCGCTCGATCCTAAACCACCTCTCCCATGACCTAGCATCGCCTCACCTCAACTCCGGCTCCCCTAGACCCAGTGCCACCAGACCTCAGCTCCCCCGCTAACACAACACCGCCTACTCCGACACCTCCTTCCCTATAGTCAGTTCCTCCTTCCTCGAGTCCACCTCCCCCAACTTGGTGCCACCTCCTTCCGCCAACCTGCTCCACCTCGGCACTGCCTCCCTCGACTCTGTCTTCCCCTGAACTAGCATTGCAACAAGCGCCCAACAGTAGAGTGGCCGTGTAGTGCGAAAAGGAGGAGGGGAGGGGGCACGAGCTGAGCGTCGAGTGGAGAAGCTGGGGTAGCAGTGCAAGGAGGCATGAGAAGGCGATGAGGAAGAGAGGAGTGGCACGGGCTGAGCAGAGAAGCCAAAGAACCACAAGAAGATACCCTGCCCACACTGTCAGGGTATCCATCCATCCATACAAACTGCAAATCTTGTGTTCCTTTATTTTTTCTATAATTCATGCATGCCAGGTGTTTATTTGAATGCATGAGCCATGTTTAATTTGATGGATGGTGATGGTGATGTCATGTGTGTGTGCAAATCCTGATGTATCAACTCTACAAGGGCATGGCCTTCTACCATGGCCACAACATGCAACACTATGACCTCAAGCTGCACAACCTGCTCAGGGACCACAAGACTTTAGGCTCAGCACAAACATCAGTCAATCCATGAGGTTAATTTTCCTTTGGCTTAATTGATGAATGATAGCTTTGAGTAGAAGTTATGAGTAGAAATGAGATTGATAGAATAGTTTCAGAAGTGAGAAAATATTTGACCCTAAATGCAACTAAATGTGTTTATTTATTAATGTTACGAGTGTAAGCTAATACCCATATAATTCTATGTTTTATTGAATGGAAGAATGTATTAGAAGATGTAGGATAACTGGAGAAGTATACTAAAATCTATATGCCCAACTAGGCTATACCCCTCAACCTCCCTTTATCTAGAGAGTTGAACAGTGATCTGCCTGTGGGGCCAAATTGCTAATTCTTGTGATAAACCAGATGAATTAGTCGGCTAATTAGTGAATGAGGTTTGTTCTCTTTTAATTTTTTTTAGTTGCTTGGAAGGATTCTGCTGCAATGTCATCATGGCATGCTCTTTGTAAAATCAATATATCAGAGCACCGGTTGATGCAGAATTTTCTTTAATGTGATTAACTAGGCTATGGTTTTTCAAGTGACTCCAATATGATTTTGAATTCTTAACTTTGTTTCATTTGAGGTTAGACCTTCTACAGGTGGAATGTGACTTCTAAGTGGTACGATTCAAGCTCAGAAGCAAGTTGGGTGAAAGTAAATCTAGCCATTAATAGATCACAAAAACTACAGGAATGATACCAAAAGGTAACCCCTCTTAGCATAGTCGTATTGTAAACTGCTATTGTCTTGTATATGTAATTGTACTAATCTAATTGTACAACTTTGTATATCAGTCGATGCATTTGCATGTGGTAACCAGTTCAATCATTGTTGCTGGAAAATGATCTCTGATAAAAGAAATGGGAAAAATCATAGAACATGCTACATGCATCATCCATGGCAATGCTGTTGGTCTAAAACTATATTGTAGGTTGTTCCATCTTTTGTACAGTAGATTATTTTATGCTTCCATTTATAAGAAATCGATGTTGACTAATATACAAATTGACTGATAAATTATGTTCCCAATAGTAAAAGGTACAAATTTTAACATTCAACAATTGTCAAAAGAGTCTGATGGGTCTACAATAGTTGCCATGCTCTAATAGTTCGATGGTGATTTTTTGGTAAGATATTCTTTTAGGTTGGATTGTTGGTGTGTAGCTCTTGTAATTTGGTAATCATGAAAATCACTTTGTTTCTTCACTAATCCATGGTATTGTTGTAGGTCTAAAACTATACCATAGGTTGTTCCATCTTTTGTACAGTAGACTATTTTATGCTTCTATTTATAAGAAATAAGAAATATATGTTGACTGATATATGAATTAACTGATAAATTATGTTCTCACGTGTAGTGGAAAGTACAAATTTTAAGGCTTGGGGGTAGGATGTGATTGTCAAAGTCTCTTATGGAGAACACCTAATGAATTGAAGTTGATTTAGACCCATAATGTCTATGCATTCAGACGTGAAACAATGTAAACTATTGAATAATTGTTTGTACAAATATGTTTCGCTTGATGTGAGAGAGAAATTTGAAATTTATTGTACTATTTGGGATCATATTTGATGATACATATTCTATAGAGATTTCGTTGCAACGCACGGACACCTTACTAGTAAGTAGTAGAGATGGAGCACGATTTTATACTCATAACATGCGTGCGGACTGGGATGGGTTATAGACAAGGGAGGTGTAGAGAGGGACAGGGATGTAAGGATATATAGAGAACAGACCACCACTAAGTCTTTTTTAAATAGTAGAGATTTTTATGTTTGTCATTAAACTTAGTGAAAAAAGCAACGTTATGAGGACTTTCAAACTGAGATGAATTATACAGGATGTAAATGCTATGAAATAAGTTGTGCGGATGTTTTTCAATCTCATAGTGGCAAGTAGGTGGGTTTGCAATTTTCTATAAACTAATCTACAGCTATTGGATAGAACCTTTCGGAGATCTGTACTGCCTCGATCTTAATACATTCCTTGGTGGACGATCTTTTCAAGAGGAAAATGATTTTACTATTTCAAAAAACAAGATGTCGCTACAAAAAGATAACTATTTTAACTATTTTAGGGGATCAAGGAAAGGTTGCTACAAACTGTTTCTTTTAAATATGGCATGTCTTGTTTATGCAAAAGCTTCTACTATGTTATTAATTCCAATAATAATTATCTAGGCACATTGATATCAGTTGCAAAGAACCACATATTTTTCAAAAATATTTTATTCAACCTGTGATAAGAAAAAAATGTTATCGGCCAAAAGTTTTACTTAAAACCTAGGGATATGAAGACTTTAGTTGCAAAAGAAAAGTCCAAGAATAAAAAACTTTTGCGAGCTGAGGAACAAAGGGAACGCTGCCGTTGCAGGTCAGCAGCTGAATCTATTGGCCAAATCAGGCACACAGTTGCCAGTATGAGAGAGGGTGACAGCAAGCATAAATCAGGCAAGCATCAGCCAGTGAAGATCATTGGAGTGCAATTGTTGAGATGATCGGAGTGGATGTCATTGGTGTTACGAAACCTACTCAGTTGTGTTTGTGGGCAAATACCGAAACTACCTTTGAGGGGCTTTTGACTATAAATAGACAAGCCTATGTACAAGGAAGGAGAGATCTTGAGATAATAAAAACTGTTTTCTTGGTGACTTCTCCCAATTATTCTATGTTAATTCTCTTTTAATTGGTTGCGTGGATTGCTTTGAAAATTATTATTTCTCAACACGTTATCACCATAAATCACTGTACAAGTTGCAAGGTATGCAAGCCTCAACCAATCTACTGCATATTGCAATGCCATGATTAGATCAATTGTCTCAATTTTCTGGCCAGTAAATAGATTGGTTAATTCTAACCACAAATTAATACATAATTTGCTGGCATGATTCTTCATCATCATTATTCACCATCGTTATTAACTTCCGTAGGTCTGTTAGATCAAAGAGCAAGACTCTAGATTGGATTACCTAGTTAGATTAAAATTGAGATTATTTGATGTTCAATTGAATATGGATTCGGATCATACGCATGGATTCAACAGCTCTTTGGGACTCGCCGTCGGCTGCCCAAAGTAGCACTGCTGCCACTCAGCCTTCCCCACGCCAACCACTTGAAGTCGCGCCGCCGCCACTCAACCTTCCACATGTTGTTTGCTCGAAGTCACGCCACCACCACAGCCTTCCCCACGTCGGTCGCACAAAGTCGCGCCGCCACCGCTCAGCCACTCCCCACGTCGGTCTCCCGAAGCCCCACTACTGCCGCTCAGCCTTCCACCCACCGGTGATGCTGCACGGCGCAGCCTGAAGCCACCTGCATCCAAGGCCGCCTGCTGCTATGCCGCGCACCCGAAGCCACGCACCGGTTGCTACTGACGCTCAGCTCCACCCGACGCTATCGTGCCACGCCCAAGGCCACCTGCCGCCACTCGGCCTTCCCCCCACAACGCCCACACTTTCACCGGCCATCAGCCTAAAGCCGCCACCACGTGAGGAGGAGACACCAGTGGCGAGCATTTTTAACCCTAGCCACTGATCTAATGGGCGACGAGGCCACTGGGCTGAACGAACCCAAATCCGGCTCAAGAGCGCATATGAGAAAAAAACGGGAAGAAAAATTTCTAGCTAGCCATTTTTCAGTTTAGCCCCTAGAGTTTAGTTAAATAGAAAGTTGACTGATAATGCGGTAACATCCTAAATTTGACCCACAAGTTCGTCAATATAGCGGCCGACCCCCCAAAGTTTTCAAGTAATTTTGAAAATTACTTTCAAAATTATATGAGCTTCATCATAATCTTATTTAGCTCCTTAGTATTATCATGTTTTTGGATTTATTTTCTTTAGTATTTTGTTTTCTACTTGTTAGTAATTCCGAAAATTGCTTATTAATCAGCAAAAATTCATTAAAATTAACAAAAAATTCTTAAAAATCCTACATAATGTCTACTGAATAGATAAAAATCCAAACCTTATTAATTTGGCAATATTCATGCCTTTTATTACCTATCATAAATTTACAAGTTTGCATGAATAATATAGGTAATATCTAACATCGCTATGAAGGAGTTTGCTGAGCTCGCCCTGGACAGTAGCAACTACCTAACATGGGCAACGGATATTAACGTCAACTTGACAACCAGTCGTTAGACGCTGCCATTACCCAGCTAGAAGCTAGGGCTCCCGCCATCCCCCAATGCTACCAATTGTGTGGCACTGCACTTCCTGAGGCACCACATCCATCAAGACTTGAAATCCGAATACCTGCTCAAAGACGACCCATTGGCATTGTGGAATTCCTTGAAGGAAAGATATGACCAACAAATGTCTATCATGCTACTTGAAACACAGTGTGAGTAGACCAACATAAGGTTTCTGGATTTTAAGATAGTGTCAGCATATAATTCTACCATTCATAAGCTTGTCTCCAAACTTAGGTTCTGTAATCAGAATGTTACAGACGCCGAGATGACAGACAAGACTTTGAGCACTTTGTCATAAAATATTTTTTTACGACAAAAAAGTGATCTTTCATGGTGATTTCTGATCATCATTGAAGCCCATAATTGTTGTAGTGATAGGACGCTGCGCAACATACCGTTAGGTGAAGTACAAGAAGTACTCGGAACTGATTACCACCCTTCTCGAGGTAGAGAAGAATGATGAGTTGCTAATGAAGAACTATCAGACTTGCCCCACTAGGTCACAGCCACTGCCTAAAGCTCATGCTAATTCCTAGAGGACCAATGGTGGCCAGGGCCATGGAAAGGGACCCAAACAATAGGGTGGAAAGTGGAAGTGGCTAAATGTGCAGAAGGGAAATGGTAAACCCTGCTAGATGGGGCAAGGGAGAGGAAAGCAACAGAAGCCGGACTTGGGCAACAAGACGGTCTACCTCCTGTGCCTTGTTATACGTGTGGTTGTATGGATTGTATGGATTATTAGTCTTGTACTTGTTGCACCCCGAAGCATCTGCTAGACCTCTACTAGGAGTCCATTGGTAAGAGCAAGAAGATGCCAGGGAAGAAAGCAGAGTTACACTTTGTCGATCAGCCCGATGCTGATAAGAGTGATGCACCAAATGCAGAAATGGAACTCGACACTGCAGCAAGGGGTGATCACATGGAGCTTGACCTATATGGTAACTTGCAGTAGTCTGTAAGCAGCTCCCTAGGCAATCCCAGATGTCATGTTTTTCCTTAAGTTTGCTTTATTATTTTAGGTTATTCTAGGAGAATAATAGACATCTTATGCTCTTGTGGATTATTAATTGTTTAGGATTTTAATATTATTCTAGTGAATAAATTGGGTTGCCTATTCTTTTGAGCTTTGTTCCCATTGAATTATTGTTTGATTATATTATGCTCTATATAGAACAACACCTCAAATCCAATGTTGGGGGAGGAGATTTGTCTAGTAGACAGCGGAATTACCAACTCGATTCTAAGGGATACTAAGTATTTCCAAACATTAACCAAGAGAATGGGAAATGTCATGACCATCGCTAGAAGTGGTGCTCTAATTGTTGGCACTGGAAGGGCCACACTAATTCTCCCTATGGATACCCGAATAATGATAGAGGATGTTCTCTGGTATCCCGAATCAAAGAGCACCTTATTAAATTTTATGGATATTCTCTTGAACAATCTCAATGTAGGGACTGATAATGAAGGGGGTACAAAATATCTCCTTCTGACTATGTCTGACGGTGATCAGAAATGAGTGGTTGAAAACCCCCTTCCTTCTCATCTGGATTATATATAGCTACATCAAACCTGAAGAATATGTTGCAACGAAAATAGAATATAAAACCTCAGAGTCCTTTAAGATCTGGCATGATTGATTAGGGCATTCTGGGGTTGGAATGATGCAAAAAGTTATAAGCAATTCTACTGGCCATAGCTTAAAAACTCTATCATTTCCTAAACCTAAAGATTTCTTGTGCCCAGCCTATGCCAAAGGAAAACTCATAACTAGACTCTCTTGTCTGAAAATTATGGAGGAATCACCTATTTTCTTGGAGAGAATACAAGGTGATATCTATGGACCTATTCAACCCCTGTCGGGCCCCTTTAGATATTTTATGGTGGTATTGGATGCTTCTACTAGGTTATCCCATGCATGCCTATTGTCTACTAGGAACCATGTCTCTGCTAAACTAATAGCACAAATTATCACATTACGAGCAAACGTTGTAGATGAAAGATTAAGTCCATTAAAATGGACAATGCGAAAGGGCCTCTAGCCTAATGGTTAGAGCGCCTCAGTAGCACCCCCCAGGTCCTGGGTTCGACTCCTAGTGGGAGCGAATTTCAGGCTTGGGGAAAAATCCTACGCCGCTACCACACCAAAGCACACGGTCAAGAACCCGCCATGGCGTTGATCCAAAGGATCCGCTGGTCGTCTCACAAGGTCGAGCGTTGGTTCCCGGTGTAAGGGTGGAGCAGGGGTTCGGGGGTTTTCTCGGTCTGCGTGAGAAGACCTTCTTCTTAAGCAATGCCCGGGGGGATTCTTCCCCCCCGCAGGTCGAGTTTTTTTTTAAAATGGACAATGCCAGTGAGTTTACCTTTAAGGCATTTAATGACAACTGTTTAGCTTTAGGCATTAAAGTAGAGCACTCAGTACCACACGTCCACACTCAAAATGGCCTTACAGAGTAATTTATTAAAAGAATTAAGCTTATTGCCAGGCCACTATTGCAAAATTGTAGGGCTCCCACCAACTGCTGGGGCCATACAGTTTTGCATGCTGCACCACTAATAAATTTAAGACCAAGTGCATACCACCAGTTTCCCCCTTACAGTTAATGCATGGAAAAGAACCAAGTATTTCCCATCTATGAAAATTTGGTTGTGTCGTATACGTGCCTATCTCACTGCCACATGTACAGTTATGGGCCCCCCACCAGAGGTTGAGAGTCTGTGTAGGATTTGAATCCCTGTTGATTATCAAATACCTTGAGCCTACTACTGGAGACATATTTACGGGTCATCACGCCGACTATATTTTTTATGAAGATAATTTTCTAGCATTAGGGGGAGAAAAGTACCTCATTGAAAAATACCGAGAAATAGATTGGACTATCCTGGGCATTCAAGCCCTTGATCCTCGCACTAAAGAAACTAAACTAGAAGTTTAGAAAATTATAAACCTATACCAAATAGCAAATAATCTACCAAATGCCTTCACTAATTAAAAGGGAGTAAAAAAATATTATATACCAATAGTAAATGTTCCAGAGAGAGTGGAAGTACCCCAGACGGATACTCGAACCACTCCAACACCTCATATGAAGAAGAGAGGGAGAGCACCAGAGAAAGAGGCCTCGATTCCGCGGAGACATCCGTAGAAAAAGAAACTCAAATAAAATAAGTTACCTCTCTAATTAGTAGAAGAAACTCAACCTAACGTTGAGAAAATACTTGAAGCGAATGATCCTGAAGATAGTAACCCCAGTAAAATTGCGCATGCCTAATCTAATACTGGGAAATCAGAATAACTAGAATACATTGTTGTGGAAAATCACAAGGAGCTGGATGAACCAAATGAAGGGGAATTATATAGAAGAAAGACTACAATAATCGACATTCATTTTGCCTCAAAAATTGCTAAGAACCTTGAACTAGATCCAGAATCAAAGTTCTTAGCTGAATGCTAGAAGCGCTCTGACTGGGGTAAATGGAAGGAAGCAATTGAGGCAGAATTACTCTCGCTGAATATAAGAAAAGTGTTTGACCCAGTAGCCCGAACACCACCTAAAGTGTCCCTTGTAGGATCCAAATGGGTTTTCACTAGGAGAGAAATGAAAATAATCAGGTGGTAAGATATAAAGCGAGACTTGTATCACAGGGATTCACGTAGAGACCCGGCATCGATTATGATGAAACTTATTCTCTTATCATGAGTGGAATAACGTTATGATATTGAATATAAATGGCAGCAGGTATGAATTTAAGTATGTAATTAATGGATGTAGTGGTCGCATATTTATATGGATCACTGGACTCGGATATTTATATGAAAGTCCCAAAAGGAGTGAAAATCCCAGATCCTAATAAATTAAATTGCAATATGTATAGTGTCAAATTGGAAAGGTCATTGTATGGATTAAAACAATCTAGAAAATGTAGTACAACCGGCTTAGTGAATTCCACCTAAGAAAGGGTACACTAATAATGAGGATTGTCCCTATGTGTTCATAAAGAAATCCCAGAATAGGTTTTGTGTTATCTCGGTATACGTCGATGATCTGAATATCATCGGAATAACAAAGGACATAAAGGAAGCAAGTTCCTATCATGATAAGTAGTTTGAAATGAAGGATTTGGGTCGAACCAAATTTTACTTAGGCTTGCAGCTGGAACACCTCCTTGGAGGGATTTTAATACACCAATACTCTTATACCAAGAAGGTGTTAGAGAAATTTAATATCGATAAGTCACATCCATTGCGAACCCCGATAGTAGTCTGACCCCAAGAAGTGGACAAAGATCCTTTTAGACCAAGGATGGAAAATGAGGAAGTTCTTGGACCAGAGGTGATGCGACATGGGTGTCCTGATCTTTCGATGAGAATAAAAATTTGATTTAAGGAGACAACTCTCATGATTCGGCTACCAATTATACAACACCAATATGCTTGCAATCACTGAACCAACTCCAAGGTTGTTATCAACCTTGCTAGAAGCATGATCAATATAATCACTGTAACATCCTGAAAAATGTAATTATTAAATTGTGAAGCTTTTGAGTTGTTTTGCAATGAATTTTATTTGCATTTGGAGTTTATGGGATTTTTCCTGAAAAATTTGATGAAGGTTCCAAAAAGAAGAAGCAAACATGTTTAAATACTACTAAGTTAGAATTTAAAATACGAATCTGAAAAGATGATCCATAAAGAAGGAGGGAAAATTTGGCTTAAAATTGGCAAAATCCTAATTCCATAAATAATGGTATGAATGACAAGAAAGTAAAACATTAAAAGCATTAACAAATATGCATATACATGTATATAAATATATATACACAGGTGTATAAATAAGTATATGTGTATATAATAAAAATATAACCTTTACAAGATATATGTAAAAGGACAGTACAGAAATTTAGAGGAGTAAGAAAGAGAATAAATAAAAATGGGATTATAGATAAAGTCACACATAAATGCCAAAAGAAAAACAAAAGAAACACAAAAGAAAAGGAAAAGAAAAGAAAATAACCCAGTGGCCGGCCATCACCCCGCCCAGCTCTCCTCTCCACGCGCGGTCGGTGCCTCGCATGGCACGCCAACGCGCTCCGCGGCCCATCTCTCGCGCGGCCCGACTCGCGCACGCCCGCTCCCACTGGCGGGTGGACCGCTCCCTCGCGCGCGCCGTCTCTCTGGCCAGCGGGACCCACTCCCCAGGCTTGTCTTCTTCCTCCCCCTCCTTCTGTCTTTTCCCCGCGCGGCCGACCTCTTCCGCCCATCTCCACTGCTCGTTCAGTCCAAAAGCCGGAAGACCCGGAGGGAAGCATGGGCGACGTGCGGGCGCAGCCCCAGTACCGCGACACCTTGCCCTCGCCGCCCGCTGACACCGCCGCCCGCTGTCGCCGCTGACGCCCGAGTAAATGCGCACGTCTCCGCCGCAATTGGCACGCCTCAACGTGTATAAAGCCCCGGGAGGTCTCTCAACTGCATCGCCATGCTCTCCTCTGCATAAGCCCCAAAAGCAATAGCCCAAAAACCCGCCGAATCACCGGCGAGCCCAGCTTCTTCTCTAGCTCCGGCGAACTCCAACCCGGCGATTCAAGCCATTTGGGTTCAATTCCTCGTAACCTCACCACCCTTGGCTCACCGTGAGACCATTCCCCGCCTTACCCGAGCTCTCCATTGCTTGTAGGTCGCCGTCACCGGAAGCCTCCCTGAGCCGCCGCCACCGTGCGCCGCCAGCTCTCTCCGGTGACCGTCGCCTCCGGCCGTCTACACCAACATCTTCACCGGCACCTGTAGATTGCATTTTACGCAACCACCAGCCTTCCCCGACCACCGTTCGCCAGCGACGCCACCGTGTTCTTCATCTCTGCTCGGCCTCATTCCAGAGCTACTTCAAAGGGATTAATTAACCCTATAGAGTAAGAAAGACTTGAGCGCTCACTTGGCTAGCCCCGCCGATTCTCTTCTCCCCCCTGGCTCCCTCGGCCGCGCGCGTTCGAGCCCTGGCTCCGCAGCGCTGAGGTGAGCTATTTCTTTTTAATTCCCTGCTGACAGCTGGGCCCGCTGGTCGATGGCGGCGATCTGCTGGTTGCGACACGAGGTCCCACCTCGATGGCCCAAATACACTCATGGCCACCGTGAGAGGGTCCCACATGACGATAAGTAAGCACACGACTTAAGGTCCCCACTGGCCATAGACACAGCAATAAACAAATAAAGAAAGAAATAAAAATTGAAAGTATGACATGTGGGACCCACTGTCAGAGATTTAATAATTTTTGAACTTAACTGAACTGAAATATTCAAATGAGCATAACTTATTCATTTTAACTCCAAATTGAGTGAGACAAATTTCTAAATTCATCTAAAATCAAGATCTATCTAATGGAACCAAAATCATGATTTTTAGAGTTCATTTAAATTTTTGGTGTTATTTGGTTGATTTGTTGTTCTTTCTTTTTATTCAAATTTTCGCGCACGCTAAAATAGCTTACGAGGCTCAAGAGGAAGAGTTCGAGGCAGCAGCCCTAGAAGAGCAAGATAATCAAGTTCCAGACCACTGTGACCAAGGCGAGTCAATACTTGATCATGTTGAACCTACATTTTCGCAAATTAATTTGGTTTAAATTATCAAATTGCATGCTGTTATTTTATATGCAAATACATGTTTAATTTAATGTTCTAGTTATGTGCCTATAGTTTACCTTGAATAATATTACACCTCCTTTGGAGTATTTGAATGAGTGAACCTTGTCGCCCTAGCAAAATTATAATAATAACCTTTCGAAAATAAGTCCCTAAATATACGCTATGCTTAGTATTGCATAGGTACTCATGGGCGTGAGAGCGCCCAAGCATCACTTTTAATCCTGAGTAAAATTGGTTGGGCAGTCATGGTGGTAATGACTGGTGTATGTTGGATATGGTTATTTTATATTCTCAAAAACCTCAAATTGCTTATTTATCTGGGCGGATGGTTCGGGGGTATGGTGCAGGGGTGCACGAGAGTGTGATTTGTGGTAGAACCGCCCAGATACCACTAAGGACTGAATCTTGTCATGACCTCCTGTGTAAAACAGGACAACCACAAGTCTGTAAAGTACAATTTGGCTTAGTAGATTTACCGGACCCTGAAAGTCATCCTTCCAGGAGGAGGTGATGAGGTAGTGCAAGCGGTTGTCTAGGTGACGGCTTGAATGGGACACCCGTAGAGGGTGAAGTTCTGCTGTGGCAGGCTAGCAAGGTGAAGTACCCAGCGGCTAGACGTTCAGAAGGAGAACATCCCGCACAACGTATGGGACCCACCGCAAGTGGGAGCGACCCATAGGGCGAAATGATGGAAAGGGCGAGGTACTTTGAACGGTTATTGTGATGATCTGCTCAACCACATGACGAAGGAATCGTGTGGGGCAACGAGTTGATTGTCTCTTGTGGTGAAAGTGTACAAACTCTGCAGAGTCAAAACTATTCGAATAGCCGTGCCCACGGTCAAGGGCGAATATGGGAACTTAACTAGATATAGTTCTGTTTAAAAATAAAATAAGGTGGGAATAAAATGTGCGAGCGAAGGACCGCTCGATTTGGAAGTTGTCACGGTGTCGTCCCAGTGGTAAGCTAAGCGGCTATAACGCTGAAAGAAATTATATGGTGCAGAATCCATGTAATGGTGGATGGGTTTTGTAACACTGATATACATGAGTATTTCTTTAAACATTCAGTCTTTTCCAAAAATGCTAAGTCTTAGGGAATTTTTATATAATTGTATTCAAAAGCACTCCTGCAAATAAAACAAACCATAGCCATCCTTTGTCAAGCTGAGCATGTTACATATATTGCATACTGTGTGTTGACACGTGGAGCACGGGGTCGGAGTGCTCATGCTCGCTTTTGCGACAAAATTCAGAAACAGGAACTCAAGGACATTACGCCTACGAGGAAACCCCTACCAACGTTGGCGGAAGCAAAGATGACAACTAAGGCGTAGGCCACGATGGTTAGACATAGACAAGTGGACTTTTGGCTTTGTGTGCACTTATGTTACCGGGTCCCTGGTGGCATATAATGTACACTTTACCCTACTAGTCGCTTGCCTGTGGAATTGGGTTTACTTTTGCTACTATTTTCCGCTGCATTTATGTAATGAAGACATTTGGCCAAAGCAGCCCTTTTGTAAACATTCACCCGATGTGGTGTATTTCAGACTCTGTAATACTATTATGCGATGTATGTCATGATTCAGCAATGTACCTGTGTGCACTAACTACTGATCCAGGGATTAGTGCAGTGAAACACAGTAGATTCCAGATTGAGAAATCTGGGTCTGACAATCATGAAGATCAATTCCTGCAAGCAATCGAAGAACAAGCAAGAACATGATAGATAAGTAATCTGAAATTGCAAATAGAAATTAAGAATTGTATTGAAAAGTGGAGTTTCAAAGAACAATGTCGCTGTTGTACTCGTCAAACAAGAGGACAATGTATAAAGTGGCAAAGCTAAACTTCAATCTAACAAAACCCAAACCCTAAAGTGTAGCACACATGAGACTATATGAGGATGACGGCCAGATGATGGTGGCCAGGGGGTGGGCACACGCCTCTAGGGTTACAAGGCCCATGGTCCCAAGTATAGGTGGCATAGCACCAGCCCGTATCAGAATTAGAGATAGCAACAGACCGTTTTGTAGATTACAATGCGCTTACAAGGAGTTTTTAGATGGGGTTAGATCTGTTAGAAAGAGGATGAGATAAGCTTTCAATCAAGTACTCGTGGAGCTCAAACAGAGTTCATATGTGAATGTTATACTTGTTTGAATCGGTGCTATCTCCAGAGGCCGAATTGAATTGTGCATACTTTTATTCATGATCAGCTCTTATGTTCCTGATTAAAATAACATCACAAAATTCTCTCCTGAAATAAAGTTATCTGATTATTCAATTGGCATGTGCGAGCTCTTGTGATTTGACCTTACAAGTGCATATGTTCAGATCTATTATGAGAAATGTTGGTTGTATGCATGAAAGTGATGTCCTCATTATCCTTCCCTTCTTACATTTGAGTTGTTCTCAATTCAAGCTCATCTTTGTCTGCCAAATACGGCTTCAAATCTACAATGTTAAATATGGGACTAACCCCAAATTCTGCAGGCAGATCAAGCTTATATGCATTATTATTAATCTTCGCTAACACCTTGAATGGACCATTAGCTCTAGGCATAAAAATAAAGTTTCTCAATTCAGAAAATCTATCTTTGCACAAATGTAACCACACTAGATTACCAGGTTCAAAAGTTAAACTCTTTCTATCCTGACTACCAGCAACCTTATACTTAGCATTCATGCACTCTATGCTTTCTTTAGTTGTTTCATGTAGTTTAAGGACAAAGTCAGCATGCTTCTGAGCATCTAAATTTTTTTTAGAAATAAGAATAGGCAATAAATCAATAGGAGTATGAAGATTAAAGCCATATACTACCTGAAAAGGGCTCATCTTTGTGTTAGAATGCAGTGATCTATTGTAAGCAAACTCTACATGAGGTAGACATTCTCCCTATATCTTCAAATTCTTCCTCAAAACAACACTCAACATAAATGATAACGTTCGGTTGACAACTTCAGTTTGGCCATCTATTTGGGTGCGACAAGTAGTAGAAAATAGCAGCTTTGACCCCATTTCGCCCAAAGGGTGCACCAAAAGTGACTCAAAAACTTCGCATCCCGATATGAAAGAATGGTATTGGGCACTCCATGTAGCCGAACGATCTCTCTGAGAAACAAATCAGCAACATTTGTAGTATCATTGCTCTTATGACAATGTATAAAATATGCTATTTTAGAAAATCTATCCACAACAACAAAAACTTTATTGCTCCCCTTCTTTGTTCTAGGTAGTCCTAAAACAAAGTCCATTAAAATATCCTCCCAAGGAACACTAGGCATAGGAAGAGACATATATAAACCATATGGGTTAAGTTGGCACTTAGGTTTATTTCATGTAGTGCAGCAAGACATGTAGCGCTCAATGTCGCGCCTCATTTGGGGCCAATAGAAGTGCTCAACCTCAGTCCTCTACCATGCACTTCCTGTAATAACAAAAGACGAATGGAACTAGCTGAAATGCATAGCTTATTAGCAGAAAACAAAATCATCATTCACAACAAATTTATTCCAACTTTTGCATTCTTTACAATTCTGAAATATATCTTTAAATTCAGCATCATGCACATATTGCTCTTTAATTGTCTCTAAACCAAAGATTTTGAAATCAAGTTGAGATAACATGGTATAACGACAAGATAAAGCATCAGTAATAACATTATCCTTTCCTTTCTTATGCTTAATGACATATGGAAACGATTCAATGAACTCAATCCCATTTAGCATGTCTACGGTTCAGATGTGATTAACTATGAATGTGCTTCAATGATTCATAATTAGATTGTATAACAACTTCTTTGAGCCATAAATAATGTTGCCTGGTCTTGAATGTCCGAACTAAAGCGTATAATTCCTTATCATAATAGAATAATTTAGAGTAGGCCCACTTAATTTTTCACTAAAATAAGCAACAGGTTTGCCTTCTTATAGTAACACACCTCCAACTCCAATTTCACTAGTATCATATTCAAGTGCAAAGATCTTACCAAAATTAGAAAGTTGAAGAAGTGGTGTATTTGTAAGCTTATCTTTCAAAAATCTAAAACGATTGTTCCTGTGTAGGGCACCAAATAAATGGAACACCTTTCTTCGTAAGCTCATTCATCAGTATGGCAATGGTGCTAAAATCTTTAACAAAGCGTCAATAAAATCCAGCAAGTCTGACAAAACTCCGCACTTTTGTGACCGTATTTGGAGTCGGCCAATTTTGTATAGCTTTAATCTTGGCTTTATCAACCTCAATACCCTGTGGAGTAACAACATAGCTAGGAAACGACACTCAATCAGTGCAAAAGGTGCACTTCTCAGGGTTAGCAAACAAACGTGCATCACATAGAGCATTAAATACTGTAGTCAAGTGTCCATGATGGTCCTCTAATGTTTTGCTATAGATTAATATATCATCAAAATATGCCACCACAAATTTACTTATGAAAGCACGTAAAACTTTGTTCATTAATCTCATGAAAGTACTATGTGCATTAGTTAACCCAAAAGGCATCATTAACCACTCATATAACCCAACTTAGTTTTGAATGCAGTTTTCCATTCATCACCTAATTGGATACGAATTTGGTGAACACAGTAGAGCCACTTAATTCATCAAGCATATCATCTAGCCTAGAAATAGGATGATGATACCGAATGGTAATATTATTGATAGCTCTATAATTAACACACATGCACCATGATCCATCTTTTTTAGGTACCAAAATCACAAGAACAACATAACTACTAAGGCTCTCACGTACGTATTCTTTGTCAAGCAAGTCTTGCACTTGACGCGGAATTTTCTTAGTATCTTCGGGATTGTTTCTATATGGCGCATGATTGGGAAGCGAGGCTCCTGGAATTAAATCATTTTGATGCTTAATCCCCCTAATTGGAGGCAGCATCAAGGGTACTTCACTTGGAAACACGTCAATCAACTCCTGCAAAATGTTAGCAATAGTAGGAGGCAAAGAAGGAGGTATATCCTCAAAAGAAAACAATGCTTCTTTGCACACTAAAGCATAGCAATCAGATTGGCTATTTTCCATCTCACAAATATCAGATTTAGTAGCAACGAAAACAGAACCTTTCAATTTAATTTCACCTTTCCTAGCACTAGATTCTTTCTTCTTCTGATGCACAATTTCTTTACCTACAATCTAATTTTTACTTTCGCCACTCTCTTTTTCTCTATTAGCTCTCTCTATTTCATCCTTTAAAATAGATTCAGGAGACATTGGCAACAAGATGATTTTCTTTTCTTTAAACATGAGAGTATACTTATTAGTTCTACCATAATGCATTGTATCTCTACCATATTGCCAAGATCTATCTAACAATAAAGAACATGCTTGCATAGGTACTACATCACAATCAGCATAATGATGATAAGAACTAATAAAAAATGTACTCTCACAATGCGAGTTACCTTCAGTTTACCACAACCGTTGAACCATTGAATGTAATATGAACGAGGGTGCTATTGTGTGGTCAATGCAAGTTTCTCAACCATGCCCATACTTACCAAATTGTTGCAACTTACTCCATCAATGATCACACGACATGAATGCTCCTTGATGACAAGCTTTGTTTGGAACAGATTGTGGCGTAGATTATGCTCGGCACGCTACATTTGTGCACTAAGTACATGCTTCACTATAAGGCTTTTATACTTATCTAAAATTTTAGCACCACATTGTTCCTCTTCTTGGTTAGATTCATGGTTATCACCTACGGGGTTAGTTGCAAGCATAGTATATTCTTCATCAATGTCGCTATCTAAAGTATACTCACCATTATCCTTGATCAAGAGAGCTCACTTGCTAGGGTAGTCCCGCATCATGTGTCCATAGCCCTTGCAGTGATGACATTGTGTTTCTTGTGCTCTACTCGTTGAAGCAACCGAAGTTGAACTTTGTGTGGGGGCTTGTACCATGCTCTTGCTCGTTTGTGGTGTGTGTGATGGTGTAGTGGAAGTAGATGGACGCCGGTTGTTGGAAGAGTTCGTAGGTGTAGGTCGGTTGGCAAGACCCAAATTAAGAAGGGAAGACCAAGAAAAAGGGAAAAAATAGAACCCAAAAACTTGCGACATGAATTTGTGGCCAAAGATGGCCGATTTTGGGCTCGTTGTTAGCTTTCCAACGAGTACAAAAATGTCAAAAACGGATACCATATGTGAAAATTATGCACGTTTTACTAAAGGTATCTCGGAATCAGCTTTTTTACTCGAACTAGAAACCGACTCAGGCTCAACTTGAAACTACTATATCTTTCAATACCATCAGTCAAACTTGCTAAAATTTTTTTGGAAATTGTGGCTATATGTAGAAGGGCTCCACCAATTTTGACATGCTTTTTTCCTCCTTATTTACCTTTCCTACTACGGCTTTTGTTTTATGCAGTTGCCTCTTTCTCCTTCTGGTCTGGCCAGTCTTCGGGTTCGTCATAATGCACAAATAACAGCAAAGGAAATCAAGCTGGACTGACACCAACTCTCCTGAAAGATTACAACAATCCTCTTAGTTTCGTGGTAACAAAGCGGAAACAGATACGAATTCTTTGGAAGTGGTTTTTTTGCGCAGATTAGAGAAGTTCTAACCCATGAATTTTTTGTTTTAGATGCAAAAACTAAGTACCCTAAAAGAATGATCAAGCGATGCTAAAATAGAACTAGAAAATAGCAACTTGACATGACAATGCAACCAAGAATTCAATGATGCAAAAACCAAAAAGAAAATTACAAGGCGCAAATTGGTTTGGATAGGATGACTAACCCTAATATTTTTTTATTTTTCATGTCTTTTGTGGACTTTAGGTAAAGAAAAAAATTCTCACCGATCAATAGTAGCTCTGATACCACCTGATACGACGATGGGTGTCCCGGTCTTTTGATGAGAACGAGAATTCGATTTAAAGAGATGACTCTCACATTCGGCTACCAATCATACAAGACCAATATACCCGGCAATCGCTGAACCAACTCTAAGATTGTTATCAACCTTGCTAGAAGCACGATCAACCTGATCACGAAGATCAATTTCTGCAAGCAACCAAAGAATAAGCAAGAACACAATAGATAAGCAATCTGAAATTGTGAATAGGAATTAAGAATTGTATCGAATAGTGGGGTTCCAAAGAATAATGTCCATTGTACTCGTCGAACAAGAGGAGAATGTATAAAGTAGCAAAGCTAAACTTCAATCTAACAAAACCCAACCCTAAAGTGTAGCACACATAAGACTATATGAGGATGATAGCCAGATGGTGGCAGCCAGGGGGTGGACGCACACCCCTAGGGTTACAAGGCCCATGGGCCAAAGTGTATGTGGCGTTGCACTAGTCCATTTTGGAATCAGAGATAGCAGCGGACTATTTTGCAGATTGCAACGCGGTCAGAAGGAGTTTTGAGATGAGGTCAGATCCATTGGAAAGAAAACAAGATAACCTTTAATCAAGTACTTGTGAAGCTCAAACAGAGTCATTATGTGAAAGTTATGCTTGTTTGAAGTTGGTAGTGTCTTCGAAGGCCGAATTGAATTGTGCATACTTTCCTTCATGATCAGCTTTTAAGTTCCTGATTAAAAGAACATCACATGCATTAGGTAATAGTATATTATTATTAGGAACAAAATACTCTCCTAGAAACGAAGTTACCTGATAGTTTAATTGACGTGTGCGAGCTCTTGTGATTGGACCTTATAAGTGCATATGTTCAGATCTATTATGAGGAATGTTAGTTGTATGCATGAAACAGATGTCATCATCAAGAGGTTCCATATTTAAGTGCCATTGGGGCACTAATGTATCTTGCTAATTGTACAAGGCCGAACATTGCTTTCGTAGTCAACTTGCTGGCTAGATACAGTGTAGCTCCAACACGGAGACATTAGGCTGGCATGAAAACTCTCCTCAGGTATCTTCAAGGTACACAAGATCTTGGATTGTTTTTCTCGAAGAATCAAGACTTGACTATAGTTAGATAGACATATACAGGTTATCTATCTAATCCCTATAATGCGAAATCCAAGCTAGGATTTATATTTCTTTATGGTGGTACAGCCATTTCTTGGCGGTCATTTAAGCAGACCCTGGTAGCTATGTGTACTAACAACTCAAAAATAATAGCGTTGTATGAAGCCTCACGAGAAAGTATTTGGCTCAGGCGGATGATTAGCCACATCAAGAAGTCATGTGGCATGAACACCATAGATAACTGTGACATCCCAAATTTTCATTTATTTTAATTCTATTTTTCTGGAATTTTAAAATCCTTCTTTTGTTTTTGCCTTGTTTAAAAAAGATATTAATAATGGGGAGAAATTGTGATCAAAATGAGTTTAAGTAATTTTATTTGGGTTCCTTGTATTTTTCTAGACATATAGGATTTTTTTGGTATTTATTTAGAGTTTTCTGCTATTTTCTAGGCTTAAATATCCTTATTCGGGTTTTCAAAAAAATCAAAACGAAAATAAAAAAAGTCCCCTCCCCTCCGGCCGCCACTTGGACGGCCAGATGTCGGCCACGTCGCCCATCCGCTCCCACCTTCCCCTCTTCGCCACCCGCCACGTGTTCGGCCCAGATGGCTTGTGTCCCGCGCGCTTCGGCCCATCCACCGTCCGCCCCGCGCTCCTCCACGGCCGCCCGATCCACCCCTCTCCACCGCGTGGTGCCATCCAGGCCGCCCGCGCCCCCCCTCTCTCACTGCGCCCGACCCCACCTGTCAGGGCCGCCCGCCCTACTAGGCCTCTTCCCTCTTCCTCCGCGCGCGTCCCACGTCGCCTCCTCGTGCGCCCCTTCCCCGCACCCACCTCCCTCCTTCTCCGCGCCACTCCCCACGCCTAACCCCATAACCGCCGCCGCCACTCCCCGACTCCGGCGACAAATCTGCGCCGCCCCGCTCCACCTCCGCCCCTATTTAACCCCCCCCCCCTCAGCTCCGCCTCACCCCGCCCCACACCGCTCCGCCCTCCTCTCCCCCTCCCGCATTTCGCAGCGCCGCCTCACCGTGCTCCTCCCTCCCTGAAAGCCGGTGAGCTCGACGGCGAGCAATTGCCGTAGGCTCGAGCCCCCTCTCGCCCGGCCAACGCCGCCCCCGGCTTTACCGCGTCGCCCCCGACGTCGGCCGCCCCTCGGCCGTGACCCAAACTCGCCGGAGCTCCGTCGCCACCCGAGCGCCGCGGACGCTCTGCGCTCGCCGTCGGTCACTTCCGGCCATCCACGGTAATCACCGCCCCCACCACCGCACTCCCCGCGCCTCCTCTCCCTCCTGTGCCACTCGCCGCCGGCCGCCGGCCGTCGGAATGCCGGCGAGGCGCCGCTCCCAAGCTGCCTCTGGCCGGCTTGCCTGCATCAGTCGTATGCCCGCGTGGCAGCTGACGTGGCGCCCGGTGGCAGCCACCTCGGCACCGTCCCTCCCCGTTAGCGCCACGCAAGCATGGGTCAACCCCCGGGCCACCTCACCAGTTCCCCTCCTTCTTGGGCTCGGTCTATGGACCCGGGTCCCACCTGTCAGTCCCTCTGAGGCAAGGCTGACGCCATAAACCTGATTTTCTTTTAGGAAAATAATTCCTTTAATCTCTGCTGATGTCATAAATCCCTTTTTCAGTAGAAAAATATTCCAGAAATCAATCTTTTTCTTTTTCCCTGAATTTAAATTTCTCGGAGCCCGTTCTCCTTCGTCCTAACTCCGATTTAGCCCACTCAAATTTCTAAAATCATCAAAAATTCCCCTCTATCCATTTCTAGCCTCAATTCAAATATTTGAAGTCAATTTGAATTTAATTTGAATTTACTTTGAGTTTGGTGGTTATTTTCACGTGTAGACTACAACGATTCTGAAGATTTCCCCGACGACGGATCACACCAATTCGAAGAGCAAGGCAAGTCACACTCCTTGACCATGTTGTACCCAGTTTGCAAATAAAATTATTTTGATTTAAATTACATTGCATGCTTAATTTTATTCCATGTACTTTAAATTCAGTTTTAATTCTAGTTATTGCCTACTTTAGATTTATCCTGTAGATGTTGAATTCCTTGGTACCTTGTAACCCTAGAACAAAACTCTAGATAGTTCAATAGAATGGCTAGAGAAATTTTATAACAAATGCTTAGCCCTGCATAGATGTAACTTAGGCTTGGGACATCTTTTTCACATAAAATGACAAGCTTTTGGAAAGTATTCTTGACTTCGGAGAGTCAAGAAGGATTACAAGACTATTTCAAAATAAAATATAAAATTTGGTTTAGACTTAGGTTAATGGTTAGAAGGTGGGTGCAGGCATGCTCTGTTGGTTGTAGCAGAAGTTGGATTGTTGTGCTGTGGTTACGAGGTTGAGCCTAAGTCAATTAAGGACCGGTCTTTGAGCTACTGTTGCTAAGCCCTAACGTACTACCACATGGCTGGTATGGGACAGCCCTGGCTGAATAATTTGCGGAGTCCCAATCTGAGTCAAGTCGTAGGTTGAAAATTGGTGTGGTTAGTGCCATGAGAAGTCCCACTTGGGTGAGCGTGGTTATAGCCATGAGAAGTCTCACCTAGGCTCAAGAGGGGGTCCTGCTCTGGTGGATTCCTTACTGGGGTGAAACCTTAGAGTCAGCTTGGCCAGGTTGACGGCTTCGCATTGTAAATGCCTTGTTATGATTACTCCGTCGCACGCCTAAGGAAGCGTGTATTGGTCGACATTATGAGGACATCATATCTTGTGGGTAAAGGTGTACAACCTCTGTAGAGTGTATAATATATCCTGGATAGCCGTGCCCACGGACATGGGCATGCTAAGCAAGAGTTTTTCATGGATTAGATTTGGTTTTACAAAATGTTTTTCGAAAACCTTATGGATGGATGGAATCCATGAATGTATGGAAAGCGTGTGGACGGATAGAATCCACACAGGATGTTTTTGGAAAGATGGTCCGAGAGGGATTCCCGTGGTTAGGTTGGTGCATGGTCGGAGCCTGCACTAACGGTATGAATTTCAATTAACATATTGCCTTTATTTATCGTATTAAATTCAGCTTTTTAATATATATGTTGTATTTCTTCAAATGTTGTTTTATGCTCAAATAACCCTATATGCCTTCCTTTGTGGCCCTTATCATTATGTTGCATTCTCCGTGTGACTTGCGGAGTACAAGTTTGTACTCACCTTGCTATACCATAACAGAGGAGGATGTGTGTCTTGCAGTCGTCTGCCTGTGGGCAGGTAGTTGGGCTTCGCCAGTTATCATTTTATTTCCGCTGTTATTTTCCCTTTTATTTGATTTATCAATGTAAGACTTGGCCATAAGGCTGTACTCATTTGCTTAATATATTTGGTCATTTGCGTTCGATATGTATCTTTGTTTGGCTGTGTGCACTAGCTGTTCCTAGACTAGTGCGATTTACATAGAGGGTTTCGGAGTCGTTACTCCGGGATCCGGATCCGACAAAGGTGTTATCAGAGCCGCGATGACTCCAAGACGCGACTGTAGGTAGAATAGAATGGAAACCAGTAAGGACATAATTTCTTTAAAATAATATTTGGAAGATCTTGTAAAATCTTGTCTATACTTTTTCCTTACTCAACTCCCTTCCACTCGCTTTCTAACCCCTTTCCTTCTTCAAATTGTAGATGTCCGAGACCCCTACCCAAGTTACCTTTGGCACCCAAGCCGGTCACTTAGCCTCCTACCTTCAGAGTCTTTTGCTAGAGATAGGCTTCCAAGGCCGTCCAATTTATCAAGGGTATCAGCAGACCATTGGAGAACAAGAGTACTGGCGTGTGGAGATTCAGATTTACGCCAACGTGGGAGATACAGCTGCCTTCCACATCTTTGATGCCCCACAGAGGCGAGACACCTTCCTTGCCGGCATCCAGGATGCGGCACGGGAGGCCATTCGGCGACTGAGAGAGTTGCATGCTCCGGAGCTCAGAAGCACTACATTCCAGTACTACCCCCGCCGATACCCGGCGAGCTTCCGCAGCATTTATGCATCCACCGAGTCCGAGGATGACCCCGGCTCAAGCAGCAGGTAGAGCTCACCCAGGCCTTGGATGGAGCTTATGAGATGGCCTTGGATGAGTTGAGCTACACCACCTACAAGCTCCGGAGGGCAGAAGAGGAGTTAGCCATGCTCCGAGGGGCAGAAGATTGCACTTCCTCAGTCAGCGGAGACTGCATTGAATCTGCACCTAAGAGGCGTCGTACCGGCATCAAGAAGCATTATTTAGCTCAGTTTAAGCCAGCCCAGTAGGATATCCTTTAGGATTAGGCCTTAGGCTAAGATTTAGAACGCATTTGTGAGCTGTGTATCCCTTGTCAACAGCCACAAAAATTATCAGGATGAAATGAATTAATAAAGAAAGTGTTTCCTTGCTTTTGAAAAAGTTGCTCTATTCGTTTGTCTTTGTGTGTGGGATGGAACAAATAGAACCCCTTAGTAATCTTTGACTTCTCTTTTCTAAAAATCTGGGACCCCGAGCAGGTGGTGAGCACAAGGAGCAACAACACTGGAAGCCTCAATAGGACGCAAGAAAGACAGGCTACTCCACCACCCCCGCCCGCCAACAGACCCGACTGGACTCAAATGTTGGCCAATCAAAACCAACTAATTCAACTGTTGGTTCAAACCGTCGCCAACCCTACACCACCTGTCCATCAACCGCAGCCAGCTCAGGCACCTCAGTCCCGTCTGTCAGAGTTCATGAGGATGCGTCCACCAACCTTCTCGAGCAGCTCCGAGCCTATGGATGCTGACGACTGGCTTCGAGGCATCGGCAAGAAGTTGGACTTGTTGCAGTGCAGTGATCGAGAGCGAGTTCTCTTTGCCTCCTATCAGCTGCATGGACCTGCTGCAGAATGGTGGGATGTTTTCATCACTTCGCAACCTGATGCTCAAGCCGTCACTTGGACAGAGTTCTCTCAGCAGTTTCGCAAGGCCCATGTCCCAACTGGCCTTGTCACCCTGAAGAAGAAGGAGTTTCGAGCCTTGCGCCAAGGAGGTCGTACCGTGAGTGAGTACCTCCAAAAGTTCAACCAGCTGGCACGTTATGCACCCGAGGACGTTGCCACGGATGAAGCTAAGCAAGAGAGATTCTTGGAAGGTATCAACGACAACCTCTTTGTTCAGCTCCTCTCCAATGATTACTTAGATTTTCACTAGCTGGTCAGTAAGGCGATACGCCAAGAGGGCAAACACGTGGAGATGGAGAATCGTAAGCGGAGAATGGCCACCCAGAAGGCCAATACCAGAGGTTTCCCCAAACCTCGTCACACCCAGTCATCCCCTGGTAGCTCCAAGACAACTTTTCAGCGCCCTACTTTCCCAGCCAATCGCCCACCATCACAGTCAGTGCGGGCACCTATTCCCGGCGGGTCAGCTCAGAAAACCCCTACCCAGCCCAAAGGGACAACTTGCTTCTATTGCAAGGAGGCAGGGCACTTTGCCAGGCAGTGCCCCAAGAAGATTCAAGCCAATGCCAGCGCAGGAGGACAGAACTCAGGAGCAGCTTTTAAGAAGCCTCAAGGTTTTATCAAGGGTCGTGTGAACCATGTCACCGTGGAAGAAGCCCAAGCCTCACCGGATGTTGTCCTAGGTAAGTTTATGGTAAACTCAATCCCAGCATCTGTTTTGTTCGATTCTGGAGCTTCCCATTCATTTGTTTCCGAAGCTTTTGTGGTTCGAAATGGGATGAAACCTGTTCCCCTTAGTATTCCCATGATAGTCCAATCCCCTGGAATTGAGATGAGAGCCAGTACTCTGTGTCCAAAGTGGAGTTACTCGTAGAAGGAGTACCTTTCCTAGCCGAGTTGATCGTCCTAGACTCTCACGGGTTGGATGTCATCCTTGGTATGGATTGGTTGTCCAAGAATAAAGGCAAGATAGACTGTGCTTCCCGATCCATCACCATCACGAATGATCATGGAGTAGAAGTGGTCTTTGTACCCAAAATACCCAAGATGAACCAGTGTACCCTTGCCCACCTTCAAGTCTTCGAGGAAGTGCTAGTAGTGCGAGAATACCCGGACGTGTTTCCGGAGGATCTACCTGGGATGCCCCCGGACAGGGAAGTTGAGTTCGTAATAGACTTAGTCCCTGGTACCGCTCCTTGAGAGACCATGTGGATGCGACCCCATGCTTGTGATGAGTAATTGACGTATGTTTTGAAAAGATTGAGTTTGGTTTGTATGGTTCGTGCCAAGTCAGCACTTGGCGAGGTCGGGTTTGGTTAGACGGTTTTATCGCTTATTCTTATTTCCGATCGGTCTTTTGGGCAATTTCATGCTTGAGCACGATTTGCTGTTGATTATGGTGATTATATTATATCGAGCGATGCTATGTGATTTGTTTCTTGTCTGTGATGGTTGCAGGACTTTGAGGCGAGGTCGTGGTGAGGCACGGATGACTGGACTAGGCACAGGCGGTGCTGAGGTCAGAGCAGTCGGGATGTGCCGAAGACGGCGAGGACTTGAAGTGGTTGCGAGGCTTGGGCGGCAAGAAATGAGGAAGCTTCCCAGAAGGTGCAGGAAGGGCGTTTTGGTGAATACGCAAAGCTGCACTAAAGGAAGTGGATTGTGGATAAAGCTCCATGAGTTGTTGAGAGCTAATAGGTAAAGTGTGTTGTAAACCCATTAGTGGAGGCTATAAATAGAGGATGATCTCTAGTGGAGAGAGGAGAGAGAGAGGTGTGTGAAAATTAGGGTTTTATTTGGTTCTCTCCATACATGAGTTGTAAGGGTTTTTAGGGCAGCACTTGTGTTCTTGGGTGTCTTTAGATTGTGAGAGATGGATTGAGTTGATGGTATCAAGACTATGTAATCATTCCTCTCTAATACAATCTTTCATGTCTCTGTATCATTTGAGTTCTCTTGAGTTTGAGCTGCTATGATCATTTGTTCTTTCTTTGTGACTACCTTTTATTTGGTGAATGCTTCTATTCCTTCTGAGGAGTCTCTATTCCTCTTCTTAATCCTCTCTTCTTTGTGATGTTTTCAGTGACTGCATTTTTTTTTGCTCTCTTTTGTGAAACCTCATCAAAGCCTTTTGGCTAGTAAACTCATGAGAGCTTTCTTTTAATTGCAGCAGTAGGTTGGTTTTTGAAGTCCTTCGTTTACCCACTGTCTGTTCCCTGCCGTGATGTCTCCGGCTGCAGCAACTAGATTGCTTTTAACTCTATTCAGCTGCAGCATCAAAGTGACTCACTAATTCTATTCGGCCAAAATAGAACTGCATGCAGTCGATTGTAACTTCTCTGATTATTTCGGTCGGCCAGTGCAGCACTTGATTTTTCCTCTTAATTCTTCTTTTTGTGTTTGTTCCAAGTGCAGTCCTGCTGTTTTCGGCAGCTAGCAGTGACCATAGTTTTCGGTTGATTTGTTCTTGATCCGGTTCATGGTGTTCTCTGCACCGAGAATTGCACTTTTGTTGTTTTAGCTATTTTCGGTTCTACCGATTAATCTCCTCCCTGCCGATTGTTCTTCTTCCTGCCGAATGAAGTTTCTTTTGTTTCTCAGTCCATTCAGTTTCTGCAGGTTCTCTTTCAACCTTTCTCTTTTCAGTTTTGCTTTAAGCTTTTCTCTCTTGCTGTTTTGGTTTTTCGTGAATTTCTTTGTGCCGACAACAGTTCTTTACCTCTTCAATTGGTTGTTGGCAGCAGCTGGAGTCTACTATGTGTGATTAGTTTTGGCCTTAATCTCTTTTGATCAGCAGAAGAAAACAAACATATATATATATCTACAGTCCAAAGAGCAACTTGCTGCCTCTCTTGTTGGCTGCTCTCCTGTGGACTTTCAGTTTCTTTTTGCTTTCGGCATTTAGTTTGTCCTTTTGGTTGGCTGTATCTTTCTTGCTTGACTCTGCCCTTTCGGTTCTCTGGTGATCTAGCTATTTTTTGAAATCCAAGACATGCTGTCTCATACCCCTCTCGGCCAAGTCTGTTTTTAGCTTTTTGTCGATCGAATTTTTTTTGGCACTCAATCGGCTTTTGTCCTCTTGCTTCATAGTTATTATAGCTATCGGAGAAGAGATCAGTTGGAATACTTTGGGGCGATTTTTAAAGACGACATTCACCCCCCCCCCCCTCTGTCATCAAATTCGATCCAACACCCCTATCTCCAAGAGGCCGTACCGAATGCCTGCTAATGAGTTAGCCGAACTTAAGAAGCAGATTCAGGAGTTGGAAGATAAGGGCTATGTTCGGCCTAGCTCATCACCGTGGGGTGCGCCTGTCCTTTTTGTCAAAAAGAAGCATGGTAGCATGAGGATGTGTGTGGACTATAGAGCACTTAATGAAGCCACCATCAAGAATAAATACCCTTTACCTAGGATCGACGATCTCTTTGATCAGTTGAAGGGAGCAAGTGTCTTCTCCAAGATGGATCTGAGATCCGGGTACCATCAACTGAAAATTAGAGAAGAGGATATTCCCAAGACTGCCTTCACAACTCGTTATGGTCAGTATGAGTTCACAGTCATGTCTTTTGGGTTGACAAATGCCCCGGCATATTTCATGACCATGATGAATAAGGTATTTCTAAAATATTTGGATAAGTTTGTGGTAATCTTCATTGATGACATTCTCATTTACTGCAAAAGTGAGGACCATGAAGAACATCTCAGGATAATCCTAGGAGAGCTAAGAGCACACCAACTTTATGCCAAGTTCAGCAAATGCGAATTTTGGCTAAAGGAGGTAGCTTTCCTTGGTCACATTGTGACGGCTGAAGGAATCGCCGGCCGTGGATCCTTCTAATGTTGAAGCAGTAATGGACTGGAAGCAGCCTACATCAGTGACAAAAATCAGGAGTTTCCTTGGACTTGCTGGATATTACCGTCGCTTCATACCTGAATTCTCCAAGCTAGCCAGACTCATGACCCAGCTCCTAAAGAAGGAAAAGAAGTTTGAATGGACAAAGGCTTGTGAGCAGGGTTTCCAAGTACTCAAGCACAAATTAGTGTCGGCTCCGGTACTCACCCTACCAGATATTCATAAGGACTTTGAGGTGTACTGTGATGCCTCCCGGCAAGGGCTTGGTTGTGTGTTGATGCAAGAAGGAAAAGTGGTAGCTTATGCGTCTCGCCAACTAAGACCTCATGTGGGTAATTACCCCACTCACGACCTGGAGTTAGCCGCAGTAGTTCATGCATTGAAGATCTGGCGGCACTACCTCATCGGTAACCGTTGTGAGGTATACACTGACCATAAGAGCTTAAAGTATATTTTCACCCAGGCAGAGCTTAATCTGAGGCAGCAACGATGGTTAGAGTTGATCAAGGATTATAACCTTGGAATCCATTACCATCCGGGCAAGGCCAATGTTGTGGCAGACGCCTTGAGCAGAAAGGTCGATGCAAACTGCACTTTATCAGCAGAGGTTCAGACCCGACTTTAGGAGGGAATTGCCCATCTTAGTTTGGAACCCAAGAACCAGAGTAATCTAATGGCTCTGGAAATCCAACCCACCCTGTCCGAGCTAATCAGAGAAGCTCAAAAGATAGATGAGGATATTAAGGAGATACAGAAGAACATGAGAAGAGGCAAGGCCCCTGGTTTCAGCGAGAATGAACACGGAGCCATCTGGTACGGGAGTCGTATCTGTGTACCAAATAACAAAGAGATCAAGGATATGATTCTGGAAGAAGCCCATGACACCCCATACTCCATACACCCCGGTCGTACCAAGATGTACCAAGACCTCAGGGAAAAGTATTGGTGGGTCAGCATGAAGAGAGAGATCGCTGAGTACATTGATGCTTGTGACACCTGTTAGAAGGTCAAGGCGGAATATCAGAAACCCGCTGGACTTTTGCAACCCTTACCCATTCCCGATTGGAAGTGGGAAGAGATCGGTATGGACTTCATCACCGGATTACCCAGGACTCAGTCTGGATATGACTCTATATGGGTAATAATAGATCGTTTGACCAAAGTGGCACATTTTATACCAGTCAAGACTAGCTATACTGGGAGTAAGTTGGCAGAATTGTACATGTCCCAGATTGTGTGCCTGCACGGAGTTCCTAAGAAGATTGTATCAGATCGAGGGAGCCAGTTTACTTCCCGGTTCTGGCAAAAGCTTCATGAGGAGTTAGGGAGTAAGCTAAACTTCAGCACGGCTTATCACCCCCAAACTGACGGCCAGACCGAGCGAATCAATCAAGTATTGGAGGATATGTTAAGAGCTTGTGCCTTAGATCTTGGGGACAGTTGGGATCGAGCATTACCTTATGCAGAATTCTCCTACAACAATAGCTATCAGTCCAGTCTGTAGATGGCCCCCTTTGAAGCCCTGTACGGAAGAAAGTGTAGAACGCTGCTATTTTTGGATCAACCAGCGGATTCTCAAGACCCTAGGCCCACTCTCCTACAGGACGCTGAAGAAAAGGTCAGAAAGATCAAGGAAAGACTAAAAATAGCCCAGTCTCGACAGAAGAGTTATGCTGATAATCATCGACGAGACCTGACCTTTGCAGTGGATGATTTGGTGTACCTGAGGGTGTCTCCACTTAGAGGAGTCAAGAGGTTCCAACCAAGGGAAAGCTTGCACCAAGGTTCGTGGGACCCTTCAAGATCTTAAGTCGCAAAGGTGAGGTAGCATACCAGTTGGAATTGCCATCAACCATGGCTGGGATCCATGATGTCTTCCATGTCTCTCAACTGAAGAAGTGCCTTCGAGTACCCACTGAGCAGGCAGCACTTGAGACCCTCGATCTTCAAGGAGACCTCACCTACAGAGAGCAGCCAATCAAGATACTTGAGACGGCAGACCATCAGACCAGAAGGAAGACCATCCATTTCTGTCGAGTGCAATGGAGCAACCATACCAAAGAAGAAGCCACATGGGAATGGGAGGAAGAATTGAAGGCCAATCATCCCCACCTCTTTTGCTAGCCCGTTCGAATCTCGGGGTCGAGATTCTTTTAAGGGGGGTAGGTTTGTGACATTCCAAATTTTTATTTATTTTAATTCTATTTTTCTGGAATTTTAAAATCCTTCTTTTGTTTTTGCCTTGTTTAAAAAAGATATTAATAATGGAGAGAAATTATGATCAAAATGAGTTTAAGTAATTTTATTTGGGTTCCTTGTATTTTTCTAGACTTATAGGATTTTTCTAGGATTTATTTGGAGTTTTCTGCTATTTTCTAGGCTTAAATATCCTTATTCGGGTTTTCAGAAAAATCAAAACGAAAATAAAAAAATCCCCTCCCCTCCGGCCGCCACGTGGACGGCCAGATGCTGGCCACGTCGCCCATCTGCTCCCACCTTCCCCTCTTCGCCACCCGCCACGTGTTCGGCCCAGATGGCCCGTGTCCCACGCGCTTCGGCCCATCCACTGTCCGCCCCGCGCTCCTCCACAGTCGCCCGATCCGCCCCTCTCCCCCGCGTGGCGCCATCCTGGCCGCCCCCCCCCCCCTCTCGCTGCGCCCCGGCCCCACCTGTCAGGGCCGTCTTCCCCGGCGGCCTCCTCCTTCCTTCCGCGCCCCCGCCCGCAACCGGCCGCCCACCATACCCGGCCTCTTCCCTCTTCTTCCGCGCGCGTCCCACGTCCCCTCCTCGTGCGCCCGTTCCCCGCACCCAGCTCCCTCCTTCTCCGCGCCACTCCCCACGCCTAACCCCGTAACCACCGCCGCCACTCCCCTACTCCTGCGACAAATCCGCACCGCCCCGCTCCACCTCCGCCCCTATTTAACCTCCCTCAGCTCCGCCTCACCCCGCCCCACACCGCTCCGCCCTCCTCTCCCCCTCCCGCATTTCGCAGCGCCGCCTCACCGTGCTCCTCCCTCCCCGAGCGCCGGTGAGCTCGACGACGAGCAATTGCCATCGGCTCGAGCCCCCTCTCGCCCGGCCGACACCGCCCCCGGCTTTACCGCGTCGCCCCCGATGTCCGCCGCCCCTCGGCCGTGACCCAAACCCGCCGGAGCTCCGTCGCCACCCGAGCGTCGCCGCCACTCTGTGCTCGCCGCCGGTCACTTCCGGCCATCCCCGGTAATCACCGCCCCCACCACCGCACTCCTCTCCCTCCTGCGCCACTCGCGCCGCCGCCGCCGGAACGCCGGCAAGGCGCCGCTCCCGAGCTGCCTCCTGCCGGCTTGCCCGCGTCAGCCGTATGCCCGCGTGGCAGCTGACGTGGCGTGCTCGGTGGCAACCACCTCGGCGCCGTCCCTCCCCGTCAGCGCCACGCAAGCACGGGTCAACCCCCGTGCCACCTCACGACTTCCCCTCCTCCGTGGGCTCGGTCTATGGACCAGGGTCCCACCTGTCAGTCCCTCTGAGGCAAGGCTGACGCCATAAACCTGATTTTCTTTTAGGAAAATAATTCCTTTAATCTCTGTTGACATCATAAATCCCTTTTCAGTAGAAAAATAATTCCAAAAATCAGTCTTTTTCTTTTTCCCTGAATTTAAATTTCCCGGAGCCCGATCTCCTTCGTCCTAACTCCGATTTAGCCCATTCAAATTTCTAAATTCATCAAAAATTCCCCTCTATCCATTTCTTGTCTCAATTAAAATATTTGAAGTCAATTTGAATTTATTTTGAGTTTGGTGGGTTATTTTCACGTGTAGACTACGACGATTCTGAAGATTTCCCCGACAACGGATCACACCAGTTCAAAGAGCAAGGCAGTCACACTCCTTGATCATGTTGTACTTAATTTGCAAATAAAATTATTTTGATTTAAATTACATTGCATGCTTAATTTTATTCCATGTACTTTAAATTCAGTTTTAATTCTAGTTATTGCCTACTTTAGATTTATCCTGTAGATGTTGAATTCCATGGTACCTTGTAACCCTAGAACAAAACTCTAGATAGTTCAATAGAATGGCTAGAGAAATTTTATAGCAAATGCTTAGCCCTGCATAGATGTAATTAGGCTTGGGACATCTTTTTGACATAAATTGACAAGCTTTTGGAAAGTATTCTTGACTTCAGAGAGTCAAGAAGAATTGCAAGACTATTTCAAAATAAAATATAAAATTTGGTTTAGACTTAGGTTAATGGTTAGAAGGTGGGTGCAGGCATGCTCTGTTGGTTGTAGCTGCAGAAGTTGACTGTCGTGCACAGGGTTACGAGATTGAGCCTAAGTCAATTAAGGACCGGTCTTTGAGCTACTGTTGCTAAGCCCTAACGTACTACCACATGGCTGGTATGGGACAGCCCTGGCTAAATAATTTGCGGAGTCCCAATCTGAGTCAAGTCGTAGGTTGAAAATTGGTGTGGTTGGTGCCATGAGAAGTCCCACTTGGGTGAGCGTGGTTATAGCCATGAGAAGTCTCACCTAGGCTCAAGAGGGGGTCCCGGTCTGGTGGATTCCTTACTGGGGTGAAACCTTAGAGTTGGCTTGGCCAGGTTGACGGCTTCGCATTGTAAAGGCCTTGTTGTGATTACTCAGTCGCATGCCTAAGGAAGCGTGTATTGGTCGACATTATGAGGACATCATATCTTGTAGGTAAAGTTGTACAACCTCTGTAGAGTGTATAATCTATCCTGGATAGCCGTGCCCACGGACATGGGCATGCTAAGCAAGAGTTTTTCATGGATTAGATTTGGTTTTACAAAATATTTTTCGAAAACCTTATGGATGGATGGAATCCATGAATGTATGGAAAGCGTGTGGACGGATAGAATCCACACGGGATGTTTTTGGAAAGATGGTTCGGGAGGGATTCCCGTGGTTAGGTTGGTGCATGGTCGGAGCCTGCGCTAACGATATGAATTTTAATTAACATATTGCCTTTATTTATCGTATTAAATTCAGCTTTTTAATCTATATGTTGTATTTCTTCAAATGTTGTTTTATGCTCAAATAACCCTATATGTCTTCCTTTGTGGCCCTTATCATTATGTTGCATTCTCCATGTGACTTGCGGAGTACAAGTTTGTACTCACCTTGCTATACCATAACAGAGGAGGATGTCTACGACTACGGTGAGGACTAGGACAAGTATGACGTGTCTTGCAGTCGTCTGCCTGTGGGCAGGCAGTTGGGTTTCGCCAGTTATCATTTTATTTCTGCTGTTATTTTCCCTTTTATTTGATTTATCAATGTAAGACTTGGCCATAAGGCCGTACTCATTTGCTTAATATATTTGGTCATTTGCGTTCGATATGTATCTTTGTTTGACTGTGTGCACTAGCTGTTTCTGGACTAGTGCGATTTACACAGAGGGTTTCGAAGTCGTTACTTCGGGATCCGACAATAACCCCACTATTATCTATGAAGATAATGCAGCTTGTGTAGCACAGATGTAAATGGGCTAGTTAAAAGTAATATCACGAAGTTTATTGCTCCTAACTTATTTTATCCTCATGAACTCCAAAAGAACAGAGAGGTAAAGATGTTGAAAGCTGGGTCATATGATAATCTGACAGATATATTTACAAAATATCTCCCAGCCTTTAGCTTCCAGAAGCGCGCGCAAGGCACAAGGATGAGGCAACTTAGAGAGTTACAAGGTTCAGGAGTAGTGAATCCCTTAACTATAGTCCTTATTTAAGACTAAAAGACTTATATATCTTAAAAGTCTAATGTTGTACTCTTATTCCCTCTGTGAGTTTTTTTTTTTGGAAATTTCTTACGTGAAGGTTTTTAATGAGGCAATAAGTGCGACATAAGAAACGAATGCGATATACTATTTTCTCCGTCCCTTTTTCCCACTGGATTTTTTACAAGTGTTTTTAAGGAGTCATATGCATAAAACCTACTCGGTTGCGTTTGTGAGTAAATATCGAAACTACCTTTGAGATAGGCAAGGCTATATGCAAGGAAGGACAGATCTTGAGATAATAAAGACTTTATTTCTTTGATGTCTTCTCTCAATTATTCTCTGTTAATTAGTTATGTGAATCTCATTGGAAATTATTATTTCTCAACAATCAGAAAGAAGCAGGAGGAAGACACCAGCAAATGACGTCGTGTTGTCCACGTGTTCAAAATACTCCACAACTGAGAACTGCATGGTAGCTGAAGCAACATTTGATGCCTTTCCTCGTAAGGACAGAATTTCTCCATAGCACTGGAAACTAATGGTTGTGCCAATAAACTGGACTCATGTGTCAGTGAGATAATAATGATTTTTAAAAAAAATGGTACCTTACAACGGTGCCAAGAGTGAAAAAATAAAATCCTCTCAACTGCTACAACGAACACCAGTACACCACCATCTTGTATAACTATCATGCGATGTTGCAACACACAATTTCGAGTGCACACTGACACTAAACAGAAGGGCAATAAAATTCACACAGCAAGAGCATCACATGCATCAATCTGCAATCACAACTCGTTGCAAGGGCATCATATGCATCAAATCTGCAATCTCAGCTTGTTAAGAAACAACTGGGGGACAAATACATGAATATCTTTCAACTTCCACTACTTATCTGCGGCACACAAACAGACCAAATAATCTTCTGGCAGTTTAGCTACACTACAAGAGAATACTGGAACTGTAACAGAGAGATTGGCGAAAACAAACTAGCTACTAGCACAGTAGAAGGCATGAATTTGTGAATACTGGTTTCTGTTGACCCTTCGTGAATACCGGAGAAAAATGAGCGAGCATAATTGCTTTTCATCTCAGACTAAATGTAGTTAAGCTTGCTGCTTCTGTACCATGGCTTGGTGCTTCTGCCCAGCTAGGTGAAACTCGTAAACCTTCTGGCTATTGACAACGACATTGCACAAAACGCATATTTTCACTTCACCTTGAGCTGCTCCAGCCTCAAGTACTCGTCTTTTCTTCACCTCCAGGTCTTCTGGGGTTGCTGAGGCGCTCTTCTTCTTCTTCGGCTGTACAGCTGGCACCATACTGTTGTTAGCGACAGCACCAGGTGCCACATTTGCTCCAACAGCATTATTTGGAGGCTTTACTTGTTTAGGGGTGATGGAGTCTTGTAACTTCTCCAAGTTTTTCTTGTGCTTCTTCCCCTGCTTATGTATCTTGAGAACATCTAGGGTATCGCATTGAATCTTGCAGACTTCACAAGTTGCTGGTTGCACAACCTTCGGCTTTTTCTTTACGTGCTTCCTTAAAACATTCTTTGGCAGAGGATGCCCGAAATGGGCATTCCACTGGGCATGGTGCATGCTTGGGGCTGCAACTGGTGGTGCCATTCCATTTGAAGTTCTTGCGGCTGCTACCTACAGAGACATTGTTGTTTTGGAGTTACGACCAAGGAACCAGGAATAAAATATAACTAATCAGCAGATACAATTAAGGTGAACCAATCTGAACAGCATAACCGAACACAAGATGTGACTTACTGACCCCTTGAGTAAAATACGATGCACATTAACAACCATTGATAGACACACAGAAATGCAAGATATCAATAAACGTTGGCAAATGATTCAAGATTACAGAGCTGTGATGTGTTAAAATGGTGAAATAGATGCTTACCAGCACAAAACTAAAAGTATGGGGGATTGAAAATGACAAATATCAAATATCTGCGGAGCCAAGAAGCATACATAAGAAGAATCTTTAATACAATGTCCATCCCTTTCATACTATATATGGATCATGGATTCCATGTCCTCAGAAAGAATGCAGAAGGTAAATGAGCTAAACAGATTATCTATGGAACATTTAGTGTTTCGTAACAGCCAGCACAGCTTACACAGGGAGTCAATGAGACTGATACCTAGCGTGTTAAGAGCATAGAAGAAAAGTTGTTGAACTGTTCCTTCGGCTGCAGTTCAAATGCAACCCTGAAGCTTTTCTCTGACCACTGGATTGGTCTCTTCATCCTTTGCAACATGTATTGATAAAAGTTCTTTTTTTTTTCTTTTTTAGTCAATTTCACTTACTTTTCTTACATTTTATTCTACTCTCAATTTTCACAGGTATGGTATCTTTGCCCAGATCCTTGTAACATTTCAGCAAAATTATCTTTCTGAGTTTCATTTTTTCATTCACACTGGTAAGGCAAGCAAGATGTAGCTAGGCTTTTTAACCTCAACTTAAATTTTGGGTACTCCAGCAAATTTTGTCTTTGCTGTCCAGTTATTCAAAATTTCAAATCCAGCAAACACCCATGCACACGGACACATGATGCCTTTAGCTATGCAGCAAGACGAGAAGGACTAGCCAACCACCACCTCATATACTCCAACTAGCAGTGCTTCAGCCCAAGGCAAGCCATGCGGCATTAGGAGCATTACAGAACAGCAAGCCAGACCACCCCAGCCATGCAGATCAGGGGTGAAGTTGGAGTGAGATTACTTTTGCTGAGACTAGCAACCGATCCTACTTCTACTCCAAGTACAAGATAACTCCATGGAGCAAGCTGCCCACCGACTTTCTTACTTGAATTCCAAGTGCACGCTGAGAGCAACATCAATTCGATTATATTCTACGCTTTTACTGCTCAACTAATACGACAGCTGTCCAAAAAAGCAACGCATAGCAGAGAAGAAAATTCAGCAACAAACTCAAATTTATTTAGAGTTCTAGTTTAATTAGCAGAATTGGTCTACATTGAATCCAGCTATTAGAGAACTACTTTAGTTTAATTGTAAAGTGTTTTAGGCCTATCAATATGAGAGACATGTTAGTTTCAGCAACAGAAATAGGCATAGTTTCAGAAACACATTTTGTAAGAGCTCCACACCCAATGAAGTGCATATTGCATCATTTTCTTGTATTAATTTGGCGAGACCTACCTTGTAGTGTGATCCAAGTGTGTAACAACAACAAAAAGTCTCGAACAGCAGATTTGCTAATAGTTTTAACAAGTTCAGCCGAGAGTCGATTACCATAATTATGCTAATACTGCCATATCTGAATGACTGAGTTTAACATGCTCAACGAGGTTAATTTTAAAGTATGACATTGCATATCGACAACCATTTTCATCAGATGCCTCAATGTTATGCATTGCTTTCTAACATGTTGCAAATGAAAACAATAATCTCATGGGCATCAGCCATGCAAAATTTATGTCCTAAAGATATCCATACTATATAACAAGAACACATGCGTATAATTTACATTGTTAAAAATACCAGAGCTGGTCTGACCAAATTAGCAAAGTCTTTAAAACTTGAAAAATGTAAGCATACCATACTAGAATCAACAACTACCAGTACAGGTACATAGTGTGCTTGGCGCCCTCGTTTGAAACAAAACTCGTTATACCTATTCAGCTCTATGTGTCCATACAATCACTTGGTTAGCGCATCACAAACACATACAAGAAATATACATAATAGATAAAAAAAAATGCTTGAAACCTGGTATCAGACTATCAGGTAAGGTATAAAATGTTGGGTCAGTTTGGCATCGCTTCTGTCATAACCAGAGGGAAGTAAGAGAGTAGTTCAAGTCCTAGAGGATAGTGTTTCTTACATACTATGTACTACAGGTTGCTAAGGATGGGATTATGGCCCCAACTGTCATACACTCATGTATTGATATGCTGGACCATAGTTTGTCAAGCTGTACAGTCCAATATGATGTGAAATATCCCCAGATAAGTGCATTCGTATGTGAAACTATGGGGTCAAATGACCCCACAACTTTGTTTGCAAAAAAGCCTATTATATATAGGAATTTACAAAAAAAGACCTAGTGCTACAATTATTTTAAAGGACATTGACCCTGTTCAAAACATGCTCTTCAGCTTAACCTTACAAGCAACTTTTAAAAAAAAACAAAGTACGCTCTTTCCTAGTACATAGCTAATAGTCCACAGCATAGGAAGGAGATTGCATAGTGTAGAAAAAGCAATGAGCAATGTCCACTACTCCATTGATATATTGAAAAGCGATTGATCAGCAAAGAAACAAGATATCCCATTCATCTATAATCGATAAGGTGGCCAGGCTATGGATTGCATGGAAGTGAAGTCAAGTGAATACAACAATGAAAGTTGGCATCATGCGTGCAGGGGCAACCAGCACACCATTGCACCAAGGAAAAACCATGAACCTATTGAAAGTGACATAAAAGCTACGAACAACAGAGATGGTCACTGGATTTCTCACTTGACATTATGCACTAACGCATGGAACAGGGATGAAGGATACAGTGTGCTTATTCATTAATGGTATATGGGTACAGTGCACTATGTAAACAGTACATTGTGAATCATACACATCAGCAAGCAGATAACAACTTGATTGTAGATGAATGCATTTCAAATCAATGGCTGAAATTGGGATCAGATTGCTTGACATCATAGAACAAACTTTAAGTCAGTAACGCCATCCTGTCATCACATTTCCAGAGAACAAAAAGAAAACAGGGAAATTTAAATCGGAAGGTGATTTTACTTAATCCAAATATAGGGATTACATAAATGCTTGTAACAATCATAATGAAATTGAGCAAGAAATGGGTTGATCTGTTATTATCTTCCTAAGGACACTAGAATTTCACATCCTCCAAGAAATTTCAACTTTAAAACTTTCACTTTTAACTTAAATAAACAAAAATCTGACCTATGCAACAACATAGCAGACAAACATACAGATCATAAAGGAACCAAACAAACTAAAGTGACATTACATCTATAGAAAAACCAACACAAAATTAAATGAATGCTATCATGTTGTAGGTTGAACAAACCTAAGAATGGAATGGAGATATATTGGGACATAAGTGGACAAGGTAATCGGAGGTCAACAATGTTATCAACAAAACCGAAAATGGTTTTTCTTAAACTGAACAAGAAAATAGAAGTCAACATGCAGATGCCCACTTAATTTCAAATGGAAGTCCAACATGCAGGAGCCCACATTATTTCAAATAGAAGTAAAGAATTCAAGATGCAGATGCCCACTTAATTTCAAACAAGATATATATACCAATGTTACGCAAAGGAGTTTGGGCCTTTGGGATGAAACAAATTTATGTGAATCAACAAATCAATGGGCAGAATTGATGTCAGGTCCTTCAGAATATTAAAGGTACAGGTTACCATCATCGAATATTTTCTCAGGTCCCTTGCTTGGGTTTATATGGCTAGACAGCTCTCTTTGTTTACCATGCCCTTGTAGTCCTTTTGGTTAGTGTTTGCATCTCCACCTCCAGCTTGCCACATCAATGAGACAAACTGACAAACAGCCTTCCTAAAAGCAAGTTTCTGTTGCAGTAGTCTAGTTCATCTATAATGTGGTGATTTTGCATTGCTACTTCAAATTGGGTGACCTACTTCGTAATTGATAGCTCTATGATCAGAAGACTTTTAGCCAAGGCTGGGAGAGAAGGGTCATTGCATTTCTTTCTACTCCGTGAAACGGCCTGCCACTTGAAGATGCAAGCAAAAAAAATCCATACCATGTAATTTTATAGCAGCCCGAAAGAGTTGTCATTTTGCAGTGCCACAATTCCCAAATCAAGAACTAATAATGCAAGAAAATAGAACATTGTCGAATCACCAAAATCCATTCTAGGCTAATGTCATTGATCGGTAACCGAACAGAAGGCACCAACCAGGTTATGAGACTAGAGTTACCGTTGCATTGGACTATCCCTATCTAACGCCAACTTAGATTTCCCCCCGAGAACACCTAACGACAAACTATTAGCAAGCAAATCACCAACAAGCCTCTGATTCCTAATTAGCTCTTCAATCCCTACAATGCCCTCTCAATATATAACAATAACGCTCACAAATCCACCTAAATTCACCACACACGATCAGAAATCCACGAAATTTGCATCGAAACGGAAGCCGGGAATGCCGGAATGCCCTGACCTGCGCGTAGAGGCGAGGATCGAAACCGAAGTGCTTCGCCGCCTCCTTCCCAGTTGCCGCCGGCGCCCCCGGCGGCGCAGCCTGCGCTGCCGACGCACCCGGAGCATGAGACGCCTCGCCGGCGCTGAAGTAGTACCCCTCAAGGCCCGCACCGCCCCCTCCCCCAACCCCCGCTTGGGGAGCATAGTACTTATACGCGGCGTAAGGTTCGTACGGCACGCCGGCGGCGGCAGCCGTGGCGGCAGGGTTGTGGTAGTAGTAGGAGGACGAGGCGGCGGCGGCGGAGGGATCGGCGGTGGGGGCGGGTTGGTGGTACGCCGCATAGGGGTAAGGGTAGGCGTAGGGATGGGGGTGGTGGGGGTGGTGGGGATCGGCGGCCGGCGGCGCCGCCGCGGCGTGAGGAGTGGCTGCGGCGTAGTCCATGGAGGCGGTGTGGTGGTCGTGCGAACTTGAGATCGCGGATTTGGTCGCACGATAGACAGGGCAATATCGACCTGTTTCCTTTTTTTCTCTTTTCTTTGTTCAGAAATTTTGGCCATGTGTTTATTTGCTGTAAATTTCAGGAAAAGGAATTTCGATGCTATTATGCAAGAGTAATTTTTTTAGAGTTTTGCTCAAAAATTTTGAAGCTAGTAATCTTATGTTATGATGTATCAGTACTAGAAAGTTAGTTTATATATATGTGTGTGTGGTGCGAAAGGAAGTCTAGAAAAACATATGACATGGCCATAGGTCCTCTATATATTGTGATGAGTAATTGACATCTTGATTCAATAGGTTTTAGAGTTTGTAGTTTGTTTTTGAAAAGGTGCAATAGATTCAAGGTCGTTTTGCATTTGAGTAAAGCAGATCATCCAAGTGGAGTGGATGATCGGGGTCGGCCAGACCATTTGGTTGGATCATTGATATAGAGTATTTGAGTTGAAATTAGCATAGGTCAGATCATCTGAGTCGGTAGGACCATTTGTCGAGAGACATGTCTGTTTGGGTTGGCTGATCCGAATTGGATCAATATTCCAGCAAGCATGTTTTAAGAGTTTTGAGCTATTTTCAGAGCGATTGGTTGATCCGAAAGTCATGGGCCTTAATGTCGTTTGTAGAGAACTTCAAGATGAGGTTATTGGTGGATGTCGTTTGTAGAGAACTTCAAGATGAGGTTATTGGCGATGTTATTAGGTCAATGGTGAGTTGGCAAGCATGTATAATGCATATGTTTTGCAAGATGCATGTTATGGACTAATGTGGGGTCAAGTTGGAAAAACTTGGTCTCCAAAAATAGTTGCTTGGTCTATTATTATCCAAGTTGTTTGCATTCAACTATGGTCAACGATGAGGATGACCGAGACTCTGGTCAACGATGAGGATGACCGGGACTTAGTTAGAGAGAACCAAGTTTGGAGCAATCATAGAAACTCGATGAGATGGTTGGATGCAAGATAAACAAGGACCATAGAAGGTATTAGTGCTCAAGGTCAAGCGAGAAATGTGACGCACCAAATGACTTGGCCCAATTGCAAGCGAGAACAGTTCAGACAGATCCGGACACATAAGAGGCTTGATAAGAAGTTATTAAGGCCATATGGAAGATAGAGAAGTATAGGCAATGCTTCAAGGCGAAGGAATTGGAAAACGTCAGTTTAAGGGCAATGTTGTCATTTGCCAAAAACTAAAAAAGTGAATGGTTTACGAAACAACGGTGGAAGCCTAAGCGGATAATGTTAAGGATACTCCATGGAGGGAAAGCCATGATGAATTCGGGCTATTGAAGCTAAAGTTAAAGGTGGCACTTGGAAAAGCGTGTGTGAGTAAACAAGTTAAAATTATAGGATCAGTTACGGCAGTTAGTGGGGGTGAATGACTTCGATAAATTTCCCCTAGGATTTCAACATCTTTTCACTTTAGTAGCTATGAAGAGCTAAGAAGATCAAGATCTAACTTACAGCGGAAAACACCTCAAAACAGCAAAGCCCAACCAAAAATAGCAACTCCCCCTCAGAGCTGATCTGACAGGTTGGTGAACTATGGTCTGACTGCCTATCCCCTCTGCTTGAATTTTCAGTGCAAGTTCAAATCCACGAATCGACCTAAATTTTTATTCAACGATCCAAATCACATGAAATTTGAAACACACCTTCCTAGAATATCAGGAACCTACTCCAACAACAATTTGAAGAATCATTTCCAAAGTTCCAATCTTTACCCATTTTAGGGAAGGGTGCACCAAAACTGGCCAAGAAAGAAAAACTTCGATCTAAGCATACTTGTGAATTCTAGATGACTAAGATAATCTAAGATGGGTTCCTAAACATCCTAGCAAGCTATACCATAACAAGAATCAGGCTCCAACAAGATGGAATTAAGAAACCTCAAAACCAACTCAAATAGGCCAGAAAACCAAACAAGAACACAAGAAAGATATCGGGAACAAGTTTGATCTTCTATTACCACTTAGAGATGAAAGGATTACAACTACGCTAACTAGAGGACAAAATACCAATGGCCAGCACGAAGCACTACTCTTAAAACTCAATCTCTCAAGTTGGCTAAGTAAATGAATCAATCCCCTCTCTCACTCCTCCTTATACATTGGAGGCTCACATTGAAACCCTAACCTAGTTACAAAGTGTATTGAATCCACCACATACACATGGGAGAACCCATTACCCACACGGTTACACTTAACGCAATCACTCACGCTTTTCAAAGCATCCTCTTCACCCTTGGCTCTAATAGTCCAAATTCGTCATGCATTGCCCTCCATGGAGATTCCTTAGCCAATCCACTTAGGCCTCCACTGCACTTTTGAAAACCGCTTACTTTTCTATTTAAGACAAATGACCACAATGTCCTCAACCGACATGTCTCATTTTCTTCGCCTTCTTTCATGTAGTCCCAATGACTTCTCATTAAGCCTCTCACATGTTTGGATGCTATCGAACCGTCCTCACTTACAAACGGGTCCAAGTCACTTGTCACACCACATGTCCTGCTTGACCTTACCATGTGTGCCTTAAATGGTCCTTATCCACCTTGTGCCTTGGTTGTGTCCACCATCTCACCCAGCTTGCATGACCGCTCTGGACCTTAGTTCACCCAACCAAGACTTCGCTCATTTCGGCTTGAACTTCTGGTCTTTGGCTTATTTTTCACTATTTATAAATTTCATCTTTTTCTAATTTTTTTTGGCTTTTTTGAGCTTTTTTACCGGTTCTTTTTTCCGTATTTGTTTGCATTGTTCGTGATGGGCTAACATGTTTTCCCCATTTTTAAATTTTTTAAATTTAGTTATGCCAAATAAGCCACCAACATCTACAATGTAATTCCAGCCAGCTACAATGCAATTTAAGCCATAAGCCAGCTTATTTCAGCCCAATTGAGTGGCACCCAAGTCTCAGTCCACCTCCCCGTTGATCATAGTTGACTAGAACAGCCTGCATAACAATAGACCAAGCAAACTATTTTCAAGCACATGCTCATTCCAACTTGACAAAATTAGTCCATAAATGCATCATGCAACACACATGCCATGATTCTATAGCTCTGGAACAAATCCCAAATTAACTCTCAATTTTCAGCTCGAAGCAACAATCTCTAAAAATCTTCAGGCCATTTGGACCACCCTTACCATGCTGGTCAGACCGTCGATGGTCCGACCGCCATCGTGAGGTCGGTTAGATCGCTTCTCGGAACTAGAAAACACCCTCTATGGAATTTCATTTAAATCCTATCTATTTTCAGCTAGAATTTCAATTTGCAATACTACCTAGTGCGAATTCATCATTATACATCCCTACACAAGTGTGTGGTATTAATTTTCCTAGTGTTCATTAGCAAATTTGACTACTTGCCCAATGGTGATCAGACCTCCCATCCATTTGAGTCCAAATGTTCTCAGATTAGTCTAACAGCCAAGTAGGGGTAGGTTAGACTGCACCTGAACAACCGTTAGGCTATCCTTGCCTGAAACTTCTCCCTAAATCTCTCATTTGCATTTTTGTCATCTCAAATCCAATTTCTATCACCCTCAATGGTCTCATATACTCGTCACAGACATGAAGTAACCTCCACATGGTCTCATAAAAACCTGTGTGGGTAATGGGTTAACGGGTTCATGTGGTATGGTAGATAATATCCACTTTGTGGCAAAGATAAATGTTTCATTGTGAGCCACCACTATATAAGGAGGAGCTAGAGAGAGGATGGATCGTGCACTTGAGCCAACTTGAGATTAGGGTCTTGAGAGGAGAATTGGGTGTTAGCCCTTGGGGCTTTGTGCTCCACTGGGAGTGGTTATAATTATTCATCTCAAAATGGAAATCAAAGAACCAAATTTGTCCATGTTGTCTCTCTTGTTTTTTAGTTGAGTTTTTGGTGTTCTTGCTTTCTCTTTGGTAGGGGTGGTTCTTGCTTTCTCTTTGGTAGTTGTGTCAATCAGATCTGGATTATCTATTTTATCTAGTATCTGTATCCAAACTATTCGATTTGTATTCAATACATTAAGACTTAAAAGTGTCAAACATATCTTTATTATCCGTTTATCCGACATCTGTATCCGGACTATTTTATTCATATTCGATCCGTTGACACCCCTACTCTGATACATATGTAAGAAACTATGCTGATATCATATATAAAGATTACTCATCATCATTATTTAAGACCAACTGATAACACATAAAAACATAACAATCTCAACAGTATCTCAAGATGAGTCAATCTAATACTATGTTCTCTAATATACGTCCACATTATTGATTTGATATCTCCATATCTATAACCAATAAAATATAGTCATCAATCAATACATATATTGATTTATAAGTCACTAGTGTCCTGACCAGTGACATCTAACCAGAGATCTTTTAAAATAAAATCATATAACAAATAAATGATAATTCATTTAAAGAATATAATAACATCTTATTAAAAAGATTAAAAATATAAAAATAATATAATTATCTCAAAACCATATCACTAACACTAACACTGGCCATACTTCGAGGACCAGTTCATTAACGAAAGCTGTGACGTCTGGAAAGCAGGCCAGCGGCTGGTGAAGGACGACGGCGGCCTGGTGACCAGCGAACACGACGCTTCACGGTTGGAGCTGCTGAATGACTACTTGATTGCGGCCAGGAGCATCAGCAAAATGGCTCTTCGTTCAAGAATCTAACAACACTTACCGAATCTACTAAGACATGAGGTAGGACAGCTTCACGATCTCCTCGTCCCAGCAACTGTGCAAGGTCGTTCGAACAAGCAACTGCTTGTAACTTTCTACAGCAGGCATTGTAACCTTTCACGTTTCAGGCTGAAGACAGAATTCGAAGTACAATAGTAATTGATTAATATGCCCAGTCTTCTAACTTCTAAAGCATAAACCATAAAGCAGTTTGCCGTATGCAGGTTCTCAAACATTCAGATGCAACATAAGCCAGATTCAGAATGATTTGTGCATGGCAATCTAAACAAATGGTACAAAATTTTCCAGTTCAAGTGCGGTAAAATTGGTCGCAGAAGTACAGTTCCTAGCATGGTCAATACAAAAGAAGACTGTAAGAGACAATTTAGTGACGGCCATGGCTGCATTTTAGACATGACCATGCCACCTGAAAATACACCAAAAAACCGTCTACCAATATTGCGTTGTAAACAGGTCTGGAACCTAAAATTACTTCGCGTGCAGGGCCTCCTACGATTACAACTGTATTGGCCAAGCAGAAATGCGACTTGTGAGAGCAGATTGAACTATACCGCTACAACCATAGTCCTGAAGCTACAGTGATCAGAAACCAAAGAAACCAAGCTCGGTTGCCCTTTCCTTCTCAAATGTCTCGAAGTACTGGTAAATGATTGTCACAGCAAGCAATATACCAGTTCCTGATCCAATTGCACCCATGAAGTCGGCTAGGACAGTCAAAGCACCAATGCACACACCACCAAAGGCTGCGGCGGTGGGAATGTATCTGTTCAACTCCCTCTGCAAGTTTGACTCACGGTGGCCTGGCATCACCATTTGTTGCTCCTGTTGAATTACCCAAGTCAGAATGATTTTACAGGTACTACATGCCAAAAAAAAACTCTGGCTCCTAGTACTGATATTCCAACACCAACGTACATTCCACTGACAATAGCAACAAACTGAATTCATGCTAAAGTTGAGGCATGCTTTGCAACCAGACAGGCTTGTGTAAAAAAACATCTATACATTTATGTAGTAATCTAAACAGAGAGCAATTACTCTGAAGCTTTCATAAAAATTACCTTTAGCATGGCACAACCTTACAGGAATATCAAACAGTAATTAGCTAGGAGAAAAACAGATAAATTCCTACAGATCAGTTTTTACCTTGAGCTGCTTGGCAACATCCTTGGCTGATGAACCAGATACTTCAATCCAGGTCTTTGAGAAGAGTGCACAGGCTGACAGCATAAAAACCACATAGAACAGTGCGTGGAATGGATTTGCAAGAACATCAGCCAGGCTGCATGGTTGGCAACAAGCAATCAGTAAGTACTTAGCAATCTTGATGGAAGTGGAACAGGAGATACCAAAAACACAAGCAATTGTCAAAAAGAGATCTAGACTTTACATCCCTGTTCATAAGAGGAAGGAAAAAAAATAGCTAGTCACCTTGATGGGGCAGTGACATAATAAGCAAGACCACCAACAGGAATAGAGTGGCCAGAATATTCAGATTCTTTCCATTTACCAAGGAGGTTTACCAGGAAATTTCCACTGTACTTCCTGTAGAGCAGCTGTCACCGAAATAAACTACATATTAGCACTTTGTAAGTGAATGAAAAGACTTAACTTGCCTCACCATTGAAACCAAGCATACCTGGGATATGAAATAGAGGTTGGTAATCAATGCAGAGTGCAGAATGATGGGCATGTTAGAAGTATAAAACAGCTTAATAGGATATGAGCCTTGCTGTCCACGGGCATTTTTCGACCTCACTGGGAGCACAACACGGAAGCCTTGGAAGTAGATAACTATGAGGAAGACCAGCACAGTGGCGAGCAAATTGGTCACATTGGGAAGATTCTGGCGGTAGAAAGCCTCCCGAAGTGCTCGGACTTTGTCGGTTCTAGTAATCAAAAGATGGAACAAAGCAATGACAGCCCCTTCAAATTCAGCACCACGCCCACTGTTGATGGTTGTGGGGCTAAAGGCCTTCCAGATGATATTCTCACTACGTAACAGCAAGTTCACAGTAAGACAATTTGTCATGATAGATACTTCGACTAGTGAATGAATTACAAGCACTAACCAGATATTGGTAGCAATGAACAAAGAAATGCCAGAACCCAAACCATATCCTTTCTGGAGAAGCTCATCCAGACAAATGACAATGATACCAGCAAAGAAGAGTTGGAGTATAATGAGAATAGCATTCCCAGTTCCAAGCTGGCTTACACTACCATACATTCCAGACAGAACATATGCCACTGCTTCCCCAATAGCAATCAGGATGCCAAGCAACTTTTGGGCACCATTCCTGAGTAAAAAAGAACAGTACAAATTACAAGACCATTCCTGACTTAAAATGAACACAATACATCACAAGACAATTACTTGATAGAGGAAACACAAAACCGGAAGCTATGGAATAGTAACTAACCAGATTTACAATCTATAAAAAATATGCTACTATACCTTTCTAGTTCAACACTTCAACAAACTAGGAAATTTTCCCTGTGCATTTGATAAAATACTGTTCAGTCACTACCATAAGTCCATAACCAGAGTCCTGGCAGTGTCTTCTTTTATAAAAAGATACAACAAAGTCAGTGTAAGTACAACATTTTTAATTTGTCCTGCCCACAACCAATGAAGGTTGATACTTTTCACTTTTTGACTAACTCATGATATGGAGGAAATTATCACCATCAGACATATGCAACAGATCAAATCTGTTGGCACACAAGACAGTACCTTATATGTTTTTTCTTTTCAAAAGCATCCATGTGATGCCTAAGTAGCTTAGAACCATTCAGAGTGTAGACATTGCCAAATCAACTGATCATGTGAAAAATCAACATTGAGTCTTTACTATGCATTACTTTTTAGTACCACAGGAACGCCTCTTAAAAAATCAAACTAAGTACATGCCCTAACAATTATTGATGCATAGTCATTATCCTCATGCAACAAGTGAACAGTAAACAAATACCATTGGACCAATATTTAGAACATGGAATGCAATGCCCTCACACACCAGCACATGTAGTTTTTAATTGAGGAATAAATGCCGATCAATGTTAAAAACATTACTGTATCAGAAAATCAAGAAGATATCCCAATACTGTTTGCAAACAGGCCTTGCATTTTAAACTAGGTTGTTTTGATCAGAAAATGGTAAAATGAGAATTATGTCAGGTTCATAATACTTACAGCAGAGCACGGTCCTCTCTCACGCTGTTATCAACTTCAATGACCTTTGATCCCACCAAAAGTTGCATGACCATCCCAGATGTCACAATTGGAGTAATACCCAGCTCCATAACAGTTCCACGGTTAGATGCCAGAATGACACGCATCCAGTAGAAAGGATCAGCTCCGGTGGTCGAGTGTATGCCATAGAGCGGGAGCTGGCTGCAAACCAGGAAGATGAAGAGGGAGATGACGGTATAGATCACTTTCTCTCTGAAGGGGATTTTCCTATCAGCACTCTGAACTTCTGGCAAGAAAGCCAGGAAAGGCCTGACCAGATGCAGCACTCTGAAACCGCCAGCCATCTTTCTGCACCCGGAGAAAATAGACAGATCAGCTTCTTGTTCAGTGCAATGAATGAAATGCTACGACATCGAACAAGCGATATATTGAGGCTCTCACAATCATTACAACATCGTAGAATAAAACCTTACATAACACCACCGAGCAAAAAGCCCCTATGGAAAACTTGTTCACCACTACGAGCTTTAGCTCTTTTGCAAATTACTTCAAACTAGCGGTCAACTAACAAAGGGATTTGAGTCAACAACGACAATTTACAACTGAAATTACAACACAGAGAGATCAACAGCTGGAAGAAGATCTGACTACTGTAACCACAAACTATCCACATCGGCGCCGTGAATTTGGCTCACATGAACCACAACGAACCGAGGATCCCACGGGCATAACCACTGGGTGCGCAACAATAACCGAACCGCAAGATCTACCCGAACGAGCCGAGCCGAACAAAACCCTGTCAAGCCAGAGATATAGCGCTAACCACAATTAACATGCGCTAATGGAACCCTCCGCGCCCACCGAGGGCAACAAGAAACAAGCAACGGAGATCTAGCGAATCTGGGCAAGAACTGGACGGAATGCCATGTGACGCAGAGATCTACGCGCCCCCACACGGATCCAGAAGGAAAACCCAGCAGGCCTCCGCGGCACCGCAGATCCGCACTGCGAGCGAGCGAGCGAGCGAGAGAGAGAGAGAGAGAGAGAGGAGAGAGAGACCTGGACGACGACGACGACGACGGCACGGGACTATGGACAGGCAGGGAGAGGAGAGGGGAAGGCGAGTTAATTAATAGGCTTTGGAGTTTGGAGTTCGGGGGGAAGTGGAGTTTTTTTTCTATTATGGTGCCCTCTAAGTTGGGCTTCGACGAAAGCAGATTCACGTCGCGACTTCTAAAATAAGACTTTGTACTTAAGACTTCTCTCAAATAGTATTCTCAGGATTTTAACTCAAATAATTTGATTTTCGAATTTGTACTCCCCAATTGATCGAATCGCCTCGCTCATTTTGTAAAATTGATCCTGCCACAGACGTGGATCAAACATGACAAAGATTGATTTTGTAAAATAGTATTCTCTAAAATAATTTGATTTTAACTCAAACATGACATGAAAAATATGACAAAGATTGATCCGCCGCGACGTGGATCATCCTTAATGCTCAATACTGCTGCGCATAAAGATGCCGATCACACTCGCGCGACGTGGTCCGGTTGCCCTCGCCGACGCGGCGACCGCCCTCGGTGGCGCGGCGATCGTCCGTGGCCTAGTGCGCGCACTCCGTGCGATCCTTGCGCGCGCTCGCTTTGGCGTTGACGGGCCGCGCCGAGTATTCCGATCGGCCCGATCGGCGCGCCGTCGCCGCCAATGAAACCCAAACGATGTGAAAAGAAGAAAATAAAAGTGATTAGGGTTAAACAAAATGAGCAGGCGATTCGGTCAATTGGGGAGTACAAATTCGAAAATCAAATTATTTGAGTTAAAATCCATGAAGAATACTATTTGAGAGAAGTCTTAAGTACAAGAGTACTATTTTAGAGAAGTTCACGACGTAGATACCATTTCGTCGAAGCCCAACTTAGAGGGTACTATAATAGCAAAAAACTCGGTGAGGTGCGAGAGAAGCGCTGGGTTGCACGGTGGGACGAGGGAAGCGCTGACGTGGGAGGCCTCCTAGCAGTCGGATCAGGAACGAGCGGTGCGCCGCCCCCCGAGGACGTCACCGCCGAGCCGTGGATTTTTACCGCGTCCGGGTCTCTGGATGGCTGGACAGGCGGGTGTACGTACGACCCGGTGTCCGGACCAGATCTACCCTGCGGAAGATTGAGACAAAAATCAGCAGGGATCACGGGGTCCAGTCCAACCTCCGACGCACAAGCGTTGGCTTTTCATTATGTCTTATGATTTATAATTTTTTTTATTAAAAATGATAGCTGAGAAGTAATTTAAGAAAGAGTGTATAAACGGTTGAAAAAGTAAAAGAGAAATACGTATACGTAATGAAAGCAAGAGAAGTCGAATATGTGATACATCCGTGACCCCATATCTTATTTTCGAAGTGAGACGGTAGCAAAAATAGTAGATAAGCTACTTCGAGAAATCAAATGTTCGTATTGACTTTTGACTTTTCTAAGAAGAAACCAGAATCAAAAGTATCCAAACCTAGTGCCGCAAGTGAGCTAGGCTAAGTGTAGAGCCAAGAGTGGCCTATGGGATGCGGGGCCGAGAAGGCTGGATCTGCTCTTCTGTTTGCAAAGCCATACAATTTTTTTAAGGCTGACTATTCTTGTACCCGTACGCTACCACGGAACTACAAAACTAACACTAAAATATCATTTTTTTCTTTTACACTAAAAGATAATCATCCAATTAAAAGAGGGTGATACATATATATGCGAGCATCACATTAGGGTAACATACCAGAACAAGTATTCCATATGATATATGTAAATGAACAAGTAGCAAATAATATTTTCTAGATAGTATCCAGATTGGCTTCATTTAGCATAGGCACATCACAGTAAGAATTTCTTCTGCTATACAAGCAACTAGCATGGGTACGATCATATGTTTCATTGTTGTCATGGAACAAATGAAAATATCTTCATGTGGACAGGGTTGGAACAATAGTAAAAAAATATATAATAAGAATCCTCTGCATAGCTGTACAAGAAATGCTTGGAATGGTCGGAGCTACACCATAGTGGAAATTTGAAGCAGCATTCTGTGCAAGTAGGGGGGGAAATGCTGATAGTCTCAACCCAGCAATCGCTCAAAGGATTCTATCGAGGTCACTGATGAAATTGGAGGCTATAGATGTTAGCTTCTTTTCAGTCTCTCCAGCTATGTTCTTGAGGGAAGATAGATCCTGAGAAACCTATAGAACAGTTAGTTGTGCAAGTTATATGTATCATCTCTACATGCAATCTTTGAATTGTCGTCAGTATATTAAAGAGTATGCAATCCTGATTGCTGGAAGCTAAATATGCACAAAAGACCGCTTGGAAAGATATTTTCTTGATGAGATCTGCAGCACTTATATCCAGGTTAGAATCATCCACATCGCGTTCAAAAAGATTAGCACTTGAAATGGATGAAGAACCTTGTATTAAAACAACAGATGATCTATAAGGAAAAAAGAAAAGCTCTCCAGAATATTCAAAAGAAGTTTACCAACACGTATATAAGCCCTAGAAAAATTGTTCTGATTTTGAGACATGAATACTTCATAGGGGAGAGTAGCCTGAATTGAGGTGTGTGTGTACATACATATAGGGGTGCAAACGGGTCGGGTTAATCCCGACCGATCCGGCACCAAATCCGATTGGTACCGAATCCGATTTGTACCGAATCCGGAGAAAAAATATGGGTTAGGATATGGTAACAGCAATATCCGTCCGAATCCGATACGTCTTCAAGTTTGATTTCAAGTTAGTGCTACTATTTGACGTTTCATTTTCTTTTGCAATGGTAAAATAAAATCTTCCATATCAGCCTATTAAGTAGTAACATCAAGTTCTTGACAGTACGTCCTCCTACTCCATTTGTTGTACTGCATGCATTCCTTACAAACGGGTTAATCCCGACCGATTCGGCACCGAATCCGATTGGTACCGAATCCGGAGAAAAAATATGGGTTAGGATATGGTAACAACAATATCCGTCCGAATCCAACCCGTTTGCACCCCTACATACATATAAAACAGTATGGTGATAAAGTAGTACGCACCACAAACTTTTGAAGAGACAGCTGCGCCTCTTTCTCTTCTCCGCTTTGATTATCGAAAATTTGAGATGATGAAATTGCCTTTTGCATTGGAGAATTTTTTCCTTGCTTTGTCACTGTTGTAGGGGTGGCCCCCACCTAAGCCCAGCGGGCCTGTTAGAAGACTATAAAGACCAGAGTAGAACATATGTAATGACTCAAATACCCCTAGTGGGGATAAACTGATGTAAGGGCATAATTGTAAAAGCACATCCCATACGCATATATATATCAGGAAAGGCTATGGGAGGAAGGAGGACACTTCCCACTCCCCACTACCATCTCTCTCTGTTTGGTCTGTAACCACAACAGTTGGCGCCGTCCGTGGGGAGGACGAGGACAAGCTCAAGATCAAGAAGAAGACAAAGAACGAAAAAGCTTTATCGACGCGGCGAAGGGAAGGAAGACGGTCGGGTCGAGCGACGCATGAACACCTGGGCCTCGGCGTACGGCCGCGCGCACGAAGCGTCGGCGTTCGCGACGGCGGCGAACCGACCCGCCACCGTGGACGACGACAACCGACCCACCAACGCGACGATGTCTACTCCGCCACCTTCGTCGCGACGCCACCGGTGTGCGGATCGGTGATGGCGGAAGCGCGACGGGGCGGGATCTCGCGAGGCGACCACCCCGCGCCGACCCATCCGCTTGGCGCGCCAACGCCCCGACGGCATCTGCGATGGAAGGCGCCTCCGGCAACCTCCGCGCACTCCGCGGAGCTAGGGATCTCGCGAGTGTCCGAAATATGCAAGAGGCTCGAGCCGCAAGCCACGCCACGCCGTCGCGCTGAGTCCACCCAGCAAGGGCGAGCAGCCGTGGCGCCCCACATCACGCCGCCGCCGCGCGCGCGGCCGATCGAGTCTCCGCGGCAGACTACGGCGGGTGGAGGGCCCAAGACTTCAAGTTACCCAAGATCATCGAGCGGACAAAGGCGAGACGGACCGTGGCGCCGTGCGCGTATGTGAGGCGGCAATTGAGGAGCTCTTCGACGCAATGTACGGATACGCCGCGACCGAGGAAGAAGCGCGAGATGCAGCACCCCACCCCGACCTCGCCCGCCAAGGGCCCGCCACTCGAGGAAGCCGGCGGTTCCTGAGCGGCCCGTGGTCGACAACCTAGGAGGACACTCCGGGAGCGCGGCACCGAGAGCGAGAAGGTTCGCTCAAGGGCAAGCACAAGCCTCGGCGTCACCAGCGTAAGCGGCAAAGGGCCCATCATGGCCTCGGCATCGAGCGCGCGCCGAGGATCGACCCCATCCGGTGAGGGGGCGAGGACGAAGCCGGACTGGTCCGATGGCGCCCGCGCGAACAAGAGCCTTTGGACTACGACAAGTGGTGCGAGGTGTACGACATAACGATCACCGCGACGGAGGCGTGCGCTGCGGTCATGAAATCGCGACGCGCGACGGCCGAATCCCGTGCCTCGCCTCCCCCCTTTGTCGGCTTCAGAGCATTATCCGCGGAGCAACCCGCGAGCGCCCGCCGGAGAGGACACACGGTGCCGCGCCGTAAGCGTCATCACCGGAGGGTCCCTGCCTCGGGCCCCTTTGGGGCAGCCGCACTTGTGGATGCCGCCCTGTAACATCACCTTCGACCTGAATGACGCTAGAGGAGTGGAGTACCCTCACCAAGACCTCTCGGTCATCCAGCCCACATAGCACGCCACGATGTCGCGCGCGCCTTGTTGATGGGGAAGCTCGCGAACGCTCGATCGCAGGGCCTCGACCGCATGGGAATCCTCGCACGGCCAGAGCGCCAGAGCTCCCCTTCAAGGCTTCGAAGCCAACCGCTGCGAGCATTAGGGTATGTGTCCCTCCGGCCACGTTCGCCAGAGGGTAACAAGGGCAATATCCGGACCGAGCATGTCATCTTCGACGTCGTGGACATCCCGCATTCGTATAACGCCATATTGGGGCGACTCGCCATCAACTCTTTCGAGGCGACACGCACCCGCCTTTTTGTGTATGAAGTTCCCGGTCCGAGGGCGTCATCATCGTCTTCGTGACCAGACTGCCAGCGACGAGGCCGGCAGCCGAGTCTGCATCGCGCCCAAGACATGCCTCTCGGCGCCCTCGGTGAGGGCCCTCCGCTCCCGGTGGACGCCAAGCCTCGCCCGAGGGCGGAGTCAAGAAGATGCCGCCCGGAGGAGGGGCAATTTGTGTCCATCGGCGAGGGCTCCGAGGTCGAACGAGATCCGCTCCAAGTGCTTCAAAACAACGCCGACATCTTCGCATGGTCTCTCAAGACCTCAAGGGCGTAATCGAGCGGTAATCGAACACCGCTTGGCGGTCCGCCCGACGCCAAGCCGGTCAAGCAAAGGCTGCGCGCATGTCGGTGGATCGGCAGCAGCGGCCAAGCGCAGGTGGAGAAGCTTCTCGAGTGGGGTCATTCGCGAAGTCCACCATCCAGAGCGGCTCGCTAACCCAAGATAGTCAAGAAGGCCGCGAGGCTCGGCGTATGTGCATCGACTTCACAGCGCCAACAAGGCGTGTCCAAAGGATAACTACCCTTGCCGCGCATCGATCAACTCGTCGATGCCACCGCCGGGTGCGAATTAATGAGTTTCCTGGACGCCTATTCAGGTTACCATCAGGTCTACATGGCTGAAGATGACGAGGAGAAGACCAGTTTCATCACGCCGATCGGGACTTTCTGCTTCATCAGGATGCCCTTTGGCTTGAAGAACGCAGGCGCTACCTTCACCCGTCTCGTTGCGCTCGCCTTGGCCGTCCAGCTCGGGAGGAACGTGGAGGCCTACGTCGATGACGTGGTAGTCAAGACTCGACACCTCGCGCAGCACGGCCGGGACCTCCAGGAGACCTTCGACAACCTAAGAAAGGCCGGCATCAAGCTCAACCCCGACAAATGCGTCTTCGGCGTACAGGCGGGCAAACTCCTGGGGTTCCTCGTATCCGGCCGGGGTATCCAGGCGAATCCCGACAAGATCGACGCCATTTTGGGTATGGAGCCACCCAAGACGACGAGGGAGGTCCAGAGGCTGGCGGGCCGCATGGCAGCCCTAAGTCGTTTCCTGTCTAGGGCGGCGGAGCGGGGCTTGCCGTTCTTCAAGACACTCCGCGGATGTGATGGATTTCGTTGGGACAACGATTGCGCGGAGGCTTTCAGCGAGCTCAAGAAACATCCGCAAGTCTCCCACTGGTCGCCCAAAGACTGAGGCTCCCGCCGCTTTACTCGGCGCGTCGATTCTGGCGGTCAGCGCCGTCCTGGTTTTAGAAGAAGGCGCCACGCAGCGGCCCGTATACTTCGTCTCCGAAGCCCTCCAAGGCGCCAAGACGAGGTACACGGAGCTCGAGAAGCTCGCTTACGCGCTGATCATGGCCTCCAGAAAACTCCGGCACTATTTTCTGGCCCATCCAATCACGGTGCCTTCCTCCTTTCCCCTGGTAGAGATGTTACACAACAAGGAGTCCACAGGGTGCATCGGCAAATGGGCTGCCGAGCTTGCCCCGTTCTCCTTGACCTATACCTCGCGGACAGCGATCAAATCCCAAGTTCTCGTTGACTTCCTCGCAGAATGGACTCCGTCGGCTCCTCTCTCGTAAGAACGACGATCCGTCCGACGCCACCATCGATGGAGCCTCACGGCGCGCGCAGCGCGCGTAGGCGCAGAATTGTCACGCCCGAGGGGCAACGCCTACGGTATTCGGCGCGCCTTGCTTTCCCGGCTACCAACAATACAGCCGAATATGAGGCACTGCTCTTCGGCCTGACAAAGCTCAAGGCGATCGGGGCGCGGCGAGTGCTTGTCCGCACGGACTCGCGTCTGGTGGCGGGTCATGTCGACAAGTCTTATCAAGCCAAGGACCCGAGCGGCCAAGTACTCGCATTGTTAGAGCAAGGGAATGGCACTTCAGGTATCACGGTCAAGGCCATCCCCCGAGCGGAGAATGAGCAGGCCGACGCGCTCGCGAAGGCGGCCACCAAGAATATTACCCCGATGGGGCGTTCTACAATCTTTGCGCACGCGCCATCGCGCAAGATAACCGACACGCCGTCGTACACCACATCATCCCACAGGGCGACTGGCGGGAGCCCATCTTCAATTTCCTGCAGGGCATCGCCGAACCAGAGGATCCCGTCGAGTTACGGCGTCGCAAAGACCGCACTGTGTCCTTCCAGGTGTTCGAAGAGACACTCTATAAAAAGAGGGTTTGCGCACCACTCTTGCGATGCCTCTCGGCCGAAGAAGCAGGAATCTCCTTGCGGACATCCACGCAGGTGCATGCGGATCTCACCTAGCGCCAAGGTCTCTGGTCGGCAAGGCATTCAGCAAGGCTTTATCGCCGATCGCCGCCATCGACGCCCAGACCTCGTCGACGGCGTCAGGGGTGCCAGTGGATGGGCCGCATCATCCGCAGGCTCCCGACGCACCTCAATCCTATCCCCCTAGTGTGGCCGTTGGCTCGCTGGGGCATCGACATAGTAGGACCGCTTCCCCGAGCTCCAGGGGACCTGCGATTTGTGGTAGTCGCTACCGAGTACTTTTCCGATGGCCGAGGCGTAGCCCCGCCAAAATAACCTCGGCCGCCATGCAACGCTTCCTCTGGCAGAACATCATATGCCGCTTCGGCGTGCCCAGGGAACTCACCGTCGACAACGGCCTACAGTTCGACGCCAACCTGTTTAAAGAGTATTGCGATGGCATGGGCATCGCGCTCTGGTTCGCCTCGGTGGGGCACCCCCAGTCCAACGGAGCGGTGGAGAAGGCGAACGGCGCTATCTCAGCCGCCATAAAAAAGCGTCTGGTCGGGCTGCCAAAGGGCAAGTGGCCGAGTGAGCTTCACAGCGTCCTCTGGTCCCTCCGCACAACGGCAACGCGCCCGACGGGGTTCACGCCCTTTAAGCTCCTCTTCGGCGACGAAGCAGTGACGCCCGAAGAAATCAAGGCTGGCTCGCGGAGGGTCCTCGTCCAAGCACCGGATGAAGAGCGCCGTGTGTCCTTGGATCTCCTTGACGGGGTGCGGGCGAGTACGACCCAACATGCTGAGAAGTACGCAAGCGAGCGATGCGTGCTCGGGACCGCTCAGATATCCACGAACGTTCGCCCGGGACCTCGTCCTCAGAATGGCACTACACGCGGAGACTGTGGGCAAGCTGGAGTCCAAGTGGGAGGGTCCCTTCATCGTCCTAGAAGCGTTACAGAAGGGCGCATACCGTCTTGCCATGCTCGAGGGACAGACTCTCCGTCACACATGGAACGCCGACAGGTTGCGGCGATATTACGCCTAGCAGCAACACGGCAAGTGTAGCGGCGCCAGTCGTTTGTTGCACGAGGCTCACCCGCGCAAACGGGAGTTCAATAAAGCTTGCCGTTCTTGAAGTTGCTTACCCCTCCAGTCCACGGACTCTAAATAAGACGTAGCGTCGAGGTTCACCTTCACACGCGAGAGTCTCCGGACTATAAAGAAAGTCATAGCGTTGAGGTTCGCCTCCGCACGCGCCAGTCCACGGACTCTAAATAAGACGTAGCGTCGAGGTTCACCTCCGCACGCGAGAGTCTCCGGACTATAAAGAAAGTCGTAGCGTTGAGGTTCGCCTCCGCACGCGCCAGTCCACGGACTCTAAATAAGACGTAGCGTCGAGGTTCACCTCCGCACGCGAGAGTCTCCGGACTATAAAGAAAGTCGTAGCGTTGAGGTTCGCCTCGACGCGCGCGATCCACGGACTCTAAATAAGACGAGCGCCGAGGTTCACCTCCGCACGCGAGAGTCTCCGGACTATAAAGAAAGTCGTAGCGTTGAGGTTCGCCTCCGCACGCGCTAGTCCACGGACTTTAAATAAGATGTGGCGTCGAGGTCCGCCTCCGCACGCACTCTACGGAGTATAAAGAAGACGCAGCAGGGGGACGCCCTCGTGCGCACCAGTCTACGGACTCTAAATGAAGTCGTAGCGTCGAGGTTCACCTCCGCACGTGCCAGTCCACGGACTCTAAATAAGACGTAGCGTCGAGGTTCACCTCCGCACGCGAGAGTCTCCGGACTATAAAGAAAGTCGTAGCGTTGAGGTTCGCCTCCGCACGCGCCAGTCCACGGACTCTAAATAAGACGTAGCGTCGAGGTTCACCTCACGCGCGAGTCTCCGACTATAAAGAAAGTCGTAGCGTTGAGGTTCGCCTCACGCGCGCGCGATCCACGGACTCTAAATAAGACGTAGCATCGAGGTTCACCTCCGCACGCGAGAGTCTCCGGACTATAAAGAAAGTCGTAGCGTTGAGGTTCGCCTCGCACGCGCGATCCATGGACTCTAAATAAGACGTAGCGTCGAGGTTCACCTCCGCACGCGAGTCTCCGGACTATAAAGAAAGTCGTAGCGTTGAGGTTCGCCTCCGCACGCGCCAGTCCACGGACTCTAAATAAGACGTAGCGACGAGGTTCACCTCCGCACGCGAGAGTCTCCAGACTATAAAGGAAGTCGTAACGTCGAGGTTCGCCTCCGCATGCGCCAGTCCACGGACTCTAAATAAGACGTAGCGTCGAGGTTCACCTCCGCACGCGAGAGTCTCCGGACTATAAAGGAAGTCGTAGCGTCGAGGTTCGCCTCCGCACGCGCCAGTCTACGGACTCTAAATAAGACGCAGCGGGGGGACGCCCCCGCGCACACTAAGACGCGGATGTTTTCCCTGCGCACTCTACAGAGTATAAACAAGACACGAATCTCGTGCACACACGGACGTTGCTTCCGTGCGTACTCTTCGGAGTATAAACAAGACGTGGATGTCGATCCCACGTATTCTCCGAAGTATAAGCTAACAGCATAGTGTTGCTTTGATTCATTGTGAAAATAAGGGGGTTCCATGATTACAAACATGGGCAACAACACATTTCCCCCCCGACCTCCTCGACCGACCGCTCAACCCTGGCGCGGTCCCGGCGAGCTTGTACCGCCATCGTGGCCTCGGAAGATCGCTTCAAGCCAGTGGAGAGGGTCCTCTTCTCCATGCAGCGTCTGCCACACGGCGCTTCGCGCGTCCTCCCAAAGCGATCCCTGATCCGCCGATGGAAGTTCTGCAGCTAGGCCCGATGAAGCGCACGGCGCCCACCATCACCTCCGCCGGCCCGGAAGATCTAGCCGCGATTCACCAGCGCATGGGTGTGCCGCACCCATGAGTATGAAGCATGGCGAGGCAAGACACGCGCCAACATAGCCGCGATGTTCGCCAAAGGTTCGCACCACGAGAGCAACGCCGCCTTCTTGGATCAGCTCGGCGTCTCCGTCAAGTTCTCGGACTGCGTAGTGTCCGTACATTAACGCACAAATCTCGGAGGGCCGGTTCGGTGCCTCCATGGCCCGCCATGCGGACGTGACGCGATGTCTAAGGCGCCGCTCTTCGCTGCAATGCACTCACCGGCTGGGTCTTTTCCTCTTCTAGGACGGCGACCATTGCGAAAGGAGTCGCGTTCAGCGGTGCGCACGCTTGACTTCCGCGGTCTCGGTCGCGCTTCCTCGGCCTCGGTGCACGGCCCCACGGCACCCTCCGGCGGCGGCTCTTCGTCCCGCTGCGCAAGCGTCGCCCGCCGCTCAAGGTCGGCTTCCATAGCTCTTCGCTCCCAACGCGACCTCGTCAAGCGCTGGCCGATAGCAAGCGTCCGACAGAACAACGACTCAAGAAATGCCAAAGGTACCCTAACGGTACCAAGCGCGCATACTTACCCTTATTTCGAAGCTCGCAATGCGAGTGCTAGGTGGTCTCCCGCGACGAGGACGGCGCTGTCGGTCAAGGCCGTTGTTCGCGCGCTCGCGCCGCCGTAAGGACGAAGTATCTCAAGCGCAGGAGGAAGTCCGAGAGAACGGGTTCGGCCCCACCGTGCCGAGGCCGCCGACGCGTCGCCGCCTCGCGGCAACAAGCACCGGAGGGGCATTCTGCGCAGAGTTTTGGACTTAGCGCACACCTCCGTTGCTCGATCCTTCACGTCCGGGAGACCTTGTCTCTCCTGAGGTCGGTGGAATGAGCGAGCAGATCGGAGAGAGTTTCGCGAAGTCGTGCGAAGAAGGGGAGTCACACCTACCTTCTGCGCCCCTCGTCGCAAGGAGAGGCACTGCCGGTTCGGTCGCAAGTTGGGGTGCGGCCGCCTCAGTGCTCGGCGTGAAGGCCCCTTTGTCCGCCCCAGGCGTCATCCCGAGGCAGGAGCCCGCGACGTCAGATCGACTTCCGGGCGACGGGACTGGTCCGAGGGCGCCGCTGGGCGATTCGGGCGACTCTTCCGCGGTGCTCCGCGCAGGCGGTGGCGCCGCAATATCCGCTGCAGAGGAGGCGCGTCTTGGCCGGCTGTAGTGGGCGGCAAAGAAACCACTATCCACAGCCCCTCGCCGCGACGATGTCCCCGGTTGCGGTCTCTAACCCAACGATGGCCGCCGGCGCAGGTCCGCCGGCATCGGCAAGGGCTACCAGAGGAGTCGAGGCGCGCGCCTCGCCGGCGCGCCGCCGCCGACGTGCCCGGTGGGTCGCATATGGTGGCCGCGGAACGAGTCCGCCGTCGCAAAGACGGCGTCCCTGCTCGATTGCCACCACCGTGATGGCTTCGAGCATCTGCGGAAGCTCCCGCCGGGGTCGCGCGTTCAGGCACCGCAATGCCCAGAACCTCGCAGGTGCGGTTTACCCGCCCTTGCTTAGCCGTGGTGACTGCGGCCTCGCGAATCTGGTGTTCTTTCAGCGTGTACGGGCCGAGGAGCGCCGCAACCGCATGCTCCGTGTCCTCCAGCCGAGTCACTACGCAGGGGATAACAAGACAATCAAGCAGGAACCACGCAGGTTTAAGGGCGTACATACAGATGCACTCGGCGGCTTACAAGGAGCGGAGGGCGGAAGCAGGCGGGACACGGCCGGGCTCGACCCGTCCTCACGGTCGTCGCCCGCCCAAAGATACTTCCACTTGGAGAGTGGCGCCACCCCATACATGGTGAACTCCTCAGCCAGGTCACGCATGTTCATCCGACGGGCGACACCGACAAGGCTTTGTAGCCTTTGCGTATCGTCAACCTCCGCCTTCAGGCTCGGTGAGCTATTGAACGCGATCGGCCCACCTCGGCATTGCAGGCCGCTCTTGTCGGTCACAAGATAGTAAAACCACTGCCGCGTCCAGCCGGACTCCCATTTCCCAGGGAGGCTGGGGCAGGGAACAGCGTCGAACATGACGCCCGGAGCACGAAGTCCACGTTGCCAAAGTTGGACACCGCCCCCTCAACTTTCCGCGACCGCACCGCGCGCGTCGTGCAGAGTGGCGAACAGGCTTGCACTGGGCCGCCGCCCTTCTGTCCGCATCGCCCACGCATAAACAGCCAGGCAGATTATGGCGTTTGGCATCAGCTGGGCTATCTCCAACCCGTAGGCCCGTAGGACTTCGCCCACAAACAATGTGGAGGGAATTCGTAGGCCAGCGTCGAAGAACGCGACGAAAACAATCGCCTCCATTGCCTGGGGCTTCGGCTCCGTCTCGTTGCGGCGAGGTAGGCGAGCCCCATTACGATCTTGGATCTTCCCTTCCCGCTCAAGTCGTCGCAGCACCTCTTCGGTTACACGGCTCCTCCCTAGTACACGGGAGCAGCGGCCCCCTGAGTGCTCCATGGCATCCCACCACCTGTTGGCGCGTGAGCTCACCCGCGGCACCAGCGCGTACTCCCTATGCGGATGGGACTCCTCGTCCCGGCCAGGCAAGGAATCGTCGCCGGGACGGCGGGAGGCGTCGTCATGACCGACCATTGCTCTTGCCAGTCGCGGCGAAGGAAGCAAAGCAAGAAGCCGGCGCTACGGACAAGACGACGAAAAGGCGAGCAAGGTGGCAAAGTAGAGAGGGGTGCTCCCATCTCAACAAGGCACTTTATAAAGCCCGCCGCCTCCCTGCGGTTTCAAACGCAGACAGACCAAGCATACAACGGTTCGACTACCCATGATCTGGAAAGAAGGATCGCCGGGGCCTAGAGGGGCGTGCCCGGTAGGTGGCCAAGCAGCGCACGAATGCCACCACGCCCTCAACACGCGCCCCATTTCCGGAAAGAGGCGGCGTCGCAGCCACGCAATCGCTCACATTCCACGACGCGCCAATTACGAGTCGCGCGTGTCCCACAACGGCATGCCGATCGTACTATGACCTCGCCAAGACAGCGTCGGCGCAATTCCAGCCGCCATTAAAAGCGCACTACCCGTCCACATGGTCACGGTAGCCCCCAAACGGCAAGGCCAGCCGCCGCCACCAGTTCGAAGGGTAAGGGATGGAGCGCGCGTGACCACTTCGACATCAACCGAGCTTCGCCATGATGCCCAAGCACGTTAAGATTACGCAAAACCGGGACGTTCACAGCCGCAGGACGGAGGGCCAAAGGACTCGGCAACATGGCTTCGGCCGGTAAAGCCCTTCACCATGAGAGGCTCTGTTGTAGGGGTGGCCCCACCTAAACCATGGAACTGTTAGAAGACTATAAAGACCAGAGTAGAACATATGTAATGACTCAAATACCCTAGTGGGGATAAGCGATGTAAGGGCATAATCAGAAAAGCACATCCCATACATATATATATATATATATATATATATATATATATATATATATATATATATATATATATATATATATATATATATATATATATATATATATATATCAGAAAGGCTATGGGAGGAAGGAGGACACTTCCCACTCCCCACTACCATCTCTCTCTATTTGTTCTGTAACCACAACAGTCACTTTCTTGTATCGGAAAGGTATTGCATCCAGAGTCAAAATGGATAATAGTATAAGTAGAATCTACTAGAGGAAAATATACTCCAAACAACCACATTATGTACAAGCTACTTTCCACGGTAGTTTCCATTGGAGGAGGCGGCCATGTGGGATGGGGAGGAGGAGGCAGCAGCATGGGGTGGCGAGGAGGTGACCGACGAGAGCAGCGGAGGAGTGGGGAAGGAGGAGGAGGCTGCGCGGGGTGGGGAGGAGGCAGCGGCGCAAGGGGGGAGGCGGAGGTAGCAACATGGGGCGGGGAGGAGGCGGCGACGGCGCGGGGTAGGGAGGAGGCGACCGGCGGGAGCAGCAGAGGAGTGGGGAAGGAGGAGGAGGCGGCGCGGTTTGGCGAGGACAAGGCCGCCTAGGGTGGGAAGGAGGAGGTGTCGGCGCGGGGTGGTGAGGAGGGAGAGGGGAGATGGGGATAGTGGGGGATCGAGGCGGAGGAGGTTATCTCCACGTGAGGGAGGCAGCAGGCGCGAGTTTTCCAAGGGGGGTGGGGGTTAGGGTAGCAGAGGAGCGTTGGTGGGATTTGGTGCAGGGGTGTAACGCCTGTGGGTTCTGGACCTTTGAATTGGCGATGGACGGCGTGGATTTGATGGTTTTAGAATGTAGATAAGCCACGAAGTGGAATGAATTACTATCAACTCTAGTAGAGAAAAGCCGTACGTTTGATGTACGTTCTTATTCCTTGCTTAGGAGCCAGTCACACGCATATTGCACAACTTGTCCAGCGGTGCTGTGCTTGCGCGTGCATGGCATGGCGAGGCCCGAGTAGAGCAGAAAAAAGTATTGGGTACGGTGGTCTTTTGTCTTCGAATGAGAATCGTGATGCTGGTACCACCCATATACAAGTAAAAACTTTGAATTTTTTATATGATTGCAGGAGAAAGACAGATTGAATTCGGATCGGTTATGTATAAACTATGAAAATTTTTATATGAATGCAGAAAGACAGATTGAATTTGGATCGGTTATGTATAAACTAAGGGGTTGTACGTACACAAAAAAGAGATATAACTATTTCATCAAGTAAATCTTTGTACTAATCATACCTGATAAGATGAATATAATAACATATATCATACTTCATGAAGTAACATTGCTTTTTTTTTTGTGTGTGTTTGTTTGCTATCCGTCAGTTTATCCGTGATGGTTTGAGTTCTATCTGTATTAATATCACAAAAATGCGAAATTCATATCAAGGTATCATATTTAGTTCTCACTGAACAAAAAAAAATGAAAAGACAAATATCCGACTATGTTGGATCCGTTTTCACCAACTGCCCAACTGTTTTTTAAACATGCTCAGTTTATATCGAGTTACACCCGAATTTGATAAAAAAAACAATTTCAAAATAAAAAACGACAGTTCTGTGGAACAACGAATAGTAGGGTATGTTCTTTATGGCTTCTAAAAACGGCTTTTAGCTTTTGTATACTACCTAACTTTCAAACGGAGTATTTTCTTAAGACGAGATTTACAAGTTAATTGTAGTACATATTAAAAGTCCAATATCTGTATCAACCAAAATCACAAGCGAGTATCTCTCTCCGTAATCTCTATCACAAATAGACAAAATTTAAAAATTTTAACCAAAAATCATAAACTACAGCCATATCAAATAGACCTACAGTTAATAGAGATGGCAACGGGTAAATACCCGTCGGGTATAGCCAAACCATACCCGTACCCGATACCCGCACCCGCACCCGCTACAATACCCGCATTCGCACACGGGTATAGAAACTTACCCATACCGTGCATTGCCGCGGTATTTATACCCGACGGGTAACCCATACCGAATTGATAAGGGTATATACGGGCACATGTATATACGAGTGCGGGTATTTCCATCGGCCGTTTGAATATATATATACAGCCACGGTATATGTACTGTTGCTATATCTAATATACACCCGCGGGTATATTTTACCTGCGGGTATGCGGGTACGGGTAGTATACACCCGCACCCGCATACCCGATGGGTAGAGATTTTTGCCCATTAACATACCCGCAGGTGAAGATATCTTTCCATACCCACCTCCTTATCGGGTAAAACCCATCGGGTACTCGGGTTTCAGGTACCCATTGCCATCTCTAACAGTTAACAACAACAGTTGTACCGATCGATCGGCGCCTGCATTGACCATTTGGCCAGTAGTATACACGCGGCACCTCGCTTTACTTATACAGCAACGAAAAGCACTCTTTGCACAGCACATACTACTTCACAGTTTACACGTAGCACGCCGCGCGATGACGCAGGGATCAGATGGCCTCCACCTCCGCCGCGCGGCACGCGCTCGTCCCGCCTTACCCAGTTCAGGGCCATATCATCCTGGCCCACCGCTTTCTCAACCATAGCTTCCGCCTTCCGAAACAACCTAATTTTTTAAAATATTAAAATTTCATGAGTTTCATTTGAATTGGCTTAAATTTCGGAGACCTTCCCAACCTGGCAAAAACCAAGAAGAACCCGCTTGTCCCTTTTGACCAGCAGCCTTCCCCTTCTCCAAGTGCCTTCCAAGAAACCACCCCCTTCCCCCGCACCTTGCCTGCCACACGGCCACCCCTGCTTCATCCGTGCCGCAAAACCCTATGCCGTTCACACCGTGCCATACCAATCCGCCAGTGCATCACCTCATGAGTGGCCAGTCGTCGCTCTGTCTTGCGCCATGCTAGGGCCAGCAACCTCATTGAGATCGTAGCAATTTTGTGCGTCGTGCGACCGACGTGTGCACACATCCGCCATGCCTCGCTCCTATCAGCCTGCACATCTCAGTCACGACCCTAGTCCTTCTGCGCCAGCTCGCCTGCTACCCTACCTTGCTGATCGTACCGAACTACCATCGTCGTAGCCACACGCCAGAGCCGCCAACCTCGTATCACTGCTCCCATCACCTCTCGCCTATTCTTAAGCCCAACCGAGCATTTGGTTTCCTCTCGCAATCCTCAATCGCCACTCCAAAGCACGCTCTCGTCCATCATTGCAATGCGTTGCCGTCGCCATCGTGCCCTGTGCTGATAAGCCTCTGAGCTCCAACTTTCACTTTAGCTAATTAGAATTCGATTCGTTGAGACCAAAGCACCCTTAGGACAGTGCAAACGGCACCAACTATCCCAACCTTTCCTTGACTCCTAGCTTGCCGACACTGTTTAATGTGACCACGCCACAAACACATACGACAATAGCGTCCAATATCAAGATTGAACTAAAGGTGAATTCGTTTCTTCAGCCTCAACATATTTTAAATGAGAATATGATACTACCTAATGATGAAAATATATATTTTTACAACACCACGTCACTTTTACACCAATTCAAGCAAGAGTTCAAGATGGACACGTTTTGAAATCCAATTTGGCCTCCAGATCAATTCGGATTCAGCCTGACAGGCCCAACTTCAAATGTGTATAACTTTCACATATGAAGTCCGTTTGAGGTCCACGGTACTTGTTGGAAAGCTTTTCTCATCCTCTTTCCAATGGATCTGGTATCACCTCTAAATTCCTTCTGTGCGCACCGCAATCATCAAAAGAGTCCGTGTTGGGCACGTACTGGAATCAGATTCGGACTGCCGCAATGGTGCAAGTTTCAACGGACGTAACTTTTTCATACGGACTCTGTTTGGGACATTCTTGGACTTGATGGAAAGCTTATCAAGTCTACTTTCTAAAGGATTCAACCCCATCTTCAAATTCTATCCGAGCCGGCCGCAATTGTCAAAAGAGTCCGATGACTCTACAGAGCTGCCCATCTTTACCCACAAGATCTCTTAATCCCCACGTCCGGGCTCAAGAAAATAAGGCTTTTCACTACTCAATTCTTTATTTAGCCTCTACCTAGTAGGTTTTTGTTCTCAACAAACTCGAGTGGCCCACACGGCTCGCCCAATTTGTCGCAGCCCTACCGTTGTATAGTTAACCACCTTCCATACGGACTCACCCTCGATCTCCCCCCACCAGTTGTAGATATTCAATCGAACTTGAGCAGTTACTAGACCAGGTTTGACAAATTAACGCTTGTGGTTGGGTGATCGCTATGTTCTTTACTTAGTATAAGGGTCTAGTCCTTATATTTTCACTGAGACAACATCCACCTACAAACTCATATTTCAGTGCCCACTGCACTGCCTCCATTCCATTCCAAGCCTCCACCCTAGGATAGAATCATGGGACCCGGCCAAATCATGGCTTCCCGTGAGACTTCCTCATCCTAGAACCACTTTTAAAATTCTATTAGCAAAATACCAAATCTCTTAGTAGTGAAAAATTTATTAAGGTCTTAAACTACCATGTTACATTAATAATACATTTAATATTACTAAGTCTTGTCAAGGTGAATATGACCATCAAATGAAACAGGGCTTTTTGGGGTGGTAGGACATTAGGTAATATCATGTCATCTAAACATTTATTGTACAAGAAATAACAATTTGTAAATAATATAATGAAAGTACTGATAAATAAATAATTAAAGGAATGTAAGTTTAACATGATCAAAGATATGTGACTTGCCTCTTTGTCCATAGTCTCTGATTATCTTACTGTAGTCTTTAGACTGGATACAGATTTCTTTAATTCCCTTGTAGCTTTTTATTGACCAACTCGTGTGGTTCGAGTACTAGCATGGAAGACAAAAACAAATTAGTTCCTACTTTGCATAAAGTAAGCTGGGAACAAAACATGATAAAATAATCAAAAACAAAGATAATAGGTTTGGGTGGTCAGGGTCTAGATAATGTTTGGTTTGGATGATCGGAGTTAGGAATTGACTTGGAATGGTTGAGATAATCAAAATGGCTATATAGGTGGATATGGGTTTCGGCGAATGGTTGTAGGCATGGACGGTATTGGGTTTTTGAGGTCAAAATATTATTTGGGTGGTTTAGAACTTTATCGAAATTTAAAATGAGAGAATGGAGATGGGAATGGTGTAGATAGGTTCAAGACGATCAAAATGGGTGCATAAATATTTTTAGGGTTTCGGTGAATAGAGATGGCTTAAAGAGTATTTTGAATTTGGGTTTGGAATGGTGTTTGAGCTAATTAGGATTTTATTGGTGTCTAATTTGACCAAAAGGAGTAGAAATTTGACTTCGTGGGGTCAAAATGGTCAAAACAGGTATAAATATGTTTTTTCTTTCAGATGAATAGTGACGGGTTTGCACTATTCATTACTGGTTGTGTCCAGGAACAGCACCGGGTCGAGTACTGTTGGCTGACGGATCAGATCACAACCCAAAACGGGTTGTGTGAATAGTAATGGGTTAGTTTACTATTCACTACGGGTCGAAATACTATTCATATAGGCGGTTACTGTTCCCTGTAGATCCAAATGCTACAGTGTCGAATCTACTGTTCATCTTCCTCCTCCCGTGTGGCCATTGTAGCGGCTGAACAGGGGGTTTTGGCGTTAGCGATTTCGGCTACTATGGTGACTTCTGATGAAAATTGATGGCATGGATGGGTTCAAGGGACTAAGAGGAATCCATTTTAGGGGTTGGCTTGGCTTGAAAGGCTCTGTAGAAGGTCAATGTCAGTGAAGAACTTGTGACATATTTCTATGGCTTCTGAGCTACAGAGAGACTCATCCTTTAATTGGCTGCTTTTTAACCATATTGGGGTCATAAGGGTGGCTTAGGTGGTGGTGGTCCGAGCTAATGAGGTGTAACATCCCAAAAATTCAAAATTGAAAAATGGAAAGCTTTTAAATTATTTTTGCAATGTATTTCATTTGAATTTGGAGTTTGTGTATTTTTCTGAAAAATTTGATTGAGATTTCCAAAAATTGAAGAAAGATTAAAAAAAGAGAAGAAATGTCACAAAGAAAATATGCAAATAATGGAAGCCCCAAACATTGTAAATTAAAATATGGTCCACAAAAGGGAGGAAGGAACTTGAATTAAAACATAAGAAATTAATTTTGAAATAGTATTATAAAAGGGCAACAAAAATAAATACATAAATTATATGCAAATAAATATACAAAAATGGCCTGTTAGTGACCAAAGATATAGAAATGTAAGTATACCAAACATAAAGATAAATGGAAAATATAAGTATATATATGTATATATGAACATATGCAATAAATAAGCAAAATGAAATACAAATAATAAAAAAGGAAGAATTGGAGGTCAGGCCGGGAATCAACCCGGCCCAACTCCCCTTCCCACCCCGCCGGCCCATCTCCCTTCCCCCTCTGCTGACGCTGTGCCGTGGGCCCGCACCCACTCCCGCCTCCTCCCTTTGGCCCCGCGGGCCCGCGCCCCCACCTGCATCTCTCCCCACCCGCGCCTGTGCCTCCTTCTTCCTCCCCCTTTCCTTTCTTCTCTCTGCGCGTGCCTGCTACTCTCTGCTCGTGCAGTCCTTTCTCTGATCTCCTTCGCCACCCCGTGATCTTCTCCGTGCGTGCCTTGTCCCATCGCGGCCCTCCCTGCCACGCGATGCTCGCCCGGTCACATCGCCCCGAGCCCCGCGCCGGACAATGCCCCACGGACCAACCCTGCCGCCTGGTCCTCTACCCGGTCCCCTGCGCCTTCCCCGCCCCTCCGCAGCTACAAGAAGCCCCCCTAGCTCCCCATTTCTTCACTGCGAGCACCGATCCACTTTTCCCCCCTTTTCTTTTTCCCTTTCCTCCACAGTGCGCCGCCGCCGCCATTTTCACCGCCGCCTCCTTCTCGGTCACACCCCCTCCGATTCCTCCCGGGAGGAGCAACCTCGCATGCCCCTTAAGCTTCCCCGACGGTCGCTGGAGCTTCTCCCCCTCTCCAACTGCCAACGCCGTACGCTTCCTCGTGCCACCGCAGGCCACCGCCGCCGGCCATCCTTGAACCACCTCCGGCATGGCCAACGGCATGGTAGGTGCTCTCCGGTCTCTCTCATGCTCGTGCACCCGCCAACGAACCCCTTCCACCAGTCCAACGTCGGTGCCCCCAATTCATCCCCACCACCGGCCGCTCGCGCCGAAGCCGGCCACCCCCGGCGCCACCACAACCCACAATGACACCTCCAAGCCTTTCCCGCACGTAGGGCAACCCATTTTGCCGGCTAACACCGCCTCCCCGGCCACTGTACGCCGCCGGCGACACCAACACCGATCGCCGCCGGATTTCCTCTGCTTGGCCCTGCTCATGTGTCGCTATTACTAACTTACCCCCCCTCTAGACAGGAAACACCCAACATCCAGCTGGTTATCTGAGCGCGTTAGAGAGCCGTTCACCCGAGAGGTCCCGAGTTCGAGTGAGGCTTCGGCCATACTAGACCATATTTTTTGGGTGTTGCTTCTTTAGCCATTTTAAATAGGACTCAATTAAGAAATAATCCCAGGAAGTTAAGGTACTTAATTTAAGATTAAATAAAGTCTATATAAGCCTTAAAATATGAAGTTTATATGCATAAGAACAATTAAGTGCTTAAGCAAAATAGTTAGTACTACCTCACCAATACTTAAATGATTGAAAATTGAAGATAAAAATTTCCTAGCATACGATTGAGTAGACCTTGGAAATAAATATGAGAAATGTAGGTGATTAATATAAATTTAAAATAAGAGATAAGGGATTAATTATAGGGATGGGATAAGGCATTGTGCAAGGTGAGATCATTAGAGATTTAATTATGGATTAGCTATTATATGCTAGCAACTCAGGTGCCTTAATCTTTAGTTTGAGAGTTTAAATGTTAATCCAAGGCATAGTGAGCAAATTAGAAGGGATGTAGTCTAGGTCCAAATACTTATGAAATGATGATTTAGCTAATGCAAGTTTTGCAAAGAACAAAATCCTAAACCCTTGCATGATAGTAAGATTATAGAGCTAGCCACCACATAGTAATACATAAATGTTAAACCTATACCCTAGCAATGATGGAAATTATTTTGTCGACTATAGTACTCTAATTAAATTAGGGAACAATTTAGGGGATCTAACAAAAATTAACTAGATTGTAAAGGGGACTATTTAATAATTATAATAGGACTAACTCGTGAATGCAAAACTAATATGGTTTGAGCGATCATTTGGAAGGTTAATTATTAATTTAAAGCAATGGTAAAGAAATATGACTATGGTTACATAACTAAACTTAATAAAGATTACACCTAATTATAATGAAAACATATATGCTCCAATATTTTTCAAGCCACCATTAAACAAATCTCAGTGATATATCTTATTAAATGGCACTAATGAAATAATACCTTAACCTCTGCCTAGATAAATAAATCTGAATTAAGTAAAGCTAAGCCTAATAATAACTAAAGTATAGGCCAAATACCAATGGTGCTGTTAATTAAATTTTAACGTAGACTTAGTAAAATAATAATATCGAGCATGATTAAATGTAGCGAGCTAAGACCCGAACCAATGGATTCTAATTCAAAATAAGTTGTGTCCAATAACAACTAAGTGCACATAAAATGTCGCACCACAAAATGCTACCCATCCGAATTCTAAATCGATTCGGTTAGCTAAAAATTGTATATATATATATATATCACTTCTATATAACCTATGCCTGGAATATTAGCGCTCGACAAAAGAATGATCTGCTGTAGGTCTAACCTAACTCATGGAACTTTCTTAATAAATATAAAAATAGTAGAAGAAGTTAGTAATAAAAAGATCGAGTCGTCGTATCCTGTTACTGACCATGCCTCAAATCGCCCAAAACACCCATTAACTCATAGTAAAACTAAGTTGAATTTATTCGGATTTATTTGGATCTTTTGAGTTATTTGCTTTTATTTGGATCCAGTCGTTTGTAGCGTAATTAGAAATTGGAAGTCGTGAAGACTCATTGGATCAAGCGAAATCAAGCTCGAAGTGCAGATAAACACCAAAAACTCAAGAGAAAGCACCGTGAGAGCTCAAGACGGCGGTAAACCGCGCTAGACGAGTCAATACTTTGATCATGTTGAACCTACATTTTCTTCAAATTACTTTGGTTTAAATTATCAAATTGCATTCTGTTATTTTATATGCAAATACATGTTTAATGTAAGTTTCTTGTTATATGCCCATTGTTTGCTTTGAACAATATTACAGCCCCTTTGAAATATTTGAATATGTGAACCTTGTCGCCCTAGCTAAATTATAATGGTAACTTTTCAAAAGTAAGTCCGTAATTATATGCCATACTGCTTAGATACTCTGGGGCGCTGAAATGCCCCAAGCCTCATTATCATTTTTAATCATGAGAAACTGGTTTGGATAGTCATGGTGGGAATGACTGGTATATTTTGACATGATTATTTTATGTTCCCAAAAATCCCAACTTGCTTAAATATCTGAGCGAATGGTTTGGGGGCTGGTATGTGGTGCAGTGGAAGCACAAAATTGTGGAGTGTGGTAGAACCGCTCAGGTACTCCTAAGGACCAAATTTTGTCATGACCTCCTGTGTAAAACAGTGCAACCACAAGTTTGCAAAGTGCAACTTGGCTAAGTAAATTTATCGAAATTCCCGGACTCATCTCACTGGTAGTGGATATAAGTGGATACGCAAGGGCAAGAGAAGGTCTAAAGGGACACCAAGTGGAGGGTGAAGTTTCCCAGTCGTACTAGCGCTGAGGGGAGTGGAGCCCGAATAACGCTAGTAACCGTGGGAACATCCTGTGCATAGATGGGACTCACCGCAAGTGGGCAGTTTCCCATAAGGTGAGATGACAAAGGGGACTAGATACTTTAAAAAGTTACTGTGATGGTCTGCTCAACCGCACGACTAAGGAATCATGCGGGGCAACGAGTGGATTGTCTCTTGTGGTGAAAATGTACAGACTCTGCAGAGTCAAAACTATTCGAATAGCCGTGCCCACAGTCAAGGGCGGACATGGAAACTTAACCAGATATAGTTCTATTTCAAAAACTTTGTGGGTGGGAATGGAAAAGTGGAAGGGCAGTGAAAAGCCCTGATTTGTGTTGCCCTGGGTGTCGTCCCAGTGATAATGTAAGCGGCTATAACGCTGAAGGTCTAGCATATGGTGCAGAGACCATGTAACGGTAGATGGAATCTGGATCACTATTATTATTGCATTCTCTTACACATTATGTTTTTGATCAAAGCTGCTAGGTCTCAGGAATTTGTATGTATTATATTTCAAATAATGACACTTCTGTTCTTACAGAATAAAATATAGGGAGGAATAAATAAAGTCGTGTGTAAAGAAGATGGATGTTTGTGGTAAACACATAAAGTTATTGGTGGATTCATGTCAGTCATAAAGAGGAAACGAGGGTGTGAATTCTGAGAAAAATATATTGGTGGAGTCTAAATGATCAGATAGGCTAGATGGATGATTTGAATGATTTTTGGAGAAAGTGAGTGCAAAGATACTTGCTGGATTATGACACGGATAACTAATATAAATTCTTGGGAGATATTGGCGATAATGGAATTAATAGGATTTGATCGATTACTAGATGGGCCAATTGAATTTTTGGGAATTTGGAGATATGATAATTGGAGTTTAGATTTGATCAATGAAATTCTTGGTGGATGTATACTAGTGAGTCGTAAACTTGATCCATGATATCCTTGGTGGAGGTATACTAGTGAATTAGTTAGAGATAGATAATAGAAAATAAGGTTGATTATTGGAAGAGCAAGTCATGGTTTTGGATCAATAACAAAAGGATTGAATTACTAGTAAGTCTTGATATAAATGATATCGGTGGATTCAAAAATAATTATAAAGGATAATCATTAGAGTCAGAGGTAAAAAGTTGATGAATAGCAGTCACAAGATTGGATTGTTAGGAATTTAGAATACAAAAGATATTGGTGGATCCAAAATAAAGGATGACGCTCACTGCTTGGAGTCTTAGGCAGCAATGAATGTATGATAGGTGGATTAACTAAATGATGTCACTCGCTGTTTGGAGTTTTAGACAGCAAACAATATAGAAAGTATATTTTTGGTGGATTGAGTCAATTAGGGCAATCGTTATGTGGAGTTTATGTAGCGACAATAGCACAATGATTAAATAATAATAATGCTGCTAAAAGCGATTTTTGGCAAATAAAATAACCCGAGCCTCTCCTTTGATAAGCCATGCATACTATTTATTTGCATCCTGTGTATTGGATCGCGGAGCACGGTGGTTTATGCTCACACTCGCTTTCACAACAAATCCAGAATCAGGAATCAGATCACTATGCCTCAGTAGCACGAATGGACATGATGGCAAAGAAGATGAAGATGTCGAGGGCTAGGTCGCGAACCTCCAGTTGGCTGCCTGTGGGCATGTCCTGAAGGTCCCACCTGTGTGCTTTGTTCTTCCACTGCTGCAATTTAATGATTTCAGCCTAATCGACCCATGAGTAAGTCTATTATTATATTTACGCTTTCGTACGATATGTACTTTGATATTCAGAACTGTAAACTGTGAGCACTATCTACTGATCCAGGGAATAGTGCGGTGGAATCACAGAGGAATCCGGATTGTAAAATCTGGGTCCTGACATGAGGTCCGTGGTGAGTGGTCCACAGTAGGGTGGTTTCGATTGGCGAGAAAATAGGTGGCTGATGAGCTGTGAGGTTTCGCGGGCCATGGCGACGCTTCAATGGTGTTCCTAGGGGCATGAGGATGCTATAGACACAAGTAATTGAAATGAAATTGACTCTACCAAAGGAATTGAATTTGAGGCTTATTTGGGCAAATTCAGGCTATGAACGATCATGCAATGACCAACGAGGGGTGTGTAGGTATCTGAGGCTCACCTAGGTGCCAATGAAATGTTTGGGGTGGTCTCTGGCTTATATAGCTGCTTAAAGCGGTTCAACACAGGGAATGACGTTGCTCGGGCCTCGGCGCGTGTCCAGGCAGGGAGGCACAGGAGAGCTCGAGAGGTTTCGGTCGTGACCGTGGTGTAGCGATCCTTGTGCTTCGTCGGGTGTTGTATTGCGGCGGTCAAGAGTTGCGGCTTGGGGGTGGTCGGCCGTGAGACGGTAGGGAGTGGCGGTTGCAAACTTGGGTTTGGCTTGGCCTATTTGGTAGGCTGTCAGGGTAGGCGAGGCATACGACGGGTTGACGAGGTAAAGGTGTGGTAGTAAGAGACTGAGAAGGTGCAACAACAAGAGAAATCGGGACAATGCCTTTGTCGGATGGTGAATAGCGCCCGAAGATCATGCCGCACGGGAATGGACGAAGGGGAATGACAGGGGAATTAAAACATGGATGGTGGAGAAAGGTGGAGATTTGAGCTAAGAATCAAATGAAATCAAAATCAAACAAAGATTCAAATCCTTCCTGAATTTTGGTTTGTTTCAACCTACCCTCCTTAAAAGAATCTCGTCCTTGAGATTCACTCAGGATAAAGAATGGGTTGAGAAATAAATTTTGTTACAGTTATGATTCCTTAAGTCTTGTTCATCATTCAGGGTGGGCTTCATGTTGTATTTGTTAATTGGCACTTCTGGCAATCCTTTGTCCTTTTTGGTTATTCGGGTTCCCATGGCTTCATGAAGATTTTCTCAAAGTATAGATGTGACTTGTGCTTCTTGGTCTAAGATGATTCCCTGTGACTTGTGCTTCTTGGTCTGAGATGATTCCCTCCAAAAAATTCATGTAATACTACGACCTTGGTTAGGCATAGTTCTGCTAACTTCATCTTTTCCATAGGTTTGTTTAATCGGTAGGGAATGTGCCACTTCAATCAACTGATCTACGATCACCCATAGCCTCATATCCTTCTCATATCTTTGGGAGTCCTATAAAAAAATCCATATCAATGTCCTCCCATTTCCATTCTAGGAATGGTAATGACTGTGGCAATCTTGGTAGATTTTAATGATATTCCTTTATTTTCTGGTACACGTCACAACATGTTTTGCATTCTAAGATTTCTCTCTTCATATTACTTCACCAGAATTTCTTCTTCTGATCTTGATACATCCTTTGTCCTTCAGGGTATATAGGGAACTGTGAAGAGTGAGCCTCTTTTAGAATCAGATCTTCGAATTCCTCTTTATTCGGTATATAGAAGCGACCGTGGAATTTCGAGATTCCTTACTTATCTTCAACGAATTCTATTGAGTTTTCTTCTTACAATTGAGATGGACACTTTGAAATAGTGATCACCCCCATAATATGCCTTACTTAATGCCATTTGCTATGGCATTCACTTTTCTGGGTGACATTGAAGATCTATATCATAGTCCTTGATTATTTGTAACTATCTTTATTGTCGTGGATTTAATTCCAGCTAATCAATGCATGTACCATGGCTACTAATGAAGTCATGAGTAGTGTACTTCCCTTCCATGCGTTGACCATCTTGATGCAGAAGTTATAATCCTTTCACCTTGCATTAATATACATCTTAGTCCCTGTTTCTAAGGTGTTACCGTAAAGTTGAAAATGCTTCTCAGGGTTAGTATTAGAACAGGGACTGTGATCAATCTAATCTAGTTCCTACAAACTTACTTGAGTTTCTATATGCTCCCTTTTTTTTACCTGTATATCATCCTTGTAATATGACATGTCTCACTAATTTCCTTGCGAATTGCTTGATTCATTTCACTGAACCTTCATAGACACTTATTCTGTATATCAATATTTCTCCACGATTTCCTCTAGTATCCTTAGACATTTCTGGTTTATTTGTTTACCATGCTTTCGTTGTGTTACTCCAATTTTCTGTCCAAACTGAGTTGGTTCTTCTATCCCTTATGTAGTCATTTAAATATTCACCTTTGTCGTACTTCTCTTGTACAAGGTTGAAAATCAAGTCCACTGCGATTTAACACAATCTTCTTTATTCCTTCTACCATTGCACAGACAACTCACGTATACTTCTATAATCTTACAACACACCTTAGTGCAAATAGCTTATAAGTGAACTACTTGCTTATACAAAAGTACCATATAGTATATATTCATTTCTTATCTTGTTCCTAACTGGTGATGTTGCCTGATGCTCACTTCCTGATTTTTCTGTCTTCTTTGTCACTTTTCCTTATGCCGTTCCTTTTGGGTGGAATCATCTCCTTTTCGACTCAAGCTTTCTCAGGATGAGTTCCCTCTTCATCCATTGGCGGTTGTTATAATGTTGATGCATGTCCTTTGGCTTGTGTCTGAGCCTCTTCCTTAGGTAAGGACATCAGTGGATATTGACAATGATAATGTCCATTCTATTTGCAGTGAAAATAAGTTGTACATGCCAAAATCAAGGGATCATTTTGCTTGATGACCCTTACGCATTCTGATATCTCTTCTTCTATCTAGAGGGCTCGATCAACTAGAGCTTGTAAGTTTGAAATTTTGATGGTCATAATATAATGCTTTATTTTTGGTTGCAAGCCTCTTATAAAGTATCCCATCCTTTTTGTTTTGATGTTAACATCTTCTTGAGCATATTGAGAGAAATGATGAAATTGCTGTAGATATTCTATAATAGACTTGTCTTCTTGTCGAAGATTAAGAAAATCCTGATATTTTTCTGTGATAACTTTAGGAGAAATATAGGCTTTGCGGAATCTCTTCACAAACTCTTTCCATGTAATATTATTCTTATTCAGATATACCCATTGAATAGCGTTCCACCAGTTAATGGCTGGTTTTGATGGTTGGTAGGTGGCGAAAAGAACTTTTTCTTTATCCGTACATTGGATGGTCTCAAGTCTCCTCTCAATATCTTGTAACCAATTAGTGGCTCTGTTGCTGATGAAAACTCAGTCTTCAGGAAGGTTGTAAATTTGAATGCAGTTGCACTTGACGTTGACACTAATTCTTTCGGTGACATTCTTGCAGTAAATTATTCCAATATTCTTGTTGCTTGTTCTAGTATCTTGTCTTGTCCTTGTCCGCATTCGATCCAGTTTCTCTATGATAGCTAGTACATTCATCATACTAGATTGTCTTTCCAAAGTTCCTTTCTTCATTTGTTGTATTGTTAGATATTTGGTTTGTTAGAGAGATTCTATTTAATGGTAACCGGGACTTCGGAATCAATTCTGTAACAGTTTTGGGCTAGCAAAGGGAAGTAAGACTGAGATGAGAGTGAGAGCAAGAAAGTAGTGGAGAAATGAAGTGAGATTAAATAATTTTTCTAATCGCTTTTCCTAATGTATCTATCTCCAGAATTTTCCACGCACTTACAAGGATAATCCAAAACCTTTCAGTATTCAACATTCTTCAATGGATTCATTTACTTCCTCGCTAATTCTATGCATAGGCTTAGAATCCAATGGCTTTATTAATTTAGTTTCCACTTCATACCATCTATGGCTACGTTATCTCCTTTATTTGTCTAGTCATAACACATTACTGTCTAAAACTCCAAACAAATATTATCATTGATTTTATCCACTGAATATATAATCCCTATTACATCATCCATTACTCTCTGATCATGGCTATCTAAATCTCTACATAAATCTCAACTTTCACAATGACTATCCAATCTCAGATTTATTATAGTCCAGTATTCTTGTTTTAAATCCACCAATATCATTTGTATCAAAATTTCCTAAAAATCCAATTATTTTCATTATCAGTTATAATCTCAGCTTGCTTATTCAATACTTGACTAAACTTCTTACTATCTATTTCTCAATTAATTCACCATTATAAACATCCACCAAGAATAATACCATTGGTCAAAGCTATAATCCAATAATCACTATTATTAACATCCACTAAGAATAACATCATTGTTCAAGCCTAAAATCCAATAATCATTATCACATTTCCTCATTTCTCCAAAACTTAGCTTTCCATTCTTCTAATTAATCTGATGTAACAAATTCCATTGATTTATCCATTCAAACTCTTCCTATATCAATACAATTCCATCAATATCTTTGGTCATCATCGTCTCATATTTCAATTTCTTATTGGTTTATCTACTTCTTTCACTTACAATTTTCATGGGTGTAATTCAACCTATTTGTTGCAATTAGAAATTTGCATTTAATTTGTTCTAAGATTTGTCTGATAGGTAAGGAGAGAACAGAAAAACATATATAAGAATTGAGATGAAATGGGATAGAAGTAGAGAGCTTTTAACATAATCTTTACTTAAAATTAGATATAAGTTTTGCACAAATTACTTATATAATAGCCTATAGGCTAATAGTTCAATTTGGCTATTAATACAATTAAAAATTTTCGTCTACTTGAATGGTTTTGCCCATTGCATCAAGGGTATCAAGCGGGTATTGTTAGCTAACTACTCAAGCGGTGACCTTGTAACTTTTCAGAAGGAAACGCTTTGGCCAGGGTATTTGTACTATTCTTCTTAACGCCATCCTTAACACTTCTTCACTAGGGTTAGCTTTCATTTCATTTGGTCAAATACCTACAACAAGAAATTAGTCTAAATGACTACACGTATTTTTGAGATTTTGACAAAACTAAAAAGAAAAGCCTTTTATCACACGTCTAAGAGATATAAGATAGAAATAGGAAAGGCGAGGCAGCAAAAATACTTATGGTTTGCGAAATCCTTTTGTATTTGAAAATAAGACTTTGTGAAATTGTATTATTATCGTAATCAAATCTACACCTAGGGTTACAACCTATAGTTAAGCCTACTTTGATACCACTCTATAATGCCCCCGTTTTTGGGAACAGGGTTGCCGTACAGCCAGTAATAGCCCAAGAGTTCAGTTGCGGACAAAAGGAATATCATGCCTGCTCACGAACATTTAAAAAGAGTTAATTTGATTAAAACAAAGACCTAATAGTCAAATTTAATAATTTTAAGGGCGTCCAAGCCCAAACTTAACTTACAATCGGAAGAACCAAGGAAAACTCCACAGGAACACTTGAGTGTGGTTGTAACCCTAACACGAAAACTTGTAACATCCTTTTTTCTTCTGATTTCTGTGTTGGTGAAAAAATAAAGCATGACTGAGTACAACCAAACGTACTCAACAAGGAATTGAAACACCGATGATAGAGAAAGGTGGAGATTAAGGCTAAGAATCAAATGAAATCAAAATCAAACAAAGATTCAAATCCTTTCTGAATTTTGGTTTCGTCTCATAAAGGTTCAAGTGAGTCCCTTTATGTGTGTGTCTCTGTCCCAAGTGGAGCTGGACCCTATTGAGTTTTTGGGCGTCATAGGAGCTTAATCGATAGATGTATATGCGTGCATATCAAAAAAGGAAAGGAAAATTGGAATGTAATAGGCAGATAATAGGGTGACTAATATGCTTTGTTTTTTACAATTTACAAGTCACCTTTTGTGCCCCACTGACCCAATTTACACCATTATCTTGCAGGGGCCCCACTTAAACTAGGGAACAACACGTTCTAGCTTGCCGAGTCCTTGCTACCCATGGGCGCGACTTGCTTGGCTTGGAACTACATGGGCAACCGTGGCACGTGTTTATTGTTCTTCCTCTTCTATGTGTGCTAAGTTTAGAATATTTATGACAATAAATAATTGACAGGATTGTTTATTGTTGTTATACGAGGTGTGTGACGTGTGTGGGTTAATGTCGCTCAAGATGGAATGAACTTGTGTCGAAAAAAATATTTGTTTGGTCTTTGTATATGCAGGGTAAATCGGAGCCGATCGTGGTCTATGGCAAGAACCGGGTGATGCGGATCCACCTAGCAAGCTAGCTGAACCCCGTTGCTTTGTCTCTGATCTTTCATGATACGCCTTGTTGGATGCTCTCTCCAAGATGAGCCTTCTCCCACGCACACCGCAGCATGTGAACGAAGGGTAGAGAAACCGAAGTTTCAGCGAGTAGAATCCAACACCACAATTGGATTCAACACACCAAGAGCAATTCCTCGATGGAAATCTCAAGAACACGCCAACAATGGCCACAAAACCATGGTGATTTTCTGGTTTCTATTTCTCAAATCATAACCTAAGTTACAATGGGGCTAAGGCCCTGGCCTTATATTGGTGCACAATGCACGGCCTTGATTACAACTCATGCACTACTTGGCCTAAGGCCGAAACAAACTCCAATACGAACTAAAAAGGAAATACCTAAACTGCTACCTCTGGTTTCTCTCTCAATTTGCGACTTGACCGTGAGGATTCTATGGCTGGCACCTCATCTATTATGTGGGGCTTCAAAATAGCTTTCCAACGAGTCCAAGAACGCCCAAATCGGACTCCGTTTGTGAAAGTTAAGTACGTTTTAGTATCGGTCTTGCCAGCTGTCTCAATCCGAGTCCGAATCGGTTTTAAATCTTTATATGTTTTGTTTTCTTGTTCAAGGGGCTTCCAAATCCATTTGGAACCTGAAAATGAGTCCTTCTCAACCTTTAGAAAGCCATGGTGTGGTCGGATTTTATTCTTACTTGCATTGCAATACTCGAACTCTTTATGTTTGACAAGTCTCGCGCGTCTCTCCGGACAGCTCGTGCAGCATCCAATGAAATTGTCATAACTTTGTGTAGGAAGCTCCAATCAAGTGCCGTTTGATTCGTTGGAAAATAGACTTCATTAGCTTTGCAAATATGTCTCTTGTGCATATTAGAAATATCAAAATTGGTATTCAAAGCTTCTTGAACATTATGCACGGAACTGCAAGCATTAACCAAAGTTGTAGTGCTACTTGGTGCCACATCATCCTCCCCTCCTTGAAGCAAAGCCGTCCTCGACTTTGGGGTAATCTTGGGAGCTTGCTTCTTCTTGGCTGTAATTTCTTCATCAACATGAATAACACTCTCCAATTTTGGTTTCAACACATGCTTCTTTCCCCCATGTACAAAAGTGTATGTGTTGGACCGGCCCTCATGCGTAGCATTGCGATCATATTGCCATGGTCTTCCCAACAATAACCCATATGCATCCATTGGAACTACGTCGCAATCCACCTTGTCAACATAGTCACCAACAACAAACGGAACACGCACCTTGTGAGTTATCTTTAGCCTTCCGGAGTTGTGTAGCCACTCCACATGATGTGGTTGAGGATGCCTCCACATGGATAGCCCTAAAGCATACACCAAATCTTTGCTAATCACATTGGTATAACTCCCACCATCTATGATCAACTTGCATGCTTTATCTTTGATCTTGCACTCCGCTTGGAAAACACTCCACCGCTGTTCTTTTGTTTCAGTTTCTTTACTTTGCACCTTCCGGACCAAAAGATTAACACCATTCAATTATGGATCACAATAGACAACATCCTCCTTGGAATCATCGGATTTTTGACTTTCAGAATCACTACTAGAAGTTGTTGAAGCATAGCCATCTTTAGTGAGAAGCACTCTTCGTTGATTTGGACAATCACGCATCAAATGACCTCTTTCCTTGCACTTGAAACACTCAATTTCTCTAGCATGAGCATTAGAAGGCAAACTAGAATCAGTTTTAGTTGCTTCTTTACCTTTGTTGCTTGCCTCCTTTGAAAGAGCACCATTTGAACGGCTTGATGCCGCCACTTTGTAGTGTGAACCCACATCATCGCCTTGCTGTGATGGACTCCTCCATGGGTTTGTTTGAGTGTTGGCATGCCTACCCTTGGCTTGTTTGCGCTTCAATTGTTGTTCAGCACGTTCAGCTTGATGCACCAAGTCTTGGATGTTGAAGTAATTGACCATCTCCACCCTATCTTGCACATCCTCATTCAACCCATTAAAGAAACGTGCTATAGTAGCCTCATCATGCTCCTCTGTTCTTGTACGGATTATCAACATCTCCATCTCTTTATAATATTCGTCAACACTAGAATTACCTTGGCGTAGTTGTTGTAGCCGGTTGTACAAGGTCCTAGTGTAGTGTGCTGGGACAAAACGACGCCTCAAAATATTCTTCAATTGTACCCAAGTATCTAGATGAGCTCCTACGCGACACAATTGATTCCACCAAACAAGAGCATATCCGGTGAACTCAATTGTCGCCAAACGAATCTTCTTATCCTCAGTATAGTGATGGCTGTCAAAAATTTATTCGACACGCATCTCCCACTCCAAGTACTCCTCTGGTTCAGCTTTACCATTAAATGATGGGATAGAAATTTTTATCCGCCCAATTCCATCATCCATGGCAACACGCTGAACAAACCCGACACCATCACGCATACCTCCACCATTGGCAGCACCTCTGCCACGCATGTCCCTACCACGGTCAACACCACGGTAGTCCCGAGCATGGCGGGTTGTGGAGCAAAGCCCGCTGCACCATCAAAGATCTCCTCGTGTTCATCGTCTTCATATGGTGCACGCCGTTCGGGATATTGAGGTCCCCATTCAGCATGCTGAAATTGTGGTGGCTGGTTGCGTATCTCCTCCGTCAAAGCATCAATTCGCGCCCCCAAATCATCAATCTTGCCTTCAAGCTTCTGGTGACAACTTAAGAAGTAGTCACGTGTCGCTTCAAACCCGTGTCGCACCTCGGGCAGCAAAGATGCCGCATATTGGGGCACCTCCCCGATTGGCTCGGCATGATTATGTCGCACCTTGCCATCTTCAATCTTCATAGAACCCGCCATCAAGAAAAATTTAGCAACCTCGTACCGTGATCAACCACGCTCTGATACCAAGATGATGCGGATCCACCTAGCAAGCTAGCGGAACCCCGTTGTTTTGGCCCTGATCTTTCACGATACGCCTTGTTGGATGCTCTCTCCAAGATGAGCATTCTCCCACGCACACCGTAGCACGTGAACGAAGGGTAGAGAAACCGAAGTTTCAGCGAGTAGAATCCAACACCACAATTGGATTCAACACACCAAGAGCAATTCCTCGATGAAAATCTCAAGAACACGCCAACAATGGCCACCAAACCATGGTGATTTTCTGATTTCTATTTCTCAAATCATAACCTAAGTTACAATGGGGCTAAGGCCCTGGCCTTATATTGGTGCACAATGCACGGCCTTGATTACAACTCATGCACTACTTGGCCTAAGGCCGAAACAAACTCCAATACGAACTAAAAAGGAAATACCTAAACTGCTACCTCTGGTTTCTCTCTCAATTTGCAACTTGACCGTGAGGATTCTATGGCTGGCACCTCATCTATTATGTGGGGCTTCAAAATATCTTTCCAACGAGTCCAAGAACGCCCAAATCGGACTCCGTTTGTGAAAGTTATGGACGTTTTAGTATCGGTCTTGCCAGCTGTCCCAATCCGAGTCCGAATCGATTTCAAATCTTTATATGTTTTGTTTTCTTATTCAAGGGGCTTCCAAATCCATTTGGAACCTGAAAAGGAGTCCTTCTCAACCTTTAGAAAGCCATGGTGTGGTCGGATTTTATTCTTACTTGCATTGCAATACTCGAACTCTTTATGTTTGGCAAGTCTCGCGCGTCTCTCCGGACAGCTCGTGCAGCATCCAATGAAATTGCCATAACTTTGTGTAGGAAGCTCCAATCAAGTGCCGTTTGATTCATTGGAAAATAGACTTCATTAGCTTTCCAAATATGTCTCTTGTGCACATTAGAAATATCAGAATTAGTATTCAAAGCTTCTTGAACATTATGCACGGAACTGCAAGCACTAACTAAAGTTGTAGTGCTACTTGGTGCCACATCACCGGGAGATAGTTTGGTGCGAAACCATGGTGGAGGAGATGGTCATGCTTGAGTTGGGACGCGTGAAGATTAAAGATGAATGATACATGTTGGAGCTACGAGGTACGGTCTAACGGCTACGACATATGACAAAAGTATAAAATCTGTATTATAAAAGGGTTTTGAATTCCTTGAAAAGTAATGGGCCAAAAAGTCTGATTGAAAAAAAAATACCAACTTGAATAAGTTGTATTAAGGTTGAGAGTTGAGGCTCGCAATTAGTTTTGGAGTTGGCGCCATTTTGGAAGTGGTGGCGTGACCGAGTAGATTAGAAAACAAAATCATACCGTTATATAAATGATGGGGCTAGCTAAGACTTTGGGTGGTTAGCTTTTGGGGATTGGATGCATTGGCTAGTAGATTAAAAAGTGTTGGCTTATGAGTTGATGTGACGATTCAATGCGTGAGTTTTTTGTTGGTCTGCATGTATTGCTTTTCTGGCCGGACGTGGAGTCCTTCGGTTTTGAGGTAATTAGTGGTAAGTGCTAATTAGGTTTTGCAGGGCGGCTACATGCATGATTTTTGTGGGCGGCTGGATTTTTCATTTTTCATTACTATAAAAAGTTTAATACTAGCCGTCATATTATAGACGGTTACCGAAAATCATCAGTATTAAATACAAAGTTAGTTAGTTGAGTATCAAGATGTGAGCATTTTTCATCCTCGAATGTTGGAGCAAGAGGATCATTACGTGAAGAAAAGCCCACATCTACGTTCTGCCATATTTTTGGGTTCATGACCTTAAAATAACAAATCAAGCAGATTCTCCAATTATCATAATTTGTGCCATTGAATAGAAGTGTGTTATCTAGGTGCACTATCCCACGAATTACCATCCTTTAAACTCTCTAGGCGATGAAGCCTAATAAATGATAGACTAAGCTCTGATACCACTTGTAAGATCGAGAACGCTAACTAGAGAGGGTGAATAGTTATTTATAAAAAATCTTTTCTTAATTAATTATATTTAAGCTATTTGGCTAAAACCAAGGATATAATGCGAAAGCTTAAATCAAATTGATTTTAGCACAAACAAATCGCAAAACAACTAGGTTCACCTAAGTGCACCAATGACCTAAGTCTATGTCAAAACTTTGCGATCCTAAGATGACAAGCAATCAATTTAATTATATAAATGTAAATTGCTTGAAAGTAAATTGAGCACAAGAAAACAAACCACAGTTGACACGGTTTGTTTTTATCGTGGTGTTCGGAGACTTGCCGGTCTCCCCTAGTCCACGTTGAGGTTAGCCTAGATGAATTAGACTGGCTCCACGAATAAAGCCAAAACACCTCAATCCACTATTGGTAGCTTTTTCCCACTCCGAGTAGGTGAGCTCAAAACTTCACAACTTTGCTGGATTCTCTCACAACCTTCTTTGAGAAGATTAGCATGCACGATGCTTTCAACGCCGTCTAGGAGTCAGCAAACTCTAAGAGTAATAAGTCAAGCCCTTCGCTTGACTCTCACGATGTGCAACGAATGCACAAGTTCAAATGGACACTAAGTCTAACTCCAGATGCAACACATGTACTCTAGATCACTCTCCTTGCTCACAAGGTGCAACACATGCACTCTAGATCACTCTCCTTGCTCACAAGGTGCAACACATGCACAATTGAGAGAAGTACCTCACACTATCGTAAGGGAATAGAAATGGTTTGAGCAACACCATCTCTGATGAGGCAATGGGTCCCGATCTTCCGATAGGATGATAACTATCGATTTGGGCGGAGTTGACCCTTGCGATCCGACTACAACCGAACGACGTCGCTTGCGCCTTAGCAATCACTGAACCAACCCCAAGATGTTATCAACCGTGCCAAGAACGCGGTTGACCTGACCACGAAGGTCTATTCCTGCATGCAATCGAAGAACACGCAAGAACAAGATAACAAGCAATCTGAAATTGCAAATATATAAATTGAGATCAAAAGGTGGGATTCCGAAGGTAGTCTTGACAGGTGGTCGTCCGACACAACTGAAGAACAAAGTTTGCACAATGGCTAAACCTAAACTCAACGAAATCCTCGTCCTAACAAGGGAGGCGGCGGCTCCTTTATAGGGAGAACAACCAGGAGGGGCGTCCAAAGTGCATGCTCTAGGGTTACAAGGCCCATGGGCCAAATCGGTGGTGGCGCAGCACCCTTTTGACTCGGACTCAAAAACCAACGTGGATTGTTTTGATAATTACGGTCGGCTCGGATGGAATTTGAAGATGAGGTTGGATCCATTGGAAAGTAGACTTCATAAGCTTTCCATGAAGTACAAGAACATCCCAAACGGAGTTCGTATGAGAAAGTTACGTCCGTTTCAACTTGCACCATTGCAGTAGTCCGACTCCGATTCTAGTACGTGCCCAACACGGACACTTTTGACGATTGCGGCCGGCGCGGATAGAATTTGAAGATGGGGTTGAATCCTTTAGAAAGTAGACTTGATAAGATTTCCATCAAGTCCAAGAACGTCCCAAACGGAGTCCGTATGAGAAAGTTACGTCCGTTTAAACTTGCACCATTGCAGCAGTCCGAATCTGATTCCAGTACGTGTCCAACAAGAACTCTTTTGAATTGGTGTAAAAGTGACGTGGTGCTGTAAAAATATATATTTTCATCATTAGGTAGCATCATATTCTCATTTAAAATATGTTGAGGCCGAAGAAACGAATTCACCTTTAGTTCAATCTTGATATTGGACGCTATTGTCGTATATGTTTGTGGCGTGGTCACATCATCCTCCCCTTCTTGACAGAAAATCGTCCTCGGTTTTAACATATGTGTAGCCTCACGTATTGCATGATCTTGATCATAAATCTCGGTACATGATAAGAAACGCAACAAACTCTCATTATGTAATATCATAAGTTTTTTATCAAACAAAGTAAAACCTCGTTGAAACGAGCTCACCTGATAATTTAAGCGATGCGTAGGAGCTCTTGTAATTGGAACAACAAACATAGCAAATATGGTTGTATCCATAGAGTACATGTTCTCATCATCCTCCCCTTCTTGCAAACAAAGCCGTCCTCGGCTTTTGATAAGCTGAAAATAGGGTAACAAAGAAGCCAAGGTGTATGCATGGTATATGTATATGTCATCCATTTTGGCAGTTCTTCGTTGTTGCACCATTAATGTTATAAAACGGCAGCGATAATAAAAGCTCGTTGTATTACTAACCCAAGAGTAATCATATATGTTAATAAGCAAATCAAAATTTCTCACACAGCAATTATTGCAACTAGTTTTGCAAATGTAAGTGAAGCATTTATGCAATTCAAATATCTGAAGTTGTAAACTTGCAGTGGTGGCACATATGGACAAAGCTACAACTTTTGGAATCAAGCAAAGTTCATCTATATAATCACATCTCAATTGAGCAATAGCAAATTTATCTAGCAAGGGTGAAAAGATTTGCAAGTTCTTCCATACATCAATTTCATTATTTGGATTGTCAATGTTAGATGGTTCAACAAGAGAAGAACACATAGGCATTGGATGAGTACTAAATTTTATTTCCCTCTCATATTGAACAAGATTCAACACACAAAAATTGTTGTCCAAAACAGTAAACTTCAATTCATCCATGTGATCACAAGTTATGCATATTCGATATACAAAAAACTGATTTTCTACACCATAATCTCCAATAAAATTAAACTTATACCCAGGGGTGTTGGCACTAAACAAGAATTTCGAACATGCAAGTTCAGAAACTTTCTCCATAGCATGTGACAATTTCATAGGAAGATCCAACATGATGTAACACAATGAATTGGCAGGAGAAATTCTAGTCAAAACTTCTTTATATCTAACCAAAGCCACATGATCATTGTATGTGACTAATTCATCACATGAATCACTCAAAACAGCAGGCAATTCAATTATTTTTTGACAAGGTGCACTCAACGTATTCTCAACACTCAAATCAATGCAGTGTGAATTCTTTACTTGAAATATGGGCATGTCAGAATTGTTTTCCACTAAGTTTTGCTCTAAAATAGCATGAACGGTGCATAATTGTTGTTCTTCACAAGCATACTCACCGTGAGTGATGGTAGCACCATGATCTTTACCTTTTTGGCTCCCCTCAGATGATGTAGGTGCATCCATCTCCTCATTTTCGTTCTCAACGAATGGAATCGATGGTTCAATCAACTCATGCTCCTTTTCGACATGGTTCTCATTGCTGCAAGTTGTTAGTCACGAGAAAAGACACAAACATGGGTTTGCTCTCATGTTTCTTATCATCAAGCACTCTCAATTTCTTCTCAATCGACGTTCAACATTACATGCAAGTATAAACAAATGAGGAGAGAATTATATTCTTTGTGAACGAGAAGGTCCTGAATTTCTTTATTAAGGCCACGTAAGAATCTATTCTCTGTAGCTTCAGCATGTTCCCCTAAGCCACAACGCAATAAACAAGTTTTTAAATCATAATAATATTCCATTACAGTTCTACTTCGTTGTTTTAAGCGTTGCAATCTAGCTAGCAAATAATCGGCATGATATTTAGGAACATGGTGATCTCTCAAAAGTTTCTTTAATGCATGCCACGTTTGAGGCACTCTTCCAAGTCTACTTAAGTATTTCCACCAAAGCATTGCATCATCAATAAAAACACTAGTGGCAGCTCTAATCTTTTGCTTATCAGACCAATCATGATATTCAAATTCTTTATCTAGCGCTATCTCCCGGTCAATATAGGCATCGGATCAAATTTACCAGCAAAGGATGGCAAAGTGATTTTAGTTTTACCAGATGTACTATCACGATCGTGTACCTCCCGTGGTGAAGAAGCTTGTCTCAAGCGTGCATGTTCATCACGAATTTTTTTGATCTCCCGGCCAATTTCTCGAAGAAGATGTGGATCTATCTTGTAATCATTCCGTGAACCTGCCATGGTCAGTAGAAAACAAGGAAACAAATCACAAGTATATGTTCCTATCAACTACTAGGATCTGGAGTTTAACAGGTCACACATCTCACAAGCTTTTACCAAATTCTTATAAGTTCTTACCAAAGCAAACAGGTGGTGCAACGAGATTAATTGATTGTTTGGATAGGTTATGTATTTTGTAAGCAAACAAGTGATGAGTAAAGCGATTGCAAGGTACAGCGAGACCTGTTCGGTTAGTAGAAAAGTGGAGCTTGGATAGGTTATGTATTTTGTAGCAAAGGAAACAATCAATTAATTTCAGAAATTGCACAGAATTGAATTATAGTTCGTATCTAGCACTTAGCCTATATTGCTGATCAACCAAAGATGGAAGAATGCTAAAACAAGTGTATGGCAATGTATTACATACAAGATAATTCAATTGAATGCAATCTGGAATTGAAGAACACAAGGATTGACCCAAAACTTGGAAACTGAACATTTCTGTCCACTGGATAGCACGTCGGTATTTCGGACGTAACTTTTTGTCAGTTGCCTTTTTTTAATGATTCTTTTTTTTCGTTTCCTGACGGCTTTTTCTACAACTTTTGTTTTGGGGCCAAGTTCTGGAAACTGACCGAAAAATTCGCACAAAATTCACAAGTGCCGACTGTTGCGATTCAATCTGGAATTTTAGGTCCACTTCCACCGCAGATATCTCTTAACTGCCTTGCTGGAATGACGTGAAATTTTACAGCTAGATGGACAATGAAGTTTTGAATCTAATGGCGGTGGTCTCACTCAAAAATAATTTCGGAATCAAAAGTTATGGCTTTTTTGGTGGCGGCTGCAGAGAAAGGAAAAATCAGCCGAAATTGGAATTAGGGTTTGTGATGGGGGATTTTTTTTGTTTGGATTTTTATGGAATCAAGGATATGACCAGCAACTAGACAAAGCTAAAACGGACTCAAACTCAATTCAGCAAACCAAAACTAATAGATTGAAAGGCACAACGGGGTTTGGACAGCGGGAATTAACTCTTTTTGTGGGGCAATTTCTCTGGACTATAGGAAATAAAAACCAATCTACTAACTAGGGATACAAGAAATTCCTACCGGTCAACTGAAGCTCTGATACCAACTGATGAGGCAATGGGTCCCGATCTTCCGATAGGATGATAACTATCGATTTGGGCGGAGTTGACCCTTGCGATCCGACTACAACCGAACGACGTCGCTTGCGCCTTAGCAATCGCTGAACCAACCCCAAGATGTTATCAACCGTGCCAAGAACGCGGTTGACCTGACCACGAAGGTCTATTCCTGCATGCAATCGAAGAACACGCAAGAACAAGATAACAAGCAATCTGAAATTGCAAATATATAAATTGAGATCAAAAGGTGGGATTCCGAAGATAGTCTTGACAGGTGGTCGTCCGACACAACTGAAGAACAAAGTTTGCACAATGGCTAAACCTAAACTCAACGAAATCCTCGTCCTAACAAGGGAGGCGGCGGCTCCTTTATAGGGAGAACAACCAGGAGGGGCGTCCAAAGTGCATGCTCTAGGGTTACAAGGCCCATGGGCCCAATCGGTGGTGGCGCAGCACCCTTTTGACTCGGACTCAAAAATCAACGTGGATTGTTTTGATGATTGCGGTTGGCTCGGATGGAATTTGAAGATGAGGTTGGATCCGTTGGAAAGTAGACTTTATAAGCTTTCCATGAAATACAAGAACGTCTCAAACGGAGTCCGTATGAGAAAGTTACGTCCGTTTCAACTTGCACCATTGCAGCAGTCCGACTCCGATTCCAGTACGTGCCCAACACGGACTCTTTTAATGATTACGGCCGGCGCGGATAGAATTTGAAGATGGGGTTGAATCCTTTAGAAAGTAGACTTGATAAGCTTTCCATCAAGTCCAAGAACGTCCCAAACGGAGTCCGTATGAGAAAGTTACGTCCGTTTAAACTTGTACCATTGCAGCAGTCCGAATCTGATTCCAGTACGTGTCCAACAAGGACTCTTTTGAATTGGTGTAAAAGTGACGTGGTGCTGTAAAAATATATATTTTCATCATTAGGTAGCATCATATTCTCATTTAAAATATGTTGAGGCCGAAGAAACGAATTCACCTTTAGTTCAATCTTGATATTGGACGCTATTGTCGTATGTGTTTGTGGCGTGGTCACATCAATCTCTAATCGGCCACGAGGGGGTATTTACACCCCACACAATAAAACTAGCCATGGGAGTCAAATCCCTAAAAAATCAAGATTATCAGAAGTACTAGCGGCAAAACTCCGGTACTTTTGCTCCCCTCACAATGGTCAAAAAACTAGCCGTTAGAAGCAAAGGACCAGTCGAATCTAGTAGTTCCACTGTACATTTTTTTGGTAGTTTCGATTATGGGAAGTACCGCTCCCACGTGCGGAACTATCGCTCTCACGGGGAGAAGAAGACCACCACACAGGTGCCTCTCCAGAAAAATGTACCGCTACATAAGCTGGATGTTCCAAAGATCGAAAGTACCGCTCACATAGAGCCAGTAGTTCTGCTTGCTGATCGGACCGCTCACATAGAGCCGATCGGATAACTGACACAGAGCTGGTCGAAAGTTCCAATCGTCGATTACACTGGTCTCCAACTACGCTGGTCTACGATCATATTATCCGAATCGACCACACAGGTCTCTGACTTCGTTGGTCTACGACCGCGCTGGTCTCCGACCATGTTGTTTAGATCGACCACACAGGTCTCTGATCATGCTGGTCTACGACCACATTGGTTTCAACCACTTAGATCTTGACTACATCAACAATGTTGATATTTGATCACATTGGCCTTTCATCACACATATCTCCGACCACTACGTCTATCTTCAACCATGTTGTCTTAATAGCGACAGTTCGACCACGTCGATTTCGACCACACAGGTCTCAACCACGCTGGTTTCTATCACATAGATCTCGACCACATTTGTTTCGACCGCGCTAGTTTGACCATGCTAGTCTTCAATCACATAGATCTCGACCACGTCGGATTCGACCACACTGGTTTTGATCACACAGATCTCGACCACTATGATCTTTGACCATGTCGATCTTTGACCACGTTGGTTCTCGACCACACAGGTCATCCGATCACCAATAGACGCGGTAGTTCCATGATTACAACGTTGGTAGTTTCGGTCAGCGGTAGTACCGTAGACTACATTGCGTTAGTTCTGATTTCCCTAAGAAGTGCATATATTTCAATAGATTTTGCAAAACACATTTGCAAACTACAGTATCATGCACACAGGGATTTTCCATGATTCCCAACAAGTTGCAAAATACATTTGCACACTTTTAGAATCGTGACACAGGGATTATATATGTGAGTTTCAACCATTTACAAAACACATTTTCAAATGTAAGCCTCATACTACAAAGAATAAAAACATGGACTTGAAACGTTTACATTTGCAATGTATAGTCCCATATTACAAGGGTTCAACACATGAGCTACAACTATTTGCAAAACACATTCGTAAATACAAACCTCATGCCAAGGAGAGCTAGAGCAAGTGAGGTTGAGCTATCAACACATGATGAGACTCAAGCTACTAGACATGACCCCTCTTAATAGTATGGCAACCTATACTAGCAACCCGGTCTTTCAACCAAACATCAAGACCGGTAACAGACTAGGGACACATCATTAGCCCTATCTAGTCATACCTTTGGCTTAAATCATAGTCTTGACATGCATCAACTCATGATGTACTTGTTACTTCAACTCCATCAATACATGATGGATCTTCACTTGACTTGGTGATCAACACATGATTATCTCCTCTTGGATATGCATCAACTCATGATACATTCATCACTTGACTTGATGATCTTTAACACATGAATTCATTCTAAGTCTTCCTCATTTGTGGAACCTAACCTATTCATCCAACTCATGAAAAATGTTAGTCCACAAACCAATTACCAAACTTCACCATTAACACATAATGGAGGGACTAGATTCTACAATCTTTTCTTTTGGTAATTCGTGATAATTTTAACAAATAATGGTATGACAGTTTCACGTGGTTTCAGTTATATTAAAGTTTCATAAAGGTTTCAGACTTTGAGTTTGAAGTTTCTAGGCAAGTTTCATCATGTTTCATAAAAAGTTTTAAGAAGCTTTTAGGTTTCAAGTTTGACATTTCAAACAAGTTTAATTTTGGTATATTTTGTGAAAGTTTCATACAAGTTTCAACATATTTTAAGAAGTTTTAGAAATAGTTTTAAGCAAGTTTCAACACATTTCAAGAAGTTTTAGAAACATTTCAACAAGTTTCAAATAGGTTTCACGAGGCTTTAGCAATAGTTTCACCAAGGGTTTAAAAATTCAAGAAAATTTCAAGCATGTTTTAAACATGTTTCATAAAGTTTCATGAAAAAAAGAGTTTCAAGCAAAAATTAGGTGCACATCGCCACCTGGCCACTTGTCGTTGGCGAACCTGCTCATGTGCAGCAGCTGCACACCCTGCAGTTGAGCTCGATCACCGCTCACTGCCACTGTACCCACTTCTGTCGAGGTTGAACCTGTGCCCTCCTTGACTATGGCCTCGCCCTATCATCAAGACCACTCGATGATCGTTGCCATTGCGCTCCGTCACTTGTCGCTCCCTGAGCTTGCTGGCCACTCGCGGTGGCTGCACCCGCCATCATCGAGGACCCTCACGCTAGCCGCCACCGCTCGCCGTGCCTACACACCAGCCACCGGCACACTGGACGAGAAGCAACGGAGAGAGATAGAGAGATCGACTGCTCGCACCCCACTTGCGGTATCGCGCCGCACTAGGCCACCTACTTGCTGTCGCTTGCCGTGTCGCCTCAGCAACACACTTGACTGTAGCTTCTCGCTATACACCACAACACCCACCATGTTTATGGTGGCTCCCCTTCAAGCCCGCCACTCATGCTCGGCGACCCCTGGGATGGGGTGGAGAGATAGAAGGGGAGAGCATAAGGTGGGTAGTTGTGGGAAGGGATGCTAGGGTTGAGTAATTAAGAGATGTGGACTGAATAGATGAGGAAAAGAGATGTGGATGCATCTAATACCATCCAATGCTTTTGATGCGATAGTTTTCACCTATACCATTGCTAGCGATTTAGGGCAGTTTCTTTTGGCTTATGCTTATACTGTCTTATAGTAATTAGTTTTTAAACGGTGCATTTTTTATATGGAGTCAATAGAAAAACTGTAGTAAAAATGTATTGAGTTCAGTTGTACCGGTCAAAATCGCATACGATTATTTCCCTCTACGTACTGCCCCTCGCAAACAGTCAGAATTCAAATATTTAAGTCATAAACTATAAGCTATCAGTCTAAAAGAATACACATAATTATAACATTCTTTAGCTTTTTTCTTTTTTAAAACCTCATCCTTAACATGTTTTCTGTAGTTTAGATCATGTGAATCCGAATCTGGTCATAAAACGAAATTTCAGTGGAACAACAAATAATAATCGAGAATACCAATGCCCATTTTTCTCAGTGCCGTGCGTTGCTTGTACAACAACAGTTGGGTCTACGGATCGGACTATCTTAGCCGCCCATGCAGGCCAGCCTGCCAGCGTTAACAAGCAGTCATATCCTCGCGACTCGCACTATTTATACAGCAACGAGAACGGAGTACGCATCACGCACTACTTGTCTACTTCACACGTACGCACGCTACACGACTGCGCAAAGATGGCCGCCGCCTCCGCCGCGCGGCACGCGCTCGTCCTCCCCTACCCAGCCCAGGGCCACGTCATCCCGTTCATGGAGCTCGCCCACCGCCTCCTCGACCACGGCTTCGCCGTCACCTTCGTCAACACCGAGTTCAACCACCGCCGCGTCCTGGCCGCCGCTGGCGCCACGGCGGGCTCGTCTGGAGGCCGGCTGCGGCTTGTGGCCGTCGCTGACGGGATGGGCGACGGCGAGGACCACGAAAACCTGGTCCGGCTCAACGCCGCCATGCGGGAGGCGATCCCGCCGCAGCTCGAGGCGCTTCTTGATGGCGACGCCACCGCCAGCGCCGGTGAGGGGCTAGGGAAGGTGACGTGCGTGGTCGTCGACGTCGGTATGGCGTGGGCGCTGGACGCCGTGCAGCGGCGAGGACTCCCGGCGGCCGCTCTCTGGGCGGCGTCGGCGGCGGTGCTCGCCGTGCTGGTGGGCGCCAAGAAGCTGATACGCGATGGCGTCATCGATGACGACGGTTAGCTATGTTGATAAGCTCTTCTGATTTCTTTGTCTATTCACTTGTTTTTGACCCCCGAAGTAGTGGCTGGAATTTGTTGGCTTGACTGTGCGTGTGGCTGCGTGCACATGTCGTTCGTCTGGGAGCTGGACGCTTAAATAGCTAGAATTAGATGTCGCCCGATTAGGATGAAATAATTTAATTTATATTTGAAATTATATTATAACTAGTTAAAATTACACTATAACTGATAACATAACTAAATTTAAAAATTTTAAAAATATAAAAAATAAGTTAGCCTATCACGGATAATATAAACGAATACGAGAAAAAAGAACTGGTAAAAAAAGTTAAAAAGTTAGAATAAAACGAAATTTAAAAATAGTCAAAAATAATCCAAAAACCAGAAACTCAAATTAAAACCAACAGACCTTAATTAGAAACAACTTTCATTTTCGCATACCTAACCACATAATAAAAAATAAAAATTACGACCAACCTTCCCTCATAAATGTGGTGTAGAGTGTGGATTTTGGTATCTTATAAATAATTTTCTATATTTTTAGGTAAAAATAACTACATCTTCATGTAAACAAAGAGAAATATAGCGTAGCACGAAACAAGTACATCAATCAGTCTTTGGATGTGACGAATGTGACATAGGAAAGCACGTGACTTCTAAATGGCTTCTGATTCTGATTTTGGAATACCTAAGTTTCTTAATTTTAATTTTTGTTTTTACCACTTTTTTTTGGCTCTTTAGGTTTTTTTTTGCTTTTATTCCATTTCGTATTATCCGTGATGATATAACTTTATATTTTTTACCGCTACATTTTATTTTTAATAGTTACAGTGTATTTCATTACTATTATAAAAGAACGAGTTAGTGATGGTACATTCATTCTCCAACAATCTTATTATCACTCTCCACTTTTCAACTGATAAGAGTAGTCATCTTTCATAACATGATTCTTTATATATTCAATAAATTTCATTGCAACGTACGAGCATGTGACTAGTTAAACTATAAACTGAAGTTTGTGGTCATGGGAAAATCGCTGCTGCTTGCAGCTAGGGATGTAAACGGATCGAATACGGACGGATAATGTCTCTACCATATTTGTTTTCATATTTTTTCTCGAATGCGGATACGAATATAGATATCTCAGATACGAATACAAATACGAATAATATCGAATACAAATACGGAGCGAATACGAATTGAAATGAATACGGTCATGAATAGTTATCGGAACATGAAAACCCTTTAAACTATACATCCAAAATCAATGAAAACACATAAATAGTTTATATTGTCAAAACATTAATGAAATCTAAACAAGTATAAGTATTTTTATCCACAATAGTTATACCATTGTACAAATTTTAAATCTGCATATGGTAGTTAATTTTTTCTAAAGTCCAAAATAATTCTTAATGGATTTCTACCATTTTACATGTGACTAATAAATTAATTAAGAATTTAAATTTGCATCAAAATGATTTAAATGGCAGTACATCAATTTAATCGATACAAATTTTAATCTACCGACAATACTAAATTTATTTTTAATAAACATTAATATTTGCTAGTGGGCTGGTGGCAGGGGAGATGAGAGAGGCTGGCTTGGGCTGGATAATGTTGGGCTGAAATCTTGGATATCCGGATCTGTATTATCTAGATAATCCGTATTCGTATTCGTATTCATCGGATATCAGGCTCAGATATCCGGATCCGTATTATCCAGATAATCTGTATTCGTATTCGTATTCGCCGGATATCAGGCCTACTGCATTCGTATTCGTTTCTAACAAAAAAATCCGTATTTGTTTCCAATCCGAGAATTATCCGAAGAAAATCCGATCCGACACAATCCGTATTCGTTTTCATCCGAATCGGTTAAGAACTATCCGATCCGTTTTCACCCCTACTTGCAGCCCACCCACGTCCTCGCCATCAGAGTGCTCCGTAGTGGTCTCCCAGCTCATAACTCCTCCGACATTTTCTTATTTTTTGTGGCCGTCCTTTTGAAACATTGATTGATACTTATTTGGTTTTTTTTATTTTTTGTGAAACTTAGTAGAAACTTGAAGTCCGCTCAAAAATTCAAAGTTTTCATGTGACATTCACCTAAAAGTTCATGCAACTTGTTCGAATCTCTTTTAAAGCTTGATGAAACTCGCCTAAAACTTTTTGAAACATGATAAAACACCTGGTAAACTCTTCCGAAATTTGATGAAACTTGATCTAAAACTGAACTCTTAATACGAAACTTGCTTCCCTATAGGGACACGAGTAACTTAGAAGGAGGATAGGAAGATTCTAGGGGCGCTGTAGAAGAGGTTAGGGATGTCAACGCCGGAGGTCGGCAAAGTCGTCGTGGTGCTACATACAGAAAAAGGTCGGCGAGATTGTCGGAGCCCACGTGTCATGAGGTAACAATGGGCTAGTAGATGTCGATCCCATTTATTAATCGAACAGCTGCTACCTATAACCTATCCCGTTAAGTGTTATTCTGACAGAATACTCTGGCCCCGTTTGGCACAGCTCTGTTTAGAGCTGTTTTATGCCAAACGGGTAAAACAAAATAGCTCCACCCAAGGAGTCCCTTAAAACATGCTGAGACAAAAGATATGTACAAGATAGAGCTGAAAAAAGTAGCTTCACCCGGCTCCATCCGCAGGCCCGCATGCCACTGCCCTTGTGCTTTCGTGAATTTACGCGATCTGCCACCGGCTCTTCTATTCTCCCGTTCCTGTTCCTCTGTTCGGTCTTCTTGTCTTCGACCGTGAAGGGAGCGCCGCCGCCATTAAATATTGGTTGCTAATACTTTGTGTTATTTTAAATTTTAATTTTTTTTTAATTCAAATTTACTCGGATGAAAAATCATGTAGAAACATACAGCTCTTGATGTTACTACAAGCCAAATAGATAGGGATATATTGGACAATTGACATCTCTCAACCATGCATGATAAAACAGGTGGAGCTGTTTTGCCAAACAGTCTACCAAAACAGCTCCAGCTCCACCGGTGGAGCTGTTCGTGGAGCTGAAGCAAAAAAAAAAAAAGCTCCACTTGTGAAGTGGAGCCGTGCCAAATAAGGCCTCTGTGGTAGTTGCCTCCATAAACAAATTATTGTAGGTGTGATATAGCCAACTTGTGTCTTTTCATAATATGTGTGTCATTTACTCTATAGAAGAAAGGAGTTAGTATAATACCTTTCGTTAGAACTGAACTTTTAGATCAACGAGTGTCTGATGGCATTCAACAGGTCACCATAACAATATTGTTTTAATTTATATGTAGATTTTATTTTTTTCTCTCCTGAGCATAGACATAGATGTATGTAATGTTACCTATCTATGTCTACGAACAATTATTAAACCAAGGTACTAACAAGAAAACTTTCATCCACGAAGTTGGTATGTGATCAGATAGCTAAGTATGTGAGGTTATCAAGTTCTAGACTTGGCGCTGGTGTTTACTAATTTTAAAAGTACACATATATGTATTTGTTCAGTGAAAAAGTAATATGTCTTCTGTGAGGCTTTGGGCGTTTTTGATAAATTCCTAGTATGTATGAAGAACTCACACGTGGTGTATATATAAGTGATGTGTGCTGAGTGTATACGTCTACTTTATACTCTTTCTAAACAGAAAACTTTTATTTTTAGCTAAAAAAACACACTCCACTCTGTCTACTTCGGCCGTGCCACCACCTCATCCTTTACTGCTGCCTAGAGTTTGAGAGGTATGATTAGAAAAAAAAGGGAGAAGAGGATATCGTAAATAATTTTTTAATAGAAGCATTGTCACCCGTGTATTTCGAGTTCTATAGATGAGTTTTTCCAATAAATAATTATACTTTGAGTCATCATCAACCTACTCTCGGCTCAACATTGCTCAAGGACTAACAACAGTACAATTTCCTCTTTCCTTGCGATAGCCTCCCCCAATGAGCAAGATAAAAATGGATACGATAATTGGTTATTTTGTTCTAATTAAGATATATATGGGCGGGGTTCTAAAAAGAAGAAGAAAAGTGGAATGGAACAAAGAAAAAACAGGGCGACTAATGTGCGTTTCTTGACAATTTGTAATTTGGTTTTTTGCATGTAGGAGTTCCATTTAAACTACAGAACAACTCATTCCAGCTTACGGAGTCCATGCCGACCATGGACGAGACCTTCCTCGCGTGGAACTTCATGGGCAGCCGTGACGCGGAGCGCCTGGTCTTTCACTACCTCACCACAACCGCGCAGACCGCCGCCAGCAAGGCCGGCCTCCTCCTGTGCAACACATTCACCGAGCTTGAGCCAGTCATCTTCACCGAGCCCACGCCGGCCACCATCCTACCAATTGGGCCACTTCGCACTTGGCAGCGCCCCATTAGACAGGCGCCGGTTGGGCACTTTTGGCACGCCGACGACGAGGCCTGCCTCACCTTCCTCGATGTGCAACCCCGTGGCTCTGTCGTATATGTGGCATTTGGTAGCATTACCATCATGAGCCCAGCGCAGCTCCAGGAGCTCGCGCTTGGGCTGGAGGCCTCTGCCCGACCGTTCCTGTGGGTCGTGAGGCCCGGTCTGGCTGGCAACCTCCCGGCCAGGTTCATGAGCCTAGTGGCGGACCAAGGGAAGGGTAAAGTAGTGGAGTGGGCCCCACAAGAGCGGGTGCTAGCACACCCCGCAGTTGGATGCTTCGTGACGCATTGTGGGTGGAACTCGACGCTGGAAGGAGTCCGTAACGGAGTACCTATGCTATGCTGGCCGTACTTCACTGACCAATTTACAAATCAAACATACATTTGCGACATTTGGAGGGTCGGACTAAGGGTGGCGCCGGCAGACGGTGGCAATATGGTGACAAAGGAGAGGATCATGGAGAGGTTGGAGGAGCTTTTGAGGGACAAGGGTGTTAAGGAAAGGGTGCAAAAGTTGAAGGAGACAGCGGAGAGGAGCATGAGTGGAGAGGGCGAGTCTTTGAAGAACCTGAATATACTCATCGAGTTTATGAGAAGGTGAATGTTACATTATGGTTTACTTTTATGAAGTTGGGGCTTCAAGGAGAACTAATATTTAACTTCTACTCTTTTTTTAATGCAAGCTTCTACGTTCAATCTTTAGAATAAATGCTGCATACAATTTCAGTGTACTATTTAGCTACAAGCTATATAAGTTAATGTGACCGTTGAACTTGTTTCCCCGTTGTTTTGTCTACTACGTTTCCCTCGATTTTAGTCATGTATACACACTTCGAACTTATACTAGTTGGAGTTTTCTTTTTCCCTTCTTTAGTCCATCAGCCTAGCTTATCTTATGGCCACTGTCTCCTGCCGCATTGATCCAGCCCCAGTAGGCTTCAAGAAACCGGCCGGCCGGTTTCCTAAATAACACTGTTTGATCTCTGTTTTTATGGTGGAACGGAATTTTTTTTATACTACTTAGACATAATCCAAGCATACAAGTCTAGTGAACTCGAATTTGATTTTTTTAAAAGAATAACTATTTAGCTAGTGATTTTTATGGAAAATTGTTTCATGTAACTCTTTTTGAGTTTGATGAATTAGAGATTACGATTGACTATTTTCTGCGAATTTCTTTTCAATTGCCGCAATTATTCATTAAAACCATCGAGCAATATTTTCAAAGGGTTACAAAGTTTCAGTTCAAAGCTTTTGAGCTGTCCATTCATCTGTCGACATATAGACAGTCAAATTCATCGCAACTCTACAGAAGAAGCATGCCTTTTCCATTAGGACAGTGTCATTTCCTATTGTCCTGAGCGGACAGGTAACTAATCTATCCGGCGCTCCCAAAATGATGAGCAGATGATCAGTTATCAACGAAAAGAAAGAGATGCAGTTCAAACGGCCGACACAACGAGAGTAGATTGAGTTTGAACCTTGTGGCATGAGATCAGATAGTACAGACGTCACGGAACTATGAATTTGATCGTCACACAGCTAGCAGCTGACTGCACCAAATGTTCCAAGAACCTTTTGTCAGTTAGTTTGGAAGAAAGATGTTAGCTTTTCCTTTCTTTTACTTTTCTGAGATGAGAGATATTAGCTTTCTTTTCTCTTTTAAGAGGAGATATTAGCTTTTCTATTCTTTTTCTAATATTAGGGATATTAGATTTTCTTTTCTCTTTTGGGAGGAGATATTAGCTTTTTTTTTCTCTAGGGGGACTAATAGAGTGACGAGCTAACCTCTCAAACTAACACAGTTCCATCCACTTATTATATGATTCTATCTATCAATACTAGTTTTTATCATCAGAGTTTTATCCACCCTTTAGAATTATTGGGTTCTATCCACCCAGGGGAAATCAATACTCAGGATTTTATCCACCCAACAAGTTTTTTCTTTCATCTCACCTACAAGATTTTAGAAATAGATACTAACTCGAGTAAGTTCTTATGTCCGTCATGACCGTGAGCACAACTATTCGAATAATTTACACTCTATAGAGGTTGTACACTTTACTTATAAGAGACAATCAGCTTATTATGTTACACATGTTTCCTTAGACACGTAGATCGAGAAGATCATCACGAGACCTTTACAATACATCGTCTCTTTACCATCTCAACCTATGGAATTACCCCATCCGTAGAAGAAACCATAGTTGTGCGGGAAGTTTAACCCCAACAACTAGTGCAGTGAGACTACGACAATTCCCCAATAACTAGCACAACGGGCAAACACCACTCTCCACTCGGTGTCCCATTCAAGCTGGATCATAATCTGCATGCAATAACCCTACTTCTGCACCGTACGAGATGACTCCAAGGTCTGGTAAATTACTTAACTAAGTCATATCCATTATAGACTTGTAGTTGTACTGTCTTGCATTGAGAGGTTATCACAAAATTCAGTCTTTAGAGTTACCTAGACGGTTCTACTACTAACCACACTCTTGTACTCCATCCGTACCAACCACTCTTACCATCCACCTAGATATGTAAAGTAAGTTTTGGGTTTTGAGAAGCATAAATTAAATTATCTTAACATACTAGCTATTTCCCTCCAATGGATGCCAAATTCAGTGTCATATTTTTAAATTGATGTCAGGGCAATTTAATGCCCTTAGGTATCTAAGGAAAGCTAAGCATGGTGCTTAGATACAACTATAACTAGTATAATTACTAGTAAATTTCTAAAGTGACAAGGGTTAAGTATTCAATTATTACAAGGGATAGGGTACTATAAGAACAGAATGAGTAATAGGCTTTCTTTTTGGTTATTCTTCTAATATCAAGGCTTATCGTGCCTTTAACAAAATCTCTGATTTAGTTGAGGAGATGTGTTATGTCCAATTTGAAGAGACGAATGGCTCTCAAATGGAGTAAGAAAATTCGGATGATGTAGATGATAAATAATTCAGGCAAGCTTGTAATATCCCAAAAGTCTGTCGAGGAATAACTGTTTAATTGGAGAGAGGGACCTTAAAGGAAAGAATGAAATAACGAGTTTTGAGGGGTTTTCTGAATTTTCCTGGCAATCTGGGCCTGGGCCCTGGCCCAGGGGAAAACCAGCCAAGAGGGAAGGGGGAGGCGCCCACCCCCCTCCAACCCTAGCCACACCCCTTCCCCTCCATGCCCCTTGCGCGCCCCCTCCAGCAGCTCCTCCCCCTTTCCCTCCCCCATTGAAGCCCTTCTATCGGTGGGAAAAATCTTCCTTTGGCTGCCGGTCGAACGGAGAAGGAAGATCAATCGCAGCGAGGCGATTGGATCCGGAGCAAGGGAAGAGAAAGGGAAGAAGGGGAAAAGGAGAAGAGAAGGAGTTCGGGGGGCGTTCATCGTAATCTACATCGGTTCGTCAAGGATAATCCCCGTTGTTCCCCAATTAGATGCAGTTTTTTACTAGTTGTTGCAAGGTCAGTATTCTGGACTGCTAGGACAGATTTTGTTGGATGGCTGTTTCGGGGTAGTTTTGTGGGGATTCAGGTCTGGACTTCTCCTAGAGAGTTGTAGAGGACGTCCTTATATTTCCATGAAATGCTAGAACGCGTTGATCGGACCTCTGTAGCAGAAGTTATGATTTTTCTTGTAAGACTGTTTTGCAGATCGGGATATTTCTGTCAGATTTTAGTAGATTGGTTTGGGCGATTAGAAAAAGGGAGAATAAGAGGATCTCCATATTATGAAAGTTGTAGATAATTGTCTTAGATTTCCATTAAGGTCAAGAAATCATGATTCGGACACTCGGACTGGAAGTTATGGCATTTTTAGTGCACTGTCCAGAGAACCCGACGTGAAATTGATGTTTTAGAAAATTGGATGGTGCGGATAGAAGATGGCCGAATCAGGGAGGCTCATCAACTAGGTTTAGTTAGATAATTTAATTATCTTTTCAGAAAGTCTAAGAACACCCTATTCAGACTCCTGTACCAATATATATGAATTTTTGAAGTTGACTGTCCACAGAGAGGGGCGGGATGACCTGTAGGATTTGGGAATTGGAACCAAGTTAGACGAATTTACTAGTTCGTGATTGTTTTTATCTGGGAAAAGGTCCGCTACTGCTATCTTAGCAAATGTTATAATTATTATTCAGGTGGAGGACGGATCCTAGAGGCGGCACCTTCTGCACATCCCCCGTTTTCACGCGGTTAAGGCAAGTATAATGATGGTTTAAAAATTGATAGTGTGGAATGTCGATGTTTGATCTATAATATGATTATATGTGGTCATGGTTGTGGTCCTTATCATTTGCCTTGATGTGGGTATGTTGGTCCGACGAGGACGTCGGGTCCTTTGAGGGGGGTGTATGTGACACCCCAGCTCATATTGGCCCATGTGTGTATGCACATGAATTTCTGGGTTAGTTCCACCTTGCTAGCTTACCTTGAGAAACACTTACATATAAGCTTAGGAGTTCCAATGGTAGCACCCTCGGTTAACCGTTTTGCGCGAAGCGAGGACGAAAGTGCAAGCGGGTTGCTACGTGTGCTTGGCCTATCCAGAATGTGATTAGGTCTGAACCGGTTTGGACCCTAGGGCATTACAAATGGTATCAGAGCGGGCTGTAGGTCCGTGGTTAATAAAATAGTAATTTTGACACACTAAGCACTGCAGGTGGGAATGGGAATTGCATTGCATCTACGTTTATGTTGAATATCATAGTTGAATGTGTGTTTAATGTTTGACCTTGTACTTGTTTGTGATGATAGAGATGGCAAGGGGTAGAGGCCGTGGTCGGCAAGGTGCCGGACGGGGCCCGGCTGTGCCCCCGCCTGAGGTTCAGAACTCTGTAGCCGGGGAGGCTAGTTCTGTGGGATCAGAGGAAGAAGTAGCTTCAGCGGTACAGGGGAACCAGACCCCGCCAGCTCCACCTGTTGCCACACCCGTGGTGGTACCGGCGACAGTACCAGTGATGGGTGCTATGGGATTGCACCAGTGGAATGCTTGGAGGTTGGACACATTCGATGGTTTGGGCACGCCAGTTGATGCTGCTAACTGGCTGCGGCACATAGAGAGGCATTGGGAGTGTTGGGACTGACCTCAGAACAGCGGGTTCAATTTGTGGCCTTCCAGCTGAAGGGGCAAGTGGATCTCTGGTGGGAAGGTGTCCTGTCAGCCAGAACCGCCGCCTAGGGGCCCACGACTTGGGAAGAATTTGTGGAGCAATTCAGGAGGAGGTTTTACCCTACCTCATTTGTGGAGAGAATGGAAGTGTCCTTGAACAGTTACAAGCAAGGCAAGATGTCAGTGTCAGAGTACGAAGTGGGATTCAATAACATAATCTGCTTTGTTCCTTTTGTGGCTACCAATGATGTGGAGAAAGCCAAGAGGTTTCGCAGAGGGCTCAGGCAGGAGTTTCGCCAAGTGTTGGGAGCCTTGGAGCTCCGTGACTTTGGCTCCTTGGTGGAGCAAGCTAGGGGCATGTAGCTAGAGATGCAGCTTGGGGAAGGATTGCAGGACACAGGTGGTACTGTGGTTTCTGAGGGTACAGTTGGCAGTCAGAAGAAGAGCTTCAGAGGAGGTAGTGGGTCATCACTAAAGCCAGTTCCCAAGAAGTTCAAGGGCCCACAAAATTCATTCAAGTCCAGGCTCACCAAGCCCCAGGCATCATCTATCTTTCGATCTTCAGCAAATGCTCCTATGATACGTCCGGCCCCAGGACGGGGAATGAAATGCTTCAAGTGTGGGAATGGTCATCGTGCTTCAGAGTGTTCTTGGTTTGGAGCTTGTCGCCATTGTGGTCAGGAGGGCCACAAGGCATTGGTTTGTAAGCGAAACCCCGCCAACATCATTAAATGGGAACCAGTTCAAGCATCATATTCAGTGCCAGCGGCTTCTTCTCGAGGGTCGGTGCAGATGCTAGCAGCCGCACCTACTCAGCCTTGGGTGCCACCTCAGCCTCACTACCCTTCTCATGGAGGGATGCCACCAGGGTACTTTTGGCCGCCTTCCCCCGCGGCATTGTTTCCAGTTGTGGTGCCTTCAGCACCTCCTGCAGCGGTGGCACCGCCATACCCAGGTGTTGAGGCACCAGCCACCCCAGCATCAGTCTCTCACGCCTTGCCGACTGCCGAGTCGGCGGGTCGTCCCGATGTGGTGACAGGTACGCTTTTGGTGGATTCAGTGGAGGCTTTTGTTTTATTTGACTCTGGGGCTACCTTTTCCTTCGCATCTTTAGAGTTTGCTAGTCGGGCAAAGATGAGTTTGCAGTGTATAGCTCAGTCTGTTTTAGTCCACTCGCCTGGGGGGATTCTTTCCAGTTCCATAGTCTGTCCGGGTTGTGTGCTCACTATAGATGGGGAGGACTTTGTTGCTAATTTGATGGTTATGAAGATGGAGCCGTTTGATGTTATTTCAGGAATGGATTGGTTGCATAGTTACCATGCTGTCATATCATGTTTTTGGAAGACAGTAACTCTGCAAGCGCTGTCGGGCCAAGAAATAGTTTTCCAGGGTAGTGCCCCTCCTTTTCACCTAGTGTGTTGGCTAGTTTGTATCCTAGTAGTAGAGCTGGAAAGAGTGGATTTCTTTTATCTCTAGTGGAAAAGCCAAATTCCTCTTTGATTGCAGAAAATATCCCGGTGGTTCGGGAATTCTTGGATGTATTTCCAGCAGAGTTGCCAAGGATGCCACCACCGCGTCCAGTGGAGTTCAGGATTGATTTAGTGTCAGGTGCACGACCGGTTTCTATGACCCCGTACCATTTGGCTCGACCTTTTCAGGAAGAACTAAAGAAGCAGTTGGATGATCTGAGAGCGAAGGACCTTATTCGACCTAGTGTGTCCCCGTGGGGAGCTCCTGTGCTATTTACTAAGAAGAAGGATGGAAGTTGGCGCATGTGCATTGATTACCGTGCCCTCAACCAGCTGACCATCAAGAATAAGTATCCTTTACCCCGCATTGAAGATCTATTTGATCAGTTGAGAGGGGCTAATGTATTCTCAAAGATTGATCTCCAGTCGGGATACAATCAGATTCCTGTCCGAGAGGAGGATATTGAAAAGACGGCATTCTCCATAAGGTATGGGCATTTTGAATTTAAAGTTATGTCTTTTGGACTAACGAACGCCCCTGCTGCTTTCATGGAGACAATGAACAGGATGTTGCATGAGTATCTGGATGATTTTGTAGTAGTCTTTATTGATGATATTCTGATTTATTCAAAGACTAAAGCGGATCATGGGCGACATCTGAGGCTTGTATTGGAGACACTAAGGGAGCATAAGTTCTTTGCTAAGTTTAAAAAATGTGAGTTCTGGGTGTCTCAAGTGGGATTCTTGGGGCATATCATCAGTGATAAGGGGATATCAGTTGATCCAAGTAAAGTTTCCATAGTGGTAGAATGGGAAAGGCCGACCAATGTCAAAGAGGTGAGAAGCTTCCTTGGAATGGCAGGTTATTACCAGCGATTTGTACAGGGTTTTTCCATCATTGCCAAGCCCTTATCAAGGCTCACTCAGAAGGATGTGAAGTTCCAGTGGGATGATGATTGTGAGCGCAGTTTTCAGACTTTGAAAGAAAAGTTGGTGACCGCTCCTGTTCTCACTATTCCTGAGCCAGGGAAGCGTTTTACGGTTTACTCCGACGCTTCTGGAGTTGGATTGGGTTGTGTCCTCATGCAAGATGGCAAGGTTATAGCTTATGCATCGAGACAACTGAAGATACATGAGCAGAATTATCCAACCCACGATTTAGAGTTGGCCGCCGTAGTGTTTGCATTGAAACTTTGGAGACACTACCTGTATGGTGAGACTTGTGATGTGTTCACAGATCACAAGCGTCTTAAGTATATTTTTATTTAGAAGGAATTGAATTTGAGGCAGCGCAGGTGGCTGGAGCTGATTAAGGATTACGATCTCACAATTCAGTACCATCTAGGCAAGGCCAATGTGGTGGCCGATGCTCTTAGTCGCAAGGCGATGCCTGCTACTCTGGATTGCCTTATTGCTGATTTCGACCGTATGGGGATATCTTATTGCTATGCGGGCACAGACAAAGTGAGACACGATTGATCTTAGAGTCACCATTCCAGGCGTGTGCGGAAGCGCAGCAGATATGATCGATTATTGCGAGGGAGGGTCGAAGCGTATGGATATGGGCAAGGAAGGAGACTTCAGTTTGGATGGGTCTGGCGCATTGCGATTTAAGGGTCATCTTTGTGTGCCACAGAAAGCGGAGGTTAAAGATGATATTTTGAGGGAGGCACATCGCACCCCATATACTGTTCATCCAGGTGAGACAAAGATGTACCGTGATTTGAAGCAGAACTTCTAGTGGAAAAGAATGAAAGTGGATATAGCTAATTATGTAGCCTCTTGTGGCGTTTGTCAGCAAGTGAAGGCAGAACATAAATGACCTGCAAGGTTATTGCAGCCATTAGAGGTCCCTCAATGGCCTTGGGATGATATTTCTATGGACTTTGTGGTAGCGTTGCCTCGATCCCCACGAGGCAAGGATGCAGTTTGTGGTAGGATGCAGCTAAGAATGGCGCTTAGATACAACTATAACTAGTATAATTACTAGTAAATTTCTAAAGTGATAGGGTACTATAAGAACAGAATGAGTAATAGGCTTTCTTTTTGGTTATTCTTCTAATATCAAGGCTTATCGTGTCTTTAACAAAATCTCCGATTTAGTTGAGGAGACGTGTTATGCCCAATTTGAAGAGACGAATGGCTCTCAAATGGAGTAAGAAAATTCGGATGATGTAGATGATAAATAACTCAGGCAAGCTTGTAATATCCCAAAAGTCTGTCGAGGAATAAGTGTTTAATTGGAGAGAGGGACCTTAAATGAAAGAATGAAATAACAAGTTTTGAGGGTTGTCTAAATTTTCCTGGCAACCTGGGCCTGGGCCTTGGCCCAGGGGAAAACCAGCCAAGAGGGGAGGGGGAGGCGCCCACCCCTCTCCAACCCTAGCCGCACCCCTTCCCCTCCCTGCCCCTTGCGCACCCCCTCCAGCAGCTCCTCCCCCTTTCCCTCCCCCATTGAAACCCTTCTACCGGTGGGAAAAATCTTCCTTTGGCTGCCGGTCGAACGGAGAAGGGAGATCAATCGCAGCGAGGCGATTGGATCCGGAGGAAGGGAAGAGGAAGGGAAGAAGGGGAAAAGGAGAAGAGAAGGAGTTCGGGGCGTTCATCGTAATCTACATTGGTTCGTCAAGGGTAATCCCTGTTGTTCCCCAATTAGATGCATTTTTTTACTAGTTGTTGCAAGGTCGGTATTCTGGACTGCTAGGACAGATTTTGTTGGACGGCTGTTTTGGGGTAGTTTTGTGGTGATTGAGATCTGGACTTCGCCTAGAGAGTTGTAGAGTACGTCCTTATCTTTCCATGAAGTGCTAGAACGCGTTGATCGGACCTTTGTAGCAGAAGTTATGATTTTTCTTGTAAGACTGTTCTGCAGATTGGGAGATTTCTGTCAGATTTTGGTAGATTGGTTTGAGCGATTAGAAAAAGGGAGAATCAGAGGATCTCCATATTATGAAAGTTGTATATAATTGTCTTAGATTTCCAGGAAGGTCAAGAAATCATGATTCGGACACTCGGGCTGGAAGTTATGGCATTTTTAGTGCTCTGTCCAGAGAACCCAACGTAAAATTAATGTTTTAGAAAATTGGATGGTGCGGGTAGAAGATGGCCGAGTCAGGGAGGCTCAACAACTAGGTTTAGTTAGATAATTTAATTATCTTTCCAGAAAGTCTAAGAACACCCTATTCGGACTCCTGTACCAATAGATATGAAATTTTGAAGTTGACTGTCCACAGAGGGGGGCGGGATGACCTGTAGGATTTGGGAATTGGAACCAAGTTAGATGAATTTACTAGTTCGTGATTGTTTTTATTTTGGCAAAGGTCCGCTACTGTTATCTTAGAAAATATTATAGTTATTTTCAGGTGGAAGACGGATCCCAAAGGCGGCACCTTCTGCACGTCCCCCGTTTTCTCGCGGTTAAGGCAAGTATAATGATGGTTTAAAAATTGATAGTGTGGAATGTCGATGTTTGATGTATAATATGATTATATGTGTTCATGGTTGTGGTAAGGATGTATTGGTGCTGTTTATGGGTGATTGCAATTTACAGTGTTCATGAGTATATCTGGTGCATGGATAATGTGAATGCAAGATTTATTTTATTGAGACATTCATGCATATGCATCATGTTGATCTGTTGAAGTCTTGGTCACGAGATGACTAAGTGCCAAGGTTGCCGTCATGTTGATGACATGACAGGCTAAAGGTCCCCATACCTGTGGAGTATGGGCAATTGGTCCCTGTACCAGATGGTACAGGCATGGGTGTGCATCGACGGATGCACACTTTGCATTGCCGGTAAAATGCAAAAGAGAAGGAGACAAAGAGATTTTTGATCATCTTGCATAGCATGGCTTATTTATATGATTGATGGATGAATGTGTGAAGTGATGTTTATGAATGTTCTTGTTACTATCTATTATATTTGCTGAGTCGTTGGACTCACTCTTATTGTTGTTGTTTTTTTAGGTACCGTTATGAGGTCGGCATGCATGGGGAAAAAGAAAGATTAGTCTTGTTGCACTTGCACGTTCCACCCATATTGGAAATAAAGGAAGAAAAATTAAATATAAGACGCAAGGACTATTTAAGTACCATTTTATTATTACCCTTGGATTTTAATTGTAATAAGAGTTTAGAATATTTATGATGCTCATGGTCTTTCTCTAGGTACTATATCCATGAATGGTTTGGTAATCTTTATTCTAATTGCTTAGCATTGAACTTATTACTTGAGGATTGTCTATTATAATTGATACTGCTTGTGAAATATCTGATTTAGAAAGATAAACAAAGGAGACTCTGCCGAAATTTTGTATAACACACTTAGTTAACATTGCTTTACTTCTAGTTGAGTAGCATTCCAGGTCATTGTTTGGCTGGGGTGTTACAAAGCTTTGAAGAATATGCAAATTAGAGAGATCAAACCAAAGGAAGATGCAAATGAACCATCTTCTTCCATGAAAGTCAAATCTTACTTCCATTGTGCTAAACCAAGTTCAAATTAAAGTAGAAGACAAGGGATATGATCAACCGTCAAATATACCCCTAAAGATTCACAATGCAATTGCCAAAGATCATCCAATTGACCATATCTTGGGTGATATTGGTAAGGGTGTCCAAACTCGATCTCATGTTGCTTAGAATTGTGAACATATTCTCTTTTGTTTCTTCTTTTGAACCTAAACATTTAAATGAAACACTTGAAGACCCAGATTAGGTGAATTCCATGCATGAAGAATTAAATAACTTCGTCCGGATTAAGGACCTCTTATGATAGTTTGTCTTCTGAGCTTGATATGCTTAAGGTGGAGAATGTTAGTCTTTCAGCTGAACTAGAGATGAGTAGGATTGTTGCTCTTTTATCTACTGTTGTTGAGACTACATCTTGCACCTCATGTGAGGATAAGGACAATGCATTTAGAGGTCTTTATACCATACTTCTCGATCTGCCCGAGACTTGTGAAAGTTGAAATAATTTGAAGATGAACTTAAAAAGGGCAGATCATAAAATTTTAGAATTACAAGCTTTTCTATTAGAGCCCATTACTTCATGTATGAACTGTCCTAAATTAACTGCTGAACTTGAATCTATCTCAAAACAGTTTCAAGAAATGATTGATCACAGTAACAAAGTGGCTCAGTATGCTTCTAAGGACCTTGTTAGCTCACCATGTAATAATTGTGAAAAACTAAAATCTGACTTGATTGCATTGGATGACAAATGTGTGAAACTAACTAAGGACCTAGTAGAGAAGTCATCATCTGCTTGTAATGTGTGTGCTGTGGGGAAGAAGCATGAGGGTTTGGTAGAGACGCCTAGCGACGTGGACAAAATGGCTAGCAGTAGGACTGTCACTTCTGAGGCGGCTGTGCGTGCACATGCCTTCCGTTCTTCTGCTGTTGGTTCTTCTTCTACTCCCTTACCTTCTGCTGTCTCTTTTTGCCCTGCTCTTCTTGCACCTCTCTCTTTTGGGAGTGTTAGTATCTTATGAACACTCTTGAGAGATTTGTAGGAGGTAAGAAGAAGCTAAATCTTATTTTAGACCAATCCAAGATTTGCAAGTTCAATCAAGGTCTAGGATACAATTTTTCTGAGGATGTTAGGAAGCATCCACCTGCTGTTCTTAGACCCATAGCAGCAGGTGTGATCGAGGTTGAGCCCAGAACTAAGAAAGTTCAATTTAAGTCAGTGGGCTTTGTCCAAGGGATTTCTGACAGCAAGGTGGTTCCACCTATTGCTTCGACCTCTGAGAAAGTGAAGCCTCATCATGCTACTTCTACCTCTCAGAAGGTGAAGTACCATTGTACCTTCTGTCAGAAGGATGGACACTTGGTTGAGAGATACTTCAGGCACGCCAAGATCGCACGTAGAGACCGTGTTGACGCTCTTAGGCATATTCAGGTCAGCCCCAGATCTTGAGTGCACATAAGACCAACACGAGGTCAAGAGTTGCTTCAGTTGATGGGTTTGGGCAGCATCGAGGACTTGGTTTTTCTGAGTTTTCTGGTTTTCGTCCTCGATATGCCGCTGGTCGTGACTTCTGCCGTTCTGAGGGTAGGTCTCATTTCCCCCGTCGAGATGGCTACCCGCGGCGTGATCAGCATGTTGTTGGTGCTCCGACTCGCTCTCCCTAGCAGTCGGACCCAGCAATAACTTCAGGTCTGCGCATAGACCTTCTGCTTCTTTGAGCGACAGAGAGCGTATGGTAGCTAGAGGTCAGTCGTGTGTGGCTACTTCTTCTGCTCGACGTGTGACTCATTATTGGATTCCAAAATCTCTTTTGATTTATCTTAGTACTGAGCCTTTACTCTCTGTTTGACTTAGGTTTGCCGGGCTAGGAAGGGAGAGGTTTGGCTTGTAGACTCCGGTTGTTCTCGTCATATGATCGGAGACTCCCGTTGGTTCTCTTTCCTAGCCCGTGCTCCAGGTGATGAGACTATCACCTTTGGAGACGCTTAGTCTGGGCGCGTCATCGCTAAAGGTACTGTGCGCGTTAATGATTCATTCATTTTGAAAAATGTTGCCTTAGTGAGTAAGCTGCAGTACAATTTGCTTTCAGTTTCTCAGCTTATCGATGACGGTTTCGAGGTGAGCTTCAAGAAAAATGCTTGCAAAATTCTTGATTCTTCGGGTAGTCTGGTTTGCGGGATTTGTCGTTATAGGAGGATCTTTTGTGCTGATTTTGTTGAGTCTTCTGGTGATCCTCTCAGGTGTTTAGTTGCTTCTGAATCCCGTGACCTTACTTTCTGGCATAGGAGACTTGGTCATATTGGATTTGACCATTTAACCCGAGTCAGCGGCCACGATCTCATTCGTGGTTTGCAGAAACTCAAGATGGTCAAAGATCTAGTTTGTGCTCCATGTCGGCACGGCAAGATGGTTGCCACTTCTCATCCTCTGGTCACAGTGACTATGACCGATGCACCAGGACAGCTGCTCCATATGGACACAGTTGGACCAACTCGAGTGCAGTCAGCAGGACGGAAGTGATATGTTCTTGTCATGGTCGATGACTTCTCGAGGTTTTCTTGTGTGTTTTTCTTAGCCTCGAAGGATGAGACGTTTACCCATTTTCGGGGTTTGTTTAGTAGGCTTTCTGTTGAGCTCCTGGGTACCTTACGAGCGATCCGTAGTGACAATAGCACGGAGTTCAAGAATTTCTACTTTGAGAGGTTTTGCGGTGAGACAGGTGTAGAGCACCAGTTCTCTTCTCCATACGTCCCTCAGCAGAATGGCGTTGTGGAGAGGAAGAACCGCACACAGTCGAGATGGCCAGGACGATGCTTGATGAGTACTCTACACCAAGGAAGTTTTGGGCTGAGGCTATAGCCACCGCGTGCCATGTTTCGAACAGAGTTTTTCTCAGGGCACACTTGCATCGCACCTCTTATGAGTTGAGATATGGGCGAAAGCCCAACGTCTTGCATTTTTGTGTGTTTGGTTGCAGGTGTTTTATCTTGAAGTCCGGGAACCTAGATAAGTTCGAGTCACGTTCTTGTGATGGTATCTTTCAAGGTTACTCGACTTCTTCGCGGGCTTATAGGGTCTGGAACTGCGAGACTAGTAAAATGGGAGAGACCTGTGAGGTGACCTTTGACGAGGCCAGTCCGGGGACTAGGCCTGATATTTCAGGTTCTTTAGAGCAGTCCGAGACCATCTTTGTTGATGATGAGGAGGATGGAGATGAGAGTTGTCTACCTGATCCAATGCCTCCTCCTCCCCTTGAGGTGCCTGCTTCCACCACTACACCTCGAGGAGATCAGCCCATGCCTTCTGCTTCTTCTGGAGCTAGTAGCTCTGTTCCTACCTCATCAGCTCATGAGGTAGAGGCCACTTCTTCATCTCATCCAGGACCTCCCCGAAATATCCAAAAAGACCATCCTTCCGAGCAGATGATTGGAGACCTTTTTGAGCGAGTCACTCGCTCAAAGTCTGGCATGTCACATTTCTGTCTCGACTCTGCCTTCGTTGCCACCTTGAGCCCAAGGATGTTAGTCATGCTCTTTCTGATGAGTCTTGGGTCAATGCCATGCATGAGGAGTTAGAAAACTTTGAGAGAAACAAGGTCTGGTCGCTTGTTGAGCCCCCTCGAGGTCATAATGTCATTGGGACTAAGTGGGTGTTAAAAAACAAGCAGAGTGAGGATGGGGTAGTTATTCGAAATAAGGCTAGACTGGTAACTCAGGGCTTCTACCAGGTTGAGGGTCTAGATTTTGAGAAGACCTTTGCCCCTGTAGCTAGACTTGAGGCCATTAGAATCCTGCTTGCTTTTGCAGCTTCTAAGGGTTTCAAGTTTTACCAAATGGATATCAAGAGTGCCTTCCTCAATGGGTTTATTGAGGAAGAGGTCTATGTTAGACAGCCTCTAGGTTTCGAGAACCCCAAATACCCAAACCATGTCTACAAGCTTTTCAAAGCCTTGTATGGACTTAAGTAGGCCCCTAGAGCTTGGTATGAGAGGCTTAAGTCTTATTTGGTGAGTCATGGGTTTGAGATGGGTAAGGTAGACAAGACCTTGTTCATTCGTAGGCATGGCACTGACCTTTTGCTCGTCCAGATTTATGTGGATAACATCATCTTTGGCGGCTCTTCTCATGCTCTTGTTTCACAGTTCTCGGATGTCATGAGCACTGAGTTTGAGATGAGCATGATGGGTGAGTTGACCTTCTTCCTTGGCTTCCAGATTAAGCAGACTCAGGAGGGTACCTTCTTGCATCAAGGCAAGTACACTCGTGACCTCCTGAGACGCTTTGACATGAGTGATGGTAAGCCGGTGTCAACTCCAATGGCATCCACAAGAATGGCGAACCAGTTGATCAAAAAGAGTACAGAAGCATGATTGGCTCCCTCTTGTACCTCACTGCCTCGAAACCAGACATACATTTTTCTGTGTGTCTTTGCGCTCGATTTCAGGCTTCTCCTTGCGTATCTCACCGCTAGGCGGTGAAGCGCATTCTTCGGTACCTCCGAGTTACCATTGACTATGGTATTTGGTACTCTTCCTCTTCCTGTCTTTCCCTTAGAGCCTACTCGGACGCAGACTTTGCTGGTTGTAGGATAGATAGGAAGAGCACTTCTAGTACCTGCCAATTTATTAGCACTTCTCTTGTCTCTTGGTCTTCTAGGAAGCTGTCCGGAGTTGCACAGTCCACCGTAAAGACCGAGTACGTTGCTGCAGCCAATTGCTGCAGCTAGGTACTTTGGATGGCTTCGACCCTGCAGGACTTTGGGTTAGTTATAGACAGTGTTCACTCTTTTGTGATAACACTTCTACTATTAACATTGCTAAGAACCCAGTGCAGCACTCTCGGACCAAGCACATTGGTATCTGATATCACTTCCTTCGAGACCATGTGGAGAAGGGTGACATAGTGCTCTAGTTTGTAGAGAGTGACCACCAGTTGGCTGATATCTTTACCAAGCCTTTGGATAGCTTTAGGTTTTCAGCCTTGCGGGGAGAGCTTGGGGTGGTTTGTCCTTATGGACTGTAGTGAGGGGAGCTTTGTGCTTTACTGCTTTATTCTGTATATTATGCTCATGTTCTTATTTTGTTGCATTGCATTTGGGTGCATCTGGGTTAGTCTTCATAGCATAGATTAGAGTGTCTCTCTTGTCTAGTTGCTTAAAATTTCTTCCTCTCATCTTGTGATCTAGGATGCTGCTTATTAGTTGTTCCTCTTCTCACTTGGTCGAGCTCATTCACTTCTTATAGGTTCTACCAAGGGTTGGGCCACCCTTGGGTAGACAGGGAACGTGTTTGCTCCTTAGTGTGTTAGAAGAACAGCTGATAGTCCTAGTGTCATATGGGGTAGATGAGAGTCAGTTTGAGCCATAGTATCCTCTATATCTTGTCTATGCTTTAAGGACTGTCTTTTCTGATTTCTTTGCCAGCTTCTCAGTTTCTAGCTTTGGTTCAGGGGGAGTTCTTTTGGGAGCTTCTGGAGCTTAATATTGACATAACTCAACTTGAACTAAAAGTGCATCACATGTTGAGGGGGAGCTGGATTTTCATGCATTTTATTTCAGCATTCTGCATTCTAATATAACTACATGGAGCCTTGACTATTATCCATATATGACATGTTTACAATGCATTACATCTTGCCATGATTTGTGCTTTCTTACTAGATTTATCATATCTTTTATATGTGTTGTCAAGTCTTTGCCATTGATAAGTTAATTAAAATTGCACAAATTGAATTAAGACATGTCATGTTAGCTCTTGAGAATAGTCTGTCTTTAGTTATCCTTTTATGATTCATGCCATGTCAAATAGGCTGAGTTGAGTCTTGAATCTTTAATTGAGCTTTAGATTGAGCTATGCTAGCTTCTTGATAGATCATGAGTTAGTACAACTGTTTAAAAAGCAAAAAGATCTCTTTTATGTGCGAAAGAACTAATCTCATAAATTCTTTCTCATGAGACTGTTTGCTATTGCACTAGGCATGAACTCAGAGGGAGTTTTGGATGACCAAGATCATATCCTTAAGCTTCTTGCTTGGAATAGTTGCATAAGGCTTGAGATCTAGCGCATGACTAAAATTTGGTTGGAAACGACCATGAGTTTTTAAGAAAAATATGTCAATTGTGCTAAATTTGCTTAACTTCAAAAAGAATCAAGTACTTGAACAAATGATTCATTCTTGAACTTGTAGCACTCTAAATTGACTCAATTCTAGCTTCTTGGTTCCACTTAGACTATTGATATGGCTTGCATCATCTTTGGATACCTTTCGCTAGAGTATAATCGTGAATGGCTTGACTTGCTAAAAGAATTCATCAAATATTCAGATTGTTACTTATGTGGCTTGGCTTGATTATGCATAACTTGTTATGATCTTGATAGCGTTTATATGCTTTATGGCTTGGTGTAATACTTAATGGTCATTTTGGATAATCTTCATGGCTCTAATTGCTTAGCATTGAATAAAATTCAGCCACACCATGTTTTATTTTCCTCCAAAGAACCTTGATGATTTTACTGCCAAAAGGGGGAGAATAGTTGGAGAAAAAGCCATTTTGGGAGCTTTTGAGGAAAACTTGCTCTTTCTTTTGCTCCTTGCGTTAACATGGTCATTAGTATCATTTTCTTTCTCTTGGACCATGTTTGACTTTCAAACAAACTCAATTCTTATGCTTTTTCTGTGTTTGTCAATATACTCATCAAGGGGGAGATTGAGAGACCATGTGGAGGTATCCCCATGTTTGTGATGAGTAATTGACGGTTGGATTAGAGTGCTTGAGTTTGTTTTGGGTATTCTAGGGTTGAGTACCTCTTACTTATGCTATTATTGATATGCTATTTTGTGCAGTGCTATGTGACGGTTTGCTTGTCTATGTGACTGCAGGACTTCGGAGCTAGGTCATGGTGAGGCGAGGAGGACCGAGACTAGGCACAGGAGGTGTTGAGGTCCAGACGGTCGGTGATGCCGCAGATGATCGAGGCTGCTGAGGTGGTTGCGAGTCGGAGACGAGGAACCGAAGCTGAAGCTACCGGCGACGGACATGACGGGCGACGACGAGAGAACTGGGACTAGGCTCAGGGAGGAGTCGGAGGTCCAGACGGTTGGAGGTCGGTTGTGGTCGTGCGCGACGGAACAGACCAGGACTAGACTCAGGTGGAGTCGGAGGTCTCGGTCGGTGTCGGGTGGACACGACGGGCAGCGACGAGTGGACCGGGACTAGGCTCAGGGAGGAGTCGGAGGTCCAGACGGTCAGGATGCGGGTGCGGTCGTGTGCAGCGAAGTGGACCGGACTAGACTCAGGGAGGAGTCGAGGTCCAGACAGTCAAAGGTGCTGGTTGCGGGAAGCTTCCGGGAAGGTGCTTGAGGGGCAAATTGGAGATTTGACTCAAGCATGAGAGAAATGGCTGGTTTCCCTCTATTTCTAGTTGTGTTGACTTTTTGCCTCAATTGTGTGTGAGGCATGGAGTGTGTTTGGTATGACACTTCTTGATTTTCTCCTTTGGTGTGTGAGCTTGGAGATAAAAGGAGTGGTGTATGCAGGCATTTGGGCAAGTAAGTGAGCTCAAAGTAGAGTATGCATTCCAGTAGAGAGTGAATTCTGGAGAGGGCTGAGTAGTGGAGAGTCTCGTGTGAGCTCTGTGTGTAAGCATGTAGTGATGTCCCTCAACTGCGTATGGAGACGTAGTGAGGAGTTGTAAACCATTTGTAATCATTCATCTCACTTCCTCAATATCATTATGAGAAGGATTGTGTTGGGATGTTCTCATTTCTTGCTCACTCAGTGATGGAGTTCATTTTCAGTTTATTCTCTGTCATTCTCTGTTGGAAATGAACTTGAGTTGATTTTTTGCTTGATTGGTTGGTTCTTGCTTGCTCTGTGATGGGAATATGCTCTGGTCAGAAGGAATTGGAGGGAAGCTCACCAGGTGAGGGATGGCGTGGTGGCGATGGGTTTGGTTAGTTTTGGGAAGACAACATCGACATGTTCCTAAGGAGGAATTCCAAAATTGGTTGAGGGGAACGATGCTAGGGGTCTGGAACATGCCATGATGTGAGTAGTTTTTCAAAGGAGCTTACTTGATAGACAGGAACAGCGTGGAGGATATTGGTGGTGCTCTACCAGGCTTAGAGGAGATGATGCAGTGTGGCGGCGTTCCTAGTGACTAAGCAGAGTAGAAGGTGGGGCACAAGAGAGGAAATGAAGAGGTAGACAAGGTGAAGATTATGCCTTACTCAAGTTGGCTTAAAAGGTAGAGGGGCTTGGCATTTTCTCATAGGCTCGGTAGCTTCGAGTGTGATAACTCATGCACAAGCATAGGCGCGGCAGGGCACATGCTCTGGCCTACTTGACAAGGGCACAACGTCTGGAGAGAGGGCACATGGCTTGAGGTGGCAGTAGCTTGTGTCATATCTGCCATAGCATATACAGCGTAGGGCACATGCGTACAATGTGGAAGGGAGCGAGATAGAGAGTTGGCTTGAGGAAGAAGGAGAACTATACTCTCGCACTAAAAACTAGGGCTGGGGGAACCACTCATCGGTGAGTGCGAGAGGAAGAGAGGGTGAGGTGGTGTAGGTTGGCTCGCTTGTAGGCTCAACTGGTGTGTGCGTAGGCCGGATGGGCCAGCAAGAGGGATAGAAAGGAAGCAAAGAAGGGAGTGGGCTGCGGCTGCGGGCTGGGCCGTGAGAGGAGGAGAGAAGGAAAAGGGAAAGAGGGCTGGGTTGCTAGGAGGATTTGGCCAGAGAGTGGGAGAGGGAAAGAAAAAGAATTTGGCATTATGATTTGCATGTAAATTTTGATATCGAATTCAAATTTAAATTTGTATGTATGAATTTGTAATACCCTTATGATCCAACATATCTTCAACAACTAGTGGTGGCTCAAAGGTGTATGCTACGGTGGTGATATTACGTGGGAAATGTTTGATCATTATATGCAATGAGCTAGACTTATCCTAATGTAGTGGCATGAAAAACTACATAACCCTACAACTCATGGGTTATCCTAAACAACTAGTGTTTCTTTAAAATAAACCAAATTTTAATTCAATTTGCGCAAATAAACAATCATTTTTATAGGAATAACTCTTAGTCGTGGGCCCACCGAGCGATTGGGCCAGTCACGTTGCAGCTACGCGATTGAGGCAAGTTACACTCTAGTTGTGTGACTGAGGCCCAGTCACGTGCTGGCTATGTGACTGAAGCCTAGTCGCACACGTGATCAAGCGACTGGCTCTGTCATGTGGCAAACGAGTGACTTAAGGTTGCCAACCCATTTTTTATAGTATGTTATTTAATAATATTACAAAATTAAATGCTCCATAAAAATCAGAAACAACCCTCTATCGCCATTTGAAATGCTCTCACACTGGCACTAACTTCATTTATTGAACACTTAAATGCCTGGAGTGCTAGATTGTGACCACTTTAGCCAACTTAAGATTTTGGTTGAGTTTAAAAACCAAATAACTTTTGTTTGCTTGGCCTTTTGGTAAAATCTTTGAAAACCAATAATGTTTAAAATAGACAACTCTAGGTTCTTGGTATTGGGTACTTTTTCAAATTCTTTGCCAAGGTACTCATTCAAGTTCTCTAGCATATCCATCAACTCATCATAAGTAGGTTTATCATTATCATTATTTACCTTTTTTTAGTACCTTTAGCCATAAAGCAATGAGTTGATGTGGAGGGGCTTGTGGATTCTTCATTGTCGGAGCTAGAGATTAAGCATTCTTCTCTCGACATTAATGCTTGTATGCAATCCTCCTTGGTTGATGTGGACTTTTCAAAATTATTTTGAAATTTTGTCCACATTTCATGAGCACTTTTGAGATCGCATACAGCATCGAACACCTCTATAGTCAAAGCACTAAATAAAGTGTTAGTTGCTTGAGAATCGAGATGTAAGCATTTATCTTCCTCAATAATTGGAGCAAGAGGATCCTTTGGAAGAGAAAAGCCTATAGCTATAATCCGCCAAATTTTAGGGCTTATAACCTTAAAGCAACATGACATACAGATTTTTCAATAAGCATAATTTGTGCCATCAAATAGACGTGTCTCATTGAGGTGCACTATATCACTAGTCGCCATCCTTTACTCTCTAAGCGGTGAAGCCTAATAAAATGAGAGACTAAGCTCTGACACCACTTATTGGATCAAGGAGACTGACTACATGGGGTGAATAGGTGGTTTTAAAATTCCTTTGGCTAAAACCAAGTTTATACGTGGAAGAGTAAATCAAATTGGTTTTATACAATTAAGACCTAAATCAACAAGTTTCACCAAGTGCACCAACAATCTAAGTTTATGTCAAGGTTTACAACCCTAGGGTAACAAGGAATCAATTTAATTCTAGGAATATAAAATCCTTGAATATAAATTGAGTACAAGAAAGTAAACCACAATGACATGGTTTCTTTTTACCGTGGTGTTCGGAGACTTGCCGGACTCCCCTAGTCCACATTGAGGTAAGCACAAATAAATTGGACCGGCTTCATGAATTAAACCAAACACATCAATTCCACTAGTTGTAGCTCTCTCCTGTTCTAGGTAGTTTAGCTCCAACCTTCACAACACGCCGGGCCTCTTCACAATCTTCTTTGAAGGGATCACCACACAAACACGTCCAACGCTGTCTAGCAGTCGGTAACATCCAAGAGTAACAAATCAAGCCCCTTGTTTAACTCTCACCATGTGCAATGAATGCATGTCAGGACCCAGATTTTACAATCCGGATTCCTCTGTGATTCCACCGCACTATTCCCTGGATCAGTAGATAGTGCTCACAGATTACAGTTCTGAATATCAAAGTACATATTATGCGGAAGTGTAAATATAATAGTAGACTTACTCATGGGCCGATTTGGCCGAAATCATTAAATTGCAACAGCGGAAGAATGAAGCACACAGGTGGGACCTTCAGGACATGCCCACAGGCAACCAACTGGAGGTTCACGACCTAGCCCTTGACGACTTCATCTTCATCTTCGTCATAACCCAAAAGTATTGCTGAAGCATAGTGATCTGATTCCTGCTTCTGAAGTTGTTGTGAGAGCGAGTGTGAGCACACTAACCACCGTGCTCCACAAGCCAATACACAGGATGTAAATAAATAATATGCATGGCTTATCAAAGGAGAGGCTCGGGTTATTTTATTTGCCAAAAATCGCTCTTAGTAGCATTATTATTATTAAATCGTAGTGTTATTAATTCTACCTAAACCCCACACGGCGAATGCCATAATTGACTTAATCCACCAAAGACACACTGTCCTTACTGATTGCTGTCTAAGACTCCAAACAGCGAGTGTCATCATTACTTAATCCACCGAATATACTCTTTCCAAATTGATTGCTGTCTAAGACTCCGACAGCTAGTGACATCATTTAATTAATCCACCGATCATATACTTTCTATATTGACAGCTGTCTAAAACTCCAAACAGCGGATGATATCAACTATACAATCCAATAATCAATTGCTGCCTAAATCCCCAAACAGCGAGTATCATAATTTATATAATCCACCGATCAATTGCTGCCCAAAACTCCAACTAGCGATATCATTTATCTAATATCATTTAATTTATCCACCAATACCTTTTGTATTCTAAATTCCTAATAATCCAATCCTTTTGTTATTGATCCACAACCATGATTTGCTCTTCCCATAATCAACCTTATTTCTCATTATCTATCCCTAACTAAATTCCCTAGTATACCTCCACCAAGAATACCATTGATCAAGTTTACGATTCACTAGTATATATCCACCAAGAATATCATTGATCAAGTCTATACTCCAATTATCATGTCTCTAAATTCCCAAAAGTTCAATTGACCCATCTAGTAATCGATCAAATCCTATAAATTCCATTATCGCCAATATCTCCCAAGAATTTATATTAGTTATCAGTATCATAATCCAGCAAGTACCTTTGCACTCCCTAATCCCCCCAAAATCATTCAAATCATCCATCTAGCCTATCTATTTATTTAGACTCCACTAATTTATTTCTCTCAGAATTCGCACCATCGTTTCCTTTTTATGATCAACATGAATCCACCTACAACTTTATGTGTTCACCACCAACAGCCATCATCTTTACTCACGACTCTATTTATTCTTCTTGACATTTGATTTTGTGAGAAGTGTCATCATTATTTAAAAATATAATACATAGAAATTTTCTAAGACCTAGCAGTTTTACACAAAAAACATAATGTGTAAGGAAATGCAATAATAATAGTGATCCAGATTCCATCTGCCATTACATGGCATCCGCACCATTTGCTAACATTTCAGCGTTATAACCGCTTACATTACCACTGGGACGACACCCAGGACAACTCAAATCAGGGCTTTCCGCTGCCCTTCACTTTTCCAAACCCATCCATAAAGCGTTTCGAAATAGAACTATATCTGGTTAAGTTCCCATGTCCGCCCTTGACCGTGGGCATGGCTATTCGAATAGTTTTGACTCTGCAGAGTTTGTACACTTTCACCACAAGAGACAATCAACTCGTTGCCCCACACGATTCCTTAGTCATGTGGTTGAGCAGACCATCACAGTGACTTTTCAAAGTCTCTAGTCCCTTTTGTCATCTCACTTTATGGGCTTCTCCCACTTACGGTGGGTCCTATCTATGCACGGGATGTTCCCCACAGTTACTAACGCAGCCGGGCTTCTCAACTCCCCGCAACGCTTAGAACAGCTGGGAAACTTCACCCTCCACTGGTGTCCCTTAAGGCCCCCTTGCCCTTGCGTATCCACTTCTATCCACTACCGGTGAGATGAGTCTGGGGATTTCGATAAATTTACTTAGCCAAGTTGTACTTTACAGACTTGTGGTTGTACTGTTTTACACAGGAGGTCATGACAAGATTTAGTTCTTAGTGGTATCTGGGCAGTTCTACCACTAACCCACTTTGTGCATCCACTGCACCACACACCCTCGAACCATTCGCCCAGATATTTAAGCAAGTTGGGGGGTTTTTGGGAATATAAAATAATCATACCAACATATACCAGTCATTACCACCATGACTTCCCAAACCAATTTCTCATGATTGAAAATGATAATGATACTTGGGGCATTTCAGCGCCCCCGAGTATCTATGCAGTACTAAGCATAGCGTATAATTAGGGACTTATTTTCGAAAGGTTACTATTATAATTTTGCTAGGGCGACAAGGTTCACACATTCAAATATTCCAAAGGAGATGTAATATTAATCAAGTTAAATAATGGGCATATAACTAGAATCGTAAATTAAACATGTATTTGCATACAAACTAACAGTATGAAATTTAATAATTTAAATCAAAGTAATTTGCAGAAAATGTAGGTTCAACATGATCAAAGTATTGACTTGCCTGGAGCGGTTTACCGCGGTCTTGAGCTCACACAATACTTTATCTTGATCTTTTGGTCTCTATCTTCACTTTGGGCTTGATCTCGCTTGATCCGTTGAATCTTCACGACTTCCAATTTCTAATTACGCTACGAACGACTGAATCCAAATAAAAGCAAATAACTCAAAAGATCCAAATAAATCCGAATAACTCAGTTTAGTTTTATTGTGAGTTAATGGGTAATTTGGGTGATTTGAGACAAGGTCGGAGGTAGAATACGATGACTCGATCTTTTGTTATTAGCTTCTTTTATTATTATTATATTTGGTATTTATCAAGGAAGTTCCATGAGTTAGGTTAAACCTATGAATTGGTGTATTTTGTCGAGTGCTAATATTCAAGGCATACCTTATATACGTGATGTATAAATTCTTTAGCTTGCCAATTTTAATCTTAGAGTCTGAGTTTATAGCATCCTGTGGTATAATATTTTATGTACCTTTTTAATTTGAGTGCCCTCGAAAATTACTGATACTGATATTTTATCCTTTTGCAAATCGAGTCTCCTACACCTGATTATATTTTGTTATTATTATTATTAATTAAAGCTACAATTTAAAACTTCATGGTTGGTAGTATGATAGTGTCTATGTTATTAATAGGGCATATATTAAGTACAAAAGTTTTACTAATATTACATATCACCCCCATTTTCTTAGTTATTTTAATATATAAATATATATTCTGAAAGCATTCTAATTTAGGTGGGCACTTTATCCACACACTCTTAATATTTTGTTTAATTCATGCCCCTTGATTGGATATTTTCACCGTGGAAGCCTTTGATTGTTGTTTTGTAAATTTGGAATTATGTTTCTGCCATACTTCTAATTAATCCTCTGTTTTAGCTTTCATTCCATTTAATTATTTAAACTGTCCTCACTTATTTCCCTTAATCTCCTGGTTGTTCATAGTCTTGTAATTCTATGTTTGTTATATAAATTTCTAGTGACCCCAAATTAACTATCTTAGCTCCCTTAAACCCTTAAACTTAACTTGGATGTATACACACACACACATACATACATACGTTACTTAGGATCCTTATTAAATTTGGACATTACACAAAGACCACATTTTATAAAATGCCTCTAATTGATAATTGGGTCTCATTAAATATTCAAGCTATGGCAATTGCTCATAAAATAAATAACCAGATATTACATCTTATTTTATTCTGATTTTATATCCAAATAAACTTTATTAGTGTTCCTAGATTATTCCCCAAATTTTTCCTGATTTTTATTAGTTACCATGAGCTACAGAAAATGAAATAAATAAAAATGAAAAGGGAGCAGGCTCACGGGTCGAACCGGGGACCTGATGTGGGTGTTTCCTGATGGAAACGAACGAGCGAAGCAAATGAGTGAGTACCCAGGGGGGTAGAATAGAGGAGGTCGGGGCGGCTTGTGGGCGGCGGTGCCTGCGGCGGGGGTGGCCGGAGAGGTACGGGGAAGTGTTGAAATGGAACGCCGGAGTTGAGGGGGTGCCGAAGGTGGTGGCGTCGGAGACTGGAAAGAACCGAGGCGGACCGGCGGCGAGCGGCGGCGGCGACTCGGGAGGAGCTTCGGCGCTAGCGAAGTACAACCCACGGGAAGCTCGGGTAAGGTCGGGAATAGGAATGCGATGTCCCGAAGATGGTGTGGCGAGAGGGAATTGGGTTTTTATGGCGGGAATCGGCGGGACTTGATGTGGCCGAAGTTGGGGGAGATGGGGGCGCCGGCGAGCTACGCGTGGTGAGCGTCCAATCGAGCTACAGGAGAGGGGGCGGAGAGCTTGGGGAAGCTTTTGGAGTGCTTAGTGGCTTTTATAGGTGCGCGGGCAATGCTAGCATCGGGAGGCCGCCCGATTGGTCACGTCGGCAAGCGGCAGGAGCAGGCGCGTGGCAGGCGGCGTTGCAGGCGGCGGAGGATCAAGAGGAGATCCTGAGCTTGATGGCCTGCAGCTGGCGGTAGCTTTGGCGCTGCACGCGCCGCGCGACAGAGAGGACGCCGCGAGATGCGATGGAACGAAGCGGTCAGGGAAATGGTGCTGTCGGAACGGTGGCCTAGCTGGCGCGGTCGGAGGCAGCGGTGACCTTCGGTCCGTGCCCAGGCGCCTGCTGGTCCGAGCGTGAGGAGGCGGGCTGGGCTGCGGACGGGGCGAGGGCGCGAGCTACGGCCCGGGGAAGAGAGAGCGGAGAGCGGGGGAGGAAGAGGAACAGTGGGCAGGGGAGCGGGGCCGCTCGGGCAGGGAGAGGCGGGGCTAGGCGGGCCGTTAAGGTGTAGCGGGGTTGGGCCGACTGGTGGTTGGGCCATTCGGCCGGTCTGACCCCTTCCCTTGGTTTTTTTATTATTAGTTTTATTACTATTGCTACTATTTTGTTTATTACTATGCATATATATATATATATATATATATATAGATATAGACATGCATATATTTTTGCTCTTATTTAATTGTGTATTTACGTGTGTATAATTCCTTTTAAGTCCATTTTGTACATATACATTTTCCTTGTTTTTGCCCATTCTACTAAGCTTTTTGTGTATGATTCCTTTATATATTTTTGTGGCCCATTGTAATACTTTGTCATTATCAAAATTTCTATATCTTAATTCAAGTTTCTCTTTCCCTTTTAGATTTGAACTTAGAATTTTTGTGTTTCCATTATTTCCACATTTCCTTTTATGGCATTATTAATATTAGTTTTATTTTTCGAAGCTTTTCTTAAAAATTTTTGGATCCTCCACCAAAATTCAGAAAATCACCATAAAATCCAAGTTTCAACAGAACATAATGCAAAATAATTTAAAAACTTTATATTTTCAAATTCGAATTTTTCAGGATGTTATAATGCACAAACTCAAGTGGATACAAAATCTACATCTAGATGCAACACATGCAACTAGAGACATCTCTCATTGCTTACAAGGTGCAACATATGCACAAGTGTAGAAGCTCACACTAACTCAAGAGAATGAGATGGAGTGTCAAATGATGGTATCCCAACCATCCAAAGGGGTATTTATAGCCCTCACCACAAAAACTAGCTGTGGGAGCAAAAACGCCAAAAATTCGGTATTTGTGGTACTACCTCCATGTATGGTTGGTATTACCGCACCTACTATTCAATGGCTATTTAGGGTTCAAAAAAGTAACTGTTGGAGTTTAGTGCAGTACTATCTCCATGTAAGATTGGTACTACTGCACGGTGGTAGTACCGCTGGCTAAAATCGGTACTACCGATTTTAGATTTCAGCACAGACTATACTCGGAGAAATGGTCATAACTTTTGACTCTGATGTCAGGACTCTATGGAAAGTTTATTCAGAGGGCTACATAACCCACCTATTTGAATGATCTCAAACACATTAGATCAATGTAAAAAGTATAAGAAATCTAAGGAGTTACAACCATGATCTAGGTCTAAGAAAATAGAAACAAACAATCTTAGATCATATCAAGGGATAATGTATGACCTCCAACAATTTGCAAAATATATTTACAAACTTAGATCATACCACAAGGAGTAGTTACATGAACTTTAACCATTTGCAAAGTATAGTCGCATGTTACAAGAATTAGATGCATGAGCCTCAACAATTTGCAAAACATATTCGCAAACAATAGTATCTGGCAACGGAGAGCTAGAGCAAGTGGGATTGAACTGCCAACACATGATGAGACTCAAGCTGCTAGACAAGACCCCTATTAATAGTACGACAAACTTATATTAGCAATATGGTTTTCCAACTAAACACCAAGACTAGTAGAAAACCAGGAACATGGCTTTAGCCCTAGATAGTTATATTTTTGCCTTGAACATCCACTTGAAGTTTGATGACCCACATCTTCACTTCAAGTCTAGATCATTGTCTTGATATGCATCTGTAGTACCGGACAGGCAACAGAGGGGGAGTGAATGGTGCCTAAAGATTTTTCCTCCAAATATTCACATATTCCTTTTTCTCCAATAGCTACAAAGCTATGAAGATTAGGATATGAGGTCTATTGGAAAACAGAGGAACATAGAGCTCAGTACGACCAGATCAAAGCACAATGTAGTTGAGAGACACCGGTCAGCCAAACTGAACACCACTGGACATCAGAGAAAAACAACGTGGTTGAAAGACAGACAACGTGGTCGAAGCAGACAATATGGTCAAAGCTGACAATGTAGTCGAAGCCAACATGGTCATAACCAGCGTGGTTGAAACCAATGTGGTCGTAACCAATGTGGTCACTTTGTTGCTCCTTTCTTGAGTGCATCGCGTTCCTGCATGTAATGATCTTCTTCTCACGAGTAGGCCTACATGTTCCTGCATGTGACGATCTTCTTCTCACGAGTAGGCCTACTTTGGTTCATCTGCGTTCTTTGATTGCGTCGATTGGCGCTAATATAAGAGAATGTTGATGAACTGAAGGAGGCCAATTTATGAGAATAAGTCAAAACTTGTTGTAGACCAACAATCGCGCTCCCCGATTGTGGGGAGCGCAGGCGGTTGGACCCGCACTGGTCAGGGTTGTGAGGTTGTCGCGCAGACTTTGAAGTTGCGGTAGCTTCCGGCGTCACTACGCGTGTTCGGTCGGAGCAGACTTCGGAGTCTTCGCATGGACCAGAGGTCAAAGGGCCACATGGTATCCTGCGGCTCGAGCACGGTGCTTAGATGTCGTTGTAGGTTAGACCGGCACCTGCTCATCTCTGTACTCCGCCCACCGGGGACGTCCTATCAAGAGGAAGCCAGATCTGCGCGAGACCTCACTATATGGACATTATCTTTGAGAGGTTAAGTGCGTGAAGTAAAATATTTAGAATGTTAGGAGCAGGGTACGAAGCTGCCCCCGGTGTGTGAGGCCGAGTCGGAGGCCCGGTTGGACCCCAGAAATATAGGCCAAAGTAGGCGCTGGGCCGTCCCGAGGTGGTCTTCGGGCTTGCCGCACGGACCCGTGGTGGCGTAGCGAGGTGTCCCTTCACGGGGGCAGGGCCGAATTCAGAGCCGGAGTCTCCCTGTTGAAGCGGAGACCCCGTCGAAGCTGCTATTGAGGTTGACTGGCCCATTGCCTGCCGCTGCTGCATTGATGGCCCCAAGAATCGCGCTGACACGTGCCGGAGGATGCGCCACATCATGCAACCTGTAATTATTCCTAAGGGAGCAGACGCGTGGCGGGATGCTATTGACGCGTCGTGCGCTATTAGGCCCTTGCACGGCTGTAGTCGTGCCGCGCACATGGGTGGCTACGGTGCTTCGGCTTCGATTGTGGGGAGGCGAACGGTTCGTCTCCTGTAGGTTACGCTTACCAGCGGTGCGGGAGATGAAGGGGCTTTAAATACCCCCTGCGGCACCATGTCTGCATCTCCTCTGCATGCCTTTTGGTCCCTCTTCCTGTGCCCTGCTCTCTTGTCTTCCTTACCGCCGTGCTGCCCCCGTCGTCGTCTAGTTCCTAGAGAGCGATGGCACACAGCGAAGAACATGCTCAGAAGGTCGGCGATGACGGCATCTCCCGGCGGTCATCACTGCTCGAGGTGGAGTACACACTTGAGAGGCGTGATTCAACGCTGATAGACAAATGGTGGGTGGCGACAGAGAAGATGGAAGGTCCGTGCTCCGGTGTCTTGGGCCCCACGCTTGCGATGGAGGAGACGATCCGCACGCTGTTGCGAGAGGGGAAGCTGTCGGACCACCGGGAGGTACGATTGCCTGCCAGCAATGAGACGGAATCGCGCCCTGAGAAGTCGAAGGCGATCGTCTTTGTCGCTTACTTTGAGGCCAGGCTTCGTATCCCAACCGCCATGATTGTCGGCGACGTCTTGCGGACCTTCGGACTGGAGCTGGCACAGCTGACTCCGAACGCACTGGCCCGCCTTGCTGTGTACAGCTGGGCCTTGCACACGGAGGCATGCTGGCCTAGTGCCTCGATGTTCGCATTTCTCCATGACGCGTGATGCCAGCCAAAAGGGCGGAAAGACGGGACATACTCCTCGAAGGTGAAGCGGCTGCGCCTACAATCACCTCCTCGCCCGAAGAGGAGGTTCGCTGTGGCGACCAGAGTCAGGAACCTGTTGGACTCCAATTCCGACACTGAGGCACCCTGGCCTCACACCCCCGCGGCTTCTTCCAACGCTACGGCGGCTGGGGCCCGGGGCCTGCTGGTATTGGAGTTCGACGTGGAGGCCCCCCGGCCTGGAGGGCCGGCTTCGTCATGCCTCCTGGAGCACGGACAATCTGTGAGACGAGGGGACATTCCTTAGGGAGGGTGCCCGATGTTCCCGAAACTGCCGTCCGGATGCCACACGCCCGAGCTTGGCAGATTTTGTCCCTCGACCAGAGGTGCTGGGAGCATGGCGGGGGGTCGCAGACAATGTGGCCGCGAACTTGGATGACCAGGTGCTGCTAGCCTACGGGTCGGAGCGCCTTGGGAGCGCACTGGAGGTCTCGGGAATGAGGGTGAGTATCTTACGTTTTAGCGACGTGTGGTCCTTTGAAAGTTTATTAACCGTTTTGTCGTATAGACCCTCATCCTTGGCCGGGTGCTACAGGTGGCTCACGCCCGTGAGCAGGGGGCGCTAGAGGACCGGTTGCGCGCTGCCGAAGAGGTGCTTCGCGCAGCCGAGGGGGCACATTCTGCCAAGGACGACTGCATCCAACGCCCAGTGGCAGAGCGTGCGGAAGTGACTTCGCACACCGAGGCGCTCGTGGCAGCGGCGCGGTTGGAGGCCACGAAGGCTGCGAGGCGAGCGGCCACGGAGGAGCGGGACGGCCTGCTCCAGCAGATCGCTACGCTGGAGGAGGAGAGAGTCTGCCTCATTACGTCGCTCGGAGAGCGGGACCGTGCTCTAGGCAATGCCTCAGTGGCGGCATGGGGCGCCATGCTGGCACTTGAAGGCTCCCTCGAAGACCTTGTCGCCGAGGTGCCACCTCGTTCCTTTGGCCCTGAGCCGCGAACGCTCCGTCGAATCACGGACGCATCCAACCTTGTGCTTAGCGCCGCCAAGTCCTTCGGCAACCACTGCTCCTTCGTGACGTCGTGCCTGGCCTTTGCGCTGCTACACCACCGGGGCTGCCGGCATGTCGGCGAGCTTGCTGACCCCGAGCTGGAGATGGCCGCTGGAGTCAGGGTGATGTCGAGCGCCGTACGCTCCATTCGTCGAGCTTTCTGGGCCTTCCATGAGCGAATCTGGGAGTATATCGGGGAGGCCGCGGCGAAGCTAGAGCTGCGACAGACCATGGGCAGCGAGGAGGACTTCGGTCAATGGATTGACGAAGTACCTCGACGCGGTGGAGGTGGTGCTGCCCCCACGGGGTAGGGCGCGGACCCACAGGTGTGACGCCAGGGTTCCGGTGTGTAGGTGTGCGTTGCCATGTGTGTACCCCCTTTGCTTTCGTGAATAAAGTGGAGATTGCCCCGGTATTCTGACCGCGTGTGTCGCTATGCTTGAGCAGCTGCTTGATAGGGACCGGCCACTTGTTTCTGACCTCGTGGCCCGGCGACGTCTTCGACGCTGGTGGTGGGCCGAAGAATCGCTGGATTTCTGGGCGGCCCAGGCCTCCTCGAGCGGGACTTCAGCGTGGACACATGCTAAGGATGAGCCAGCCAAGTAGCGGCGCTAAGCATCCAAGGACGCTTGTACATTTGATTCTTGATATACCCTCTTGTATGCAACCGCTGACTAATGCATAGAGGGCTTCGGTTGAAGTATGTGTCTCCATCATTTTACGCGACCGCGCTGATCTCCGGTAGGCCTGTAGAGCCCTGTTTCGCCAACGCTTCTACGCTTGGTAGGCCACCGTGTGCTCTGTTCTCTATCCCTCGAAGTGGTGGCAGCGGAGTTGGTGCCTAGTCGAGGTAGACGCGCGAGCGTGGCGCCTAGTCGAGGTAGACGCGTGAGCACTCCGTTCCCTACTCTTCGAAGTGGTGGCAGTGGAGCAAGCGCCTAGTGGAGGTAGACATGCGAGCGCTCCGTCCCCTACCCTTCGAGGTGGTGGCAGCGGAGCAGGCACCTAGTCGAGGTAGACGCACGAGCGCTCTGTCCCCTACCCTTCGAAGTGGTGGCAGCGGAGCTTGCGCCTAGTCAGCGTAGATGCGTGAGCGCTCCATCCCCTACCCTTCGAAGTGGTGGCAGCGGAGCTGGCGCCTAGTCGGTGCAGACATGAGAGCGCTTCGTCACCTACCCTTCGAAGTGGTGGCAGCGGAGCTGGCGCCTAGTCGAGGTAGACACGCGAGTGCTTCGTCCCCTACCCTTCGAAGTGGTGGCAGCAGAGCAAGTGCCTAATCAAGGTAGATGCGCGAGCGCTGTCCCCTACCCTTCGAAGTGGTGGCAGTGGAGCAGGCGCTTAGTCGAGGTAGACGCGCGAGCGCTCCGTCCCCTACCCTTCGAAGTGGTGGCAGCGGAGCTGGCGCCTAGTCGAGGTAGACGCGCGAGCGCTCCGTCATTTATGAAGGCTGACTCGTGGGTAGGGCTGCTTCCCGACGCTGATGACTCCCATACTCGCTGTCGGGGGGCGCGTGCGGGGACAACGACCATGCATCCAAGTCGTGCTCCACGGGGTGCGCGTGGGGGCAAGCCTCTGCTGCACCCTATCGACGCCTCGTGGAGTGTGCACGGAGGCAAGCCTCTTGTGCGTCTTATGCGTACTCCGCGGGGTGCGCGCGGAGGCAAGCCTCTTGTGCATCTTGTTTATACTCCGTGGAGTGCGTGGGACCATCAACCACGTCTCATTTATACTCCGGAGAGTACGCACAGGGGTAACATTTGTGCGTGCACGGGAACAACCATGTCTTGTTTATACTCAGTAGAGTGCGCAGGGACAAGGTCCACGTCTTATTTATACTCCGTAGAGTGCGTGGGACCATCAACCACGTCTCATTTATACTCCGGAGAGTACGCATAGGGGTAACGCCCATGCGTGCGCGGGAACAACCACGTCTTGTTTATACTCAGTAGAGTGCACAGAGACAACATCCGCGTCTTATTTATACTCCATAGAGTGCGTGCGGAGGCGGACCTCGACGCTACGTCTTATTTATACTCCGTAGAGTGCGTGCGGAGGCGGACCTCGACGCTACATCTTATTTATACTTCGTAGAGTGCATGCAAAGGCGTCCCCCCGCACGTCTCCGCACGTTTTTGCAAGTAGTAAGATGAGTTTCGCAAACGGTGAACTTTATTGAATTCCCGTTTGCGCGGGTGAGCGATTAGAAAAGACAAAGTACTAACCACTGATCGCTCCATGGCGGGAATGGTAGCGGCTGTTGTTGCCGTGGCGACGAGGCGGGGCACGGCGGGAGCCTCTACTGCCGGAGCAATCCACGTGGGAGCTTGGCGGGTTGCTTTCTAAGGTCGCTGAGGATCCTTGCGCTGGCATGCCCGGCCTAGGCGTCCCGTTGAGCCTCGTGGTGCCGAGTTCTATGCGTCGGGCCACATCCTGGTTGTCGTGGGTGGTGATGATGCCCTGCAGGCCGGGGAGCTTCATGCATAGGAAGCCGTGGTGTGGAACTGCCCCAAAGGAATTGAGGGTTGGTCACCCCAATATGGCGTTGTAAGGGTACAGGATATCGACGACGTCGAAGGTGACGTCTTCGCTCCTCACATTGTCGTCTCGGCCGAAGGAGACCTGCAAGCATATTTGGCCCAGTGCCCTCAGGGGCTGACCTCCGAAGCCCTGTAGTGGGATTCCCGAGGGGCCTAGGCGACTTCGGGGGATCCCCATCTGGTCGAAGGCCGCTGCAAACAAAATGTTCACTGAGCTTCCTCCATCGACTAGGACACGCTTGACGTCACATCCTGTGATGGCGACCTGGATGACCAGGGGATCTTGGTGGGGGAACTCCACGCCTTCAGCGTCGGCAGGCGTGAAGGTAATTTCGTGTTGCGCCCAGTCCGGCGATGCCTGTGCTGGGTATGCCGCCACGTGGTGTAGTCTCCGCGCGTAGGCCTTTCGTTGCCGCGCCGAAGCAAACTCCAGTGAGGAGCCCCCGGAGATGACGTTCATGACTTTGCGCTGGCCTCCCTCCAAGGCTTGGATCCGTAGGGGACCCTCCTGGGGTTGTTGCACGTGGGCTTGGATCTGCAGAGGGCCCTCCTGAGGCTGCAACCCCTGATTCTGGATCCGCATGGGGCCTTCATGGGGCCTCGGGGTTTCTATCCCTGGCGACGCTTTGCCAAAGTGCCGCGATGGTGGTGCATGCGCGCGTGTCGTGGCTGCCTCGACCATGTACCTCGCACCATAGGCCATGATGCTGGTCGTCGTATTTTGCACGGGTCCTATCGTCGCGACCCCGATTGCGCCCCGGCCCCGGTGAGCTCTACCGCCGCGGCCGGCGGAGGCGTTGTCTTCGAAATCACCCTCGATGTCGAAGACATAGCGGGCTCTCCGAGACTTTTGTTGGCCGCACTTGGGCTTGTCGCCCGATGAGTCCTTGTGCTGGGCATCGCTGCAGTCGGAGGCGTCCTCCGCTGGCTTTTGCTTGCACTTGCCCTTCGAGGAGCCTTCCTTCAGCGGATCTTCGTTCTTCGTCGCGCCTTCCGCTTGATTGGTGTCCAAGTCATCACCTTGGCGTTGCCGCGCATCTTCCTCCACTCTGGCATACTCTTCCATCTTGTCAAAGAGCTTCGCCACCATCTTGATTGGCTTTCGCGCGTTGTATTCGGCCAGCGGCCCCAAGCGAAGGCCCTATACCGCTGCATTGATGATGGTTGTCTCGTTGATGTCCTTGACCTGGCAGCGGACCTTCATGAAGCGCTTGAAGTACTCCTAGAGATTCTCCGATGGTGAAGAACCGAGGGTCCGTGTCACCTTTGTACGACTCGATGGCGCTGGGGAACTTGAAGTCCTCCGGCCATGCCGACTGCTGCAGACCTGCAGAGAGTGGGGACTCCGGGTCCACACGTCGCAGTGGGACGCGGCTGGATGTGGGGGCGTCGCGGCTGTCCGCTCGTTCTGGTGTGGTTTCCGGTGCGACCACCAGTAGGGTCTGCTGACTCCGAGCCTCTTGCATGTCCCGCACGGCTCCGTGGAGATCCACCAATTCCCGCTGAAGCGTGCCGATGGCCGTCAGCAGGGCGCTCTCCATCGCTGGCGTGACCGAGGCAGTTGGCACACCTGGTCGCGTTGCTAGGACAGCGGCGACCACGGCCTGCGCTCCCAGGTTGCCCGGTGCGCCGACGCAGTAGACTCCGGTGTCGGCGACGAGGCCAGTGTTGCCGCCTGGACCGCCCGGCTCTCCTGCGCTGGGTATAGGGACAGCGGCCACGCCTACACGATTGACGCTGCCAGTGTCGACCGTCGCGCCGTCGGTGGCGAGGTCGATCGTCGCGTGTGGGGCGGTGTCGGCCGTCGCGCTAGCGGTGGCGAGGTCGATCGTCGCGCCAGCGGTGACGGGGTCGATCGTCACGCCCTGGGCGTCGACGTTCGTGGCTGTCGCACCCGTGTCGCCGTCCATGCCCACGACTGCCGACGCCGAAGCCCTGGTGGTGACGCGGGACTCCGTTGTGCTCCCCTTCTTCTTCTTCGCCACCGACGATGGAGCTTTCTTCGGTGCCATCCTTCTTTGGATCTTGAGGCTTGCTCTTGTCCTCCCCACGGACGGCGCCAACTGTTGTGGCTACAGACCAAACAGAGAGAGAGGTATGTAGTGGAGAGTTAAGTGAGCAATGCTTAGAGTTTCCCCCATGCCTGGATGGTATATATATAGCTCCATGGGGAGTGTTTTACATCTTTACCCTTACACTCATGTATCCCCCTCAGGGGCATTTATATCATCATACATATCCCATTTTGGGCCTTACAGCCTTCTAACAGGCCTGCTGGGCTTAGGTGGGGGCCACCCCTACAACAGGTAGCATCCAATTCTCACCAAGAACTAAAGGAAACTCATTAAGAAACAAAAACACTTGTTGATTTTAGAAGTTTAGTTTTTACTCTAGTCATTGGACCTTGTGGTGCTTCATGAATAGCCTCTCAAACATCTTTATCTTCAGAACACTTGGAAAGTTGGAATATGTGGTAGTAGGGATGCTCTCATCAAGAATGGTTTTTTACCTATGTCACATGATATTAGTCTTAGCAAACTTAGTGTCCTTCGACACCTGATGAACAAGATCGAATGAGTAAGATTCTATATGCTTCTGCTATTGGGTCTATTTGTATGCCATACTTTGTACTACCTAGATGTGTCATATGCTCTAAGTGTTACGATCAGATATCAGTCAGATCTAGGTAAAGATTACTGGATAGCTGTAAAGAGTATCCTAAAATACTTGAGAAGGACTAGGGATGCGTTCCTTGTTTATGGAGGTGGGGAAGAGCTAGTCGTAAATGGTTATACTGATGCTAGCTTTCAAACCAACAAAAATGATTTTAGATCGTAATCTGGGTTTGTGTTTTGTCTTAATGGAGGAGTAGTGTGCTGGAAAACTTTCAAACAATAGACGCTAGTGATTCTATAATGGAGGCTGAGTGTATTGTGGCTTTTAAAGTTGCAAAGGTGGATGCTTAGATAAAGAAGTTCTTCTTTGAGCTGAGTGTGGTCTCTAGTACTTCTAGTCTAATAAATCTCTATTGTAATAATTATGGAGCCATTGCACAAGCCAAAGATCCTAAATCGCATAAAAAATCCAAGCACATATTTTAACGTTTTCAACTCATTTGCGAGATTGTTGATAGAGGTGATGTGAAGATATGCAAAGTGCACAAGGATATAAATATTACTCATCTGTTGATAAAGCTTATCCCGCAATTAAAGCATGAGGCACACATAAGAGTTATGAGTATTAGATATTTGCATGATCGACCCTAGTGTAAGTAGGAGATTGTTAGTGATATGTCCTCGAGGCGACTATAGAGATGATTATATCACTTCTATTTTTATGATCTCTTAAATAATATGTTATTTTATCTCTCGAATAAATGTCTTTCATATTGATCATCAATTATGTGGGATAATTATGATTTGTAGATCAGTACATTTATTGATTGATGATCATGTTTTCACAAATCATGAATATGGAGATATCAAATCAACAATATAGACATATGTTTAACATCGTCTTGCGTTGACCTACCATGAGACATTGCAGGAATTGTTATATTTTTAAGTGTCATCAGTTTCTCATATATAGTGTATATATGATCTTTAGACCTAAGATCATCATAGTTTTCTACATATACAATAGTTTACTTAGGGGTTGCCAAATATTGCTCCGTAACTGGGTGGTTACAAAGATAACTTTTGGGTTTACTATGAAATATACCGAGAAATATGATCGATCGAGATGAAATTTGCCCCTATGTAACAAGAGATATATCTTTGGGCCTCTCGATATGATTGGACTAAGGAAGTGCATGACCACATTAAACATGGTTGAGGAGTCAATCATAATTGAGTAATCCACAACAGATTTGAGTGAAGAATTGAGTTATAAGAGGTTAATACATTTTTCGCCTTGAGTTAATTATAATATACCTACTGCCGCCCTATCTTTCAGGCACAGTCGTGATTAAAAAACTATATGTAGATATAGACTGGCACACATGCACAGCAAAAAATTCTTACTCTAGAGCCAAAGGTCTTTTGCTGCAGCCGCAAATTATCGGCGGTACCTGAATAAACCCCACCCATATACTCGCACTGATGCACAGGTCGTGGCGACATGCCACAGTCGTCAGTGCTGCCTACTTTTGGTGAGTACCTGCCTCTTCACGCGGGGACAACACTACACACGCCGTGACCGCATCAATTTCAGGTAGAAGCTTCTGAAATGCTGAATTAACGGTGACGTGTCGGATTCTACTTTGGTACTGATGCAACGTGCAAATCAACTGGTCAACAGCAGTGGCAGGCGCTCTCTTTTCGTATGCATGTCTCCTGGCACGACGGAGAGGAGAAATTTATAGACGCCGTCAAGGAGGTATCACAGGCTCACAGCCTCACTCACAGGTGTCACTTTTTGTTTTAAAAAAAATCATCACGGGCATCTCTTGATTAATCTTGATTGAATTTATTAGTGCGACTGATTGATGAGCAAGTCTTGTGTTGGCTGATTGAGATGATTGATCATCTGTATTACATCTTTGTAGAAACCCCACGTTGCGGCAGGAATTTCTACAAAGAAATTTGTTGTAGAGCTTTTAGTGGGAAATATACTTTCATATCGGGGCAAAAAGGGAAACTAATATATGCAACGATGCTGGAGAGATGCATACATTAGAGCTACAACTAACAATTTTGTTTATGCTAGTATACATTGAATGTGAGGTTCCACAAAGCAGGGCATAACAGCAAAAAGTTCTTCACCATTAGCCATAAAAATGGATACGTCATTCACCAATATTTTTTGTAGATACACACTGTGCATGCACGTTTAGTGGGACCAAGGTAATAAATAGCGAATAGCGGGGTAGCAATGAATTGGCGTCTGCATAGCAGATAGCGGGCAATATTGCGGATGATACATTCTAATAACGGAATCTAAAAAAACACTCACAATTTTGATATACTCATGTATATATATCATGATTCATGACTTATTCAAATTACATGATCATTTCTCATGCTTAATTACTTGACTGCCTATGCAAATGGAGCCATGGAGGTAGTTGTTTCGTGCTCAACAGGGGCGAAGCCAAGGGGTAGACTTGGTAAGGCTCGAGCCTGCCCTCCCTGGTGGCAAGAAACATCCCCCGGCACACGGCACACCCCGCCAGGCACGGCCGACGAGCACATCAGGCATCACCACATCAGGGCAGAGAGACCGGCGCCCCGGTGCCAAGTTGCAAAGAAGGAAAGCAAAATTAAAAATGTCTGGTATCAAGAGCAGACAACCTACTACCATAAAGAGGCCCAACAAATCCATCTTACCGCCCATCAAAACACCAACTCCAACTCACAAACCCTACCACCAAGTACCAAATTAGCAATGGGAAGAAGCCACTGTGTCGGGACCCGGAGCAACAACTCCAGAACCCTCTGTGTTAATCGCACTATCCCAGGAAAAGCTAGTGCACACAGTAACACAAAGACAATTATCATGCGTAATGACAAACTTTATTTAGCTAATATGAGCCTGATGGCCAAAGTTTTACAATAACAGCAAAAGAAGACAGCGGAAAATAAACAATGTAGCAGCCCATCCAGCCTTCCCACAAGGCGAATGACTGTAAGACGTGGCCTAGTCGCAATCCTCACCGAAGTCGTCGAAAGCTTCCTCTGGAAAGAGTTAGATATAGCAAGATGAGTACAAAAAGTACTCCACAAGTTACACCAGGAGGTTTAACAGAATAGATGCATGCATATGGAATATCAAAGGAAGGCATAATATGGTTTATTTGCATAAAAGGCGACATTGGAGTAAATATCATAAGTAAGTGCAAAAGCTGAATTTGATACGATAAATAGAAACAAGATTTTAACAAAACAATATCGTTAGTGCAGGCTCCAACCAAACACTAACCTATCCACGGGCATCCCACCCGGACCATCTTTTCCAAAAGCTCACGTATGGATTCCATCCATCCACACGCTTTCACTGCGCAACTCTGATGAATTCCATCCATTCACCAGATTTCAATCTCTCACGGATTCCATCCATCCGCAAGGTTTTCATCTCTTGTGGATTCCATCCATCCACAAGGTTTTCGCAAACCATTTTGAAAACCAAAGTCTAATCCATGAAAAACTTCACTCAGCTTGCCCATGACCGTGGGCACGGCTATCCAGGATAGGTTATACACTCTGCAGAGGTTGTACAGCTTTACCCACAAGACATGATCATCCCGGTTTGCCATGCGAGTTACACACTTCCTTAGGTGTGCGGCGAGGAGATCATGACAAGGCCTTTACAATGATCCATTGTCAACATAATCACGCCGCCACTAAGGTTTCACCACAACATGAATCCACATGTTGGAGCCCCCTCTTGTGCCATGTGAGACTTCTCACGGCCTACGCCGCGCTCACATTCAGCCTATAGTGAGATCATGTTGGAACTTCACAAATTATTTGGCCAGGTCTGTCCCATACCAGACTTGTGGTAGTACGATAGGGCTTTGCAATAGTAGCTCACAGACCGGTCCTTAACTTGACTTAGGCCTAACCGCTAACCCCTTGTGCACGACAATCAACCACTGCGGCTCCAACCAACAGGGCATGCCTGCACCCACAACTCTGACCAATTGCCTAAGTCTAAACCAGTTTTATATTTTGTTTCCAAAATATTTCATAACACTCCTTGACTCACCAAAGTCAAGAGTACAGTTGAAAAGTTTATCATTACATGTAAAACGGTTATCATTTTATGTGAAACATCATCCCAAACCATAAGTATTATAAGCATGGCTAAGCATTTCTACAAAATTTCTAGTCAGTGCTATTGTACTAACTAGGTTTTATCTAGGGTTGACAAGGTATATTGGTAAACAATATCAAATTTGGCTGTCCAAAGAATTTGGGTGTAACTAGAGTTCAAAACTGAATTTAAACTAACTTGGATAAAATTACGCATGCAATAATAATTTAAAAACAACATAATTAATTTAAAATATTAGGTTCAACATGATCAAAGGTGTAACTTGCCTTGCTCGAAGACCTGGTGTGAATCGTCGGTGTCGTTCTCTCCGAATTCGACGAAATCTACGCGCGAAGAACCAAACAAATAAATTCAAACAAAATCGAAATAAACTCCAAAAATTCAAAAAAGAGTCTAGATTTGGGTAGTTTATGATTTAGAAGAATTTAGAAATCTGAACGGGTTAAATCGGAGTTAAAATGAAGAAGTTATGGCTTTCGGAAGATTAACAGGAGGGAAAAAAGGAAAAAGGCTGGTTTCGGGAATTATTTTTATACTGAAAAATGCTACTTATGACGTCAGCCAATTTTGAATTTTCCAAGCGGGAAAATGATTTGAATGACCGGTGGGCCCGGTCTACCGTGGACCAAGTCCGCGTACCACGGGTTCGCCGACGTGGCACACCGGCCACATGGCGCCATGCGGCGTGGCGTGGAGGCCACGCGGCGACCACGCGGCGAGGCCGCCACGCGGCGAGGCCGCCACGCGGCGTGCGCGACGGCGGCATGGAGGCGACGGCCGGCGGCCGCGCGCCTTGCCGCGGCCGAGGCGGGCGAGCGCGGCGGCGGGTGAGGAGGGGCGCGCGCACTCACCGGCGGCGGCGGGAGACTCGGTGGCTGCGCGCGCAAGGAGGAGGCGGCGGTGGTGGCACGGCGGCGGGAGGTGGCGGGACGGCGGCGCACGGCGCGGGAGAGCGGCCGGAGGGAGGAGGGCGGCGGTGAGAGGGGGCCGAAATGGTGAAGGAACCGGGCATGGGAGAGGTTTTATAGGTGAGAGAGAAGAAACGGCGCGGCTTTAGAGGGGATTTAATGGGAAGAAACGGCCAGTAGATTAATGGGGGTGATTCGGGCATTCATTTCCATGCGCTAATCGGGAGTTAAGAGGAGGAAACGGCCGGGAATTAAAGCTTTCATTTGTCATCCATGGAGGAAGAGAGAGAAGGTGGGAGGAGGAAGAAGGTGAGGTTGAAGAAGGATATGACATATGGGTCCCATGTGTCATAGAGAGAGGGAGTAAGTGAAGGGGTACGGGCCGTCGGATTTGCGACACGTGGCAAGTGAGTGTTTCATGGCTCTTGGATTTTATGAAGGGGTAAGTGATCATGTGTGGCTAGGATTAAATCGTGGAGAGAGTGATTCAATCTGAGAGCGACACGTGGCGGGCTTGGAATAATTTGATTTTTATTTACGGAATAAATTTTCAGAAAATACTAGAAGCTTTGTAAATACTTAGAAAAATAATATTTAATGTCTAAAAATTCCAAAAAAATTATAGAATATTCCTGGAGCTCTTTTAGACTTATAAAAAATATTTTTAATTTCAGATTTGCATTTAATAATTTTATAAAATACTTTTTAACAATAAAAATTGATTTTTAAATCCAGAAAATTCTCAAAATTTATTTTAAAATTTTTGGGAAGGCTAGAAAAATAAAATAAACTCTTTTTGGCTTTAATAAAATATTTTAAATTCATTTTCTTGCTTTAGACTTTGAAATAAACTCCAGAAAACACAGAAAATGCAAATAAAATCTTCAAAATTTATGCAACCAAAGAACACTTTATTTTAAATTAAATTAAATTAATTGTTTTTTCTTTTCTGAAATTTTTAAAATAAACAGCTGGGCTGTTACACACTGATTTCCAGAGAGCTAACGGCGCACATCGCAGCCTCGCAGGGGCGACTGAGGTGTAGGGGCGACGAGGGCTGGCCTGCCAACCAAGCCGCTGTGGGGAGGCAGATTCGGCCATCCAGGGGCAGGAGGAGCTAGACCGGGGGGAGGGGAAGGCGAGGTAGAGCTCCACCGAGGCAGGGCAGGCGAGGGGAGCCGGAGTCGGGCAGACTGGTGGGGGAGCCTGACCGCGGCGCGCGACGGTGAGAGGGAAAGGGGAGCCGGAGTTGAGCAGGCCAGCGGGGGAGCTTGACCGCGGTGCGCGGTGGTGAGTGCCAAGCCGTCGCCGGTAGGAGCACCGTGGCAGGGCCAAGGGCGGAGGGCGCCAATCGCTAGTCACCAGTCGGCCGCACCACAGAGACAAGAGAGAGAGGCAGAGCTAAGAGTGGAGGAGAGGGAGAGAGAGAAATGTTTAAAGAGAGGAACTGAGGAAGTGCTGATTAGGAACTCCAAAGCAAGGACTTGAGTCTGGTCAGGTTGGTTGGTTTCAAGTTTCAACAGTTCAACTGATAAATTAAGACATCGAGTGAGTAATATTCTTTGTTAGTTCTTTACTTCTTACTCAGTTTAGTATTTTAGAGTCCAGAGTTTAGACTTTTAGTGTATATAGATAGTTATTATTGTTTAGTCTTTATAATTTATTCATATATTTATAGCTTTGTATTGAACAAAATGAATAATTTATTTATAGATTTTGCTATAATGGAGAAACGAACTTTGTGTAACTATTTCGTAAGCAATTCAAGTAGTTCTCGTTCAACTGATGAGAGTACAAATCAACCAAAGAAACTTCGAGTAGAATTAATCCAAATAAAATTATTGCCAATCCGGTGCTTCGCATACCAATTGAAGATTATGCTAATGAAATTAGAGATCAAGTGAGAAGGTCATATTTATTGAATAGTCCTACTTGAGTAATTGGACATTCATTTCCACAGACTTTGGATGGCAAAGAGTCACAATCCTTTCAAGAATCATGGTATAAGAAGTCGCGTAGAATGCATTTACCCCGTGATTCAAATTTGTCTCATGATTCAAATTAGCATATTTGTGTTATGTTTTATATGATCTAAATTTTCATTGTCATTCACAATTTTCTATTATATCACTAATTTTCATATATTTCATAGATAGGTGACTTATCGCTACTCCGCACTCATGGCAGAATAATTATATATCTTTGGATATGCGCTTTCTATTCTTGAGGTACATGCTTTGTATTTCTCTGCTTTTGTCATTTCTCTCCAATTGTGTAATTTTTGTATAAATTTGAAATTCTATAGGAGTAAAGACTATATTTATGTCAACTTACTTTAGTCCTATAGATAATTCAGCCCACCCTCAATTTTATTCCTAGCTTCACCACTGGTGCTCAAGATGGATCTCTCTATTGCAATATAATCTACCAGTATCAAAATGTTGGTCATACAAACAATATCACACAAAAATAAAAGAAATGCCATGCAGAAATGTTGGCCACAACCCACACAAACAAGAATGTGTCTCTCTCTACTACTCCCATCCAAAAAAAGTGCAGACTGCTATTTACTATAATTAATGACATGATGTTGAAATGTAATAGATGTGCTACATCATAAGATTCCAAAATAGATCAATAGAAATAAATGAAACTGACCATCACTATATCATCTTGAAATCTGCAATTGCGGCCGCTATTTTGATCTGAAATCCGCAGTTACGGCTGCTATATCGGTCTGACTTCCACAATGGCGGATGCAAAATTCGTTAGCACTGTTTTCCATCACTACTTCTCCTCAATAGCGCTAGCCCGCTCCTACTGCAATTGCGGGACAACATGTTTTCGTACTTCAGAGATCGTTGAGGTCTCTGATTAATTTCCTAGTATGTATTGAAGACGTGCACATGGGTGTGTGCTGCGTGTGGTGTACGTGAGTTATGTGCGTCTTTCTTATACCTCTCAAAAAACTTACATCACTGTGCTTCCAATTTGGGAACAATATATAGAGTCCATTAGCATCGCATGGCAAGAGATGCAATTATGCCGGGGTAGGGGGCAAGACCAGTTAAAAGAAATGTCTTAAAAGCCTACATAGTAAGGTACCACGTAAGCGATAGGGCCTAGATACTTTTTGTGATTCATTTTCCGTATCGAAGAAGCATGGGCAATCTCAAGCTGCAGGGGACATGCAAAAAATATTTGTGTCAATCACTAAGCTTTATGCCCATGAAATTAAACTAATAGCGATATGATTGTTTATTTGGCATACTTTTTTTCCTACATTCTTGGAGAGCTATATGCTCATAGCCAATCCTTGTTTTTACTGTATGGATATGAACAACTCGGCTGGCTAAAATTTCCGATCACAATCCAAACCTAAGAAGGCAAATTTCTAACTGAAAATCATAAATTTTGCTCTACTGATTACATGGCCCAAATAAGATCATTGACCAAGGAATTTGCTGAACATGATCCAACAAAAAACACTCGAAATCGACATACTGTTATGAGCGTATGGCCTGAACCATTCCTGGAGGCTGTTGTCCTTGGCTGACTTGGCCATGCATAATTACCGCATGGCGGGGCGCTGAGCAATTAAGAAAGCGAAGTTCAAAGGGTGCTCAAAATGGTTTTTTTAGCAGCTTATGGCTGAAAAGTATTGTAGCTGGCTGAAATTGCACTGTAGCTGATGGTGGCTTATTTGGCGTAATTAAATTTAAAAAATTAAAAAATTAAAAAAATAGAAAATATAGATTAGCCAATTAAAAAAATAGAAAATATAGATTAGCCCATTACAGACAGTACAAACGAATATGAGAAAAAACCAACAAAAAAACTCAAAAAAACCAAAAACCAGAAAAAGATGAAATTGTTGAATAGTAAAAAAATAAGCCAAAAGGCAGAAGCCTAAGCTATTTTGAACGGGGCCGCAATCAGCCTATCTATTTTTCGAAGTGGCGGCCGCCTAAAGCTGCTGCAAAATTTCGTCTCGACAAAAAAAAATTGTAACTTTTGGACTAGTATGACATTAGAAAAGGGTGAATAATGCTATCAAATTTTTTTAAGTATTTGCCTATCTTCACTCCAATAGCTATAAAAAGCTATGAAGACCAGAGACCAACCACCAAATAAAAAAAATCTAAACAAAAACTGAGCAAAACAACCCTCGATGTGCCCGGCAGTCAAACTGGATGAACGGTATTTCAGTCAAACCGGAAAACAGTAGCTAGTTAGAGTGGTACAATAAACTCAGTGCATAGATAGTAAAAACAGTACTATTTCAAAATCAAAAATTCCTAAAACTTTTGATCCGCGTGTCCAAATGACAAGAAACTTGGCATATACCTTCTCTAGGATGTCACGAATCTATTCCAACCATAATCGAGAAAATCATTGTCAAAGTTGTGAAAATTTTTAATTAGATGAAGGTTGAACCAAAACCAAGCAAAAACAAAAAATGGTGATATGACTTGCTCGTAGATGGATGATAGCCAAGATGCCTCTAGATGTGTTCTCACATATCACAGCAAGTAAGAACAATAAAGAAATCAAGGCAAAAACACTTGGATTAAGAAATCACTCGGAGAGTCCAATCCAATTGAAAATTGGGCAACTTCATGAACTTGAAACTTGATGTCTAGATGGATAGTGATTGATTTCCAGGAGTAATCTCTATTACTTATACATCCTTGGTATAGGAAGATCAAGAATGAGAGGAAGAAGAGCAAAACCAACCAAATAAAGTACAAATCAATCAACACAAAAGGGATCCATGGGAGATGAACAAAACTGATGTATTGCTATTTCAAGATGAATGTTTTACAGCAACTCCACCTGAAGGATAAGGGATCACATCACAACACTCAACTTCCCAAACCATAACCCTACAACACTTGGCTTCCGTGAGCAAAGTTGGGTGATTAGATGGTTTTGATCCAAAATAGTTTTTGGTATTTTAATCAACTTACCAAACTGTCATTTCTTGACTCGGTCTTTATCTTCTATTGCAAGCAATCACCATGCTTGCCACGTGTAGGTGCACTACTAGCTTGCCACTCATCAGTAAGTCTCTCCCATTCAAGTTTCACCAGATAACGCTTTAGTTAGACTGACCAAACCACATGATGCAACCCATCGCTCAAAATTCCCTTCAATATTTTCCACCTTTCTCGTGTCATGCTTGAGCTCAGCCATTTCACTCGGTATCCTTGATCGTTCTAGGCCTTAGCTCCACTATGAGCTTAGCGCTGATCCTCATTGTTGACCATAGTTGACTTCAAGTGACCCTATGCACCCAAAGACAAAGAAATCATTTTTGGGCATAAGTTTAATACAACTTGATCTACGTTAGCTATAACATGCATCATACAACTCATATGCACTGACCTAGGTTAAACAAAATCATCCTATGACTTAATTCCCCAAATTCCAAAAAATAGCTGAAGGCAACACAGCATAGCCGGATAGACCGCCAGCCTCGGCCGGTCTGACCGCTGACGGTGGCTAGTCAAACCACTAGGGGTGCCGATCTCACCAATAGAGGTGGCCGATTAGACTGCTAGGGACAACTGGTCTAATCGATAGGACTAGAGAATTTTCAGAAATTTGGCAAATTTGTAAAATCCAAATTCACACTCCTCTCAAATGGCAATGGTTCATCACAACATAATTCTGAGCCTTCTCACATGGTCCTTCAGTAACTCTCCATTAAAAATAGTAGAACGACAAGGAATTGCTCCAAACTGAAGGGAAAAGACCTGTTACTTAGTGAGAAATAGAGCGATACAACTATAGCAGCACAAGTTGTAGAAGACAACCAAAACCATAAAGGAGTTAGCAATGCACATAACAAAGATTGGATCCAATACCTTGGTGATGCAACATAAACAACCGAATTTTCAGCAAATGATCAATCGTTCCAACCTGCACCAACAAAGCAATGACAAGAAGGGATAGGTGAGCAAAGAAAAGGAATACATGTAAAATCAAGCAAGAACCCTGGGCTTGGCTAGACAAATGCAAAATATTAGCGGCATTGGCAGCGAGTTCGAATTGGGACTAAGGGCAAGACCACCTATCCCATGACTCAATTCCCCAAAATTCTAAAAACCAATCGAAAGCAATACAGCACAACCGATTACACCGCCTGCCCCAGTCGATCTAACTAATGACCACCAGGACTGGAGAACTTCTAGAAATTCAACAAATTTGCAAAATCCAAATTCACATACCTCTTAGATGACAATGGTTCATCACAACATAATCTAGACTTCACACATGCTCGTTCAATTTCCCCTTGATGAATTGGAAATTTCTCAAAAACGCAAATAGAAGGTGGTTTTAGAATTTAGAGGGAATTTTGCAAATAAAGCTCAAAATGGTAAGACAAGCATTGCAAGGACTTAAAATGACCATATAAGCCAGAAATAGATTGAAACTACTGAAAATGGTAAGTTTTTCACAAAAAGCTTCAAATCCATCAAATGAATTAGGAAATCTCACTCTATATCCATATGAAAGAACAATTGTTATATTTCACCTTGGTCATGTTAAGAAGATATAAGATCAAGAGAATTGCAACAAAATGTTAAAGATCCAACTTAGCAAAATTTTGCATAAAAACTGCAAATCATGTTTTAGATATGCATTTTTATCAATATTTCTCTCCTTTTGACAATGGAGTCATTAATATATATATATATATGGAAGAAGATAGTGCATGAATGAAATGAAGTGGTTGCAATTTATTTATTTTTAGTATAAGGAGCCATGGAAACTATCCAAATTAACTCTACAAGTATTACACCAAGCGATATTATATAAAGTGGCTATTCTAGATCATTGGAAATCATATCTAAGATCGCAAAGTCAAATAAGCAATAATATGAAATTAAATGAATTTTTAGTATGTTAAGTTGCTCTAGATCATAATTTAGTCAAAGATATCCAAAAATAAGCTAAGCTATGTCAATAAACTAAATGAAATCAAGAAGCTACAATTGAGTTGATTTAGTGTGCTACAAGTTCAATGTTGAATCATTTTTTAAGCACATTGAATTTGAGCATAATTAGCACAATTGGCAATTTTCAAAACATATTTTGGATTTATCTTAGTAAAGCAAGTTTTAGACTAGGAGCCATCCACAACTGCCTCCTAAGCTTTAACCATGTTTCACATGTGACTTTTTAGCTATGTGCTGATCTCAAGCCTTACTACGACTATTCCAAGCAAGAAATTTAAAAGAATGATCTTGGTCATCCAAAATTCCCCTGAGTTTATACCTAGTGCAATGGCAAGCGTCTTATGAGTTAGAGAGATCAGCTTTTTCGCACAAAGGAGAACATTTTTTATTTTTTAGTTCAAGAGAAATAAGTTACTTCTTAGTCCGTAAGCTATACTTGACCTAAGCCACAAAAGCGCAGGAGAAGTAAACACATGCTTCAATAAATAACTAACATAGCTCAATCTAAAGCTCAATTTAGGTCCAAGACTTAATTTAGGCTATTTAACATGGTATGAATTACAAGAGAATCACTAGAGCAAGACTAGTCACAAGATTCAACAAGATATAATTTAGTTTAATTTTCTTACATTTAATAGAGCTAGCATAGTAAATGCTAATCTATATATAGAAAGACATGATCATTCTGGCAAAGTAGCATAAGACATAACAAGATGTAAAGCAAAATATCATGTCACACAAGGATAATAGTCAATACTCTATATAGTTATGTTACAATGCAAGTTGCTGAAATTGAAGATGCCATATGATACAATGGATGCAAAAGAGTCAAACACTGTCAGACCCAGATTTTACAATCCGGAATCTTCTGTGATTCCGCCGCACTATTCTCTGGATCAGTAGATAGTGCTCACAGATTACAGTTCTGAATATCAAGGTACATATCATGCGGAAGCGTAAATATAATAGTAAACTTACTCATGGGCCGATTAGGCCGAAATCAATAAATTGCAGCAGCGGAAGAACGAAGCACACAGGTGGGACCTTCAGGACATGCCCACAGGCAGCCAATTGGAGGTGCGCGACCTAGCCCTTGACATCTTCATCTTTTCTGCCAGCTTGTCCAACCTTGTTGCTGAGGCGAGGTGATTTGATTCCTGATGCTGAATTTTATCGCAAAAGCGAGTGTGAGCACTCCAACCCCGTGCTCCGCGAGCCAATACACATAATGCAAATAAATAGTATGCATGGCTTAACAAAGGAGAGGCTCGGGTTATTTTATTTGCCAAAAATCGCTTTTAGTAGCTTTGTCATTATTTAATCATAGTGTTATTGTTACTGCCTACACTCCACCTAGCGACTACCATAATCGACTTAATCCACCAAAATACACTTTCTTTATTGATTGCTGTCTAAGACTCCAAACAGCGATTATCACCAATTATGCAATCCACCAATCATACCTTCATTGCTGCCTAAATCCCCACATAGCGAGTATCATAACTTATATAATCCACTGATCAATTACTGCCTAAAACTCCAAACAGCTAGCGACATCATTTATCTAATATCATTTATTTAATCCACCAGTATCCTTTGCATTCTAAATTCTCAACAATCCTTTCGTTATTGATCCACAACCATAATTCTCCAATAATCAATCTTATTTCTCCATTATCTATCTCTAACTAATTCATGAGTATACATCCACCAAGAATATCATTGACCAAGTATACGATTCACTAATTTATTTCCACCAAGTATATTATTGATTAGGTCTATGATTCACCAGTATTCATCCACCAGGACTTGTTCAAATCCTATTAATCCCAATATCCAAGAATTTATATCAAATACCAGTGTTGTAATCCAACCAATACCCTTGCACTTCCTAATACTCCAAAGATCATATAAATCATCTATCTAGTCTAGATATCCATTTGGGCTCATTTCTCCCGGAATCCACACTATCGTTTTCTTTTTATAATCGACATGAGTCCACCAATATATTTATGTTTTTACCACAAACTTCCATTTTCATTACTCCCAACTCTACTTATTTCCTCATATATTTTACTTTGCGAGAAGAGAAAACATTTTACTTTTGCAATATGATACATAAAAATTTCCTGAGACCTAGCAGTTTTGAACAAAACATAATGTTCAAGAAAATGCAATAATAATAGCGATCCAGATTCCATCCACCGTTACATGACATCTGCACCATATAGCATCTTTCAACGTTATAGCCGCTTAACTTACCACTGGGACGACACCCAAGACAATTCAAATCAGGGCTTTCCACTGCCCTCCACTTTTTCCATTACCACCCACAAAGTTTTTGAAATAGAACTATATCTGGTTAAGTTCCCATGTCTGCCCTTGACCGTGGGCACGGCTATTCGAATAGTTTTGACTCTGCAGAGTTTGTACACTTTCACCACAAGAGACAGTCAACTCGTTGCCCCACATGATGCCTTAGACATGTGGTTGAGCAGACCATCACAGTGACTTTTCAAACTATCTAATCCCTTTTGTCATCTCACCCTATGGGCCGTTCCCACTTGCGGTGGGTCCCATACGATGCACGGGATGTTTCCCACGGTTACTAGCGTTATTCGGGCTTCCCTCCCTCAACGCTAGTACGACAGGAAAACTTCACCCTTTCCTTGGTGTCCCTTTTGGCCTACTAATGCCCTTGCTATTCCACTTCTAACCTCTCCTGGTGACATGAGTCCGCGGAGTCGATAAATCTACTTAGCCAAGATGCACTTTGCAAAACTTGTGGTTGTACTGTTTTACACGGGTTGACATGACAAGATTCAGTCCTTAAGGTTACCCGGATGGTTCTACCACATTTCACATTTTGTGCATCCACTGCACCACATACCAGCCCCCAAACCATCCATCCAAGTATTTAAGAAATTTTAGGATTTTTCAGAGGTAGCAATATTGTGTCCACTTACTACAGTCATTCCATCCATGACTGTCCCCAAAACGTATCATACTTTGCAAGTGTTATTTTTGGGGCAGCTATGTACCCCCGTTTTATCTAGCAATACTAAGCACCGCAATATTTATTTGGACTTACTGGTAAAAGCTATGATAATATAAATTTTGCTAAGGTGACAAGGTTCACATGTCCAAGCATTTCAACGGATCATCATTAGCAAGCATTATATTAGGTGTATAACTACCATTTCTGGAAATGGACATATTTTACCACATAAAATAACAGCATGCATGTTGATAATTTAAAAGAAATTAACTTTGCAAAATCATAGGTTCAAAATGATCAAAGTGTTAACTTGCCTGGCGCGGTTTGCCGCGGTCTTGTGCTCTCTCAAAGCTGTCTCATTTGAGGGGGCTGCTCGGCTGGTCTTTTCTACACTTTGATCTTGGTCTTGCTTGATCAATTGATTCTTCGGAACTCCAGTTTCTAACTATGTGATAAGCGACTGAATCCAAATAAAAACAAATAACTCAAGAGATCCAAATAAATCCAATCACTTTAAATACCCGATTTACTTTAAATTATGCATTTATTATGGTTGGAGAATAGAAGGATGATTTAGGTTGATGTGTTGTAAGCACAGCGGTAGCTAGGTTTGAGCAGGAGGACGAGTTGTCTGAATGCTTTACCGTGAGGGAAAATTTGAGAAATACGAGGGATCAAAAGTGAAGATGTATCTACAGGAATTATCTACTTTTCGGAAAGGAAGGTGGCCAGACATGGCCGATTGGGGAGAAAGCGAGGCTTGACCTTTTTATTAATAATTTCTTTTATCATTTTGTATTTATCAAGGAAGTTCCATGAGTTAGGTTAGACATATGAATAGGTGCATAAGTTTATCTTAGCATTATTTTGTTGAGTACTATTGTTCAGGGCATTTTGGCTTACCGAATTAATTTTAGAATCCGGGTTGACAGCATTTTGTGGTGCGACATTTTAGGTACACTTAATTATTACTAGACATAACTTATTTTGAATTAGGATCCATTGGTTCGGGTTCTGGCTTGCTACATTTATTCATACTCAACATTATTATTTACTAAGTCTAATGTTATGATTTAATCACTGACACTATTATCATTTGTCTACACCTTTGTTATTATTAAGCTTAACGTTATTTTTAGTCAAATTTATTTATCAGGGCTTGTCATACGAGTTCATATATTAACATAGCTACTTAATTAACTCTACCATGGAGATTTGTCTAACGATGATATGTTAAATGTTAGGGCATATATGGTTATATTATAAGCAAAAGTAAGCTTTTATTGTATGTGGATATTTAACCAAAGTCACTACATCGTATTACCTAACTATAACCATAATTAACTATTTAGGCTATATTAGTTATTCACATATAATAAGTAATCGGATATCAAATATCAAGTAATCCTATTTTACCTCCTGATTAAATTTACTATATTCCCTAGATTATTCTCAAATTGTCCATAATTCTCACCAAAGTTTTATATGAGCTCTAAAATTTTGGGTTCTAGTTCCATTGGTTAGATCTTGAATTTTGATGAATTTAGAAATTTGTTTCATTCAATTTGGAGTTAAAATGAAGAAGTTATGACCATTTAAAGTTTTCAGTTTAATTAAATCCAAAAATATTAAAATACTGACAGGTGGGTCCCACTTGCTATTTTTAATTTTCTCCTTTATTTTTATTCTCATTTCTGGGTGCCAGTGACATGTGGGGCCAGTTACTGTGCTGAATTAATAGTATGGCCCACATGTCAGAGAGGGGTTTCAAATAATCAACTGGTGTTAGTCTGTTAACCTTAATTAGCATTGCTAAATGAGCTTATTTATATTCTAATCATTTTTACCAATCATTCTCAGATTTTTTCTAACCTTCTTCTTTACTCTAGCCACTAGCAAAATCACCTTAAAATCTAATTCCACTTTTGCGGCCGAGGGGGATCGAACTCGGGTAGCCTGGATGAACGCGCGTACTGCTAGGGGAGGCTGAAGCAGAGGAAGCTCGGGCGGCGGTGGGGCTGCGGCGTCGGCGGCGGACGGTGGTCGGAGGTCCTCGGGTGAACGCTAAAACGCGTTCCTTGTGCTTCGGGGTTGCCGGTGGTGAGGTCGGCAGAGGTCGGGGCGCACGGTGGCGCGCCGGCGGCAGGCGATGGTGGCGGTTCGGGTGGGGGCTCTGGTGCCGACGAGATACGGCCGATGAAACGCTCGGGAAGGTGCAAGAGTAGCTTCGCGACGTCCTGGGAATGGTGTGGGCGAGAGGAATTGGGTTTTGGTGGCTCGGTTCAACGGGGAGCGCGGCGGCCGGAGTTGGGGAAGGAGGGTGGCGCCGGCAAGCTACGGGTGGAGGAAACGCAATTGGGCGCTGTGGGGGAATGTGGGGAGTGTGGGGAATGGACTGGTGAGTTCAGCGGCTTTTATAGATGCTCGGGTAGGGCTAGCACCGGGAGGCCTGCTCGATCGGTCGTGTCGGCGAGCGGCGGGGCAGCGGCGGGTGAAGAGCAGGAGGTCTCAGGGATTCGGCATGATTGCCTGGCGTCGCGTGTGCCGAGCGGCAGAGGAGTGGTGCCGCGTGGCCATGCATTGCAGCGGAGCGGGGGAGAGAAGCTGTGGGCGGTGGCAGAACCGGGGTGACGCGCCGTTCGGGTGATGCGACAGCTCGGGGAAAGCCGGGGCAGGCCACTGGTGAAAGCAGCGCATGTGCGCCACGGGGAAGAGAGAAGCTGAGCTCGGCGCAGAGAAAAAGAGGGAAAGGAGGAAGAAGGAGTGCGGCGCGAGGTGGGGAAGAGGAGCGTGGGCGGGGGCACGGGGAGGAAGAGAGGAACGAGAGGGAGGGGCATCAGGCCCAACGGCCAAAGGGCAACCGGGAGGGAGGGAGGAAGAGAGAGAAAGAAAGAGAGGGGCCCACAAGGCATAGAGAGAAAAGGAGAGAAAACTTCAGAATTGGGATTCTGAATTTTAATTTTAAATTTTTGTTTCATATTTATGATTACTGATTTTTGCATGACATTTAGAATTTAAGCTTTAAATTTTCAGATATTAAATGAGAGCTTCTATTATTATTATTGTGTCTGTTATATGTATATGTATATATATATTTATTATTATTTCCTATTGCTAAACTCTTTCTTGCACAATTTGTGTACACATATATGTATATATGCATGTGTGTTTGTATTTTGTTCATCCGCTTTTATTGCTATTTATGCCATTATTTTCGAAATGAGATTTTATATTTTTAACTCAGGTTTCTCTCTTCTTATACTGGATCATCTTTTCAGATTCGCATTTTAAATCTTAATTCTCTATTATTTGAACATGTCTGTCCCTTTCTTTATTCTTTTAACTTTTGAAACCTTCACCAAATTTTTCAGAAAAATATCATAACTCCAATTTCAAATAAAATATTTTGCAAGATAATTCAAAAGCTTCACATTTTTCAAATTTAAATTTTCAGGATGTTACAAACACCTCCTCAAAACAAGCCAAAAGAACCAATAACTCCCAACTCCCCATGCAAATAAGCAAAACAAGAAGAATCAAGAATCTTAGTGAAAATATCTACAACCTGCTATTCTGACTCTACAAAGTGAAGCACAACAGCCATTCTTTATATGGTCTCTAAGGAAATGATATCTAATATCTACGTGCTTGGTCCTAGAGTGTTGTACTGCGTTTTGGCAATATTTATGACACTAGCTAGTGTTGTCACAGAAAAAAGAAACACTATCTATGGCCAAACTACAGTTCCACCTAGTAGATAAGATCCAGAGAACTAAAGAGCAACTACTAGCAGTAGCCACATACTGCGCCTCAATAGTGGACTATGCAAGAGGTAAAAGATGTGTCTAAGAAATGATAAGTGCTAGAAGTACTCTTCCTATCTATTCTGTACTCCATAAAATCAGCATCAGAAAAATTGCGAAGAGAGAGTATAGAATCAAAAAAATACCAGAGTTCAAATCAATAGTGCCATGAAGGTACCTGAAGATGCGACGAATTGCTTGACGATGTGAGGCATGAGGGGAAGCCTGAAATCGAGCACAAAGATACATAGCAAATTGTGTGTCCAGTTTTGACGCCGTGAGGTAGAGGAGGGAGCTTATCATGTTGTGGTACTCCTTCTAGTCCACGGGCTCTCCGTCCTCATAGGATCAAGCACGATAAAAGTGGTAATTAGAGTAGACATTGGTTGTTGCTTCCCACGTTGCATCAAAGAAGGTCTTTTGTGTACTTACTTTGATGAATGAAGGTCCCTTGTTTTAGTTGCTTGACTTGAAGTCCAGGGGATAAAGTTAGGTCACCCATCATACTTATTTTGAATTCCCTATTCATAGAATCTAAAAATCTAGATATCAAAGTATGAGACGAACCACCAAATATGATGTCATCCAAATAAATCTGAACAAGTAAGAAGTCACTGCCATGCCTGAGAGTAAATAAAGTTTCATCTACCATTCCTATTTTGAAATTAATTTAAACATACAACTTTTAAGCCTATCATACCAAGCTCTAGGGAATTGCTTTAATCCATACAAGACTTTGGAGAGCTTACACATATGGTTTGGGAACATAAAATTTTGAAACTAAGAGGTTGCCTGTATCTTCTTCTATAAAACCATTTAGAAAAGTATACTTGACATCCATTTGAAAAAGCTTAAATCCCTTAGATGCCACGAATGCTAGCAATATACGAATAGCTTTTAACATAGCTACAGGTGCAAAGACCTCTTCAAAATCTAAGCCTTCTATCTAGGAAAAACGTGGAGCTACAAGTCTAGTCTTGTTGCAAATTACTAATCCATCCTCACTTTACTTATTTTTGAAAACCCATTTTGTACCAATTACATTATGATTAGGAGGAAGTTCAACTAAGATCCAAATTTAGTTTCTTTTAGAGTTCTTAAACTCTTCATGCATTGCATTGACCCAAAAGGAATCAAACAAAGTACGGGTGACATCTTGGGGTTCAAAAGATGTAACAAAGACAGAATGTGCATGAGAATCTGAAGAGATAAACCTAGAGCAAGTAACTCACTTATGGAGATCTCCAATCATCTGCTTCTTAGGGTGTCATTACTGAATATGAAGAGGAGGTCCTAGTGTAGACGTGGCCTCTACCTCATAGGATATGGAGGCAGGAGCAGAGCCACTCGAAGCATCGGTGAAGGTGGGAGGAGGCTGCTCTGCTGAAGCTAGAGTAATGAAAGCAGATTCTCCAACCAAGGAGTGACTAGAGAAGGAATTGGGTCCTTATTCTCTAAGTCGGAGTTGTCTTCCATAAAGATGCTCTCCTGATCACCTTTTACCTATATGTACCTGCATTGTTAGATCTAGCACTAGGACTAGCCTCATTAAAAGTGATTTCATAAGTCTTAATGATTTTGTTAGTATCCAAATTAAAAACACAAAAGCCATGAGAATGAGCAGGATATCCAATGAAAATGACATCATAACATCTAGATTCAAATTTATATAAATTGCCATGTTTAAGAATAAAGCACTTATAAATAAATATATTAAAATGAAAGATGCTAAGCCTATGACTAAATCTAAGCTTATAAGACGTCTTACCACGAAATTAAGAAAACCCTATTGGATATATAGCAAGTAGAAGAAATCACTTTAGCCCAAAACTTCCTATAGGTACTATCCTCATCTAGTATTGTCCTAGCCATCTACAACCCCACTCTACTGAGGGACCTTAGGTGAGGAGAACTGGTGTTCTAACCCTCTCTCGATGTAGAAAGTGATAAAGGATGAGTTCTTAAATTCTACACCACTGTCACTCCTAATGGCTCTCAAGGCTCTTAGGAGGTTAACTGTTAGTCTAAGGGCCAACTCTCTAAAGCAGCCAAAGGCTTCATCCTTAGAAAGCAAAAAATACACCCAATAATACCTAGAGAAGTCATCTACAATGATAAGCACATATCCCTTTCTTCTTGCAGACTAGACTCTAGAAGGGCCAACTGTGTCTAAGAACAAGAGCTGTCTATGGCCATTAGTCATCGTTAAAGTAAGAGGTGGATCAGAAGTACAAACCATCTCATATGTCTACAGGGTGTGCACACTAGGTCTCCAAAACTCTTAAGCCTAGGCAATCCTCTGATAAAGTTCTTGCTATTGACTCTAGTCAAGTGATCGAAGCATATATGTCTAAGCCTAGGATACCACAACACTAAGTCATGAGAGTCAGGAGCCACAAGACACCTAGGGCTAGAGATAGAAGAGACACTAAATTCAGCACTAAAGATTCTCTCAAACCTAAAAATCGCAAAGACATACTCACTCGAGTAGTCTAGAACTCTACACTCTCCACTCGTGAATCTCACTTCCAGCCCTCAACACAAAGCTGGGAAACAGATAGCAGATTATATCTCAACTTACTTATCAAAGTGACGTTCTTGAGCATGAAATTGTTATTAATGGGTACTGAGCCCTTTGCTTTCACGATCCCTATAGAAGCATCCCCAAACATTATCAACTCATTGCTGAATGCACGAGTGAAGGAGAACCATCGAGAATCTCTAGTCATGTGTTGAGAACACTTGGAGTCAACAAGGCACACGCCCTCTTTTCTCGCTCGATGGACCTATAGGTGTAGGATCGGAAATAAAAAACAACTGCAGCCAAAACAAAAACAAAACAACACAACCTTTGCTGTCGTTTGCCGAATAGGAAGAAATGCAGAGAATTCAGACCAGAGGCAACAAGAAAACAGAAAACAGAGTTCAGATGCTACAAGATAAAACTGAAAGAAGCAGACTGCTGAAAACAGAGATTGCTGATTTTTACGATTCTTTTCAGGATGCAGAAAACATAATTAAAACCGAAAACAGCAAGGGACTGCAAAAAGGACAAACACTAGATGCAGCAGCAAACCGAAAAACACAAAAACAACAAGCTGCTAACTGACCGCAGTCAGTAGAGAAAACTAAAGAAAGGACAGACACTAGATGCAGCAGCAAACCAAAAAACACAAAAATAGCAAGCTGCTAACTGACTACAGTCGGCAGAGAAAACTGAAGAAAGGACAGACATTAGATGCAGAAGCAAACAGAAAAACACAAAAACAGTAAGCTGCTATCTGACTGCAGTCGGCAGAGAAAACTGAAATCAGAGAAAAACTGAAAAAGGAATTCAGGTAGCGGTTGGCATGCAGAGAGCAGCCGACAGGGAGCAGAAAAACAAGAAAGCAAAACCAAAAAGAGTAAACCAACAGCCGACTGAAAACTGAAGGCTGAAAATACTGAGAACAACTGAAAAACACAAAAATTGCTGCAAGCTAGCTGTTCTTCTTTGATCAAATGGACAGGACTTCAAACTAAATAGCAAGAGGACCTCAAGAGAAGAAAATGCAGACTCAGATTGATTAAAAAACAGTGAATGCTATTTTTGTCAAGAAGATTCAGCAGGAAAGCACAAAATCTAAAATATCTCATGATTCTTTGATTCTTTGCTCAAGGAACTTTGAAAACAGCAGGGAAATAATCTCAGAAGTAAGAACCACACTCCAAAAACAAGATTCCATCTAGAAAACCAAAATTGCAAGGGTCCCCTAACTTCAAACCCTAGAGAATCAAAAACAGAGGAAATGTGCGCGGGAGAGAGAAAGGAGTACACATGGATTTTGAATTTTGCTCTTAGGAATAGATTGGTCAAATGACCTTGGGGCTAATTTCCTGCACAGAGCTAAAAGGATTCATCTCCTCAAGCAAAAGAATCAACCCAAACACTTAAAACACAGAGAAGAACAGAGAGCTTCAAACTGACAGAACTGAAACAAAGGCACAAGAAAAGGGATAGCTCAAACTCAATCCATTTCATATTGATTCAGAGACATGGGCTATTACAAAGGGTTCATCTCACAGCCATCTCACTACATGCTTGCTCACTGAGATGATCACACGCACACTCACTTGTCTGAGCTCTCACACACGCAGAGAAGAAGGAACACCACTCTACTGCTTTGAGCTCACAACGCTTGCCTCCCCTGCACTGCCAACTCCCCTTCACTAAATAGAAGAGCTCACACTCTCAAATAACAAATCAAGAAGTGGCAGCCCTCTCACACTACCAACTTCACACACATATGAGGCTAAACCCACTCACATCCTGGGTAATCTACAAGAGGAAAATCAAGAAGTGCAATCCTACACCCACTACATGCCTCTTGCACGAAAGAGAAACAGGGAACCAGGTTGGAGGGAAAACAAGCATACCACTCCAAACACTAACCTCCTCCTTCTACTACCGGGTCTCCAACTCATCAGCTTCAACTGAACCCGCTTCCTCAGGCTTGAGTCAATTTTCCGAATTGCCCCTCAAGCACCTTCCCGGAAGCTTCCTGTGCTCACACGACCACACCCGGCATCCTGACTGTCTGGACCTCAGCTCCTTCCTGAGCCTAGTCCCGGTCCACCTCGTCGTTGCCCGTCGTGTCCACCTCCGGCAGCTCCAGCTCCGATTCCTTGTCTCCCTGGCTTGCAACCACCTCACCAGCCTCGATCATCTTCGGCGTCTCCGACCGTCTGGACCTCAACACCTCCTGTGCCTAGTCCCGGTCCTCCCACGCCTCACCATGAACTCGCCTCAAAGTCCTGCAGCCATCACAGATAAGAAACCATCACATAGCACCGCTCGAAACAGTATAATCAACATTAGCATCAAAAGAGGGTACTCAAGCATGAAATACCCAAATCGACCGATCGGGAAAAAGAACAAACATCCTAAGCACGTCCGACCGCGTTCGACCAGGTCCAACTGAACAAAACTGCGCCATGCACCGACTTGGCGTGAACCAACCAAATCAAACTCAAACTTCCCAGAACACGAGTCAATTACTCATCACAAACATTGGGACACCTCCACATGGTCTCTCAATAGGGCATAAGCAGGAAACATATGTGCTTCAGTACTAGGGTTAGTAATAAAAGACTTAAATCCAATACCAAGCCACACGATGTCTAGAACAATAGTAAAAGCAGGAATACAATGGTTAGCAAGATAATCATGAGAATACACATAAAAACCACCTAGACCTCTCCGAATCGGCCTACCAAAAGGCTAGTACTCCCCCTGTTTAGACGTTACCTTTGGTCAACCCTCTTGATTTCTAACCCAAAGCACTACCTAGAGTCACGAAAGGAGTCAAATAAGTCAACTACAAACCGAGACTCATATCTAGAAGGAAAGACAGGTTGCCTTGCTCTAGAGACACTCACAGGTGAAGGAACTCCTCTAATGCAAAGCAGCATCCGCTATTTCCTCTCAACCTTTGCTCTACGAAAGCAGAACTCAACAATGTAGTCATTCTTCTTGCAGAAGGTACAATAATGCATGACCTTTTCAGGGGTCTGACCTGTGGAAATAGAGGCACCTGACTTGGTAGAAGAGGTTGTGTAAAACCTGTTAACCTAAAGACAATCTTGGATAGCTCATGGGGTTTTACTAAAAGTGGACACTCTCAATAACTCTCACAACATTATGCAAGTGGTTCTTAGAATGCTCTAAGGAATTAAATTGTAAGCCTCGCTTCTTCACATTTACCTTAGATTGGTCAACGATCATGTTGAGGTTTTTCTTCCCTGTAGAGTATCTTTCAAGGGTCTTTTTGAGGTAGTCATTTTCTTGGGCTAGGTTCTCACATGTGGCACACTCATTGGTTTTAGTAACACTAGCATATTTCTTTTTATAGACAGCTACCTCTAGTTTCAAAACCTCACCAAACACACATGGGAATTTCTAGCCCAAGCCAAGTTCTCCTTATATTTTATTCTGAAAGCCTCATGCATCTCGTCTAAATCAATCCCACTTTCAGCATAAAATGAATAAGATTTAGAATTAATAACTTTCTTAGATGCAATTATGGACATGGATTTTTCAATTTTATATTTCTCCTCAAGTGGCTTATTAAGAGCATCAATCTCAATTGTGAGCTTAGGACAATTTTGCAAGATTAAGTCCTAGAATGAAGAAGCATTTCAATTATTTCTTTCATTTTAACTTTATTATGCTCACAAGTACGATCAAAATTAAATTTAAGCAATTCCTTTGTAACACTATACAAGTTCAATTCAAACAAATCACAATTTGAGCAACATGAAGGCATAGCATATAAAGGAACCACATCTAAAGAAATAGCATTCAAGCACTTATGATCATCACTGGACCTATGAGATTTTAGTTCATCTATAGTATCCTTAAGTTGATGAACAACATAGGAATGAGTAATTTTCAGATCAGCCATTTGATCATGCAAGCACAAACAAGATCACAATTATCATCAGAATTTATGGATTTAAGCCTAACAACTTCTAGGTTCAAATTATCAATTATAATGTCTTGATTCTTAACCATTCTAGCTTGTTTCTTTAGTTTTTTTTTCAGTAGCAACAAGAGCATATTTCATCTCTTTGGAGGAGGGGCATACCTCGTCGGAATCATTATAGGACTCATTATCGAATTAGGAGTCAACGTCGGTGCTGCCCTTAGCATATACTGGTGAAGTCCTAGGCCTTCTTCTTGCTACGGAAATCACCCTCGTCATTCTCCATTCCCGAGTCCACATTACTCATGTCAACATTCTCAAGAGCAGCAAGGACCCGGTTACTGTCGAATCTCGGAGCAACAACTCCAGAACTCTCTGTGTAAATCGCACTAGTCCAGGATCAGCTAGTGCACACAGTGATAACAGGGATATATATCAAGCACAATGACAAATTTTATTTAACTGAATATTGGCCTGATGGCCAAAGTTTATATCAATGGCACATAAACCAAAATTAAATATAAGCAACGGAAGGAAAAACCAAAGCGGAAGAAGCCCACTGAGTCTGCCCACAGGCAAACGACAGTAAGACGTGGCCTACTCGTCCAAGTCTTCACCGTAGTCGAAGTCATCTTCCTCTGTGTGGAGATAGCAAGGTAAGTACAAACTTGTACTCCACAAGTCACACGGAGAAATGCAACATAATGATAAAGGCAACAAAGGAAGGCATATAGGGTTATTTGAGCATAAAACAACATTTAAAGAAATACAATAAATAGATTGAAATTGCTGAATTTAATACAGTAAGTAAAACCAGTAACTGTAAATGAAATTAGTACCGTTAGTGCAGGCTCCGACCAGACACTAACCTAACCACAGGCATCCCACCCGGACCATCTTTTCCAAAGGATCTCATATAAATTCCATCCATCCATAAGCTTTTCATAAACTATTTTGAAAAAGAAAGTCTAATCCGAGAAAACTTTACTCAGCTCACCCATGACCGTAGGCGCAACTATCCAAGATAGATTATACACTCTACAGAGGTTGTACAGCTTTACTCACAAAATATGATCATCCTATATTGCCACCGTATTAACACACTTTCTTAGGTGTGCGGTGAGGAGATCATGACAAGGCCTTTACAATGCAAAGCTTTCAACCTGGCCAAGCTAACACTAAGGTTTCACCCCAGTAAGGAATCCACCAGACCGAGACCCCCTCTTGAGCCGAGTGAGACTTCTCATGGCCTACACCACGCTCACTTTTAACCTATGACATGACTCAGGTTGGGACCCACAAATTGATTAGCCAGGATTGTCCCATACTAGCCTTATGGTAGTACGATAGGGAATTGCAATAGTAGCTCACAGAGAGGTCCTTAATTGACTTAGGCCCGACAATCAACACTGTGTCACTGAACAACAGTGCATGCCTGCACCCACTACCTAACCATTTGCCTAAGTCTAAACCAGATTTCATATTTTATTTCAAAATATGTCTTAATCCTTCTTTACTCACCGAAGTCAAGAATACACTTGAAAAGCTTATCATTTTATGTGAAAAAGTTATCCCAAAATAAGATTATGTCTAAGCAGGTCAAAGCATTTGATGTAAAAAGTCTCAAGCTAATACTAGTGTACTAACTAGAGTTTGATTCTAGAGTGACAAGGTATAATGTTACACAAGGTCAAAAGTGTCAATAACAATTGGGAATTTACTATGTTTAAAACTAGAATTGAAATACTTGAATAAATATATGTATGCAATATAATTTAAATCAACATAATTTTATTTGCAAACTAGGATCAAGTGGCCTTGCTCTTCAGTTGCGTGCAAATCGTTGTCGAAGAATTCTTTCGAATCGTCATACACTACATGCGAAGAACCAAAGCGAATAAATCCAAATAAAATCCAAGAATTATAAAATATATATTGAGGGATAGATTATGATTTTAGATGAATTTAGGAGAAAGAATCAATGAATTCGGAGTTCATATGAGGGAGAACAAATATCTGAAAGTTTTGGATATCACATCAAATGATGAAAAATCCAAGAATTACTGTTGGAATTTGCGTGTGATGAGCAGAGCAGCGAAGTGGCCGGCGAACGGGCAAAAAGGAACCCGACGACGAGGCGAAGGTGGTGACGCGGGTACGGCGGCAATCCCCAGCGGTGAGAGAAAAACGGCAGTGACGACGTGGTAGCGACAACGACAGGTTAGAGAGAGATAGTACCCAGATATGGAACATGGAGATGTAAGGTGAGCACGGGGTAGAACACGGTATGGTGAAGCTAGAAAAATTATTGACTAAGCTGAAAATTCATCGGAGACGATACAATCGACGTTGAACAACGACGGTAGAGAAAAAGGAAAAACTTGATATCTTGGTGTTTGGTGAAGTGAATCTAAAACCATTTGGAAGATAGCTACCTAGGATGGTTTGGCACATTTTGATGTGAAAGAATTGGAGAAAGCATCATTGGATAGATGGCAACGCGAGATGCCCTAGGCAGCTATGGCTAGGTGTCGGAGGCAAAAATTTGTGGATGGTTATTGGAGGAAAGGAGGCAAGCACAGCATAGAACGTGATGAGACAAGTCTGACAGAGGTGACGGCATAGGCTAAAACTCAACAGAGGCGGCGAATCAACGTCAGGAAGTCAAAAATAGCCGTTTCCATGGAAAGCTCAATTTCTAACGGTTGGCTCCACGAAAAATTAAGTAAAAATGGTAGATAAATTTCATAGGGGCTAGGACACGATATGACATGAACAAAAATCAAATAGCTCGCCGAAAATGTGGTGTACATGAAGAGACAGTTTTAGTGTCGTGGCTCGACAAGGTCAATGAGGACTCGGGAATCTTTAGGTGATGGCGATGGAAGCATGACGTAGAACGTGTCGAGGTGAACTCAATGCTATAGACGGCTCGGCCAAACGACATCGGATGGTGGAGGAACATGGTGGAGAAGACCTTCGGCGACCGGTGGGTTGACGTCGGCATTCCAGGCAAACGGAGAGGAGATAGCGGGTAGGGTTTGTGGCAAAACGAAGAGGAGAACAGGGGGAACACAATGCTCACCTTGGTTGTGGTGGAACATGCATGGTCAGCCAACAACGATGAGAGACAGGATGGCGTGATTTGGCCACAGTTCTCCGACGATGCTCTGTCAAGCTCTAGTGAAGGCAAGGGAAGTGCCATGTAGAACGCACGAAGGCGAAGCCGGTGATGTGGTCAAAGGTGGTGGAACTCCACTGTAGGCGGTGCAAACGGCCGAGGAACGATGTTCGGTTGGCGAGAGAAATATGCCGATTGCGACGAGGAGGAAGGAAGGGAGGACGTGAAATTTTTGGTGATGGATGAGGATGAGAAGGGGCACCCGGTTCTCCCTTTTATAGGGGCGGAGTTGGACGGGAGAGGGAGATCAAACGACGATGGCAATTCGGAGCAACGGTTCATTTTCGCGTAAATGCTCATAAAGGAGGGGGAAATGGCTGAGAATGGAGGAGTCTTGGAGATAGGGAATGATTGCACTTGATCGTAATGAATCATGAAGAAATTCATGGGTTTTGAAGAGCTTCGAAGGGCTCTAATGGCAGTTGCGCTCGGGCAGAGGAGATGCGTGCATTGGAGAAGAACGGGAGGAGAGAGAAAAAGATAAGGAAGGAATAAAACAAATCTAGAAAAATTTGAAAAACAAAATAAATTTGAAAATTCAAGAAAATTCTACAAAAATCCTTGGAATCTAATAAGATCAAACAAAATAATTTTGGATTTAATGGAAGTTTATTTTAATCATTTAAAATATTTTTATTTTCTAAGCTTTAATATAATCCAAATAAATTCAAACAAGCTCCAAAAATTTGAAAAGAGGATAGAAATGGACAGATTAAGATTTTAGAAGAATATAAAAAGTTGAATGGGTTCAATCAGAGTTAAAATGAAGAAATACAGGCTTCTGAAAGTTTGAAAAGAGTGAAAAAGAAAAAAAATCATATTTTCTGGAATTATTTTAGTACTAAAAAAGAAAGATTATGATGTCAGCAAGAAATTGAATTATTTTACTCTAGGAAAAGGGATTTATGATGTTAGGGTGACTTCAGCTAGGAAATTGATTTTTCAGCCAAATTATTTTTGAACAGAAAAATGGTTTTATACACTGACAGGTGGGACCGGCTTTTGGTGGACTGGTGTAACAGCCCAGGTTTTTATTAAAATAAAATAAATAAATAAATAAAAATCAATTAAAATTAAAATTTAATCTAAAATAAGTGTTTTTGTTGCATAAAGTCTAAATTTGGATTTGCCCTGAATTTCTGTTTTTGAAAAAGCTGGATTTGAAAAGCATTTTAAGAAAAACCTAAAATTATTATTAATAAAATGATATTTTGATTTTATATGAAAGTCCTAGTTCAAAATAATTATTTGGAGTTATTTGGCTTTTATTTGGGTTCCTGGATTTTCTGGAGTTCAAAAATGTATTTTGAAATTAAAAAGTATTTTAAAGTATGAAAATTAAATACCAACATTAGTTGGAAGTATTTGTATTAAGTCCAAAATGTCACCAGGAGCTTCTGTGAATTTTCCTGGAATTTTTGGAAGTTATTTGGTATTTTTCTGAGGCCAATTGAATTTTCTGGGCTTTTCTGAAAATCCTAAATCAATTTCCAAAAAAATAAATTCCAACCTCTCCTTCCGGCCGCTACGTGGACGGCCGGGATTATTCCACGCATCCCGCTGGATCCCGCCTTCCCCCTCCACCCGGCTGCCACGCGTGCGGCCCAGATCGACCACATCCCGCGCGCGCCCGGCCCATCCACCATCCGCGCCTCCCCTCCTCTTTATCTCTCTCCGACCCCACCTGTCGGCGCCCTCTTCTCCCCCTTCTCTCTCTGCCAGCCGGGTCCCGCCCGTCAGTCGCGCCTCCCGCTCTCTCTCTCTGCCACCCCGGGCCCATCGGTCGGCACCTTCTTCCTCCCCGCCCCTTCTTCCTCCTCCGCGCACCGCCCGCCGCCGCCGTCTCCGCCCTAGCCGGCTTTCCCCGCTCTCCCGCACGTGGCCCACCTCCCTTTCTTCCCCCGCAAGTCGCGCACGGACTCCCTCCGCCATCCCCGCGCCTGAATCCCGCCGTCCCCGCGCCGCTGCCCCCTAATCCCGCCACCTCCGCCGCCGCCCCGCGCCATCTCCGGCGAGAAATCCGGCTCGCCTTCCCCCTCCCCGACCCCTATAAAAGCACCCACCGGCCTCCCCTCCTTTCGCACTCCCTCCCCTCTCCCTCCTGGCCGCCCTACCGCCGCCGCGCCGAAACCCGAGCGCCTCCGCCGCCCTATGCTCGCCGTCGGCCATCTCCCGCGCCCGCCGAGCTCCGCGACAAGGTGAGCCGCTTCCCCGTCGCCCCCTCTTCCCTCCGCGCTCGCCACGGCCGCGCCGCCGGGCGCCGCGAGCACCCGCCCGAGCCTCCCGGCCGGCCGGCCATGCCGCGTCCGCGCCACATGGTTGTCACGGTGCGCGCCACCGCCACCTTGGCACCTCCTTGCCTGTCGGCCGCCACGCCACCGCCCCGCCACCTCAGCGCCTTCCCCCTCCCGTGGGCTTGGTCCATGGACCAAGGCCCCACCAGTCAGCAGGTTCCCTTCGGGCTGACGTTATGCTGGCGTCATTAATCCGAATTTCCCGTAGAAAAACAATTTGGCCGAAAAAGGAAATTCAGTGCTGACGCAATAATTCCAATTTCCTTTAGAAAAATAATTCCAGAAATTTCTCCTTTTCTTTTTCCCTGAATTTAAACTTCCCGGAGTCCGTTCTTCTTCATGCTAACTCCGATTTGGCCCATTCAAATTTCTAAATTCATCAAAAATTCCCATCTATCCATTTCTAGCCTCAATTAAAATATTTGAAGTTAGTTTGAATTTAATTTGAATTTATTTGAATTTGGTGGGTTATTTCCACGTGTAGACTTCGACGATTCGGGAGATTTCTTCGACGAAGATTCAAACCAAGTTGAAGAGCAAGGCAAGTCACACTCCTTGATCATGTTGATCCCAGAATTTCAAATAAAATTATGTTGATTTAAATTATATTGCATGCGTATTTCTATTCAACGTATTTCAATTCAGTTTTAAATTTAGTTATTACCTACTTATTATTTCCTCCATTGAATTTGAATTCCTCAATACCTTGTCACCCTAGAATCAAACTCTAGTTAATACATTAGTGTTGGCTAGAGAGTTTAAACAAATGCTTAGACCTGCTTAGATATAATCTCGGTTTTGGGATATCTTCCACATAAAATGATGAACCCCTTTTCACATAAAATGATAAGCTTTTGAACTGTATTCTTGACTTCGGTGAGTCAAGAAGGATTATGGAATATTTTCAAAATAAAATATAAAATCTGGTTTAGACTTAGGCTAATGGTTAGGTGGTGGGTGCAGGCATGCACTGTTGTTCGGAGACACAGTGTTGATTGTCGGGCACAAGGGGTATGTGGTTGGGCCTAAGTCAATTAAGGACCGGTCTGTGAGCTACTGTTGCAAAGCCCTATCGTACTACCACAAGGCTGGTATGGGACAGCCCTGGCTGAATAATTTGTGGGTCCCAACCTGAGCCATTTCGTAGGTTGAAAGTGAGCGTGGCGTAAGCCATGAGAAGTCTCACTCGGCTCAAGAGGGGGTCCCGGTCTGGTGGATTCCTTACTGGGGTGAAACCTTAGAGTTGGCTTGGCCAGGTTGAAGGCTTTGCATTGTAAAGGCCTTGTCACGACTCCTCGCCGCACACCAAAGGAAGTGTGTAAACCGGTGGCAATATGGGATGATCGTGTCTTGTGGGTAAAGCTGTACAACCTCTGCAAAGTGTATAATCTATCCTGGATAGCCGTGCCCACGGTCATGGGCATGCTGAGTAAAGTTTTTCATAGGTTAGACTTTGTTTTTCAAAATGTTTTTGAAAACCTTGTGGATGGATGGAATCCACGAGAGATGAAAACCTTGCGGATGGATAGAATCCGTGAGAGAGTTGCGCAGTGGAAACGTGTGGATGGATGGAATCCATACGTGAGCTTTTAGAAAAGATGGTCCGGGTGGGATGCCCGAGATTAGGTTAGTGTTTGGTCGGAGCCTGCACTAACGGTATTAATTTTTAATTACAGTTATTATTTTTACTTATTGTATTAAATTCAGCAATTTCAATCTATCTATTGTATTTCTTAAATGCTGTCTTATGCAAACTAACCCTATAAGCCTTCCATTGAAGCCTTTAACATTATGATGCATTTTCTCCGTGTGACTTGCGGAGTACAAGTTTGTACTCACCTTGCTATCTCCACACAGAGGAAGACGACGTCGACTACGGAGAAGACCAGAACGAGTAGGCCACGTCTTGCAGTTGTTTGCCTGTGGGCAGACTTGGGCTTCGCCTTTTCACCGCTTCGCAGATTTCTTTTGCAGTTATTTTTGCCAATGTGCGATGATGTAAACGCTGGCCATAAGGCCGTACTCTTTAAATTAAATAAATGTCATTATGCTTGGTATTTATCTTTGTTGTTCACTGTGTGCACTAGCTGATCCTAGACTAGTACGATTTACAGAGGATCCAGAGTCGTTGCTCGGGTTCCGACAGAGATGGTATCAGAGCCTTAATGACTCCAAGATGTGACCGTAGGTAGAATAGATTGGTCAGACCATAAGGACTTATTTTTAAATAATCAGTAGTTTCAGAAAGTTTTGCTTAAAACCTTACCTTTCAAATCTTTGCTCATCCTTATCTCTCAATTCTTCCTCACCTTTGTATTATCATTCCAAAAACTTATTCCTAACTTACCTCTTATTCAAACAATTGTAGATGGATATTTTCGATGATGCACCCAATGATGGATGGAGTATGGGTCTTTGTCGACTGCTTCGTCGTTTGGGATTTCAACGTCGAGCTATCTACATACATAAACAAGATCGCCATGGAGACCGTATAGTGGGACATCGCTTCACTCTACTCATTACCAAGCAAACTGGACAAGGAAGTCTGCGTCTCCGCTTCAAGGGAAATGGATACTCGTTTAACAGAGCCAGACAAGAAGCCGCTCGTAAAGCAGTCCTTCGTCTATGCCACCTCTTCAGTCTTCGCATTGAAGGAACTCGTGTTGTATCTCGACCGCCACGCAGGATGACCCCACGACGACCCTTACCCCTTTAGGATGAGTTGTTAGGCTAGCTAATAAAACGTTGTTATGAGCTGTCAGTTTTCTCTTTTGCCGACAGCCATAACTATTACCTATTATGAGATTAATAAAAGGTTTTTGTTGAGTTTTGTTGGGTTGTGCAAAATATCCCCTATTCCTCCTTTGCCTTGAGTCTCCTCTCTTCTAATTCTTAAAGCACCCAGCAGATGGTTAACACAAGAAGCAACAACAACAACGACAATGTCCACGACAACAACCCTATTGGCAACCAGGCTGCACAAATCCCTCCACCACCTCCTGTTAATGGACCAGATTGGGCTCAAATGATGGCCAATCGAATCACTTATTCAACTACTAGTGCGGACCATCAACAATCCGCACAACTGCTCCACTAGTGCCAAAGACAAGCTCCCACCAAGCTCGGCTGAATTTATGAGGTTGCGTCCCCCGACCTTCTCCAGCAGCGCTGACCCTATGGATGCAGATGACTGGCTTAGAGTCATAGGCAAAAAGCTAGACATCATCCAATGCAGTGACCGGGAAAAAGTCTTATTTGCTTCTCATCAGTTGAACGGACCAGCGTCAGAATGGTGGGATACTTACACCACTGCTCATGCCAATGCACAAGCCGTAATATGGGATGAGTTTGTGCGGACTTTCCGCAAAGCACGTATTCCAACCGGCACCATCACCCTCAAGAAAAGGGAATTCCGAACTCTGCGTCAAGGAAGCTGCATCGTGAATGAATATCTACGGAAGTTCAACCAATTGGCACGTTACGCGCCAGAAGACGTTGCTACCGATGAAGCTAAGCAGGAAAGGTTCCTTGAAGGACTCAATGATGACCTGTCGATTCAACTTCTCTCCAACGACTACGCTAACTTTCACCAGCTCGTCAGTAAGGCGATTCGCCAAGAGTCCAAGCACCAAGAAATGGAGAATCGAAAGAGGCGAATGAATACCCAGCACATGAACACCAGAAGTTTTCCCAAGATCAGAAGGACTCCACCACAGGCCAACAGATTTCAGTCTTCATCTTCAGCCGAAGAACAAGTCCAAACCAACACTTTCCCCAACAACGAAGACAACAAAGCTTTGGCAATTGACTTCCCAAAGGACTCAAATCCTGCAGCAGGAGTCACCTATTTCAACTGCCATGAGGCAGGGCACTACGCCAACAGCTGCCCCAAGAAGCAACAGGTAGTGAAGAATGGAACACCGGGAGCACCAACTGCCAACCACCTTCAAGCAGGAAGAAAAAGGCCCCAGAAGTTCGTGCAATGATGACTAAATCAGATCTCGGCACAAACCAAGCAGGGTAAGATCCAAACCCATTTCTTTGCTAGCCCGTGCGAATCTCGGGGACGAGATTCTTTTTAAGGGGAGTAGATTGTAATAGCCCAGGTTTTTATTAAAATAAAATAAATAAATAAATAAATAAATAAAAATCAATTAAAATTAAAATTTAATCTAAAATAAGTGTTTTTGTTGCATAAAGTCTAAATTTGGATTTGCCCTGAATTTCTGTTTTTGAAAAAGCTGGATTTGAAAAGCATTTTAAGAAAAACCTAAAATTATTATTAATAAAATGATATTTTGATTTTATATGAAAGTCCTAGTTCAAAATAATTATTTGGAGTTATTTGGCTTTTATTTGGGTTCCTGGATTTTCTGGAGTTCAAAAATGTATTTTTAAATTAAAAAGTATTTTAAAGTATGAAAATTAAATGCCAACATTAGTTGGAAGTATTTGTATTAAGTCCAAAATGTCACCAGGAGCTTCTGTGAATTTTCCTGGAATTTTTGAAAGTTATTTGGTATTTTTCTGAGGCCAATTGAATTTTCTGGGCTTTTCTGAAAATCCTAAATCAATTTCCAAAAAAATAAATTCCAACCTCTCCTTCCGGCCGCCACGTGGACGGCCGGGATTATTCCACGCATCTCGCCGGATCCCGCCTTCCCCCTCCACCCGGCTGCCACGCGTGCGGCCCAGATCGGCCACATCCCACGCGCGCCCGGCCCATCCACCGTCCGCGCCTCCCCTCCTCTTTATCTCTCTCCGACCCCACCTGTCGGCGCCCTCTTCTCCCCCTTCTCTCTCTGCCAGCCGGGTCCCGCCCATCAGTCGCGCCTCCCGCTCTCTCTCTCTGCCACCTCGGGCCCGTCGGTCGGCACCTTCTTCCTCCCCGCCCCTTCTTCCTCCTCCGCGCACCGCCCGCCGCCGCCGTCTCCGCCCTAGCCGGCTTTCCCCGCTCTCCCGAACGCGGCCCACCTCCCTTTCTTCCCCCGCAAGTCGCGCACGGACTCCCTCCGCCATCCCCGCGCCTGAATCCCGTCGTCCCCGCGCCGCTGCCCCCCTAATCCCGCCATCTCCGCCGCCGCACCGCGCCATCTCGGCGAAATCGCCCGCCTTCCCCTCCCGACCCCTATAAGCACCCACCGGCCTCCCCTCCTTCGCACTCCTCCCTCTCCTCCCGCGCCCCTACCGCGCGCGCTGAACCCGAGCGCCTCGCGCCCTATGCTCGCCGCGGCCATCTCCGTGCCGCCGAGCTCGCGACAAGGTGAGCCGCTTCCGTCGCCCTCTTCGCGCTCGCCGCGCTCGCCGCCGCCGCCTTGCCGAGGCGGCGGCAGCCGGCGCGAGCCTCCACGGCGGCGGCCATCCGCATCCGCGCCCACATGGCTGCCACCTGGTGCCGCGTCACCGCCACCTCGGCACCTCCTTGCCCCGTCGGCCGCCACGCCACCGCCCCGCCACCTCAGCGCCTTCCCCCTCCCGTGGGCTTGGTCCATGGACCAAGGCCCCACCGATCGCGAGTTCCCTGGCCGACGTTATGCTGGCGTCATTAATCCGAATTTCCCGTAGAAAAATAATTTGGCCGAAAAAGGAAATTCAGTGCTGACGCAATAATTCCAATTTCCTTTAGAAAAATAATTCCAGAAATTTCTCCTTTTCTTTTTCCCTGAATTTAAACTTCCCGGAGTCCGTTCTTCTTCATGCTAACTCCGATTTGGCCCATTCAAATTTCTAAATTCATCAAAAAATTCCCCTCTATCCATTTCTAGCCTCAATTCAAATATTTGAAGTCAGTTTGAATTTAATTTGAATTTATTTGAATTTGGTGGGTTATTTCCACGTGTAGACTTCGACGATTCGGGAGATTTCTTCGACGAAGATTCAAACCAAGCTGAAGAGCAAGGAAAGTCACACTCCTTGATCATGTTGATCCCAGAATTTCAAATAAAATTATGTTGATTTAAATTATATTGCATGCCTATTTCTATTCAACGTATTTCAATTCAGTTTTAAATTTAGTTATTACCTACTTATTAATTCCTCCATTGAATTTGAATTCCTCAATACCTTGTCACCCTAGAATCAAACTCTAGTTAATACATTAGTGTTTTTGAAAACCTTGTGGATGGATGGAATCCACGAGAGATGAAAACCTTGCGGATGGATAGAATCCGTGAGAGAGTTGCGCAGTGGAAACGTGTGGATGGATGGAATCCATACGTGAGCTTTTGGAAAAGATGGTCCGGGTGGGATGCTCGAGATTAGGTTAGTGTTTGGCCGGAGCCTGCACTAACGGTATTAATTTTTAATTACAGTTATTATTTTTACTTATTGTATTAAATTCAGCAATTTCAATCTATCTATTGTATTTCTTAAATGCTGTCTTATGCAAACTAACCCTATAAACCTTCCATTGAAGCCTTTAACATTATGATGCATTTTCTCCGTGTGACTTGCGGAGTACAAGTTTGTACTCACCTTGCTATCTCCACACAGAGGAAGACGACGTCGACTACGAAGAAGACCAGAACGAGTAGGCCACGTCTTGCAGTTGTTTGCTGTGGGCGGGCTTGGGCCGCCTTTTCACCGCTTCGCAGATTTCTTTTGCAGTTATTTTTGCCAATGTGCGATGATGTAAACGCTGGCCATAAGGCCGTACTCTTTAAATTAAATAAATGTCATTATGCTTGGTATTTATCTTTGTTGTTCACTGTGTGCACTAGCTGATCCTAGACTAGTACGATTTACACAGAGGATCCAGGAGTCGTTGCTCCGGGTTCCGACAGAGATGGTATCAGAGCCTTAATGACTCCAAGATGTGACCGTAGGTAGAATAGATTGGTCAGACCATAAGGACTTATTTTTAAATAATCAGTACTTTCAGAAAGTTTTGCTTAAAACCTTACCTTTCAAATCTTTGCTCATCCTTATCTCTCAATTCTTCCTCACCTTTGTATTATCATTCCAAAAACTTATTCCTAACTTACACAGACCACCATGCATAGACCGGTCTGACCACCATGCACAGACCGGTCTGACCGGCCCCCTGAAAACAGAGCAAAGCAGCCGGCTGCAACTTGACTGCACAGTAAATACTGGAAATGCAGATCCCAGGGAAATTTGATGAAATGTTGTTGTTCTTCTCAGGCCAAAGGATCAAGACTTCAATCTAAACAGTAGCTAGTCCTCAGGAACAAAAGAATGCATACCAAAAGAGCAAGAAACCAAAACATGAGCAGAAATCTGAAAACTGATGGGAGATGAGACTGATTTCCAAATTGCTTGCCATTCTTGAATCTTTTGCTTATGAGACTTTCAATTCAGCTAATCAATGACTTTAGGACTTGAAAACTCACATCTAGGCACATTCTTTTGAAGGAAAACAAAAGAAATCACAGTGCCCTGCCTTCAAACCCTAGGCACTTTGAGACAAAGGAAATATTGTGAAACCAAATTTCTGAAAGAAAACTGCAATAAGAGATGGTTTGCTCTCAGGAATGACTAGCCAAATGGCTTTGAGGTGTTTCCCAGTTCAGAGCAACTCATTTTGCATCTCCTCAAACAGAAATCAAATCAAAGCCATAGGAGCAAAGAACAACATCCAGGCAAAACACAGAGAGGAAAACATTAGGTCATCTCGAACAAAGAACATCTCAGATTGATACAAGGAGATGAATGATTACAAGAAATGTTCTACAGCCATTCCACTACAGCCCTATACGCAATTGGGAATTAGGAAATGACTACCACTCACTACATGCTTCTCTCCTGAACACACGCAAGAACACCACACAACTGAGCTCTCAACTGCATAGAGCTACCTGCTACCAGGCTCTCTACTCCATATAAAGAATGAGCTCACCCTCTCAATTAGCAAATCAAGAAGTGACAGCTACATTCCACTCCCAAACTCACACACAAAAGAGGCAAAGAGTCAACACAGGAAATGGAGGGAAAACAGCCACTCCACTCCAAAACCTAACCTCTCTTCTGCCATCCAATAACAGGTCTCCAACCCGTTATCTTCAACCGAATCCGCTTCCATTCTGCAGCCTTGCGCATTTTACCGAAATGCCCCTGCTGCACCTTCCTGGAAGCTTCCTGTCCTCGCACGACCGCACCCGGCATCCTGACCATCTGGACCTCAGCTCCTCCCTGAGCCTAGTCCCAGTCCGCCTCGCCGTTGCCCGTCGTGTCCACCTCCGGTAGCTCCAGCTCCAGTTCCTCGTCTCCCGACTTGCAACCACCTCAGCAGCCTCGATCATCTTCGACGTCTTTGACTGTCTGGACCTCAACACCTCCTGTGCCTAGTCCCGGTCCTCCCACGCCTCACCATGACCTAGCTCCGAAGTCCTGCAGTCACACAGACAAGCAAACTGTCACATAGCACCGCTCAAAATAGCACAACCAACATTAGCATCAATGAAACATACTCAAACACAAAATAGCCCGAACGACCGATCGAGAAAAAGAACAAGCACCCTAAGCATGTCCGACCGCGTTCGACCAAGTCCAACCGAACTAGACTGCGCCGTGCACTGACTTGGCGCGATCCAACCAAATCAAACTCAAACTTTCCGGAACTCGAGTTAATTACTCATCACAAATATGGGGACACCTCCACATGGTCTCTCAGACCGGGGAGGAGGCTGAGGTGGCACACGGCTGGCGTGGTGCTCGCGTGGCTCACAGCCGCTAAGGTGGCGCACACGCGGCTGCCATCTGGCTGCCACGTCACCGAAGCGATTGACGTGGCGGCACCGGCGAGCGGTGGCGCTCGAGGCCTAAGGGTCATCGGAGATCCGGTGGACGGCGGTGGCGTGGCATGAGGCAAACCGAGGCGATTGGAATTCCTTGCTGGAGTTCTTGCCACAACTCGGAGAGGAGGCGAGCAATGATGGGGAGAGGAGCCTGAGAATGGGGTTAAGTGACATTGGATGGCCGAGATTAGATCGAGGGCGGTGGATTTAATCCATACCATCAGATGAAGAGTGAAGGGGTAATTGAGATCGAGCGGTTGGGAATAGATCGGCTGAGGGCGAATTGAACCTGAGTTTGACACATGTCAGCCTAGGGAGAGTTTGGGTTTTAAAATAGATTTAGATTTTCAAGAACTTTCAAAAACTTAGAAAATAGTAAATAAAGTCTAAAAACTCCAGAAAAATTCACTGAAATTCCTGGTGATGTTTTAGACTTAGGAAAAATATTTTCAACTTAAAGTTGGTCTTTTAATTTTTATAAAAATACTTTTTAAATTTGAAATTGATTTTTTTAAAAAAACCAGAAAAGCGCAAAAAACCAGGTAAAAGCCAATGCTTTTGAAATAATTAATTTTAAGTAGGATTTTTATAGAAATCCAAAATATCTTTTACTTAATAATATTTGTATGTTTTCAATTAAATTACTTTTAAGAAAAGCCTTTTTAAAATCTGAAAACCGGCAAAATAAAAATCTCAGAAGTTCAAGCAACCAATAACACTTGATTTTATTTTAAATTAAATTAATTTTTATTTTTTTTGAAAATTTTGAAATAAATAGTTGGGCTATTACAAATTACCCCCACGTAAAAAAAATCTCGTCCTCAAGATTCAGACGTGATAGCTAAGAAATAGGTTTAGATCTTACCCTATGTGGCTTGAGTTGAGATTTGGTTCAAACATCCCTTCACAAAGGTTGTTGGTAGTTGGTGCTCTAGCTTGATACTTCCAATGATTAGAAGAGAGGAGACTCAAAGCAAAGGAGGAACAGCGGACATTTTTCACAAATGAAATACCAACCTAGCAAAACCTTTATTAAGCAAATAACAAGTAATAGTTATGGCTACTGAAAAAAGAGAAAACTGACAGCTTATAACTTCGTCTGCTTTCTAGCTTAACAACTTAACCTAAAGAGGTAAGGGTTGTCTTGGTGTAATCCTTTGCAGCTGTCGAGGTACAAAGCGTGATCCTTCTATGCAAAGACTAAAGTAGCGACAGAGTCGAAGAATTCCAGCTGTTGCCATCTATAGTTGTTTTGGAACAAGGGAAGGGATAGAATTAGGTTTTTCAAAAATGACATAAAGATGAGAAAGGAATGAGAGATAAGAGTAAGCGAAGATTAAGAGATAAGAATGAGCAAAACTTTTTAAAATTATTGATTATTAAAAATAAGCCCTTAGGGTCTAACCATTCTATTCTACCTACGGTCACGTCTTAGAGTCGTCATAGCTCTGATACCATCTCTGTCGGATACTGGAACAACAAATCTAGAACCCTCTATGTAAATGCACTAGTCCAGGATCAACTAGTGCACATAGTGATAATAAGAATACATATCAAGCACAACGACAAACTTTATTTAATTGAATATGGGCCTGATGGCCAAAGTTTACATCAATGGCACATAAGCCAAATTAAATATAAGCAGCGGAAAGAAAATCAAAGTGGAAGAAGCCCACTGAGCCTGCCCACAGGCAAACGACAGTAAGACGCAACCTACTCATCCAAGTCTTCACCGTAGTTGAAGTCGTCCTCCTCTGTGTGGAGATAGCAAGGTGAGTACAAACTTGTACTTCGCAAGTCACACGGAGAAATGCAACATAATGATAAAGACAACAAAGGAAGGCATATAGGGTTATTTGAGCATAAAACAACATTTAAAGAAATACAATTAATAAATTGGAATTGCTGAATTTAATACAGTAAGTAAAAATAGTAATTTTTCCTCCAAATATTCACATATTCCTTTTCTCCAATAGCTACAAAGCTATAAAGATTAGAATATGTGGTCTACATTTAAACAGAGGAACTCAGAGCTCTGTACGACCAAAACAGAGCTTAACGTAGTCGAATTACGACCACTCGACGGAAACACAATCTGGTTGATAACGACTACTAGACGGAAGGCACAAGTCAGCCAAACTGAATGCAACCAGTTAGCAAAGAAAAGCAGCGTAGTCGAAATTCAGACAACGTGGTCGAAGGGTAGACAATGTGGTCGAAACAGACAACGTAGTCGAAACAGACAAGTGGTCAAAACCAACATGGTCAAAACCAACGTGGTCGTAACGAACGTGATCGAAACCAACGTGGTCGTAACCAACATGGTTGTAGCCAACGTGGTCAAAACCAACATGGTCGTAACCACCATGGTCGAAAGCAACGTGGTCATAACCATCTAGCCAAGAACACCTTCAGATCAAGAAGAGAGAGGAATGGAATGAAGAACGCAGAGGAAGAACCAAATCGAAGCTGAGAAAACTCAAACTGAGAAGAGACACACAAAACACATAGTCGAAGATTGATGTATTACTCAAATGATTGGTTGCACAGCCACTCCCCGTGGGAGGACCATGCTCTAAGTCTAGAGCCAACTCACTTTCTAACCTAACTCCCATGGAAGGGAGAGGCGCTAGCCACCAAGGCCCACCGTCTCAACCCTAACTCTTGCCTCCTATTCCTTTTTTATAGTCTCACAAGTGAACCCTAGACCTAATGAATCCAGCCATTAGTCCAAACCAGGAATAACCCATTATCCCCACCTAACACTAGGTTTTACTCATGCACACTTCCCAAAGCAGCTTACATGTGGCCCCAATGACTTGTTAAGCCTCTCACACGTCCGGATCCCACCGAATCATCCTCGCTTGCAAATGACCCAAGTCACTTGGTGCACCACGTCCTTTTCCTCGCGAATGATGGCACCCAGCATCCTTGATGACTCCTCCCTGAGCCTAGTCCCGGTCCACCTCGCCGTTGCCCGTCATGTCCACCTCAGGTAGCTCCCGCTCCAATTCCTTGTCGTTCGCTTGCAACCACCTCACCAGTCTCAATCATCTTCAGCATCACCCTGACCGTTCTGGACCTCAACACCTCCCTGTGCCTAATCCCGGTCCTTCCACACCTCACCATGACTTAACTCCGAAGTCCTGCAACCAACACCAATAAGCAAACTATCACGTAGCACCGCACCATACATAAAGATCATCCATTAGCACCAAAAAAATGAATGCACCCAAAATACTAATTCTAATAGTAGAACCAAGTAGTAACCTCATGTGCACAAGGCAGCAAACACCCCGGTCAACCCTGACCAAAACACCAAAAATTCCAGTGAACAAACTCAGCACAAAAACTGGTCTAATATGACTTACAAGTACTTGAATGCACAAGAAAAGAAGTACTCGTAGCCCACGAGATCCTTCCGACAGCAGACGTTATGACCACCGCTTACAGGACGATATGACATCACAACGGTCGCTACGACTATCGCTTACTTCAGCTACGATTTACCCATCCAGGTTGCTATGACCTACGATTACCACAACCGATAGCCATGATCACCGATCACATAGGCTTCGACTTCTGCACCCGATCGCTATGACTATCGAGCACCATAGCCTACGATCATCGATCGCAGGCTACGACTATTGACCAAAGCAACGACTATCGATCACCAGGCTTTATGACTACCAATCATGACTAGCAGAAGTTACGACTATCAAGTCGTAAGAACTCGTGCCGACCACCAAGTCATAAAAGCACCTGCGACCACAAAGTCGTAAGGGCACCTGCGACCACCAAGTCATAAAAGCATCTATGACCACCAAGTCGTAAAAACACCTACGACCACCAAGTCGCAAAAGCATCTACGACCACAAAGTCGTAAGGGCACTGCGACCACCAAGTCAAAAAACAGAAGTTGTAGAGCCAAAAGTCATTGAGAGCAAAATCGTAGAAAGCAGACTTCTTCACAAACCTCAAAAACCAAACTCAATCTCTACACAAACTCAAATGCAAAGGTCAGTTACTCATCACAACCATAGGGTGATCTCCACATGGTCTCCCAATCTCCCCCTTGATGAGTATGTTGACAAACACAGAAAAGGCGTGAGATGAGCTTGTTTTTAAAAAGAAAAGCAAAAATTTGCAAAAACCAGACATGGTCTAAAAGAAGTGAAGAAGGAGTTCACGACCATGTTGACAAAGTGTGAAACGGAGCAAATAGTAAGAAAGAGGAAGTTTTCTACAAAAACTCCAAATCACACCTAAAACCTCACAAAAGTCCAACTTGCTCATGGTCCAAAGAAAAGAGCAATTGCTCACCATGACCATTCTTATAGCAAGATGACCAAGCATTCTCCCCCCTTTAATGCCTTTTGCACCCCTTAATGCCTTTTTCTCTATCATTCTCCCCCTTTTGGCAATAGAGTCATCAAGATGCATGGAAGAAAATAGAGTATGAATGAAATGGAGTGACTGCATTTGATTCATTTTAAGCATTAGGAGCCATAAAGATTATCCAAAGTGACTTTCTAAATATTACACTAAGCCATAGAAGGTGAAAGTGTTATCTAGACCATGACAAACCATGTATTGCCAAGCTAAAGCCAAATAAGTCATAATCTAAAATTAAATGGATTGTTTAGCATGTCAAGTCACTCAAGATCATATTCTAGCTAAAGGTATCCAAAAATAAGTCAAGCCATATCAATATTGTAAGTGGAACCAAGAAGCTATAATTGAGTCAATTTAGTGTGGTACAAGTTCAAAAATGAAACATTTGTTCAAGTTCTTGATATCACTTATAATTAAGCAAATTCAGCACATTTGGCATTTTTAGAAATTTATGGTTGGTTTCAACCATTTTTAACAAGATTTTGTTTTCTTAGCCATGTGTTAGATCTCAAGCCTTATGCGACCACTCCAAGCAAGAAGCTTAAGGAAATGATCTTAGTCATCCAAAACTCCTCCTGAGTTCATGCCTAGTGCAATGGTAAGCCATCTCATGAGAAAGGATTGGTGATATCAGTTTTTTCGCACAAAAGAGATCTTTTTGTATTTTCTTGACTTTAGTTCAAGAAAAAAGAGTTAATACTAACTCATGCTTCACTAATGAACTAACATAGCTCAATCTAAAGCTCAATGGAAATTCAAGACTCAACTCAGTTTATTTGACATGGCATGAATCATAAGAGGATCACTAGAGCCAAACTAGTCACAAGATCGAACAAGACGTGATTTAATTCAAGTTGTTCACATTTAATTAAGCTAACATGGTAAATGCTAAGCAACACATAGAAGGACATGATAAATCTAGCAAGATATCATAAGACATGGTAAGATGTAAACCATGATATCATGTTACATAAGGATAATAGTCAAGGCTCCATGATTGGTACAAGCATTCATGTATATACAGTGCAATATAACACAAATGAATACACAACAAGTAAGCTCCCGAAAATTAACCCGAAAAGAAAGAGAAGCTCCAACTCCCCCTAAAGAAGGCAAATTGAGAAGAACCAAGAAATTAGGCGTAAAATCCAGAAAAAGAGGGTTCAAACTCAATGAGATGACTCCCAAACACACCCGTCCCTCATGGTCTCTAGTCTATAACGTCATACCATGGAGCAAAAAGCACACTAGTTATCAAAGCACAAGACATTAGTGGCCAAGAAGAAAGTTCAAACTAAGTATCAGATAATCCTAGAGAACTAAAGCTTAAACTAGGTAGTAAATAATCCTAGAGAACCATTTGAATGAGAGGTATGACTGAGACAACATCACTTAGAGTTGGCTCCTATCTATCCAATCAGACCCTTCCTACCACTAGAACAAGAATATTATATGAAACCAAGTGGTGGAAGGCAAGAAACTAAAGATCACAAGGGAGCAAACATTTGTCACATCGCTCAGTTGTGTGGTGTAGTTGATGTGATGAAGGCTAACTGAAGTTGCATCGTGAAATCAAGAAGCTCAAGGGAGGTGAGAGACCCATAGCATCAATCATAACCCACATGGTCTCCCCCTCATATCCACAACCTGTAACTTAAACACAGGAACAACTGGTGTCCTATTACTAGGGTAAATGATATACAAGCATGGATCTAGTACTAAGACATATGGCAACAAAAGTAGCATCACAAGTACTAATGACAAAAAACACATGAGAACACCCCCCCCCCCACACACACACACAAGCTCAATCTAACCCTCATCAAAGCATCTAGGACAACAAGCTTAGTGCAACCCAATTCTAGAAGAAGCTTGTGAACTAACCACAGTTCTCATGATATCTAAGCATAAGCACAATCTAAAACTACCACGATGTCATACAGACTATTTCATGCCAGAACAGAAATGAATAAGATTAAGATATACATGCATCTCAATAAATCACAACAATACATACATAGCAGGTGACAAGGAAAACTCACAGAAGCATATGCTAGCATGGATACAAGTATAAGCATGTACACATGAACCAAAAAAGGATAAGAAGGCATGAATAAACATAGCATCATGACATATACAACTATCAAAGATATAATCAAACTCAAAATGTCCATAAACAAGCATACATCATGTAGGCATATATCATGACAAACCAAAATCATGGATAAGTATGCTAATATGTATAAATAATGATTAATGGATATAAGGAACAAGATGTAAGCAATAAACCATGATAGATACAACAAGGCACAAAGTCATGATGATATTTGACTTTTAATAGGCACATTCTACAAGACACTTATACTCATGAAGTCAAGTCAAAACTTAAGCATCCAATAAACTAACATATATAATCATGACGCATGGATACCTAAGCAATATACACATAAAGGCATGACAAGAAGGTATTAAGAGTAAAACTTGCCAATATGGTACAAGTGAGCATGGTACAAGTGAGCACATAGACAAGCACAACATGCCAATTATGATTAATACATGATATAAGATCATGAGGATATAGAATAGTTTACAAAGTAGGTGGAAACACCAAATGTGAAAGCATATGCCTCTTGGAGGCCATCAAAGGAAGTGGAGAACAACCAAATGTTCTAATCACGTAATGAAGGAAAAGGCTAGAACTCAATTAAGTACATATTCTCCATTCCACGTATTAACACCTACAAATGGCAAGAACAAAGCACCCGAGTCTTGGATCCCGAAGGGTTAGTAAGCATGTACATGGGAACCCAAGACTTTGACACACTCACAATAGAAGTATGCAAGTTAGTATGATGTAATGGATGGTTCATGCAAGGAAATACGATCCTGGAGGCATACCACAAGTGGACAACTCAACAAGTAAAACGAGTGCCATCTCTGAAAAAGCGGTGAATGCCTTACTTGAGAGCACCAAGATGAGAACCAACCGATGCAACAAAAGAACTCACAACTCCTCCTCGTCGCAGGTGCATACCTCGATTGGGCGAACGAGGTCCACCATTTGCGAAACGGCGGAAATTCTTCCTCGGGACAGCACATGGACAAAAACAAAAATCATAAGAATCAAGTCCACGACGCCGATGATATCCACCCTTCTCACAAAATGAGCAATGGTGCAAATGTCTACTATGAGACATGGTCCGAAAGGACAAAGCACTATCCTTACTCAAAAAGAGAAGTCCCTTGGACAACACTAGAAGAGCCAACAAGAATTGCACTAGCCAAAATAGGAGCATTAAAGATATGGCACAAACGCCAATAATGAAAGAACTATGCTCACTACAAGAAAGATTCAACTCCAAATAAAGGAGGTGACTAAGTCACAAGATTCAGCACTCGTATCATTGCGCTCTCTCCTCAAAGCATTTACACCATCTCTGAAAGAACGACAATATATGCTAGAGATGAAAATGCAAGCAACCAATGAATTGGACCAAAATAAGGAACAAATCTAGTACAAACATAAACAAGAGAAGCTAGACTATCAACATAAGAATCATGAACAGAAGCACTAGCGTCACTAATCTCAGCCCTAGTAAACTCAAGCTCCTCTATACATATGCAGTGAGTCAATTTTAATTTCTCATTTTCAGATTTTTAGCATGCAAAAAGAGAAACCAAAATTTCAACATCTACAAGAAAAAGACTCACAACGTACACATGATAAATGAGATTTTAACCTAGCATGAACAATTTAGCAATTTTATCATTTAGGCACTCACATTATCCCTAAGAGCAAGCATATTCATCTTGGACAGGGCCAAGGTCACATTGAGGTTTTACCTTGCTCATGATGAGTCGACGCTCGTCCTCCTTAGCATCATCATCTGTGCACTCCAAATCCTTCCTCTCCCTAGCACTTGAACAACCAAAGGTAAATAATGTACCACAAAGCTCACATTTGTGGTTTCTTGCAAATAAAATTACTCTCTAGTTGATTTCAAGCCGCTTGACACAAAAGACATCATGGCAAAAACACCCCGACAAGATGCAAAGAAAAGCTCACAAGGTTCCCTACTAGTTGCCATGCTCAAGATTAATTAAGATCAAACATAGAGCCAACATGGCTCTGATACCACTTGTAGGACCAGACTGGCAACAGAGGGGGTGAATGGTGCCTAGAAATTTTTTCTCCAAATATTCACGTATTCCTTTTCTCCAATAGCTAAAAAGCTATAAAGATTAGAATAGGTGGTCTACTTGAAAACAGATGAACTCAGAGCTCCGGACGACTAGAACAGAGCTCAACGTAGTCGAATTACGACCACCCGGCGGAAACACAACCTGGTTGATAACGACTACTGGACGGAAGGCACAAGTCCGACAAACTGAACGCAACCAGTCAGCAGAGAAAAACAACGTAATCAAAATTTAGACAACGTGGTCTAACGGCAGACAATGTTGTCGAAATAGACAACGTGGTCGAAACCAACATGGTCAAAACCAACGTGGTCGTAACCAATGTGATTGAAACCAACATGTTCGTAACCAACGTGGTCGTAGCCAACGTGTTTGAAACCAACGTGGTCGAAACCAATATGGTCGTAACCACCGTGGTTGAAACCAATGTGGTCATAATCACCGTGGTCGTAACCAACGTGGCTATAACCAACGTGGTCAAAACCATAGTGGTCAAAACCAGCATGGTCGAAACCAGCGTGGTCGTAACCAATGTGGTTGAACTCCAACATTGTCGAAGACCGACGTGGTTGATACCAACGTTGTCGATGTCCAATGTGCAGTCGAAAGACCAGCGTAGTTCAGGACCAATGAGTGGTCGGAAACTAGCGCTGTCGAAGACCGACGTGATCGCAAACTACGCGGTCAAAGACCAATGTGTGGTTGACACCACCGTAGTCAATGACCAAAGTACAGATAGAAAATACATGCAGTTGAAAACTAGTACATGGTCATAACAGATCAGATTGTGACTGAGAGATCTACGACCATTGAGTGAACGAAAACAGACATGGTCATAAACGACCATAAGTACCAGAGGAGGCACACGACCACCAGATTTGAAAACAAGAACGATGCGCATATCTTTGCTCGTGGGAAGAGAATAGCGAAAATGGCTTTGAGCACGATCCCGCATGTCACAGCAAGCAGCAGCATTGGAGAAATCAAATCAAGAACGACAACGTGATCAAAACTTACAACGTGGTCGTAAGTCCAACAATGTGGTCGATAGCTTGCACAGTGCTCGTAAATTCGACTACTCGACTGAAGTACAGCTTAGTCAGAAATCGACTACTAAACAGAAGTCACTGTAGTCGATAACCTCCAATACCAAAACCATCGTGATAGAAAGATGGGTACAGTCGGAACCGACGGGTTGTAAGCCAATGGAATGGTTGAACAATCAACGTGGTTGAAACCAGACTGCAACCAAAAGATCAACGAAGTTGGAACCAACGTGGTCATAAACCAACAGGTGGTTAAACAACCGACGTGGTCGAAAACACGCGAAGTAGTCGAAAGACCGAATGTAGTCAAATATAGAGTGATACGAGCTGGAACTCGATCGTGGACTAAGCCAACGTGATCGTAAAGGTGATCGAGATTTTGAACCGTAAACATGGCGTCTGTTTCAGTTTAGAACAAAAAGTCAACAATCACACAGTGATCGAAACTTGAGCGTGGCGTTATGCACAGAGAGGCGGTCGGAAACTTGAACATGGTCGTAACAAACTCGGAAGAACAAAGGAAGCTAATGAGGCGCACGACCGCAAGATCCATAATCCAAATAACTTTTGATTAAGAGTTCAACTAGCCATGAAACTTTACACACAACATGGTTAGGGTTCAGGAGGTTGCTCTGATCTTTATTGAAAACTTAGCAACCGAAATGAGAGCTTCACGAGATTTTACCGGGAACGCACAAAATCGAATCCGAGAGAATAAGAAAAAATCAGAACCACTCGTGGGTCAAGGGTAGCCAAGATGGCTTGGAGTACAATCCCACATGCCACTATGACTCAGAACAACATCAACATCTAGCCAAGAACACCTTCAAATCAAGAAGAGAGAGGAAGGGAATGAAGAACGCAGAGGAAAACCAAATCGAAGCTGAGAGCAAACTTAAACAGAGAAGAGACACATGAAACACATAGTCGAAGATTGATGTATTTCTCAGATGATTGGTTTCACAACCACTCCCCTTGGGAGGACCAAGCTCTAAGCCTAGAGCCAACTCACTCTCTAACCTAACTCCCATGGGAGGGAGAGGCGCCAGCCACCAAGGCTAAGCCCACCGTCTTAAACCTAACTCTTACTTCCCCTCTCCTTTTTATAGTCTCACAAGTGAACCCTAGACCTAATGGATCCAACCATTAGTCCAACCAGGGATAACCCGTTAACCCCACCAAACACCGGGTTTTACTCATGCACACTTCTCAAAGCGGCTTAGATGTGGCCCCAATGACTTGTCAAGCCTCTCACGCGTCTGGATCCCACCGAACCGTCCTCGCTTGCAAACGACCCAAGTCACTTGGCTCACCACGTCCTTTTCCTCGCACATGACGGCACCCGACATCTTTGACCGTCTAGACCTTCACTCCTCCCTAAGCCTAATCCCAGTCCACCTCGCCGTTGCCCGTCATGTCCACCTCAGGTAGCTCTCACTCTGGTTCCTCGTCATTCGCTTGCAACCACCTCTCCAGCCTCGATCATCTTCGACATCTCCTTAATCGTTCTAGACCTCAACACCTCCCTATGCCTAGTCCTGGTCCTTCCACGCCTCACCATAACCTAGCTCTGAAGTCCTACAACCAACACCAACAAGCAAACCATCACGTAGCACCGCACCATACATAAAGATCATCCATTAGCACAAACAAAATGAATGCACCCAAAATACTGATTCTAATCGTAGAACCAAGCAGTAACCTCATGTGCACAAGGCAACAAACACCCTGGTCAACCCTGACCAAAACACTAAAAATTCCAGCGAACAAACTCAGCACAAAGACTGGTCTGATATGACTTACAAATACTCGAATGCACAAGAAAAGAAGTACTCGTAGCCCACGAGATCCTTCCAGCAGCCTACGACCACACAGTAGACTGCTAAGACCATCACACAGGTCGCTACATCCATGCAGTAGATGCTACGACCATCGCTTACAGAATGATACGACTATCGCAACGGTCGCTACGACTATTGTTTACTTCGGCTACGACTTACCCAACTATGTCGCTACGACCTATGATTATCACAATCGATAGCCACGATCATCGATCGCATAGGCTTCGACTTCTACACCCGATCGCTATGACTATCGAGCACCACAGCCTATGACCATCAAGCATATTGTCATTTACTAAAAACTAAATATATACCTAAAACTGCTCATCACTCCATAAGTTATCAAATTGACCACTTCCAGTCTTTTGGATCGAAATGAGTTGGGCACTTTTTTATTGTGCAATAGGTCTTGTAAAGATTGAAGCATCTTACATTATACTACCACACTACTTGTTCCATGAACATCCATAATCTTGTGCTAAAATCTTAGGAAAACTTCTCCTACATCATAATAGAAGGAAAAATGCATGCTTTTCTTGTCATACCAATACTATATGGGACATCTTCGCTTCTTGCCAACAAGACATTCATGGAGGACCAATGCCTTTTTTATGGCCAAAAGGAAAGGTGATGTGCTCCAAAATCTCTGTAAGGGGATGAAATTATTGTGTGGTATGGGAAGTATAGTCAAGTAACCTTCAACTAAAATATTTCAGTGTTGTAGCTTGATCCCTGTCAATTGAGGTTAACACATAAATGTGTGTTTTCATCTCCCTTGATAATTGCGCTTAATAAACAAATGTTTTAGCTCACATTGCTTATTGGTTAGTCAATGCGTCCTTTATGTGATCATGCACTTATTTGGGATTCTTTTAAACAACTTGGGAAAGTTGATTTAGAATGGGATTGTTGCTGACATTTTGCTTTACTCAGGTGCATTTTGGAAATTATATCAAGAAGAGAAAAATGCTCCATCACGCTGTATGGAATTTGAAAGAAAAAGAGTATTGTTTTCAGCTGCCATGTTGGAAGAGGTTGATAGTATGACATAATTTAGATTCGATGCACATTGAAAAAGAATGTATGTGACAATGTTATGGGCACCTTGCTAAATCTGGAAGGCAAGACATAGGATAACATTAAACATCTCTTTGATTTGGACCTCATGAAAATTAGGCCTTAACTTCATGCACACTAATTGGTGATGGCAAGTATCTATTTCATCATATATGCTACAAAATGACTTTAGTAGAGAAAAAAATTTTATAAGCTCCTTACATAAACAAAAGTCCCAGATGGGTACACTTCAAAAGTATCACACTATGTGGACACAAAAATACTAATATATCAGGGATGAAGTGCCATGATTGTCATGGATTTTTACACATTTTTGTGAGGCTATAATTGAGTTATGTAACTTTTTAGAGAAATTTCCTTAAAGAAATTATATATTAATATTATTAAGAAGTTTGAATCCTCTGTTGTTGTGATTGTTTGTAAGTTAGAGAAGATATTCCTCCCTCATCCTCTGCATCAACCAATCCATTTAGTTTAGGAAGCTATGGCTGGTGGACCTATGCAGCATCGGTGAATGTATCTGATACGCCTCATGAGCATATCATAGAGGCAATGCTAGTATTTACTCTTTTAAAAAAACAGTTTGTATTATGGGGCACAATTGCCTTCACTGGCATAGTGAGAACCAACATGTCTTCAAGCTTGTCCTCATGAGAAACAATGTGATGACCCCATTGAGGCCATTGGATTTTCCTGCAACTGCCAAGGAAGATCAGTTGCGAAATGAAAATGAGTGTACATCAAACTTGCTCAAACTTTAATCATAAAAGTCAAACTTTATGATAAGAGAGTACAGCTTAGCAGTTGAGTTCTACACAAATAAGGGCATCTAAGCCCAAACTTTATCATTCCTAGGTTGCTTTAGCTTGGATAAGTAGTGACATGAAAATATACTTCCGCTTCATACACAGCTAAGGATAAGTAGTGACATCAAAATATACTTCCGCTTCATACACAGCTACGGAGAAAGGTTGTAGATACATAGATTCACGGATTAAGTGTTATATCGACTGCTCAAGTTACTGAAGAGATTCATTCCGTCTGTACTCAAACCAAACCTTATATTCCTCAGTTTCGCACCAAAATCTACAACATATTATCAAAGTTCCTCCACTGGGCAGAATCAACAGGCAGATACCAGAGCATCTTACTAGGAGGTCCTTGCTTCACCTCGATGCCCTCACTGTCAACAGAGTGATTCTTATGCTTGTATCAGGATGCTTTGTACACCAGACATATATGCATATTTATATACTCTTTACAGCACAGGATACAGTCTTTCAAACATGCATGAATTCTTTCTACTTCCATTCTAAAGGGACAGAGAACCTTCTTGGCTTGGTATGTGGTTTTGAGCAACATGTTTCTCTTTGAAAGCATATTCACTAAGAGACAAAACAATGCCGTCAAACTCTTGTCAGATCAATCATTACTTGCCTTCAACTTCAGTAGTTTAAACACGGATGGTAACCTTATGTATTTCGGCTTGCAGCTTGGGAACAATGGTTTCTCGGAGTCCTCCATCAAGCCCTTCAATTTACCAATCTCTCTTTCACTATAGTTCTCTTCTGCATCGTGCGACATCTGATCTAGATTATCATCATGCAACCTATTTTTATCAAAAGAACAATGTTACCACCTTCATGTATAATCTGCTCTTCACCGTGACTGCTCCACATGTATACCCCTTTTTGAAACCTGTTGGATCGAAATCGACGACAGAGGGGGGGTGAATGTCGTCTTTTGAAAATTACCCCCAAAGTATCTACATGCGTGTCTCTCCTCCTATAGCTATGAAAAATCTATGAAGTAGATGAAATAAGCTCTCTAGAAGTTCAGCTAGACACAAGCAAGAAGGGTCTGCAAATGGAGCAAAGAGAAGAAAACAGGCATCAAGAAAAAGGCTAGTTCAGATCTAGAGGGGCCGGTCAGACCACTGCATATGGGCCGCTCAGACCGCACCCTGGCCGCCGGTCTGACCGCCCTTATGTGGCCGGTCTGACCGCCTGGGTCCGGTCTGACCGCTCTGAGTTCTCCGGTCTGACCACCATTTGATCTCTGGTCAGACCGCCAAGGAACATCCGGTCTGACTGCCCCTCGATTTCCAGAGCAGACAGCAAGGAGAAATTTCAGACTAAAACTCAAGAACTTCACACAACAGAGAAATTTGAGATTTGACCCTAATCATTTTAGCCCAGAGCAGTGAGAAAACAACCACAATAGCCAGGGGAACCTAAGAATCCAAGAGAATCCATCTCTAGAACAAGAGTTCAAGATTTCCACTAAAATCTGAAAATAGAGTAGTGAAGAGGTGAAAACCCAAATTACTCATCATTCACAAGTCCTTTGACCCTGAGCTTTTGCAATCAGACTAGCAATGTTCTCAAGACTTGAAAACCCAAATATCATGCCATCTTTTGAAGAACATCAAAGAGGGCCAAAGATCCCCTGCTTGAGAAACCGTAGAAATGGAGGAACAGAGGAGTTTGGGAGCAGAAATCTGGAATTAAAATTGGTTCGCTCTCAGGAGTGACTAGCCAAATGGCTTTGAAGCATCTCCTAGTTCAAAGCAACCCATTTTGCCACTCCTTGCTCAAAGAAACAACACAAACAACAAAAGAAGAAAAATGGCAGTGAGAGGCTAAAAACAAGAACGAAGGTAAGCACGAGAGATAAACTTCAGAGATTTCATTCCCAATCAACCAAGGATTACAAAGGAGTCCCCATACATGATTGAATACAAAGGAATGATTACATGGAGTATCAACTCAGCTTCTCCCTCTCACGAGCTCAAGAAAAACCAAGAACACACACAGAGAAGAGGATGAACAACAGAGAACCTATGGGAGACAAGCAAAACAACCCTCTGCCATCTCCTACCAACTCCAAAACTGAAAGCACAAAGCAAACACCAACTCCTCTAAAGCCTCTAACCTTTCTCTCAAAATCATATCTCCACCAGGACATGCATCCTATTTATACCCTTCTCATAATGGGTTCACAACATGCTTTGCCCATTAAGCTTTACACTTTACCCACTAACTCTAGTGCTTTGTCCACAATCCACTTCATTTAGTGCAGCTTTGCGTATTCACCAAAACGCCCCTCCTGCACCTTCCGGGAAGGTTCCTCATTCCTTACCTTCCAAGTCTCGCAGCTACCTCGAGCCCTCGCCGTCTTCGGCACACCTCGACCGCTTTGACCTCGGCACCACCTGCGGCTAGTCCGGTCCTCCCGTGCCTCGCCACGACTTCGCCTCAATGTCCTGCAGCCAACACAGATAAGAAATACATTACATAGCACCGCTCGAAACATAGCATCAGAAAATCGTACTCATGCATGAAATGGCCCAAATGACCAATCGGGAAGAAAAATACGCCTCAAGTCCATTTAACCAAACCTGACTACGCCAAGTGCCGACTTGGCACGAAATCACAAACCAAACTCAAACTTTCCAAAACCCTTGTCAATTACTCATCACAATCATGGGGTGACATCCACAAAAGAGATCTTTTTGCTTTCTTAAAAGGTTGTACTAACTCATGCTCCATCAAGAAACTAGTATAGCTCAATCTAAAGCTCAATAAAGATTCAAGACTCAACTCAGCCTATTTGACATGGCATGAATCATAAAAAGATAGCTAAAGGTAGACTAGTCTTAAGAGCTAACATGATATGAATTAGTTCAAGTTGAACATTTTAATCAACCTATTATGGCAAAGACTAAACTACACACATAACGTCATGATAAATCAAGCAAGTAAGCACAAATCATGGCAAGATGTAATTCATTGTAAACATGTCATAACATGATAATAATCAAGGCTCCATGTAGTTATATTACAATGCAGAATGATATGCAAGAAAATCCAGCTCCCCCTCAACATGTGATGCAGCTTTTAGTTCAAGTTGAGTTATATCAACATTAAGATCTAGAAGCTCCCAAATGAACTCCCCCTGAACCAAAGCAATAAACTCGAGAAGCTGGCAAGAAAAACAGAAAAAGCAGTCCTTAAAGCATAGATAAGACATAGAGGAAACTATGGCTCAGACTGACTCTCATCTACCCCATATGATTTTAGGACTATTTGCTGATCATCTAACACACTAAGGAGCAAACACGTACCACGGCTACCCGAAGGTGGCCCAACCCTCGCTAGAACCTATAAGAAGTGAGTGAGCTCAAACTAGTGAGAGTGACCCAACTAATAAGCAGCATCCTAGAATCACAAGATGAGAGGAAGAAGTCTAAACAACTAGATAAGAGAAACACTCTAATCCATGTTAGAAGGACTAGCCCCAATGCACCCATATGCAATGCAACAGAAAGGAGTAAGAGCATAATAAACAAGATAAAACATGAAGCGCAAAAACTCCCCCTCACAACAGTCCATAAGGACAGACCACCCCAAGCTCTCCCCGCAGAGCTAAAACCTAGAGCTATCCAAAGGCTTGGTAAAGATATCAGCCAACTGGTGATCACTCTCCACAAACTGGAGCACTATGTCACCCTTCTCCACATGTTCTCTAAGGAAGTGATATCTAATATCAATGTGATTAGTCCGAGAATGCTGCACTGGGTTCTTTGCAATGTTAATGGCAAAAGTGTTAACATAAAAGAGTGGAACACTGTCTATAACTAACCCAAAGTCCGCAGGGTCGAGACCATCCAAAGCACCTGGCTGCAGCAATTGGTAGCAACAACGTACTCGGCCTCTGCGGTGGACTGTGCAACACCGGACTGCTTCCTCGAAGACCAGGAAACAAGAGAAGTGCCAATAAATTGGCAGGTGCCAGAAGTGCTCTTCCTATCTATCCTACAGCCAGCAAAGTCTGCATCCGAGTAGGCTCTCAAGGAAAGACAGGACGAGGAAGAGTACCAGATGCCATAGTCAATGGTGGCTCGAATGTACCGAAGGATGCGTTTCACCGCTCGGCGGTGAGATACGCGAGGAGAAGCCTAAAAGCGAGCGCACAGACACACTGAGAAGTGTATGTCCAGCCTCGAGGCAGTGAGGTACAAGAGGGAGCCAATCATACTGTGATACTCCTTATGATCAACTGGCTCGTTGTCCTCATCTGGGTCAAGAGAAGCTGTGGATGCCATAGGAGTTGACACTGGCTTGTCATCACTCATGTCAAAGCGTCTCAGGAGGTCACGAGTGTACTTGCCCTGATGCAAGAAAGTACCCTCCCGAGTCTGCTTAATCTTGAAGCCAAGAAAGCAGGTCAACTCACCCATCATACCCATCTCAAACTCGGCACTCATGACATCCGAGAATGTGAAACAAAAGTATGAGAAGAGCCGCCAAAGATGATGTCATCCACATAAATCTGGATGAGCAGAAGGTCATTGCCATATCTACGAATGAACAGGGTCTTATCTACCTTACCCATCTCAAAACCATGACTCAACAGATAGGACTTAAGCCTCTCATACCAAGCTCTAGGGGCCTGCTTAAGTCCATACAAAGCTTTGGAAAGCTTATAGACATGGTTTGGGTATTTGGGGTTCTCGAAACCTGGAGGTTGTCTCACATAGACCTCTTCCTCAATAAACCCATCGAGGAAGGCACTCTTGACATCCATCTGGTAAAGCTTGAAACCCTTAGAAGCTACGAAAGCAAGCAGGATTCTAATGGCCTCAAGTCTAGCTACAGGGGCAAAGGTCTCATCAAAATCTAGACCCTCAACCTGGGAGAAGGCCTGAGCTACCAGTCTAGCCTTGTTCCGAATGACAACCCCATCCTCACTCTGTTTGTTCTTGAACACCCGCTTAGTCCCAATGACATTGTGACCTTGAGGGGGCTCAACAAGCGACCAGACCTTGTTTGTCTCGAAATGTTCTAACTCCTCATGCATGGCATTGACCCAAAACTCATCAGAAATAGCATGACTAACATCCTTGGGCTCAAAGGTGGCAACAAAGGTAGAATGGAGACAGAAATGTGACTTGCTAGACTTTGAGCGTGTGACGCGCTCAAAGAGATCTCCAATCATCTGCTCGGAAGGATGGTCTTTCTGGATATGTCGAGTAGGTCCTTGGTGAGATGAAGAAGTGGCCTCTACCTCATGAGCTGATGAGGTAGGAACAGAACCACTAGCTCCAGAGGAAGCAGAAGGCATGGGCTGATCGCCTGGAGGTGCAGTGGAAGAAGGCACCTCAAGGGGAGGATGAGGAACTGGATCGGGTAGCCAACCCTCATCTCCATCCTCCTCATCGTCCACAAAGATGGGCTCGGACTGCTCTAAAGAACCTGAGATATCGGGCCTAGTCCCCGGACTGGCCTCGTCGAAGGTCACCTCACAGGTCTCTACCATCTTACTAGACTCGCAGTTCCAGACCCTATACACATGTGAGGAAGTCGAGTAACCCAGAAAGATCCCATCACAAGATCGTGACTCGAACTTATCTAGGTTCCCGGACTTCAGAATGAAGCACTTGCATCCAAACACACGAAAATGAGAGACACTGTGCTTTCGTCCGTATCTCAACTCATAACAAGTGCGATGCAAGTGTGCCCTCAGAAAAACTCTGTTCGAAACATGGCACGCGGTCGCTATAGCCTCAGCCCAAAACTTTCTAGGTGTGGAATACTCATCAAGTATCGTCCTGACCATCTCGACCAAGGTACGGTTCTTCCTTTCCATGACGCTATTCTGCTGTAGGACGTGCGGAGAAGAGAACTGGTGCTCTACACCTGTCTCATCGCAGAACCTCTCAAAGTAGGAATTCTTGAACTCTGTGCCATTGTCGCTACGGATCGCTCGTAAGGCACTTGGAAGCTCAACAGAAAGCCTACTGAAAAGACCTCGAAAATGTGTAAACGTCTTATCCTTCGAGGCTAAGAAAAACACCCAAGAGTACCACGACAAGAACATACCACTTCCCTCCTGCTGACTGCACTCGGGCTGGTCCAACTGTGTCCATATGGAGCAGCTGTCCTGGTGCATCGGTCATAGTCACTGTGACCGGAGGGTGAGAAGCGGCAACCATCTTGCCGTGCCGGCATGGAGCGCAAACAAGATCTTTAATCATTTTAAGTTTAGGCAGACCACGAATAAGATCATGGCCACTAACTCGGGTCAAATGGTCAAATCCAATATGACCAAGTCTCCTATGCCAGAAGGTAAGGTCACGGGACTCAGAAGCAACTAAACACCGGAGAGGATCACCAGAAGACTCAGAAAAATCAGCACGAAAGATCGTCCCATAACGAGAAATCCCGCAAACCAGACTACTCGAAGAATCAAGAATTTTGCAAGTATTTTTCTTAAAGCTCACCTCAAAACCGTCATCAGTAAGCTGAGAAACAGAAAGCAAATTATACTGCAGCTTACTAACCAAGGCAACATCTTTCAAAATAAAAGACTCATTAACGCGCACTGTACCTTTGGCGATGACACGCCCAGACAAAGCGTCTCCAAAGGTGATCATCTCATCACCTGGAGTACGAGCTAGGGAAGAGAACCAACGAGAATCTCCGGTCATGTGTCGAGAACACTTGGAGTCAACGAGCCAAACCTCTCTCTTCCCTGCCCGGCGAACCTAAGTCAACGAGAGAGTAAAGTCTCAGTCTAGGGTAAATCAAGAGTGATTTTGGCACCCAATACTGAGTAACGCGTCGAGTAGAAGAAGTAGCCACACATGACTGACCTCTAGCTACCCTACGCTATGGAAGAAAGTCTGTGTGCAGACCTGAAGCTGTTGTTGGGTCCGACCGCTATGGGAGAGCGAGTCGGAGCACCGGTAACATGTTGATCACGCCGCGGGTAGCCATCTCGACGGGGGAATGAGATCTACACTCAGAACGGCAGAAGTCATGACCAAAGGCATATCGAGGACGAAAATCAGTAAAACCAGAAAAACCAAGTCCTCGATGATACCCAAACCCATCAGCTGAAGCAAACCTAGACCTCGTGTTGGTCTTAGGTGCACTCAAGGTCTAGGGCTGACCTTGAATACGCCTAAGAGCCTCAACACGGTCTCTACGCGCGATCTTGGCGCCTGAAGCATCGCTCAACCAAGTGTCCATCCTTTTGACAGAAGGTGCAATGATACTTCACCTTCTAAGAGATAGAAGTAGCACGATGATGCTTCGCCTTCTGAGAGGCCGAAGCAGCAGGTGGAATCACCTTACTGTCAGAAATCCCTTGGACAAAGCCCGCTGACTTGAATTGAACTTTCTCAGTTCTGCGCTTGACCTTGATCACACCTGCGGCTATAGGTCTGAGCACGGCAGGTGGATGCTTCCTAACATCCTCAAGAAAATCATATCCTAGACCTTGATTGAATTTGCAAATCTTGGACTGGTCTAGAATAAGATTTAGCTTCTTCTTACCTCCTACAAACCTCTCGAGAGTGTTCATAAGGTACTAACACTCCTGAAAGAGAGAGGTGCAAGAAGAGCAGGGGGAAGAAGAGACAGCAGCAAGAGAAGAGGAAGAACCAACAGCAGAAGAAGGAATGGCATGTGCACAAATAGCCGCCTCAACATTGAGGTCTTCACAAGGACTAGAAGGGACAACCCTACCTCTAGCTGTTTGGTCATCGTGCCTAAGCGTCTCTACTCCTTTGGGCTTCTCCCCCACCGAGGCAATCACATCACAATCAGTTGGTGACTTCTCTAGAAGATCCTTAGTTAGCTTCACATATTTTTTATTCAAAGCAACGAGTTCAAGTTTTAGTTTTTCACAACTAATGCATGGTGAGCTAACAGGGTCCTTAGTCGCATACTGAGCCAATTTGTTGTTATGATCAAGCATTTCTTGGAATTGCTTAGAAACAGACTCAAACTCAAGGGTTAATTTTGGACAATTAATACAAGAGACAATAGGATCAAGTAATGAAGCATGCAACTCAGCAATTTTATGATCTGCCCTTTTTAAGTTCAGTTTCAAATTATTGCAATTTTCACAAGACTCGGGCAGATCAAGGAGCATGGTATAAAGACCTCTAAATCCATTGTCTTTATCCTCACATGAAGTGCAAGATGTAGTCTCAACAACAGTAGATGAAGGAGTAACAATCCTATTCATCTCTAGTTCAGCCAAAAGACTAACATTCTCCACCTTAAGCATGTCAAGCTCAGAAGACAAACTATCATGAGAGGTCCTTAATTTCTCCATGTCATCAAGCAAGGCACAGCATGTATCACATTCGTCACGGGAGGGAGTAGATATAAGTGAAGTAAGCTCCCGTGACAATCTATCTACTTCCTTCTCTAACTCGCTACACATAACCCTAGACCTAGCATGGAATTTTTCTAGCTTAAGAAAAGCATCATTAAGCTGGTCATAGGAGGGGTATACCTCATCGGAGTCGGAACAGAGCTCGCTGTCGCTCGCAGCCAACATAGGCAAGAAATACATTACATAACACCGCTCGAAACATGTAATCACGATTAGTATCAGAAAATCGTACTCATGCATGAAATGGCCCAAATGACCAATCGGGAAAAAAAATACGCCTCAAGTCCATTTAACCAAACCCGACTACGCCAAGTGCCGACTAAGCACGAAATCACAAACCAAACTCAAACTTTCCAAAACCCTTGTCAATTACTCATCACAATCATGGGGTGACATCCACATGGTCTCTCAAAACCCCTTCAAATCAAGTGTGCTTCTATCTGCGCTGAATTGGTAAACATTTTAAGATTATCGCAATCAATGCATGGACAATACATAAATTTCATCCCCCTCTTCAACGTATCCTGCTCTGCAGCTCTTCTAAAAGCAGACATAACATCGATGTACTCTTTATTCACACGATTCGCAACGTACATCCAGCATCAGTCCATCTACGTTGTGCATATAAATAAATTAATGTTAAATTAGATTAATACTCTCCTAGATAGCCATTACATGTACGTAATACACTCATACACATAATTTTCATTCGCCATAATTTGTTCATCTAGAGTAGCTAGTTATGATTCATGAATCAATACAATAAAAATTAAAGTAGATAGGAGTGAGACCCACTCTTAAATTGGAGCAAAAACTATCAAGCTAGATCTCTCTTTCTTTGTAACTAAAAAGTGCACAGATCTAGTTACAATATAATGCATTTCATTATATATAGTATCAATTACTAACCTTAGATCATCAAGAACAAATGTATACACAAGCACCCTTCCAAATCTTTGGTCTCCTTTCACCAAATCGCCTCAAAACCTCCGCCTAACCGATAGAATATCTATAATATCATAGATGCTTCCATTCACAACCCGTCTGTGATAAGTAGGTCATTACAGATAATTTTTTATAAAAAACCATTTGTGATGTATTACTTACGGCTTTCCACAAAAACCATATGTGATAAGTTGATACATCATAGATAGTTTCTATTATAAACCATCTGTGATGTATTCTGTGATAAGTAGATCATCACTAATGGGTCTTACCATTGGTTGGAATATAGATAGTCACACTAGTAAAACTATCTGAGATAACTACGCTGTAGCTTAACACTAATGAATTATGTAGAACCATCTGTGATGAGGCATCTCGTATGACCTTCTCTGTAGTAGTGGATGGCTCGAGGAGGTCTGGTGATGGTGGCTACTGGAGGCGAAGCGATGACGCATGGCGATAGTAAGCTAGAGGTAGTGAGGCTAAGCAAAAAGCTAGGGGTTAGTTTTGTGATGGTGTGGTGAAACTTTGGCCATGAGCAATTGAGCTAGATTACGCGGATGCGAGAAATCAAAGTCGGCTCACCGGTGGTGATTTGGGTATCGGCTGTAGCAACACAACGTGGCCGAAGTTGAGGAAGAAAGGGTGGAAGTGGGTGAGGGGTTATGTGAAAAGATGATGAGGGAGTTGTGGAGCTTGGCTAAATAAGCGGCAAAGGCGGTGGCGCCAGTAGTGGCACGAGAGTGTGCTTGGCGCATGGATGGCGATGTGGAAGGGCGTGCGGTTTTCGCGCTGTAGTGGCGAAGCTAGCGATCACATTGGCAGGTTCGTGTTGAGAAGTTGGTGGCGCTAAGTTACATAGGCGCAGATCGATAGTGGCGTGGCGCGGCACCAAGTCAACAGCAAGCGGTTAGCAAGGTAGCACAAGGCTGTGCAACTTTTGGCGTAGACACTAACGACAGGCGAGCGAGGCAGTGTGCTCGGGTGCAAACAGCCTCATGACGTGCGACAACAGGAGCTGGGTGGTGGCGTAGTAGCTTGAGCGAGGCTCAGTGCTTGGAAATCACATTTCCTAAAAGGAAAAGACGGCTTGGCTTTAGAAACTTCTGAATTTGGCAAAAATCTCCAAATTCGAGCAAAATTCAAACAAATTTCAAATTTTTTGAATTTTTAGGGTTGTTTCAAACAATAAGCTCTTGTTTTAGAGGTAGATTTTCTACAAAACTTCTATGGCTTTTGGCAGAAATTTATTATTACTCTATTTTTTTCCTTCAAAATTCTTACTACCTAGCATTGCAAAAAAGTGTTAGCTACCAAAACAATAAGCCCATTTTTAAGAAGTGGATTTTTGCATAACTTTGTTCTTACTCTATAATTTCCTGCGAAATTCCTGCTATCTAGTTTTGCATCCCCTTTTTTGAGAAGTGGCTTTTTTGGCAAAAAAATGTACTCTCACTCTAAATTTTTCTACAAAATTCCTATGACCCGATATTGTGAAGAAGTTGCTAGCTACCAAAACGATAAAATCATTTTTAAGAAGTGGCTTTTGGTAGAAATGTATTATTACTCTACTTTTTCCTATAAAATTCTTGCAACCTAGTGTCGTGAGGAAGTTGTGAGCTACGAAAATGGTAAGCCTGTTTTTAAGAAGTGGGCTTTTGCATAGATTTATTGTTACTCTATTTTTCGTACAAAATTCGTACCACTCGATAATACAAGGAAGCTACCAGCTACCAAAATGATAAGCCTATTTTTAAGAAGCGAGCTTTTGCATAAATTTATTGTTACTCTATTTCTCCTATAAAATTCATGCCGCTCGTGTTTCGAGGAAGCCACCAACTACCAAAAAGGTAAGCCCATTTTTAAGAAGTGTGTTTCAGCATAAATTTGTTGTAACACTATTTTTCCTACAAAATTCTAATGACCCAATGTTGCGAGGAAGCTACCGGCCTTCAAAACGATCAAGCCTCCTTTTGAGAAGTGGGTTTTATTAGAAATTTAGTATTACTCTATTTTCCTACAAAATTCTTGTGACCCGATGTTGCGAGAAAGTTGCTGGCTACCAAAAGGATAAGCCTATTTTAATAAGTATTTTCTGGTAGAAATCTATTGTTACTCTTTTTTCCACAAAATTCATACCACCTGTTGTTGTGGAAGGTGCTTTTGCCAAGACGACAACCCCATTTTTTAAGAAGTGGGTTTTGCATTTATTGTTACTCTATTTTTTCAACAAAATTTCTGCAACCTAACTACCAAAATCATAAGCTCTTTCAGTAGAAGTAGGTTTGGGCAAAAATTTGTTGTTATTCTATTTTTCCTAAAAAATTCCTATCGCCTTGGTTTACAACCAAGCTACAGGCTACAAAAATAATAAGCCCATTATAAGAAAGTGAGTATTAGCCTAAGGCCTCTTCTTTTGAACTTCTAAAAGCTACGTTCACTTCATTTATATTTGCCAAAACCACACACGAGTTTATGTTATTCCATACTTTTTCATAAACAGCCAAAAAACTACAAGCCGTAGCCATAATCTAAAGCCAAAAAGAATATACCATCTTTTGTTATTGCAATTTTTTTCCTACAGTATTCATAGTTTCATACTCCCTCCATCAACAGATGTAGGTCAATTTTGATTTTTATGGTCTCTAATGTAAGACTTTGACTATGATTTATTATTATTATAATATACTAGCAATAATAATAATAATAATAATAATAATAATAATAATAATAATATATTATGAAAGAATTTTGCAAGACAAATCCAACAGTATTATTTTTATGTAGTTAATATATATAATTCAACATATATTAATGGTTAAAACTTGAAAAGTTTGATCACACGGAACTCACAATGACCTATATTTATAGACAGAGGAAGTATTACCCGATATGGGAGGATATGGTCCCAGTGTCCCACCCTATGTAGAGCCTATATAGGTTATGCAACCAAACAGCGCATGCCCCGTGCGCCCCCACCATCCCAAATCGACGGCCCAGATCTGCCCAGCCCCAGCCTGGCCATGGGCCATCGCCGTGGAGGCCCCCGCAGCGCGATATCGCTTTATCTTCGCTATCTCTCGCTTGCCAAAGCTCTCCCCTTCTACCCTCCCATCCCAAATTTTTTGTATAAATATTCCATTTTTTATTCGAAATAATAAAAATATACCTGTGCGAATATTTTTTATAGAAATAGACTCTAGTCGCCTAACTGTCGGGCAACTGGAGCCTATCGCCGAAGGGGCGCATGACAAGAAAGCTGTACGTGGGCTGTTGGGTGAAAGGTTGCAGTCGCCCAACGCTTCAACGACTATAGCTTGTTGCCCAGCGGCTGGGCGACTGCAATTGAAGTCGCTCAGCTATGCAGCGACTGCAAACAAGAGGCAGCGTGGGTTAATCCATTTGTGATTTTTGTAAATTATGAATGGCAGATAATTTATTGGATTCCAATGAGAGTTTATGATCGTTGTAAGTTGTTGTAATGCAAAAAAAATTGTGAAACTTTTTTTTAAGAATGATTGAAATAAGAATGATCGATAAGTACGAGGGTAAGTGATATTGTGATGTTACCGGGAATTCATACATGAAGGAGAACTGGTTTGTTAATGTTGTTGGATGACTTGCTATGGGAATAATTGAATGCGAAAAGACGAGAAAATAAGCTTGTCTCAATTAAAATAGACTCATAGTACAGTTGGGAGTAACATGCCATGTAGGGATTGATTACATGCATAATATAGAGCATCATGTGAGACCAACCAACCCAACTGCCCGTACAACCTACTACGTGGACCGAGGTTATTTTCCCTTCCTTGCGAGCTCGACGTTGAACTCCTCGGTAGCCTCTTTTGCCATGGTCACCATTTCCCTCTTTTTCTCGCTATGCCTCTCGCGAGCACGTCTTGAGATGAGCTTTCATCTCCTGATGTATATGCTTGGTTCGCTCGTGCTTGCAGCGCTCCTCCTCCTGGATCTTGTAGGACCTATTGACGTTCCACTCCTCGAAGTCGAAGGCCCATTGGTCCTCTTGGTAGATCTCAAGATCGATCCATTTGAGATAGCCACATAGGGGTTCTAGGGACTGTAGATACATGAGAGAGGTTGTTAGTGCGTACTTTAAAGGAGAAAAAATAGGGGGAACACAGTGCACCTAGTCCTTACCGGCTACCGATAGGTGGCGGTGTCTAGACGGCGGTTGGAATAGTCACTGGGTAGTTTGCGTAACCCCAGTAATGCATATCTAGGCTAAGACGGTGCTTAGACTTGAAGAACTTGCACTAGTATCGGCACCAACAAAGGGGGGCGTCTCCCTCTCTGGCGGGTGTTGCGGCGAATGCTTAGTAGGAACATGCAGGATGGGGTTGTTGCTATGGGTGGCGTCATTGTGGGGAGCTGATTTCGTAGCATGCTCGGCTTGTTCTGCCCAGGCCGCAGCAGCCCTTGCTGTTTCATCACGACCAGCAACTGCCTTGCTAGGTTGTGGGGCTCCTTTTATTGCTTCATCATCTTGTCTCATTACTTTTTCTGCCTCTTATCCATCGCAGTGTGGTAAAGCAAGATCGGTGTAGTGTTAGGTCTGTTGTAGTCGCTGCATGAAGCTAGCTCCTGTGGTCTTGTCACGGTTAGTTGCTACGCAAAGTTGGACTGTGTGATCTTCCCACTGCGCAAAGCTAGCCTGTGTGGTCTTGTCGCTGCACAAAGCTGTCCTGTGTCATAAAGCACATTGCGACACCCCAATTACGCTATAAAATGCATGCATCGAGCCATTGATGGTAGGAATAACTATCTTCTCTGTCGTAGAGTCGCGATCGCTCCGCGCCGTCGTCCTTGCCTGCAAGCAAGGCCAATCATCCTCATCGGTGGCCTGCACCATCCGGGCGAGAGGGAGTAGCATGGCATCACACAGCCTACGAAGCAAGTAAAGGTCAGCACACAACCTACTTATGGCACACTTGGCTGTCCAGCGGGAGTCCAGTCTCAAGGTGTGCATGTTCGAACCACGTCTAAGTCAACTGGCTCATCTGCGCTCTCTAGAGGTGGAACACGACGGGAAGCGCGATGCATCCAATTGACGTGCTCATCCAATAGGCCATAAGGCTAGTCCGATCCGCGAAGCTCACGAGCCATACCTATAAAATGAATTTAAGTTAGCATTTATACAGAACAAAAAACATCGCATGTAAAGCAACAGTAAATAGAACTTGTAAATAAACAAAGGAAACAATACTAGGCTATTAGCACAATACCAACTACATTACTGAAAAGGGGGAAGTAACATAACAATTGCACAAATGGTACATGCAAAGTATGATACAATTAGTACGATAGTATGAACGTTAAAAGTGCCAACTAACAAAGCACAGATTACAACGGACAATTATTTGTAGTCTCCAATAACTAGTTGTAGAAACCATGCCAGTCTGCCTAGTGATCAGTACATGCCTTACATCGTCTAGCTGTGTGCCCCGCCTGACCGCATCGCCCGCAGCGTACACCAAGTGCTTCAGTTTGATCTTCGTCCATATTATTTGTAATACGATGGCTCTGTCGCCGACCCTTCCCACCTTTTAGCATGTCAACATCAAGAATATAGGTTCTCCCTGCAATATCCAAGATGTCAAAGTTCCCTACAACCCTGAAGTCACTGAGCTCTCCACACCACGTATGCATCACCGTCTCCTTGAAGAAGTACTCCGACAGGAAGTTCAAAGGATCCATGCCCACAGTCCTGCATGCAGTGAGGACATGAGAGCATGGCTTGTGTAATAGCTTTGACTTGTTGCACGAGCAGCTACGTTTATTTACATGATCTCCAAGGCATATCTCGTGGGTAACAAGGGCACGAGTTGTCTCAAATCCGGCTCTATCCCAGAGTACCACGTCGAAACAATGCTCCCTATTGCACATAACGTGTACCAAGTGCAATTGGCTCTTCTGTGCCTTCGTCTCCATGTATACCATAATATTCGATGAGACGATGTTCGTGGGTTGGCCGCATGAAGTGCGGCATTCGCATGCCTCTCCCTGAAGTAGCTGACTGTGCTGTGCAGAACACCTTCCACGATGGCGACGAGGGGTTTAGAACGAAGGCCCCTGAGAACCCAGTTGTACACCTCCGCAAGGTTAGTCATCATTATGTCGTACCTTGCGTCGTTCGTGTCATGCAGCAGCGACCACTTCTCCAATGGTTCTTCCTCGATCCACTGCGAGAAACACTTGATGTTCCATGAGCTCCTCCTCCTCAGACCAGCTGTGTTAGACTCATCTAGTACTATCAGGCATTCCAGTTGTGGCGCCCCAAGCATGGCCAGCCCCTTGTTCCTTTCATCGACGTGTTTCCTGTTGTGCTCATCTAACAATGCTCATAATGCATCAAATTTTCTTTACTGGTTCTGCATAGCCAGCCTCTTAAATAGCTTCATCAACGGTTGTTTTGGGAATTGCTTGAAGAAGTTCGCCCCTAGGTGACGAATGACACTATCTGTTCCTCATCTCCGGCCAGGGGAAGGGCTCCTTGGGGTCTTCCTAAAGTTTTCTTATGGCCTTCACAATCCCAACGTGGCGATCATGGATTAGCACACACTAGGATAAGCACCGATAACTCCAACCCTCACATGTCTAAGGAACCACAACCAGCTGTCGTAATTCTCACTTTCCATGAATGCGATGGCCAGAGGCATAATTTGATTGTTGCCATTAATGCCAATAGCTGTAAGGTTCTGGCCCTTATATTTGTCGGTCAACAAGGTCCCGTGAACTAAGATCACAGGCAGCATATGCTTGAATGCTTTGATGCACGCACCAAATGCTAAGAAGGCCCTCTACAACACTTCAAAACTTGGCGGCCTTATAGATGGCTTGTCCTTCACAGCAATATACATGCCCAGGTTCTTGTCCTGCAACACCTGAAGCATACGAGGAAGATTGTCGTACACCGCCTTGAAAGACCTAAACCGTTTTTCCAAAGGCTTCTACTTCGCACGCCATGCCTTCGCATAGCTAAACTTGTATTTGAATTTCTTCTCAATAACTAGCATGATGTGCATGGCCTCCATGTCCTTCTCTACTATCTCTTTGTACATCAGATTGGCTATAAAGGCAGACGTTAGGTTACGATGCCTCACCAAAAACACTACTGAGAATGTAAGAGTATGGCTCCACTTTTGACACAGTCTAGTGAGTTTCACACTTCGGTCTACATGCGTGCACCCTCTAAGGACAACCGGCCTACTCGCACTTCATGGTGTACTACTCCTGGCTAGATTTCACGACCCGAAAAATCTGCTGCATAGATAGGGACTACAGCTTGATAGAAACCTGCAGCGATGCCTTGTCAGCAAACATTGAATGTAATCGAACTTCTGTGCCATGATACTCCCACAGTGATTCGTGCTTATCATGTGTGGCAACACCCTTAGCATCAAACCGATTCCATTCCTATGGGATGGGAGCTTCGTTCTCATCCGAACTGTCCTCGTCGTCCTCCTGTACAGCTTCCTCTTCAGCCCAAACTGTCCGGTCATCCGCACAACCTTGCATAGCTTCTATGTACTCCATATGCTCCCCTCAATCGGCTTGTCCTGTACCCTCACCATGGCGTGACCATTCTCCCTCTCCTCCATATACCGTATCGGCCTTGTCACAAGCAACTTCCTTCTCTTCACCAACATGTGGGGCGCTTGAGCTGCTCACACCTTCTAGATGATGGCCATCCACATGGCCTTGCACAGCTTCTATTGGGCATGGTTGCACAAGCATCATGCACTCGTATCCACGGTGCAGACACCCTTGCACAAACCCCTTCAATGCAATAGTTTGCATCAATGTTCTCAACTCCCATCTGATGTCCATTGGAGATTGGCTCCAAAGTTGTTGTATGACGACGCTGCACACCTCGGGGTCTAGCAAAAAAACTGCGGGTAAGCCAGTACATCACATCTGCGATTCGAGCATTCTCGTCGTCCGGTTATACTAGAGTGGCTTACGCAAAACCACTCAAGTCTACACCATTCGGACCTTCACGAACGGTTCTAACACTGTAATACACTTTTAATATAGTGGGTATCGGCATTACTGATGTTTGCCTGCATATATTTTCAATTTTGCAACTAGTCAAATCACATCGCACATTACGGAAATACTGATGTACAGTAATTTACATTTCAATAACCGTTTGTCTATCGTAACCAACTACACCACCCTCGTAGCATTAACTTTCTATTGGCAGACCGCGCACCAACGCTGCTCTTTTCTGGCTACTCGAGCTCTCCCTTACTGCAAATAATTCCTAATGGGTTTCGACAATTTACATGACATATCGATTTAAATGCCTATATACCAGTTATAATGGTACACGTATTTTTCAATGTACTAATGACATTATATTTATTTATAATTAATCATAAATGTTGCGTATTATTGTTTTATACAAAGCAAGTTATTAAATTCTTACAAAAATATTGACTGCATTTTGAATAACTACAAATTTTTACAGACGATTAATTTCTACGTAACGTTGACTAAATTTTCTACAACTACAAATTTGTATGCATGCTAATTTGGTAAGGATGCTGTTTTTCTGCAACTATATTCACTAAATTTTCTATAACTACATGTTACTATGGCTGCTAATTTTCTAAAATTACATTAACTAAATTTTCTACACTAAAGTTGTACTATTCTTTACTACATCTATAATTTTCTATGGATACTAGCACTAAATAAACTATCTACTTTATATACAAAATTTAAACTACAATATACAAGAAATTACCTCATAAAAGTCGCAAAACCTCTCCTCCTCCCTCTCCTTTTCTCTCCTCTCCTCTCCTTTCCTTTCCTATCATCTCCGCTTCTTTTCTTTCTGTCGCATCTGTTCACCGAGCGGACGAGCTCACGCGCTCGGCAACGTGGTCCTTTTATATGCGCTTCCAGTTGCCTAATCGTTCGGCGACTGCAACTCCAGTCACCTAACCGATGGGTGACTGTAAGTAGTCGCCCGACCGTCTGGCGACTGCAATCAATTTGTCCAATGGCCAGCGGATTGCTTTCGTGTCGCGCGGTCGTTGGGCGATTGGTTTCAGTTGTCCCACAGCACAGGGACTGGTGTCTATTTCTGTAAAAAAAAATATTCGTATAGGTATATTTTTGTTATTTCAAATAAAAAATAAATTATTCCTTAAAAAATTATATAAACAGAGGAAGTATTACCCGACGTGGGAGGATATGGTCCCAAGTGTCCTACCTTACGTAGAGCCTACTAGCCTCGTTTGCGTGGCGAGACGCCACGCAGGCTGGTTTGTGTAAAAAGCGAATTATTATGAGTATGTGTATATTGATGTTGTTTTGTTGTTTGATTTAGTGTATTTAATACAAAGAGGTAAAATATATTGTGATGTACTTTGCTATGGTTGTTGTTTTTACGTTACTAATGGAAATAACATAGATAATAAATGGCGTTAAGGATTGCAAGGTGAAACAGAATGGTTAGGTAAAGGTATAATGGGTATGCAAGAGACGCTTTGTTTGGAGGAAACAGTAAACGTTTCAGGGTATGAGAAAAGCAAAGAATTTGTTTTGTATCTTTATGTTTTGCAGACCAGTGCATCTTCTATTTTAGCGTATTTAAACAGTAACTGTTATAGTAGCAGAAAACGGTATACCTATTTTTTTTGGGAGAATATGTAGTGCATTGTGGTTGTATCTGTACTAATAAACACGATAATAAATAGAATGATGATCGATGTGTGGTGACGAACAGTAAGGGTTTATATAGTGAGAAACACTGTAGTATAATAAGTCCCTAATGATATGGCTATTGGTTGGTTGTAACTATGTGAATTAAAAATGAAGAAAGAGGAGTTTAGCAGCTGTCAGGTATGTCAGCGTAGACTGAAGAAGGAACTAAGAGGAAGGCGAGAGGAAATATCATGTAAGAAGAAACAGATTAGTAGTTAAAAAGCAATAACAAAGTAATGTAGGGGTGGTGGCATCAGAAGTATATAGCTTTAGAGTTCTAAGCACAATAATTAACAGGAAGCAGTTTTGCTAGTACGCCTGTGGAATAGCAAAAGTGTCATTAAAAGTTATTTGCATGTAACCACTATAGGTCGGTGGTGGCGGCAGTGTTGTTCAAAATGTGAATGGAGGGAATTTGCTGGCGCAAGGAACGCTGAGAGATTCTCCAGTGGCTGATATTTCGCCTGCTTCAATCATATGGAATCGCTGGAGGTCTTGTGTGAGCTGCTGCAGTTTTTGCTGAGCGATGTGAAGTTCGTAGTGCAGAATCTCATTTTCGTCTAGCGTTCTTGAGTATAGTTCTTCTTGATCAGCAATATACTGTGATGCCGTTTTCAGGTGTGGATTGTACTGGTCTGGTATGTGCTGGATAGACAGATAAATTGCTTGATTTGTTCTTTGGGGAATAAAATCGTATGGAGACTGGCTGAGTTCCTCATTGTAGTAACATCGGAGATAATGGATTGTTTTTCTTGCAGCATCCTGTATGGCACCTTTCTCTTCGATTCTGTTGCCATAGAAGCGATGTGGGTCATCTGGGCGGAGCGGCAATGAGTGTATGACGACCGATGTTTTCCATTCATAGTGTCGATTGTTCATATACTGAACAACCGAGTGGAAGATAGGTCTTTCTTTCTTAGTAGCTCCAAGGTATTTCATCATGTTCCATAAATGGGTGGGCAAGCCTAGTAGCTCTTCTGGTTTCGAGTGCACAATATGAACCATCTGTTTAACAACGAAAAATTCAACAGAAGCAGAAAAATAGCAGGAAATACGAAGAGTATGCGGTGCAAATGCGATAGTTAATCTGGAGCAAATTGAGCAGAAAGAAGATAGGTATGAGAGGAAGAGCTAAACGAGTCTGCGTAAAACAAAGCGGCTAACAGCAACGGTGTAGAAAGGTATGCTAGCACGTAATAATATCTGTACGCAGAGGAGAACAAGAAAGCATTACTAAAAGAGGGCATAATTAGCTGACAGAAGCAGATAAAAAGCGGGGGTACAATACAGAAGAAGGCTTTTTAATAAGAGGACGTGGAGAATACCGTGAGAGTTACCTAAGTGGAGAGCCATAAGATTTGGAGGTTTTTTCCAAGCATTCTTGTAAAGCATTAATAAAGATAGATATACAAATCTGTGTAGAACTATGCAAAAAGTATAAGCAAACAGAAGGAAAAGCAGAGAGGGATGTATGCATGTATACCGCAAAAAGTTCTTGCTACCATAAACAAATTGGATTATCAATCTATGAATCATAAGCAAACAGTAAACAATACAGCATGTATCAACAAAGAGGCAAATACAAAGCACTAGTTCTTTATAGGAACGAAGAGAAAAGAGCTGGAGGAATGCTTACGGCTGGACGAAGCGAAGAGCAGCCAGGCGAAGAGGCGGATTGAGAGCATGAACAAACCAAAAAGCAAAGGGTGTGAGGCGAAGAAGAACGTGAACAGAAAAGCAGGCGGACGTGTGAAACGCAAAATGTAAAATAGAAATTTGTCTAACAAAGTTCGGTGTTCATTTAACCAGACGGTACAAAACACGATGAGCGAACAGAACGAAGGAAGGAGAGGAATACTAAACGATCGGGATCCATTTTGTCAGTGACTGGGTATTGAGGAGAGGCATGTATGTAAGTAAAGATTTTTTTGAGTTGATTTCTGTTGGGAAGCGCTTTCTGATATAGGATTTTTGTGCTGAATACGTAGGTAAGAAGGTGAATGAGCTGTGCTATTTTTTTTGTGCGTAGTATCGTTTATGTGAGCAATTCGCTGACATGATTGTATATGTGGTAGTTGCTTTTTATGCAGGTGCGTGATGATTTATGTATGTGAGTTAGCGAGCCTAATTTACTGTATGTTGATGCAGGAACAAAAGCTTTTTTGTGGTGTATATGTCTTGTTTAGAGATTGGCTAATTTTGTTACTCTACATGTTTTTTTATCAAAGGAGTATGCAGCTGAGGTACAGCAGGGTTCGTTTCTATTTGCGAAGCTAAAAAGAACAAGATATTGTATACCTGTTGGATAAATGAGTATATTTATTTTGGCAAAGCAATAAAATGGTTGGCGCCTAGTATTGGATTTCATGCAGAATAAATTGGTTAAATTAGGCTGGGTCCACCGATAAGATAAGAGTAGTGAATTGTCGTAGAGACTAATGGGTGTGAGGAAAAAATGCAATGCGGAGACAAAGTGCGAAGAGCAAAGGAGCGAGCAAGTGTATGTATGAAGTGGTACATGGTATCGAAGACAAACCAGGCAAAAGGCTTTCTGGGTATGCTCAGGTAGCCAATGTATAGTCTATCACATTAGAGCACAATCTAGTCATGATGGGCTTGGTGAGGGGAAAGCACCACTAAAAACAGTGTACAGCAAAATGTTTCTGTTTGTGGGTAGGAAGATTTGTGTCTAGCAACGATCTCAGTGATGTTAGCGCAGGTTGTAGCAACATACGTACACCGTTGTTACATGGTGATGTAAAGACAAAACGTAGGCTATGGCGCGAACAAAAGGTGCAGCCTTCCTGAAAGAAGCAGGTGATGGAAAATAAGTAATGTCTGTTATGTTGATGTTTTGCTTTTAGTAGCAAGTAGCTGTAAGAAAGAACATATTAGTATGTACCTAGAGTGAAGCCTTACTGTTTTCCAGGTGGGAACAGTTCCTTTGCTGTCTTGCTTTTTTGGCAGATCGAGTTACTCTGCAAAAAAATCAATGAGAAGAAGAATTATAGGTCTAGAATATATCTCTTGTTGGTTGTTTGATAACGGCGTTAGTAACAGTGTGTTAGGCTGAAACGGAATACTTTTTGTTTTCTTCTGTGGATGAGGCTGGTAAATCAGTTCTGCCAGGCATCCGTGGCGGACAGGGTGTTTTCTGATGGTGCAGTGCCGAGGGTATCTTGCAATAGATATGTAAGTGGTCAGAGATGGATAAATATATAGAAGAAGCATCGTGCATATAAATTGCATAGCGTATGAAGAGCTCGTGGAAAGTAAACAGCTATGTATTTTTTACCTGTGGGGTATGAGCAGTCACTGCTGTTAGTGGAGTAGTTGTTTGCGCATATGTAGGAGCAGGAGGTGGTGGTGTTGATGGAAGAGGAAGAGGGTGCTCCTGTTGATGCTCATAGCTTTGTGTTTCTGTGGTTGCTAACAGTAGGCGCTCTGGGTTGTTTGCTGACAATAGTATATTTTGATGTGCTTGAGCTACTATTGATCGTACATGGAATGTTGGAGCATCATTCTGTAAGGATCCTTGGGACATTTCAGCAATAATTTCATACTATTGGCCAATAATTGTTTTAATCTCAGGCGGAACATGGTTTGGCTGGCCTTCAGCTGTCGCAACTAAAAGCATAGGGGGCTTTCCTATTAATTGTTGGCCCATGTCACCAAAGAACATAAACTCTGCATAAACACGTGTGGTTGGCTCATTGTTACCAGGATCAGTGCCGTAGATGTTTATTTTGTATCTGTTCCAAAATAAGAGAAATATGCTATGTATTATATGTCTTTGGTTAGGCAATTATTAATAAGAATAAGAACCTGAAGCTCGCAACTGTGTGAATATTTACATACCTTGGTTCTGCCGCTGTGCCATCACATCTTCGACATTTGTATCCATCTCCTTCTGGTAAAGTCTTTTTCCAACACGCAGAGCATGATATATACCACCATGATTGTGTTGGCACCAAGTCGGTGATAAGGATGGTAAGTCTGTATCGTTGACCCTATATAGAATATATTTGAAAGTTATAAGTTTGTAGCCTATGAAAACGCTAGGCTGTATACATATGTTTGAACTATAGTGGCATACCAAAACTTGAGGTATGAGGTCTATTAGCTCGCGCACTATTGTCAAAACTGGAGCGTTATGGTTATGAGCATCTCCTTGCCATTCAATTTCATGTGAGCCGCTGGTGACTCTGTATACAACATCGTTAATAAAAGGAAGAAGAATGCAGACAGCGCAGCTTAAAAACGTTTTATTAGCTGAATAAGTGCCTAACTGATTGCAAAAAGGATGATGAACAGTACATGCTTTGGAGAGCGTGAATTTCTGGTATTGGTATATTTATATACCACTTTGATGCTGAACTGGTCTGCAAGGCGAGCTGGACGACTTCGAAACAGACGTGTATTACAAAATGGTAGTAGGCAATATAGAAACAGATGTGTATTACAGAATGATGAAAGTTATGTTTATAACAGACTGGTAAACAATACAGAAAAGAGACCAGCTATGTTATGTATGAGCAAATAAGTACGTATATATTGCGGTTTTTAGTAACAAGCACAAATGTGAAACCACTAAGCCCACCTGCGTTGGATTGTTTTAAGAATAGACTGAAGTAGCAGGAAAGTCCAGAGAGCACCAAAAGCGAGCATGTGACTTATATTTAGGAAAAAATGTGCGCATATAGATTCACATATGAGGTATATAAGGAGAAATGTATTTGGCAAACAGTTGTCGTATAATCGGTGGTTTGGGATAGTTTTTTGAAGAGCGAAGCGTAAACAAGAAGGGGAAGAAATACTAATAGCAAAAAGTATTATATAGAAGCGAGCAATTCTCTATATACTATATATTTTTGTTCAAAGACAAGCAAAGACAATTCATTGTCTTCGATAAGTATCTTCAAGCATGCGCATGATGTAACACGGATATCTGCTACATATAATTGTCCGTGGCAAAAGACCGGTTTCTCGGTATATGCCAACTTTGTTTAAAGTCTGCCTTGACTTTTGTTTATAGTCATTGCATATGAAAGTCTGATTGGAAATCGTCATTACTGAAGAGTAAAAGGCGGCGAGGGCTTGTTGCATTTAGAACAATTCTAGGAATACAAATAGATTGCCCAATGTTGGTGCCAGTAATTATACGTCCTTCAAGCACTCGATCACCAAGCTTTGTTATGATTAGCCGTGTTCCATTACAAAGACCCATAGACTGATTTATATTTCTTAGAAGCATTACTGGAATGCCTGTTTTCAAAGAGATAATATGTTGCGGGAAATTGTTGACTGCTATAGAATTCAAAATTTTAGGTGGATATAACAGATTAGCATCACCAATATGAGTGTCAGACTGAGAAATGGAATCAAAACTGAGATATTCTCTTGTATGGCTGTGGATTCGCTAAAAATAGTCATGTTTAGCTCATCGGCAATAGTATTGGTCGGGCAAATAATTGCACGCTCGCAAGATACAAAGCTACTTTGGTAGTTGACAGAGAACGAATCATAGGTAGCATCCACTAATGCATCTAGGTGTTGCTAGTAGGGAATAACAAAAGATCTTCGGAATAGTTATCCAAAGATGGCTGAGTTTCTCCTTGTTTTTTGTCATCGGTACTTGGCCGTTTCCAATATCAAGTATCCACCGAGCAAAGGCGTAAAGAGCATCGCGTTCAGAATCGAAAGAGCTGCATTATGAAGTCGATATTTGTAGTTAGCTTTAGTATTTCAACATGCCGCAGAGGGAAGATCTAATAAGTGATGCTTCGATAATCTCTGTTTTAGTACCATTTTCGATAATGAGCAAGATTTGCGGAAGTCTCCACCAAGCACAAGAAGCTTTCCACCAAAAGGTACGATCGTGTAGCTAGTATCTTCAGCACACATAACATCACGTAGTGTTCTATCAAGTGCTTCAAAACAATGTCTATGTGTCATAGGAGCTTCATCCCGCAGAATTAGAGAAGTCTTGATAATAAGTTCAGCTAGCATTTTTCCACGTGGTATATTACATAAAGTTCTTTCATTGATATCAAGAGGTATTCTAAAACGGGAATGAGTGTGCGACCACCGAAGTAGGAGCGAAGCAATCCTGCACGAAGCTACAAGAAGGACTATCTCGAGCTCTTGCTCTTAGAGTCGCTATAATAGCATTCCAAAGAAATGTTTTTCCAGTACCTCCATGTCCCGACACAAAGTAGAATCCACCCTTACTATCGAAGACATGATAGAATCTTGCTATATATAGCGGCATCGTTCAAAGATTTAGTTTGGCATACATCATTTGGGCCTCTGTTGCCAAAACAACGCGATCATATGCTAACTCTTCGGTTACAAGCCGATTACCAGAAGTAGAATCACCATGTGCTAATTCAGTGGTTATATTATATGTGCCAAAGTTAAGACCGTTTTTTGAGAACATAAGAAACAAATCCTTTATCAGGTGGCACTGCAAATAACTATCCGGTATTGAATATGTTCAATTTTGTAATCCTTGTCGTATTCTGTATGCGATATCGTCAGCAAGAAAAGTCCAATATCTATCAAATAAGTTTTGTGGATTAACTATACTGCAGAAAGAGAGCACCATAAAAAGATGCCTAAGCTGATGCGCTGTAGCCCAAACAACTGCCTCATCAAATAGCATATACCATTCTGTATCATCACCAACTAACTCGCGAGCTCTGCAGGCTTCTTTGAAAGTAGGGTAGCAAACACCGTTGAAAACTCTAATATCTTCATAGTTTTGCGCTCCACAAACAACCATCAAAAGCATTCTCAAATAGAATAGCTCACTAGTTGTCGGATGGACGTTATATATTCGACCAATCTTTGAGGCTCCCCACTTTCTTTTTTTCCATTTTATGTGAGTAACATCCCCTGTCCATCTTGATGGAAACTGATAATAGGTACAAGATCTTGCGTCTTCAAATTGTTGATTAGCAGTAAACCATTCAGTTAGCGTAGTTTTGTAAGCTCTTGGATCTGTAACAATCTGTTCTAGATCTGCCTATTCATGATACATAACCCTGTTCATACCAGGCATATGCATAGCTAAGCGCTCAACAGAAGGCATCCGCCCGTGTATCTCAAACTCGAATAGGCGCCAAATTGCTTCACACGAAGACAAATATCTATATTTTTAAATAGAGAAATATTAGTTTTCAATAGGAAACACCTGCATAGAAACAAATATATATAGTTCATATAAGAAAGCATCAGTAGAACACGCAAAAACAGAAGCACTAAAAACAAAAATCTATATAGGTAAACATATATGAATTCATATAAGAAATTGTTAACAAGAAATGAGAAAATAAGGGGAACTCTAGGGCATGTTCTTTTTAGCTGCGGCTTATGGCTTTTGGCTGAAATTTTTGAATTTTGGCTGTTTAAGGTATAGATTACGGAGAGATCGATACTCACTTGCGATTTTGACTGGTACAGATGTTGGGCTTTTAACGTGTACTACATTTAACTTATAGACCCCATCTTGAGAAAATACTCCGTTTAAAAGTTAGGTACTGTAGCGGCTGCGAGAAGCCGGGCGGCTTCTCACCAACCGAACAGGCCCCTACATAAGTTGTTATAGCAAGGCAAACACCATTAAATGCACAAAGTATTACCTGCATTTGATATAATCAGCAATTTCATCTATTCCTTGTTTAGCGGCTGAATTAGGTAAGCCTGATGGTTGGTTACTGCTGGAGAAATTTATCTTTGCTCTATCTTGGCCTTTAGTAAGGTATTTAAACAAATACTTCACAAGATTTGTTTTATTGCACCATTCAACATTGATATGAGCTTGGAATTTTTTGAGCAAAGTAATGTTGTATGGAACAACCCATCTGTTATCCAGTTTGATTCCATTCTTGATGATGAAACGACCGTCATCTCGTCGACGATACACTGGAAAACCAGATTTATCAATCGTCGTTTCTTGGGTGAATTTTTTAGGATACCGTTTTGAGCACAAGCCATCTTTCATACATAGGCATCTCTTGTTTAAATCTCCACATGGACCGTGTATCATAAATTCATCAACAAGAGCGTATCCAAGTGGGTCAATAGCTGGATCAGGAATCTCAGCACATGTAAGGCTATCTATATAGTTAGCACTTAGGTCTGTGTCATGGTGAGCAAGCCAGATGAGAGTGTGAACATGAGGTAACCCTCTCTTCTGGAATTCAATAGTGTATAAAACTACTACACACAAAAAAAGTACTCAGAGGATAAAATAAAAAAAGGATTACTTCTAGGACGGGAAAAAGGTATATGTATACAAAAAAACTGGACTAACCTGCTCGGACAGGACCAAAAGCGCAGCCACCTTTAATATCAGAAATATATTCGGTAAGCTTCATATGGAAGACTCGAGTTACAATATCAGGACGATCAATATATTTCTGCCCAGGCTCGTATTTCAGTGCGTCAACAATCTCTGGGCATCGGAAGTTGCAGGTGAAAGTAGAAAACAAGTCAGGAGCACCATATTCACGACAGATGGCCATAGCGTCTTGATAATTGAGAGCATTATATCGAGGTCCACCAGTGAAACTCGCAGGAAGCAAAATTTTGACTCCAATGTTTTTGCCTTGCGATGTGCCCTCACCAAGCGCATCCGAAATACCTTGGTATGTTTCTGACCTCAACACATCTTGGTTGAAAAAATTAAATGAAAGGTGGTTTGCTTCAAGACATGAATAGCAGTCAACCTCTATCTGATTTGAATGCCAACCACAACATGTATAAGGATTTGGTTCATTTCTGCGATAGTGACATTCACAACAATAGTATTCAAGCATAGATACTTCATCTCTAGCTGAAGAAACACTGTCTCTAGTCTCTTTATACTTGATACCAAGATGAAAGCCTTTTTCCCCATATACAAATAACAATGGATATTGAAGAGACATAAGACTGGGATTCAAAGATGAAACATGCTTTAGCTCACTGTAATGGGTTTCAACAACTATATCAAATCTGTTATTCTCTAAAGATAGGTCACCTACGATCAAAGCAGCTAGTTCAGGAAAAGTTGGCAAAGAATATCTATCGCCATGACTGTCAGATGAGCCAATAAGTCGAATATAAACCTCTGGGTTTTCTCCAGAAAATAACCGATCACATGCTAGCCTGAATTTTTTGACTAACACATTGCAACAGTCAAGCATACTAATCAAGGCAGCAACAATATTAGCATCCCCCTCATCTTGTCCATTACCTTCTTTATTGAATAAAGATAGTCTGTTATCGATTTCATTAAACGTATCATAAATATATAGCTGAGCATACTGAGGCTTCCGTCCTTGAACTGGGACTAATGAACCCATACAATGACGAACAACTCCATTTATACGGAAAACATAAGGACCTTCACCAGTGTTTATGGTTCTATCAACATCTACGCCTAAAGAGGTGAACGCAAACAAGGAATTGTAATGGCGTATCAAGCGCATAAATTCATTTGAACGGGGACCTTTATTAAAAACCAATGAGTTCTCGAAGTGGATATGGCAACTCTTTATGCGGTGGAAGGGAGACTTTTCCACCTCGGCAACACTTATTATAAACAATTCGGTGATGTCTAGAAGAACTCCTATGCTGAGACCGTTCTTGAAACCAAAAAACAGCGCCACACCTATTACATTCGTAATCTGGACCGCCATAGTACGATCGGTTGGCATACGTGGCTGAAATATTATAAGAAAAAGTCTACTCAAAGAAGGGAAACAAAGAGACGGTACAAGAATGCAAAACACATAGAGAGAACGCAAAGAGAAAAACCCGAAAAACAGCATAGCTACAGGATGTGGCAAACTTTTTAGGCTAGAAATTTGTTCCTTAAAAAGAGAAACGGCTGCACCTCTAGACGAAACTGGATTAAAAGCGTAGATGCTACCTGAAATGAGAACAAAATGCAATAGAAATTATAGAACAAAACATGCTGAAATCTTCACCACTAGCCCAAAGAACAAAATAAAGAACAGAGTAAGTAATCAAAAAGAACAAGCAAGGAGAGAATAGAGAGGCAAAAAAAATGGAAAACCCGTAATAAAGCATGGTTAAATCTATATGATTCAAAGGAAAGAATAGCACCTGTTCTACCAACATTGCGAAGCAAATTGGACAATCTCCTTTTTTTTCTATTGTTCGTTGCATCGATAGAACTAACCAACGGGAAGAAATGGTCTCCTGCCATGTTGACAGGCAGGAAAACAAACCAGTAAAAAACAAGAATACAAAGCACAAGCTTAAAAAACAGAAAGCAAGTAGCTATAAAGAATAGACAGAACCATGCTAACGCCTCCATGGGAAAAGTGTATTAGCATCTGTGAAACGCTACAGAGAGCAAAGACAAACGGGGAAATACAGTAAGGACCAGAAAGCACTCTAAAAGTTCGGAAAACAAGAAGGATTCAGCATACGCAAGCTACACAATGGTAATAACAAACATACATGAATCACACGGTGCTTGCAAACGTGCTGGTGTAAAGCCGTCAGACAAAACATCTATACAAGGGACCGCTGAAATTGCTGGCTGTTTTCCGCGCAAAATTTCTTCATGGCGGGCGTTAGCAGAGCCCGATGAATCCATAAAATAAAATACCAACAACTAACACAGAAATAATAGAACCAAAACCCAATCAGAACTACATAACTATAAACAGATCTATAGATACAGCAATAACTAAAAATACGCACATAAAAAGCATTCATCAATCACATATCTGCAACACCAACAGGTGGGCAATTAGTAGATCACAATAGGAAGAACATACTACCGTACTTAGATATTTTTTATACAAAAATATGCATGCTCTATTGCCGACCGCATGCAGAACACAATACGAACATCATATCTAAGCACCCTAACAAACAAGAACGTATCAAAAGTCACCGTGCTTACAAACATGCTGGTTTAGACTTATCAGACAAAACATTTATAGAAGGGACCGATGAAACTGGCGACCGTTTTTTCACGCAAAATTTCTTGACGGGAAGCGTTAGCAAAGGCCAATGAATCCATAAAATAAAATAGCAACAGCTAACACACAAATAATAGAACCAAAACCCAACCAGAGCTACATAACTATAGAGAGGTCTATAGGTAGAATAATAACCAAAAACGTGTGCACGAAAGCTATTCACTAATCAAATACGTGGAACACTAACAGGCGGGCAATTAGTAGATCACAACACGAAGAGCATACCATTATATTCAGGTACTTTATATAGAAAAATATACATGGTCTATTGCCAACTACATATAAACCACAATATGAATAGCACATCTAAACATCTTAAGAAACAAGAGCGTATGAAAAGGCACGCTTACAGAGTGTAGAATGGGGCGCTGGCCTCCTGAGTAACAGAGCAGTATACTTCAACACCGACTCAATACCAGCGCAGAACAATACCCCTGCGATCTACTCTCGGCCAGGCAACAACAGACGAAAACAGAACGGCATAAAGCGCCTGCGAAAGCATGCAGGTAATGTCACCTAAACAGCGCATAGAAGGCAAGACCTTTAGCAAAAACGAAACCGAAAAATGCCGTCACAAAAACGGAATAGGCTAACATATATGGGAACATGCGACAACAGGAATCACAGACTCAAAAAGCAAAACATAACTATCGGAAACAAACATATCAGAAAAGCGGATCACAAACATCAGAAAGCAAAACCTCTAGCACGAACGAAAACGAAAGAACAACCTGGAAGCTTTTAGCAGGAAAACAAGGAACATAAAACAAGAACGGTAAAACACAGCAGCAGGCAAGAAACAACAAGGATAGTAAAAACAACGGTAAACTACGTTAAAACAAAAGGAGCCGACGAAATGCACCAACCGGATCGCCTACTAGCCAGCAGACGAAGAACACCACGCTAACGAAAAGCACCAACCGGATTGGCCACCACCCAGCACACGAAGAACACCGGCGGAAAGCGCAAGAGCGAAACAACAGCTAAGAACAACCGGACGCACCACCCCAAACCAAAAGCGAAACGAAAACCTCGCTCACAAAATCCGCGACCAGTGCATACGACGCCAATAAAAACAAGAGCAAAACAACCTGCACGAAAGATAAACCGACCACAACACAAACCGAAAAAGCAGGGCCAATCATCATACACTAACCCGTCCCTAAACCGCGTAAAAAAACGGCGCCACCTCGCCATTCGCCTCGCTCGCTGCAGCGCGCACCGCCATTGTTACACCGCGCGCAAGAGGAGGCAACGACCGAGCGCAGGCCGAAGCCGCGCATCGCTACCAACTCGCAACGAGCGCAGCCAGCCCGCACGAACAGCGCGCGGCCACGCGGCCACGCGTCAACTAAAGAGCGCACGATGCACACGTGGCACAGGCGAGAGACCAGGGAATCCCCCAACTTTGATATACGGTAGATGTAGGTTACGCAGCCAAACAGCGCATGCCCCGTGCGCCCCACCATCCCAAATCGACGGCCCAGATCTGCCCAGCCACGGCCAGGCCACGGGCCGTCGCCGTGTAGCACCCCCGCAGCGCGATATGGCTTTATCTTCGCTGCCCTTCGCTCTCTCGCTCCCCACAGCTCTCCCCTTCTACCCTCCCCTCCCCTGCCATCCTCGCACCGCACGAAACCCTAACCCTAGCCCCACGCGCCCTCGACGGCCGCTCCTCCCGCCGTGCGGACAGGCTCCGGTCTCCCCCGCCCGCCGAGCCACCGCCGACGCCGCGTCTCGCCCCGCGCCGAGCCGATCGAGGTACGTCTCCCCTGAACCCTCCCGGAATTCACGGGTTCTCTCGTCTTGGTGAAGATTATATGTGGTAGGTTCTGCTACGCGGGTTCCTGCGCGTCATGGGAGGGATGGTTGTTTTTTGGATTTTTTTTCCGGGTGGTTTGGGAGGGGTCTGCGTGTGTTGGGGGCGACCGGGGCTTGGTGGTGGTCGATCTCAGCGTTGTTTGGGCTCCGGTGGTGAATTCGGCGCGGAATTTAGGGGGGTTTGGGTAGTAATCCGTTGGGAATGATCTAGGGTTTGATGGATTCAAGCATGAGTTTGGGCTGTGCTTAAAAGGTTGCTTAGCTTTGGAACTTAGTGCGAGTTGTGCATGGGGAGAGATTTGGGATCTGGGTGTAGTGTGGAGTGGGGAACCAACTCCTCTGGTTCAGTAGAGGCACGTTACGCCATGACTTACCATTGCCATCTACCAAGCCAAACTTCATCCAAAGCGTCTCCTTACTTGGTTCCGCCAATGTCTTCTTCCCCAACTCTACTCGACCCTTCCTCGTCTCCATGCATCAAGCAGCAGAAACTGAAGAACACAGTCCTCACGTGCTACGACGATGGCGGCGCTCAGATGGAGGATGAATGCATCATGGGCTTTGGCTGCTGACGGCGGTGGAGCTGCAACAAGAATCCATAACACCTCACGTTGTCGTTGCTGTACCACCACCACTAGGGGCACCAGCTGCTGTCTTAGGCGGCGGCAAGAGCTCACCGATGAGCCACACTAGCGGCTGTAGACAGTGGTGCTCTACACAGTGTCGCCGCGGGGCGTGTGCTGTAGCTTCGTGGATTGCTACGCGGTAGGATCCATCCAGCGGGACTTCTGCATGGACATCAATGAGCACAAAGTGTCCATGTAAACCACGTTCTGCCGTGAGTTGCATTCCCTGCTCGAAATGTGTGGCCGCGACTTCTCGTTCCTGTTAGCACTTAATCGGTGGACGCTGCGTCAGCAATGAGGTTTGGCAGCTGCACGAGACTAACCAGCTCTACGCCTGCTGCAGTGGTTAGTCCATCCCTTGCCCAACCTCTGGCGACAGCCGCATGGTGTTCGTCATGAAGGAAGATTGCTGTTTTAATAGAAGGCAAACACATGTTAAGCAGCTGGAGAAGTAGACGGATTAGATTAGTTTGAATAGTAGATGGTCTCGGTAAGTCACCACATGGTGTGCCTCTTCTAAGTCTGAGGAGCTGGTTCCGTGGAGTGGATAGTTTCAGAGTGCAGAGTGATTAGAGTGTCCTGACGCATGTATGGTGGTGATCGTAGGTGCTAATTTCTTTGAATTTGTAGGGTTGGATAGTTCTGGAGCTTGAATTATGTGTAGTGGCTGCTTCTGTGTGCAAGGCAGTGCTCATGCTGCTTCCTTGTTGTTTCTTGTGGGATGTAGGTGGTTACAACTTTTCTTGTCATGTGGATTTTATATTTCGATTCTAGTGTCATTCTGGACTTCTGTGTAGAGCGAATGTTGGGTGCACCAGCTAAGGAACTCGATGGGTGTGTTCTAATTCTCTGGGGCTGTAGCCTCACTGAGTTGGTTACTTTTTTTTGGGTCCTCTTAGATCCTCATTTGGTTGATTGCTGATGAGCTTGGACCTAGCTTTGTTTGTTCTTTGTTGGTTAGTTTAGCAGCTGCCCAGTACTGTTGTGTGAGCTGAGAAAGATAGGATCTTATTCTAGGGAGATGGTGTATTAAGGTTGGAGCAATCTTGGTATTTGCTAATTGCTGACTGGTTCATCCTCTGCCATTATCAATGCTTAGAAAACCGAGCGTTGTTTTCATGAGCCATGCACATGCATTGGCTTTTGGACCATTATTGGGTTCCTCTCCTTGATCACAATATCTTCCTTTATTTTGTATCTTTGGATTGTCAAATTTCTCTTGTGTTTGTTGAGCAAGTAGTTTTAGTGATGTCTATTCTAATTTATGTGCATGGTTGTCACGGCGTCGCCTTAGCGTCCTGGCGGTCCAAGGGGGACGCTGTGGAGGCTCGTCTTGCCTTGGCCAACTAGGTGGGCACCTAGGATTTTGTGGCTTTCATGGCGTCTCCTCGGCGTCCACGGCGAGCGCCTTGGCCAGCTGGCAGGGGTTGGTCACGATCATCCTGCCCTTCTTTTGCTCTTTTCCCATTACTACTCCACAAAGCTTCTAGGGTAGGGAGTAGGGACAATGACTACAATGCTAGACACAAGCTGAAATCTTTACCTCCCAAATTTTGACATACAATGACTACAATGCCAGACACAAGCTGAAATCTTTACCTCCCAAATTTTGACATACTTGGATAATGGGATTGATGCTGCTGCTGGGCATTAGGATGCTGCCCTATAGGCATATTCATAGCAGAATTGTTGGTCACACCAAGAGAATTTACTCCTGCTTGTTGGTTTATCCCTGGTGTTGGCACCATCGCCGTATCTCACCTTGAGGACGCCATGGCGTCCTGGTGTCTCTCAGGCACCGTGGTCGCCAAGTCCGCCATGACAACCATGTTTAGGTGTCTTTATTGTGTAACTGTCAAGTTGTCTGGATGGATATAATATCTCATTGTGACTGCTTGATGCCTCTCTCCCCTATGATACAAGAAATCGCTGCAGTTAGTATGCTAGCTTACATTATCTCTCTCCTATGAATTGTTAGGTTCTGAGCATAGGTTAGCTTGCAGTATCTATAATTAATTAGGGAAATCAAGGACTTCTAAGGTTAAAAGACAGTATGACGTGTGTTCATGCTTTTTTCTTGTATCTTGTCTTGTAATTCTCTAATTAGCTGTATATTTAAGCATCTGATCATTTGATTGCCATGTGAGCAAGTCTTGCAATTAATTATGTGCTGATTTTTTTCTTCTTGTTTTGCTTATGTCATAACAACATTTTACAGATAGTTCTGCGTACTGCAGTTTTACTGGGGCTTGATAAATTTTGAAGCTTCATTTAATTATAAAAAATTTTGGTATGGAGGCCAGTTTTCATCTCATATATGTATTTGTTTATTAATATGTAATTGAATTTTTATTTTTGAGAAAGCAAACTTACTGTTACATTCTTAGAGCTTGTGCTAAGTATTTATTTTTTTCGCTTTTTTGCACACTGTACCACTTTCTTATGCACCTTAGCAATTGCATGCCTTTTGGTTGTGCTCAGTACCAACTTCTTGTGTAACCAACCATGTGTGTATGGGAGGAGAAGATTGATTCTACTGTTGGTAATTTTTAACAGGTTATATGACTGGCTAGTGGTTGACAATAGAGTTGGAAAATAGAGATTGTTTGTTGCTTTACAAATTAGCTTATTTTCTTTTAAATATCTTTTGGTCTTTAATGACATGAATAATTTCCTAGTGCATAACAATAAATACATAGAAAGATAATTGCTGTGCTCTGCCGCTGTTTTACATCATGAAAGCTTACCTTGAAAGGCTCTAGATTTTGACTTTCCAGCTCTGCATCCAAGAATGTCTGAAGAAAAGTTCTCAGTTTTGTCCTTCTCAACCATTCTTAATTTATGGGCTTACTGTTTCTTCAGATATTGATATTTAGCAAATCTGTCTATCTTTAGTTTCAAACATTCTATTGTATTGCTGATATTGTGGAATACAGTGATGTGAGAGCGGAAATTTTGTTGCTGGATTCTTACTTTATATTCTGGCTGGACTGATGGCCAACAGCGATCTATTATGTTCTAATGTAATGAATGCTTGATGTTTGCAGGCCTTGTGATCAATAATGAAAAGTGTGTCAAGTTACATTAAGCTTGAGTTTCATTTATCACTTTGGGATGAATCTTACCTGATAGAAACACATTTTCAGTCAAATCATCTTCATCACTCTAGAAGCCAACTGTTCTAAAAGCTGTTGTTGTATCATCTGATATGAAGCTTAAGAATTTAGCAATCTCTGACCAGTCACATTTCGGCTGACACTGGATCCTAAGGAACCACCTACTGACCTACAGCATGTCACAGTTTCACCCCTCACAGCATGGGGGTGATAGCGATGTGCAAATGTGGCAACAACAGATGATGTATAAGCAACTACAAGAGTTTCAGAGGCAGCAACAACAGCAGCAGCAGCTTGATCATGGAGCTAGGATGCAGAATTCCTTTGGACAGGTCCATGCACCTGCAAAACCAGACCCTGCTGATCTGTTGCCAACCATGATGAATGAAATGCCTATGAATGAGCCATCAAGTTATGCATGGTCAAATAATATTGCTGTTGGTGGCTCCAGGTTAGGAAGTAACTCTCAGATGTTCAATACTGGTAACACGCATTGGGAACAACTTGGTGTTTCTCCTGGCACAAGCAACTTTGTAAATGGTTCAATGTACTCAAACAGCCAAAATCTTATTAGACCAATGGGGTTAGTTCCCAACAAAGTAGACCAATCCTTTTATTCCTTTCCTGCTGGCATGAGCAAAGGTTCTGGAAATCAGTACTCCCAATTCCCAGGATTCCCAGTTAATTCCCATAATGCAATGTCAAGGGCAGGTTCAGACCAGACAGATAAGGCAACAAGGTTTTCTTGTCCAGTTAATTCGTTCCAGAGTGAATATGGTCTTCGTGAACAAGGTATGCCCAACACACTGCAGAATTTTCATGAGAATGGAAGTGTATTAAGTGATACTACAACTCAAGTTCAAGGTTGTAACATGAAGGCAGGCAGTCCTGTTTTAGGTAATCATCTACAGCGAGCTTTTCATGTTCAAGATTTTCATGGTAGGGCAAACCAAGTTGACTTTCAGTCAGCACCACACGTAGGACCAACTAGCAGCATGGCTAGCCTTGATCCCACCGAGGAGAAGATTTTGTATGGAAATGATGAGGATAGCAACTGGGGAGATTTGTTGAGAGAGGGAAATTCATCAGGTGGAGCAGATCCTGGTAATTCATTGGGCAATGATAACTCAAACAGTGGTGTGCCATTTCTACAAGGTAGCTGGAGTGCCCTTATGCAGGAAGCATTACAGTCGACAAGCAGCGAAAATGGCCTCCAGGAAGAGATGAGCGGTGTGAATTTCCAGAATACAGACATGCAGTTTGCCAATAATTCAACTTTGCCAGTACTGGAACAGAGGCAGCTTGTGGCTATAAATAATATAAAACTACGCAGTGCATCTCCAAATGCACAACCTTCACCCTCGCGAGATGATGCTTTGGGAACCATGAATAATTTAAAGTTCACCAGTTGCAAGCATGCCACAGAATCTCCTTATGACCAACACGAGAAAATATCTCATGAATCTCCTCCTGCTGCTGCTAGCAGTTATCAGCCAACTACAGAAGCCAATGATAGGTATTTTCAACCAAGCTTAAAGCAAAGTCATTCTGATGAGTATAGGCAACCAGAACAGGTCCACTTCTTAAATGGTATATGGGCACAGCAGAAATCCGGGCTGCCAAAAGGAAATTCGAAATCAACTGGTGCACATTTTATGCCACAGAATGCACATGGACTTGGCGTGTCACAGCAAAACACTTTTGATCATAATTTTAACAGGGAGTCTAGTAATAACAAAAATGAGTGGAATTGCAGAAATCCCCATGGACAAGATGTCAATAATACTCCAAATATCTCCAATAGTGATAGAAGCCTTTGGAAGTCTGGGGTTAATCCGTATTCAGTTCATATGCTTCAACAGTCAAAGCCTAATGTGACAACTGTTCAAGTGTCAAATGAATGTTATGGTGGGAAAGATGTTGGTATGGTGAGTTCAAGCATGCCAATGGTTAGTCAGGATCTGCAAATGGTGATTGGTCAGAACAGTGAAAATTTTGGAATAAACCATACTCTGGGGCAAAGGATTTCAGAACGCTCAGAATCGCAAGGAAATAATGCAACCTCTACTGAACGACACATTTCAAATTTAAGCTGTACACTTTCTGCAAGAAGAAATTCCTTTGCCGGAATGGATGCCCAGTATTTGGGTCAGTCTGGCCAGAAAACAATGGGCTCTTATGCAATGCAGAATCATCTTGGTGGAACCTCTGGAATTAGTGTTGCACATTTTCCTGCCAATTCAGTGTCCAATACTGAATTTATGTCACAGTCAATTCGGCGCCCAAATAACCAAGAGCATCTGTTGGGTGGGCACTGCCAAGTGGCTGGTAGCATGGCTTCAGCAAATGTGGTATATCCAGCAGAGTGCATCTTTATTCTTAGATAATGAAGATATCTCTTCTCCTTGGTTATATTTTAGGTGTGCTTTGAGAACATTTCTGCTTTCTCATTTTTCACTACTTTACCTTTGTAGAAAATTGCAATGGCAGAAGAACAACTTAAATCTCAACATGCCATAGCCAAGAGCTACTCCAGTGAATCTCCCTTTGGAGGATCTGATGGTACATTGTCGCAAACAAGGTAATTTTTTGCTTACATTCTCAATCATCCACTTTCAGGTTTGAAGGTCACATCATTCTTCCAATCTTCCATGGTGTAATATTTTCAACAGACAATTATTTGTTGACTGGATTGCTGATATCTTCCACAATAGTACCTTGTTGGTTCTGAGCAGACAGATGGGGCATGATATGTAGAGTAGGGTAAATTGACTTGATTGGACCTTACAGTTAAGCTACTACAATTTCATTTAATAAATACCTATGTCACTATCACACTATGTTATATCTTAATCTTTTATGCTGTTGCCCACACAAAATGTTTACTCAGTTTGCATGACAAATCATTGAGGGTTGCATGTGACTGACCACAGTGAATAGTTTTTCTGGCTCCTTACATTTGTCACGTACTAATAGTACAGGGAAGTAGGACCTCAAAGCCTGTTAATCCTTTTAGCTTTATCTAAGTTTTTCCATCAATTAGTGTCTGAGTCTGAAAATTTGTCTGTATTTTCTTTTGTTGGGATGTACTGCAGGAACTATCAACTAGCTTTTGTGCCATTGGAGATATTTTGTTTGCTTGTTTAATTCTCTGTTATTCTTGTCTTCTGTAGTCAACATATGCTACAACAATTCCCTCACAAGGTGGACAACTCAAGTAACTATACTGTTGTTGCTGGTAATATGCCGAACAGATCTGTTGATATTATTACTGCTCAGCAGCAACTTAAACAGCCTTCTTTACAAGGATTTGGATTAAAACTTGCACCACCATCCCAACGACAACCAGCTGCAGGTCATTTATGGACCAGTCCTACCACTGTTGACAGCAAGCAATCTGATCATTCAGTACCAGAGGAAGACCAGCGACAAGTACCTTCCACTCATGGTCAATCTTTGCCATCTGGTCATCCAAGTCGATCTTCACCATTTCATTCTGCAGTAATTGATAATACTGGACTGCCAAGTGGTTGTCTCCCCAAGATAAGTACAGGCCAGCAATATCCAGTGGTAGAGTCAGAGTCTGCTTCTGTAAATTCTCTTTCTCAGCAGCCTCAGCAAGGTAGTTCAGCAACAATGTTCAAGAATGTATGGACAAATATCTCAGCTCAGCGTCTGGCGGGTGTCCAACATAACAAGATTACTCCCAATATTCTCCAGTCTATGATGTTCCCAAATATTGTTGGGGATTCCACCCTATGGGATTCTCGAAAGGATGATTATCAAAGACTGAAGGCAGATATTCCATCTGATGCTGCCACAACTACTAACTCAGAAAATCGAGAAGTAAAACTAGTTGTGGACAATGATGCAAAGTCAACCTCATCTGAGGTGCCAAATGTTGATCAAATGGAAGACATTTTATCGGGGAAGATAGAATCCCTACAGAGGCATTCCTTGGGTGGGAACTTGATGCAGCAGGGCATCATGAACCAAAGACAAGGGGATCCGCGTATGACTTCTTCCTTTGACAAAGCTTCTGGTGTTAGTGGCATCGGTTTGTATGGAATGCCAACACCCTCAAATGCTCAGCAGCAAAATTACTTTCTACTACATCAGATGCAGGCCGTGAAGCCTGTTGATAGTGATCCAAGCAATACATCTGGAAAGAGGCTTAAAACAACTGAGATGAGTTCTGATGCTTCACAGGTTGACTGGAGTGCTCATCAGAGAGTCCCAGAAAATAATTCAGTGAGATCATGTCCAGATAATATGGAGGCTTCAAGAGTTCCTAGTGTATTCCCATCAGATGCAAAGATGTTAAGCTTTGCTCCTAGGAACAGTGAAGAGAGAACCCCAATCATGCCATGCCAGCTTCATTCAAGGGAGTTGTCCTCCCATGATATGGCCACTGCACGAACTGATCTTCAAAATCAAGTCCCATCTCTTGGTACAAGCTCAGCAGAAAATTTAATTGAAAGAAGTGATGGATTAAGGATCAACCCTCAAATGGCTCATTGGTTTCAACAGCACGGGAGCCACAGAAATGGTCAGAATCTAGCTATGTACAGTGCCAAGAAAGCTGCAACACCATATACTCCAAAAGTTTCCTGGAACATGGACAGTAGCAGTCCGGTTGAGCATGGACTTGACTGCAGTACTTCTGTTGGACATGGGCATTCTAGTCTAAAGGCATCTTCTGTGGTGAGAAGACCAAAGAAGCGCAAATATAAAGCTAATGTGCTTGTTTCTTGGAATCGAATCGTTGAAGGACACCAAAAGTTGACAAACATAAGGTGACTTTTCTCCCTTCCCACAATTGTTGACAGGAATTTTGCTGCTTATTCTCCTCCTAGTTGCTATTATTTGTAGTTTACTCTAATTATTCTACTGTTCAGTTTCAACATTCTATCGAATGTAATGTTTTAAATTACTTACAGCTCCCCGGATATGCACTGGGCTCAGGCAGCTAACCGATTAATGGAGAAGGTCTGTATGAGATGATTTATTATTTAATTTAGCTCTCATGTGTTTTGGCCCAATGATCTTTATGTGTGATTGTGTAAGATACTTTTGTAACAGGTGGAGGAGGAAGCAGACATTCTAGGAGATGCCCCCATATTTTATTTACCACACAAAAGGTTAATTCTGACCACTCAGTTGATTCAGCAACTTCTCCCTGCGATACCAGCATCTATTCTTAAGGCACAAGCTGTATCAGTGTATGAAAGTGTGACATATACTGTTGCTAAGTTGACCATAGGGGATGCATGCAGCATGGCTTCATCCTCATCTGGGGGAAATGGTGCTCTCATAAATAGTGGGAATAAGTAAGTACCTGTTAATTGAATATTTTTACCAGTCATGTGGTTGGTTAGTTCTTTTTGTGCATCATAGACAGCGTTAACCCACATTTAGCTCAAACTTTTCCTAAGATGTGTATTATCCTTGACCAGATTATCTGAACAAATTAAAATTACTGAGGAAATGGAAGACAAATTGTTGAAGGCTGTGGAATTCTTTGTTGGAAGATTCAAAAAAATGGAAAATGACTTTGTAAGGTGTGTGCAATCATTATGTCCTGATTCTTAATTGGCAATTGTTAATTTTCCCTGTAATATCCTTGCGTTTGCTTTGTTCATGTTCCATTTACTTATTATGTGATTAACATTCCCTTTTTGCTGAAAGGGTTAGTATGGGCTTTTTGTGCTTGTAACAATTCCATTATAAAGGATGGTGTGACCTTAAACAGTGCAGCAGTGTAATTTCAAACATGCCAATATTGTGCTTTTTGATATGTTGACTATTCATTTGCATCGTTTTCGTTTCACTTATGAGCCTTGTTTATTTGGTGAGATGCCCTGGATAATGGTTATTGCACATTCCCATCCACATTTAATAAACAAATCCTTATTTCTTTGGGTACAATGGTTGTTGCCCTGGATAATTGGCTGGGATAATTTACTGGATACTGACTCAATTCACTTATGAAATCATATTTTGGGTACATCGAATATATTTCTGCTTTCTGAATTGACCTTTGACTTAATAGACAAGCTGAAGCCAAGAATTTGCCAAATGGGAATATAAAAATCTCATATGGTATCAATAGAAAACAGAACTAAACAAAGTTGCAATGATGTGATAACAAGTTTGACATGCTGCAGATTTAGGCAGGTGCTTACATAAGAATCCTATTGGTTCCAGTGATTTTATGGTTCACATAAACCAATGATGACAATACTTTGCTTGATTATGTGGTGATGTAATGAGAGGATCATATAATTCTTGAGATTATCCTTTCGTGCAAATGAATGTATCTTTAGGCGAGATAATCTGTTCATGAAGATTCTTTGCATTGTTAAGATTCTTTGTATTGTTTTTTCCCAATGAAAATGTTTTCAGTTGGTAGGATGACATGGAATCATGTAAAGAAGCATTAAGAGGGAATTTAGCTGCATGATCACTCATTTTCTTTTTAATGTGCAAAGGCTACAGGGTCTCAGAAAGTATGAGCATCTGGTGTCATTGGCTCATTTCCATAGTTACTTACTGGACGAAAATCCTGTTGAGAAATGTCCCTTTCTGCAGAAGGGGTAATAGCATTTTGGTTGTGCCTAACCAATAACAGCTGTGACAGGACATATCATATTTTAATTAAATGCACTACCTCCAATTGCAAATATAAGTCATCCTAGAATCCGTGCCGGTTAAACAGTTTTAGGTTTGACCATCAATATATAAAGAGTTAACTAGGTTGATGATATGAAATTGGTATTATTAGTACCTTTGTGGAGTGTGTTCCATGTTAATACCTGATATACCAACGAGTAATGAGGGTTCATTTGATTTGAAGGACAGTTCTGTTGTATAATTAGAACATGTGAATGGATTTAAAATTTTCCTTGTGCTCTTTCGGTGCGTTTTAGCCATTCTACAGCCAACTTTTGTTAGCCTGCCTCCTGAAACTGTAATGTTCCTGCAAATTAATTGTATTGATGCTACAAAAATGTTGGCTAACTTTGCTGATTATATATTTTTTCCTTTATTGAGGATATTTCCTTTTATTTTTGCACTTCATTTTCCTGGAGTGATGATCGTCAAGGCATGCCAAAATGAGTTCTGATGATGTTAATTTTCTTATCTTATTCATGAGTCGTGCATCTTGTGAAAAGCACAAGATCTTTTATCATGGTGATACTTAAAAGATCTGATTTGTCCTTTGCAGCCTGAACAAGAGGGCTGCAATGCTAGATGTACAATTGGAGTGCCATGATTTGGAGAGAACTTCTATTGTGAACCGTTTGGGAAAGTTCCATGGCCGGAATCATCATGCAGTTGGAGTTGAGGGTTCATCAAGTTCTGAACTTGCCCCTCGTAGAATATTTCCTGAAAGACACGTTATGTCTTTTGCAGTACCTGGAAATCTTCCTGAAGGGGTGTCCTGTTTGTCACTCTAGATCATTAAATCATTCATTGGTTTTGAACAGCTCCGATCACCTTGGATTGCACCCTGTAATTTTGTGGTGGCCTTCATCATGCAATGCATCGGTTTCATACATAAAGATGAAATCCAAGGAAGGTAGTTTGCAAAACTGCAAACACAAGTTGAAGATTCCGAGGGATGTCATAGCTGTACCAGCCGATCAACTCAGTGCTGGGTAGTGTTGTTTCTCCCTTAGTAGTATAGGTCCATGTATATTGTGAAAGTAAGGAAAAAGGTTTGGATCTCGCATCATTTTTCTGATCGAGAATAGCGTTAGCTTCATCATATTTTGTTAGAAAAAGTCGCTTACTAGTTTGGTACATCTAGCGAACTGCAATCGCTATTTGCCATCATCTATTTATCCGTAATGAAATGCTGGCGGGTTCTGTGGGGAAAACGATGTTTTTACGTCAAGGGAGTTTTCTGTTCATTTTATGTTGTTAGCTAGGATTGGGCCTGTTTTATTGGCCATTGGCTTATGGCTTTTTTGGTTATAGTTTATTAGTCTAATAAATAGTGATTGCGGAGAGAAACCAAAAGCTAAAAGTCACTAAAAAGTAAAAAAAAAACGACACGGCTGTGCAGTACAGCTGACACCTTTACTGATGTATTTTGTGAAAGCATTCCTTGAACAGGTGAGGAGGTGAAGAAGGGCTTGGCAACCCTGTGCTGGTGGCTCTCTTTTTTGTTGAAATGTATATAAAAATATTTGAAGGTAAACTTTTGCTTCTTTCCCTTCTGTACATTATTGTAATTTTGCTGCCGAAGAGTTGGAAGTTGATAGGAAGTGTTTGAAGCTGTCTGTTGATTATGTTCTCTTGTTTCGCTTGGGCTAATGAAAACAAATTATCTGTCGTCGTTAAGCTATATATGAGCATTTTGGCAACAGAAAATAAATCTCTTTTATCACTTGCTTCTGAAACTGCAGATTCGTGATACTTTTTTTTGATGAAGTTGGTTGCAAAATCGCAATTTGGACTTTGGAAAGTTGCCTCAGGCAAGCCATGTAACTGACAAGAATGATAAAACAAGGACCAGTAGTGCAGGTTAGGTTTTTTTGTGTCTATTTTCATATTTTACCTCACAAATTACAGGTAAATTTGATTTCTTTTCCCTTGCCGTTGGTTTCATGCTATAATTGTGGCACCTGGGTACAAGGGGCCCTGCGGGGTGAGTGCTTGCACAGGGCGCCCAAAATTCATAGGGCCTCTCAAGTTTTTGTGCCTAGTTTTTTCAAAATTCATAGGGCCTTACAAATTTTTGGGCCTAGTTTTTTTTAACAATGACATTGTGTAGGAACTTCACATAAAATAGTTTATTTTTCTTAGAAACTCCCATGTTACAAACGGCGCCTTATATTTTTTTTGTCCTTTGCTTAACAGAAATGAAAATTAATTGTGTGGCTCTATCTAGAATGTAAGATTTTCACATGAATTAGTACAATTTCTCTAAAATTCTGGTGAATTTCTTCCATTCAAACTAGGTCCCAAAAAATGATAGTATGGAAAAAAATAAGTTCCTTTGCGCATGTTTGGGATGCAAGAAATTTGCAAAAAATTTAAATAAAGCAATTCATTTCCTACATCAATCAATATGAATCCCCATGTTACAGACAGGGCCTAACGTAGGCCTTGCATCTTTTTATATATTTTTGATAATTATTCTTCCGTAGTTTCAGTTGCTTCAGTGCATACATCGATTTACCTCAAATTTGTCTTGTATATACACCTCACGTTCATAAGTTTCTTTATTCACTAAATTTGTGAATAACCTTTTTATGACAATATGTTTTTCAAAGGTATTGCAGCTCTTTGTGTTGGTATTTGACTTACGTTTTAGATCTAACTTTAAGGCAACAAAAAAAAAAGTGAACAACCGAAGTACTTTAGCTTTAAGAAGACACATTTGCACTCTTTCGGTTTTAGCACAGGCCTTCCCAAAATGTTTGGTACTGCCCTGGTAGCATCTTATTCTTTTTTTCAGATGCTCTGGCATCAAAGGATTTTCGTGGGAATTTTGGAGTTTTGCATTACTTTGGACAGTTTTGGTTTTAGGCCGTTTGGAATGGAGGAATGAGCAAGCCAAATTCCAGAGGAAAGGGAAGAATGCCTGTACTTTTGGAAAAATGAGCTCAGATCCAAAGGAAAAACTTCCTGCAATTGCTCTAGGAAAGCAGAGAGCTTGGCGGCTCGGTGTTATCCCGGGAAGCGACCTCACCATCGCCTGCTCCTGTCGCGCCCCGGCGCCCCGTGACTGCCCTCGCCGTCTGCTTGCACCATGCCCCCGACTACCAGTGGCCGCCTGTCGCCTCTCGCCGCCGCATCGCTCTGCGTCCCTGCTGCCTGAGCCGAGTTGCCTTCATGAGTTGAAGCTGGCGTCACCAGGCTACCATCGCCGGAGTTGAAGCTAAACAATGCATCATTGGAGTTCCTTGCGTGCTACGGTTTCGAAACAAAAAAGTTCCTTGCAGGCTGTATGTACAGCCCTATTCTTTGGAACAGGCCCGTTGTATTTTCCGCAACAATCTAGGAGTTCAATTGTGGACAGAAAGAATATCATACCTGCTCATGATCATTTAAAAAGCATTATCTTGATTAAAATGTAAATTAACAGTCAATTTTAGCAACTTTACAGACGTTCGAGCCCAAAATTTGACTTACATTCGGAGGAAATGAAGAAATCCCTATAGAAACGCTTAGATATGATTGTAACCCTAACACGAAAGTTTGAAGTATCCTTTCTTCTTTCGATGTCGTTATATAAAAATAAGCAAGATTAAGTATACTAAGTACTCAATAAATCACATACAAAGGCTATATAACTAATATGCAAGGAATTCAAATGGATAGTCGTAGGTTATTATATAATATTTATGGATACAAATTTGTTGGTAAAGAATGTTACATTTATAACAGTAAAACTATACTTAATTAACAGAAAAGGTTTGTTATCCATAATTTTCATACCAAAATTCTCCATATTCTACTTATGCCTTGTTAGAATCACTCATGAAACATAGCTCCATTAACTGGGAGCACGGCGTATTCGCATACCATTTATTATACTTTTCAGATCAGCCTAGCTTTACCCACAAGATTTCTTAAACTCCCAATGTCCAGATACATAACAGGTAACGTGCAACTGAGTTGAGAAAATAAAATCTTTCGTGGCTCTTTTTCTAATCTTTACCCGGTAGGTTATGGACCACACACTGTCGGGTATCCATTAGCCAATGCAAAACGCTACCACCCAGCTCTGAATGGACCTACCGTTGTGAAGTATGGTTTTACCATTTCCATACCACCTCCTCGGGCCGTTCTTTTTCTGGAACAACGTACCCTCTAGTAGATATTTAATTAATTTGAGCAGTTACTAGACCAAGTTTGATAAGTCAAAACTTATGGTTGAGCGATTTTTGTATCCTTTACTTAGCACAAGGTTCTAGTTCTTGCTTTTCATCAACGAGGCAACCATCTATAAACCAATAAACTAGTGCACTACCGTACTGCCACCAATCCAACCCAAGCCTCCTATGGTAAAGTCATGGATTCCAATCATCTAATAGCTTTCCACAATTCATCATTAATCATAGTATAATTTTGTAAATCCATCGGTAAAATGCCAAAGTACTTAGTAGTGTAAAATATTTGAGTTCCTAATCTACCATGGTAAGTTTTATAGTAATTATTGTTACTAAGACTTGTAAATGTGAATATGGTCATCAAGTAAAATAAGGCTTTTCCAGTGTTAGAATATAACTAGTTATCATTCTTTCTAACAATTATTATTAAATAAATAACATTGCATAAATAAAAAATAATGAAAGTATTGATAGTTAAATCACTGAAGGATATAGGTTCAATATGATCAAAAACATGTGACTTGCCTCTTTATCCATAGTTTCTAATTATTTTACTGTAGACTCCAGGTTTACACCAACTACTTTAATGGCTCCTGTAGCTCTTCCGTTGACTAGTTAGTTGAATCCAGATGCTAACGCAGAAGAACAAATACAGATAAGTTCCTACTTTGCAGAATGCAAGCTGAAACAAAATACAATAAAATAACTAAAAGGCATAATGGAAATGGCTTTGGGCGATTGGGGTTTTAGCAGTGCTTGGTTTGACTGAATGAAGTTGGAAATGAGCTAGGTGGGATCGAGATAGTTGAAATAGATATATTTAGGTTAGGCGGGTTTCTGTGGATAATGGTGGGTCAGAATAGTACTGGTTTTGTATTGGAACAACATCAGTTTGAGTTGTGAATAGGGTTAGGTTTCCAGGTTTAGATTTTATTGAAGTTTAGTTTGGTGAAGTGGAGCTAAGGTCTTCACGAGGTCAAAACGGTTTATATGCCTATTGGGTTTTGTGAACAGTACTGGGTCTAGATTAATCAGTAACGAATCAGTACTGTTCAAATTGGGTCGGTTTTAGGAATAGTAACAAGTTTGTAAAAGTAATTGGATTCAGGTTAAACAGTACTAGGTCAGGTTTGCTATGAGCAGTAATAGGTCGGGTCGAGTTTGTGATGAATAGTGCGTCTACAATACTGGGCTTAGCCTATCAGGTTTTAGCCTCTGGGTTGTGTGACTTGGCCCAATTGGCCTCTAGCACCTGGCGCAGTTGGCCTTGGGCTGTTGAGCCGAATGACCTAGCCCAGCCTGCCCGGCCTTTTCTTCTGTGGGCAGCTATAGTGCGCCCGAGGTAGAGTAGGGTGGCACAATGCTGGCACATGTTCCGACAAGGTTCCTAGTGGCTGGCGAACATATGATTGGGTTCTAGGGAATGTCAAGGTTCCATTTTGGGCATTGGCGGTGTTTGGGAAGTTGTGAAGCAGACTAGTAGGGACTTTGCGAGCTATTTTCATGGCACTACGGTGGTTCCGACGATCTTTGGGGAATGGTCTGGGTATTGGAGCTTCTACGAGAGATGTGAAGACTAATGGCAATGACATTTTGGGTTTAAGAGGTTTGAGCTGGGCTGTCCACGGCCAGGGGCTTGGCTTGGTGTGTGGCTTGTCGCCGATGAGCTACAGGGCGAGAGTAGTTTTCGATGGTGGTTTGCAGCTGCAGTGGCTTCTCGATCTTTGTGCATCCTTGGCGTTAGTGAGCTCGCGGATGGTGGTGGTCAAAGGATGTGGGCATGCACGTCGGCCAAACAATGCCTTGGATTGCGGCAGACAGGGAAAGACGTGCTTTAAAAGCCGGTTGTCTCGTCGGCAGAGCAGTGATATAGCAAGGACGTCGAGGTGGCGTGCAGGCTTGGTGGTAGCATTCGCAAGCATGGCGACGGTTGGAACGGGCGCACAAGGGAGGAGGAAGAGAGCTGGAGTGTGTCAACGAGTGGAGAAAACGGCTTGGACAAGAAAGGAAAGCGGGAAATCAAGGAAGAATACCGAATCGGGAAAGAAATCTGAACTCAACTGAAATTCATGAAATTTCAAATTTTGAATTTTTTTGGTCTGTTTCACTGTAGATAAGATGACGCAGAGGAGGAGGAGCGATGCTCTGGAAGTCGTTGGAGAACTTTCTCTGGAAAGAAGCAGATCAATTATTTCTTCATCAAGTTCTTGGATACAAAGTGCCTCACGGCACCAACTACTGAGTATCGAGTAGTAGAATTCAAGAAACACCCTTGTCTACCCTAGACAAGAACCACACCTTCTACGACCACACCCCAGATCATTTACGATCATCGCCAGATCATTTACAACCATTGTTAACTGGAACAAACCTTCAGACAACTCAATATGACCACTAACACAGAGTACTCGTAACCCACAAGTACTCGGAAACCACTCGCACTGCTACTGACGACTATCGAGTACCGAGTACCGAATATCGACTAGCCGCAACACGTACTCGAAGCCTACGAGTACAGACAACATTCTAACACGGACCACTTACCGTGATCGAGAAACCATTTCTACTGAGTACCGGGTCCTCCGACTACGAGTACCTCAATCAACGACCATCCATCATCGACCACCACTCACTAACCAGTCAACCACTGGTCCAACACAAGTACTCGACGTGCTCGACAATCACATGAGTGAAGCACTCGTATCGATCATGAAAGTCTACGAGTACCGACCGTGAAGCCTACGGCAACCGATCGCTAAGCCTCCGACTACCGCAGGTAGAACAACAGATTGTGAAATCTACGAGTATCGACAAGACTGCCATATCTACGACCATGAAAGCAGTCTACAAAATTTACAACCATCGAGTACCATAGCTACGACCATGAAGGCAGTCTGCAAAACCTACGACCATCGACCACAAAGCCCTCGACTAACGACCAGTAAAACCTTTGACTATCGAGTACGACCAATAAAGTCTACGACTATCGAGTACTGGAGCTATGACCATGAAGGAGTACTGTAGCTACGATTACCTGCCGTGGTCGTAAAACCGAAGTCGTACTGCTATGGTCAAAAAATCGAAGTCGCACTGCTATGGTCGAAACCAGATGTGGCCGTAAACTACCATGGTCATAAGGTCGAAGTTGTACTACCGTGGTCGAAGACAGATGTGGTTGACAGCTGTTGTGGTCGAAGACTGTACGTGGTTGTAAGCCAGACGTGGTCATGCCGTGGTCGAAGTCTGTAATCTGAAAACTATGGTCGTAGTCTGAAGTCTGATGTCTGAAGGCCATACCGTGATCGTAGACTAGCATATGTGATCCGAACTCAAACATAACTGTGCAAGACTACTCAAGGGCAATGACTTCAACTGCAAACGACCAAGTCTTTCACAAACGCAAAATCCAAAGCAAACCAAATGTCAATTATTCATCATCTCTTTATTTACGACTATCCACATGGTCTTAACACATTGATTTCACCTTGTTCTGATCTTCCATAACACTCATAAAAAGCATCCAATAAGTTGACTACAACTGAATTCTCTTCATTTGCACTAATCACTCTGAGAATCTTCCTTAATCTCCCCCATATCTTCATCATGCAAAGATTCTAGTCGCAGATCCCTAAACACCTGACGGCAAGAAGGCTCACTTATCATGTCATCTAGCCAGAACGAGTCTTGAGCACCACTTACAATACCACTCCAAGTCTTAGCCCCCCTTTTTACATCTTTCTGGTTTGATTGATTAGTTCTGTTACCAGCAGGAGTCTGGTACTGAGAAGACCTAGCATTACGTCCATCACCATGTATGTTGTGGTCTGTGTCCATAACCTCGTTATCCTAATTATCTTACTGATCTTCAGGGTCATCTAAGTCATCATCATCATCATAATCATCTCCTTCATCAGGGCTCTCAGGAGCTTCCAGCTTCCATCAGGGTTCTCAGGTGCCTCCAAGTTCAGGAGCTTCCAGCTTCCAAGTACCTTTTCCATCTCAACCATTTATTCTTGGGGAATTCTATTTGGGTCCCAACAAGAAACCTTAATTCTTACAACCTCATACAACGTTCTAAACAACCTGGCCCAATCTACTTCAACCAAGACCCCAAAACATGATGCTATCTGCGCTATCACTGACCAAGCACACCATTTAGGAGGCAAACCTCTGATCTGCACCAAACTTCTTTTAACTCTCCAAAAGGACCGATTTCCCCTATCCATTCAGCCACTTCAACTTTAACTCCCTCTTTCTTTAGATCAAAACCCAGTAAAATAGCCAATTCAGAAACCTTTTTGTGTGGTGGAAACCTGATCAAATATCTATCAGCTGCCAATTCTCTTATCTACCACGGCCATTCGTTGCTAAAAATTTCAGACAGGTTTACTTCCACTTCAGCCATAGATATTTACACCCTTTCTAATTATTGCTACTGCACAGTTACTGAAGTTCAACCAGACATTTTCATTCACTGCAAGAACGTCAATGTGATAAAAAAAAAACTAGACCCTGATTAGCACTCCCAACATAAGTAGAACAGGGAAGTTTCATAGACCACTCCGGACAAGTATCCATGTGAGGCCCGATATTGTTACAAACGGAACACACCTTCGTCTGAGTGCAATTTCCCACAAAATGGCCCGGAATCCCACAATTGTTGCGGACAACATTTAATATAGATGGGATCTGTCTGGCACCTGAGGAACCTGATGAGCTGCTTGCTCCCCGCCTCCCCCTGTCATGATTCTGCATCTGCCTCTGCTGATTTTGCTAACGCTGAGCTTGTTTGTTCCTTGGCACGCCAGGTACTTGCTGAGGACGCAGTGCATCTTGACGTTGTTGATGATTCTGAGGTACTTGCGGAATTGGATGTGGGGACGATTGTAATGGAAGGTGGCGAAGTTACGAGGAGGAAACCGTTGAGGCGTAGGGATGGCAATTGTACCCGTTTACCCGTATACCTGTGGGTAAATACTCTAATGGAGTCAGGTATGGGATAGATTTTTTACCCACGGGTAGGAAAATGGGGGGAAAATCTCTGCCCATCGGGTAAACGGGTACGGGTATGGGTTAGCTCTACCCGTACCCGTCTCGCCCGTTTACCCGTGAAATGGACTGACAAGTGGGCCCCTAAAACCAGTAAACCCTAAGTCCTAACGTCCACCGGTCAGTCCAGTCCACTACCGCACCACGCCTCCAAAATCCAAATCTCGGGCTCTCGGCTAAGTCTCCAGTCCCAGCCGCCGCCTCTCCTCCTCGCCGACACACCAAATCCCTCATTCCGCCGCTCCTCGCTGCCCCTCGCCGCCCCTCGCTGCCCCTCGTTCCGCCGCTCCTTGCTGCCCCTCGCCGCTCCTCGCTGCCCCTCGTTCCGCCGCCCCTCGCCGCTCCTTGCCGCCCCTCGTTACGCCGCTCCTCCACCGACCAGATCCAGCCGCCTCTTTCTCCCCCGACCAGATCCGGCCGCCTGTCGTCCAGATCCGGCCGCCTCATCGCCTGTCGCCCCTCTCCGCCGCGACTGCTAGGTCCTCCGGTCCTCCCTTCTTTCCCAGATGAGCTTCCTCCGGTCCTCCCTTCTTTTCTGCATGCTTAGGTGATGAGAACTGCTGCTCTGTCTGGATGTTTTCTTGCTCGCAAGAAGCTTGAGGTCAAATCAAGCCCTGAGCAGTGGAGGAACAAGTGAAGATTTTTTATTACAAATGTTGAAGCTAGATGATGCAGTGAGATTGCACTAGATGTGATTGTAGTTCTAGCATAGTGAGGCTGCATGCGCAAAATTTATTGCCTTGCAGTAGTTTAGCAAGCGATGCATGCAGAGTTGCAGACTAAAACAGTGCACTAAAGATCACACTGTACCAAGGAGTTATTAGAGAAATCGCTGTTCGTGGTTACACTGGCCAGTATAAGCTGGTTAGCCATAATGTGTTCATTGACGGCTACATGTAATGTATGCCTTTTTAATTTGTGTCATGAGATGTACCGATGGAATTTGCTTGCATACGCTCACTTCGCATTGGTCCATTTGGTCCTGATCCAATCCGAAGCCTTTACATATGTCAGAAATGTGCAAGTTTTAGCTGGGAACTTTGTTTGCACTAGACGTGTCATATGCTCACGCATGATCTTGTTTATAATTTTTTGGATCTGTTGTTCATTCCAAACTTCCCAATTGTCTGGCTGTATCTATATTCTCACCGTTCTGTATGTATGTGCTGTCAGTGGCCAAATAATTTGTTAGAATGTGATGTTTGAACTAGTAGTTAGAATGTGATGTACTCAGTTCGCGGGTAAACGGGTATGCCCGTGAGCGACGGGTATGGGCGAGGTTTTTTACCTGTGGTCCTTCGCAGGTATGCCCGTGGGCGTAAATCGGGGTCGCGGGTACGGGTATGGGCGAGCACTGCCCGTACCCGCCGCGCCCGATTGCCATCCCTATTGAGGCGGCCTCCATGGCTCCACTCCCGGCCTCCTCCACCTCCATCTCGCCCGTATCCCCACACCCAATTCCCCTCCGCCATTGCCTTTTGCTTCACCACCTCTGCAAAACTTGATCTATGTGGAATTCTCCCCCAATATCCTTCGCAAAGCTGATGTGCTTCGGCTCAGGCGCCAATCTATCAGACCTCCCTGGGATATAGCAATTCTCTCCACTGAAACCTCTCTTCTCCACCAGATCGTGTCTCACCCTGACTAGGAGTTGTGATTTTGGATTCCTCGAATCCCCAGCTTTCGGAGGTGGAGATGGCACCACCCAAAGCTGGCAAAAAAATGGCCCTGTACTTTTTTTTTTACGTTTGGCTTCGGTTTTTCAAAGCAAAATAAATGGAGTGATTTCTTCGAGTGGCTTTTAAAGTCGTTTTTTCAGACGATTTATCGAGTTTAAAACTATATGTGTCGTTCATGTCGATAGCTCCATCGTCTGTCGCCATCTCGAAAAACGCAGACAAAAACAATTATAGGGACCCGATTTGATAATCTGAATTTTCTGTGTATTCCAAACTAGTCTTTGAATCAATAGCTAGCTCACACAGTACCGTCAGCAAATATCATATCCATACATGCGAGTAAATTAAAGGAGTACTTCATATTACACAATCAACCATAAATAAGTTTTATGACCAAGTTTTATATAATGGGCCGACCAGCCAAATAGCATTGTTTAGAGTAAAGCAACGGAATAATATGTAAATCAAAAGTGGCTTCTATATCTTGTCACATGCAGCCTAGTCCTGGCCTTTGTCTTCCATGTCATAGCCGGATATACGGGATCGCCCGATCTTCTCGACGTAGGATCAAGATACTCACGTGGATTTGATAAATCGTAGTGATCCCCGTTGCCAATGCAAGAGTTAGCACTCTATAATTCGCCCAATCACACGTGCTGAACTTTACAACCACCGATGAAGTTCCACCGCGCTCCCAATTCCCAACGGAAAGGTTAAACGATCTTGATTTCAGCAAACTCCCAATTCCCTCAAGTTGAATCAGCCATAAAAAAGAACAAGAGTATTCTATTATCAAAAGTGGTATGAGCCCTAAAGGCTGCCAATACAAGGTTTATATAGCCCCTTGGGACATCCATATGGTCCCCAAACCAAGTACAACTCAACCCTATATGGTTTTAGATACGAACTCTCACAAAAAGGAAACTATATTTTCCACCCGTCATATTGTTTCGGTCATAACTTTTTATCTGTGATGAATTTGAAGGTGGAACTAGATCCATTGCATAGCCCTTGAAATTATCTTTCCAACGAGTACAAGAACACCTGAATCGGACTCCGTTTGTGAAAGTTATGACCTTTTTAGTAACTGCCTGTCAGGCTATCCCGAACCGAATTTGAATTGAATTCTGAGTTGAATCCGAGTTTGAATTGGGTTGAGCACGTGAGAAGTCCGAATTTGGCTTGAAAATCTTATCCAAAACTTGTAGTTTAAGTCCTTGGGCTCCTCCCTTTTTGTTCTCCCACTGCATTGGCATCTTTCCTCCTTGATCAGCTGCATGGGCTGCTTGGCTTTCTCCTTTCCATTCTCATGGGCTTTGAGCTTTTTGTTCTTGATAACAAATATGATTACACTCCTTGTGATTCTCCATTGCTTTGGCCCCGGAATCATCACAATATTCAAACCTAATAATAAACAAGAATTTGGTATAAGGTAGTATATCGTTCTCACGAATAGAAGGAAATTCATTAAGAAACAAATTCACCTGGCAATATTTAATGCGGCTCAATACTTCTTTCCAATGAAATAATGTATTTGACTTAAAAGTGCTAAGCATGTCCGTATCTGCATCACCGGAGGTATGGGTGAACCCATACACCGAATCATCACTTCCGTCATCTAAAATCACATATTAAGTAACAGAGTACAAAGGTACTTAACAAGTCCCTACAACAGAATGCACATATACATATACATACACACACACACACAAGGATTATCCAAGTAAAAGTCTTATGTCTAGTTTAGCATAAAGCTAATTTGTTAAATATACTAGTTTAGTTAGATTCCAAACTTATGACTTAGCCATTTTTACACGAAAACCAATATTCATTCCGAGTCAAGTTTTATCATAAGAGCAAAATCCTTCTGCTTCAACTTCCATTAATGTGAGAAAGAAATCCCTCCACTTTCATTACTGTGAGAGTGAAATCCCTCCGATTCCATTTCTATTTTTAAGTTGGTTATCACAACCATTACTAGTTCAATTATTTATTTATGAAAACTAAGTAAGTGTAATATTTCTACACTTTTCCCATGTCCGAGGGCACGTCTATTCGAATAGATTTTTTACACTCTGCAAAGGTTGTACAACTTTATTCACAAGATATGATTAACTCATATGTCAGCCACTACATACTTCCGTAGGTGTGTTGACGAGAAAAAATAACATTATTTTTACAATGCTTAGCTGTGATGCTTACTCCCACTCTATGGTAGAGTCCTCAACACTAACGATAATGACTACTCCCTTCCCGACTTACGCCTCACCCCCAAAATGTTCCCATCCACAGGCTATGTTTCCAATGAGGGGGCCTGTTATTAGGGAGCCTATGACCCTTCTCGACAAATCCATAAGAGCATTGACCGTTAAGGATCACTCCCACCAATCACAACAGAAATCTAGAAATTCGTAGACTAATATTTCACAGGATTCACACTGGAGCTAAGTAAATTAGTAGGCCAAGTCTGTCCCATAACCAAACTTATGGTTGCATAATTTTGTGTAGAATAGATGAGCATAGGAATTCGGTCCTTAAATGACATAGGTGAAACCAACAACAAACCCAGAGCTAGTGCAATCTCTGCACAACTATTCAAGAAAGGACCCATGCAATCCCTACACAGCCCATAAAAAAATATGTAATCTCTGTATGGCCAATCCAAATATGACACTGTAATCCCTTCATTGCCAATCCAAATACGACATGTGCAATCCCTTTATGGCCAAACCAAATATATGCAATCCCTACACTAGCCTCCAACCAACCACTCGCCAAAGACTCCACCATTTTGGATTCCCTTTTGGAAAATATTTTTCTGTTTGCACTAGTAAACCATGTTACCATTATTATCATGTTTTCAAGTTCAGTTGGTAATATTTATGTTGTACTTCACTTTTCGACTACGACATTCTACGTACAACCATAGTCTACTAAAGTTCAATCAATGGTGGAGTTATTATTTATACATATCCTAGAGCGACATGGCAAGGAAACATGAATAATCGAGGAAATATTAGTATCAAGTGTATGGTATAACTAGGCATTTAACCTTTAACATAATATTTTTAACAATTACCATAATAAGCATGCATGTAGATTTAAAACAAAAATATTGCATTTAAAAACTAGAATCAACATGATTAATTATAAGGACTTGCCTTGATCAAATGTGACTAATGTGGGATATTATTCTTGAGCAGCGGGGGAGTTCGAAGCGTCGAAGTCTATAAACGCAAATTCATCCACATGCAATCAAACATTCAAACAAAAATTCAAATAAAATTCAAATGAACTACAAAATTTTGATTTTGCTACTTTTGGAAATATTTTTAATTTAGATGAATTTAGAAATAAAAATCGCTGCATTTGGATTTGAAATGAAGAAGTTATGGCCTTTCAAAGCTTACACTGAAAAGAAATTCATAAAATTCTGATTGGTGAAGCCATCCAGATTTTCTTTTTGTTTTGAATTATTTTTCTAAAGAATAAGCTTCTATGGTTGACAGGTGGGTCGGTTAAGGGTTTTCTTTTCTTTTCTAATTTTTTCTTAGGAAAATCCTTGAGGGGTCCGTGGGTTATATTTATGTTTCCTATTTTTCATCCAGGAATGAGGGTGACGCTGATAGATGGGATCACGGCTCATATAGAATAGTTTCATGTGTCATGTACCGAGAGGTGGGACCCACTAGTTAGTGATAGTGGTCAATAGAATAGGTTTATGTGATGGATTAAGGGACATGGGCCCACATGTCAGTAGGTTACGGTTTAAATCCTGGGTTAATTAGAGATTCTAATCTCTAGGGCCCACACATCATATGGTCATTACGTGTGCCATTAACGATAACTAACCAATGGTTTAACTAATGGCTTAGGGGCCCACCGGTTAATGGATCTAGTCATCTTCTTCCTTGTCTCAATCATGGCTAAGCTTGGTAGCAGCGGTGAAGTCGGTGGCATGTTGGCGTGAGGGGCAAAATGGAACACGATGGCTACTACGGCTCTACTAGCAACGATGGTGAGGTCAGAGACGCGTGAGGCGGCAGTGCGATGGTGAGGGCTGCAATGGTTGCAATGGCAAGCATGGCAATGGCAAGTACAAGTGTAAAACTTCAATTAAAAGCTGGATTTAGCTTCCAGGTGAGGTTGCAGTGCTAGAGAATGTATTGTTGCAACAGGGGAGCGGTGAGCTATGCTCTCCATGGTGGTCGAGGATGGCACCGCAAAGACGACGGTGAGGGGACGCTATAGTGAGCTAGGTGGTTGCTAAACTAGTTCAACTTGTTAGTTCTACTTGGAAGTATATGGGAATGAGAGGGCTTACCTTAGGATGGCATGGAGAGGGAGATCGACAATGGCAGCATCGACAGTGAGGTCTTCTGATTTGGCTCTCCTAGGGGCAATGGGTCACGAGTGAGTGAGCATGGGGTAAGCAAGGATGAGGCAAAATTCAAAAAGCATGATGACATCGGCGGGGACTCACTGGAGAGAAGTAATTTGATGATGGAAGCCAATGACCGGAACTGAAGACCAAAGCTCTATTAGCTTCAACTGGAGGTGGAGGGAGTGGGAGAGTGGGGGAAGAGGAAGAGTGAGGCGAGGCGTGTGTGGTGACACAGTTGGCTTCGGCTTTTACAACGAGAAGAGGGAGAATGACTCGGGTGCCATGAGTGACCTTGGGCATCGAGTTGAGAGAGGGCATGAGTGTCGGAACCCGGAGCAACGACTCCTGGATCCTCTGTGTAAATCGCACTAGTCCAGGATCAGCTAGTGCACACAGCGTACAACAAAGATAAATATCAACCATAATGACATTTATTAACTGAATATGGGCATGACCGCCAAAGTTTACATCAACGGCACATAAGCCAAAATTAAGTAATAAGCAGCGGAAGAAAAACCGAAGCGGAAGAAGCCCACTGAGCCTGCCCACAGGCAAACGACAGTAAGACGCGGCCTATTCATCCAGATCTTCTCCGTAGTTGACGTCTTCCTTCTCTGTGTGGAAAAAGCAATGTGAGTACAAACTTGTACTCCGCAAATCACCCGGGAAAATGCAACATAATGATAAAGGCTTCAATGGAAGGCTTATAGGGTTAGTTTGCATAAAACAGCATTTAAGAAATACAGTAATAGATTGAAATTGCTGAATTTAATACGATAAGTAAAAACAATACTTGTAGTAGAAAGTAATACCGTCAGTGCCGGCTTCGACCAAACACCAACCTATCCACGGGCATCCCACCCGGACCATCTTTTCCAAAAGATCACGTATGGATTCCATCCATCCACACGCTTTCACTGCGCAACTCTGATGAATTCCATCCATTCACCAGACTTCAATCTCTCACAGATTCCATCTATCCGCAAGGTTTTCATCTCTCGTGGATTCCATCCATCCACAAGGTTTTCAAAAATATTTTTGAAAATCAAAAGCTAATCCATGAAAAACTTTTACTCAGCATGCCCATGACCGTGGGCATGGCTATCCAGGATAGATTATACACTCTGCAGAGGTTGTACAGCTTTACCCACAAGACACGATCATCCTTTTGTGCCACGCGAGTTACATACTTCCTTTGGTGTGCGGCAAGGAGTCATGACAAGGCCTTTACAATGCAAAGCCTTCAACCTGGTCGAGCCAACTCTAAGGTTTCACCCCAGTAAGGAATCCACCAGACCGGGACCCCCTCTTGAGCCTAGATGAGACTTCTCATGGCTTAACCACGCTCGCCCAAGTGAGACTTCACATGGCACCAACCACGCTCACTTTCAACCTACAACTCGGCTCAGGTTGGGACTTCACAAATTATTCAGCCAGGGCTGTCCCATACTAGCCATGTGGTAGTACGATAGGGCTTTGCAACAGTAGCTCACAGACCGGTCCTTAATCTGACTCAGGCCCAACCACATACCTCCGTGCACGACAATCAACCACTGCGGCTCCAACCAACAGGGCATGCCTGCACCCACCACTCTAACCAATTGCCTAAGTCTAAACCAGTTTTATATTTGTTTTCAAAATAGTTTCATAAACCTCCTTGACTCACCAAAGTCAAGAGTACATATCATTTTATGCAAAAAGGGATCATCATTTTATGCGAAAAGGTATCCCAAAAACAAATAATATAACTTTGCAGGGCTAAGCATTTGAATAAACTCTCTAGCCAACACTAATGTATTAACTGGAGTTTGATTCTAGGGTGACAAGGTATTGAGGATTTCAAATTCAAAGGAGGGATTAACAAGTAGGCAATAACTAAATTTAAAACTGAATTGAAATACGTTGAGTAAAAATATGCATGCAATATAGTTTAAAACAACATATTTTTATTTGAAAACTGGGATCAACATGATCAAGGAGGGTGACTTGCCTTGCTCTTCAAATTGGCTTGAATCTTCGTCGAAGAAATTTCCCGAATCGTCGAAGTCTACACGTCAGAATAACCCACCAAATTCAAATAAATTCAAATTAAATTCAAACAAACTCAAAAATTCAAATTGAGGCTAGGAATGGATATAGGGGAATTTTTTTATGAATTTAGAAATTTGAATGGGCTAAATCGGAGTTAAAACGAAGAAGAACGGGCTCCGGGAAGTTTGAAAAGAGGGAAAATGGAAAAAGGGATTTTTGGGAATTATTTTTCTACTGAAAAAGAATTTATGGCGTCAGCATTGCGTCGGCCAGGGATTTATGATTTCGGACGAATTATTTTCCAACGGAAAAATCTGGTTTATTGCGTCAGCATGACCTCAGCACTGGGGTGGGCCGGCTGACAGGTGGGCCTCGGTCCATGTGGACCGAGTCCACGGGCGAGGGGGGTGCCGAGGTGGCGGGGTTTGCTGACGGGGCAAAGGGAGCCGCGGTGGCGCTGAGATGGCGCCATCTCACCTGCCACGCAGGCGCAGGGCGCTGACGTGGCGAGCGCCGGCGGGGAGGGGCTCGGGCCTGGCAGTGGCGGCGCTCCGACGGGCGACGGCGAGGGGCGGAGGGGAAGGAGGGGGCGATGGGGAGTCCGGCTTACCTTCGCGCGGAGCTAGGCGGGCACGGGAGGCTGCCGGCGGCGAGGAAGCAGGCCCGGCTCTAGGGGTCGGCCGGGGGGCACCGGCCTAGGGCCCCGGGCCAGGGAGGGCCCGCCCCCCCGGGAAGTACGGTTTGCTGATAACAAGGTCTCTCAAGGTTGCTAATGCTGAGCATCTTGGTACGAAGAAGCCCTTGGTGTTGGAGGGCTTACGAAGAAACTCTTTGGGAGTTCTTTTGGATGCAGCATTCCGTTCGATTATTCCAACAACCACTCGGTGTTGGAGCGTATTAGCGAAGCATAGTTGCAAGATTAAATGGTTCTCCTCTGGGTGCCAAAATTCTCGGACGCTTATTAAGCCCGAAACTTGATCTTTGGATCTTGGAAGAGCATCTTGGAAAGTGAGTTGTGGGAATTGCCTCATCGGAGGAAATCAGCATCTGTCCGACCCTTGAATTGAGCTACCAATATCGCCCTTCCATTTGAAGCGCTGCTTCTCTTTCTGTTCTATGTACCCTAAGGATTACGAGTTTAACAAAGAGACACTAGTGGATAGCTGGATAGCAGTGGGTCTAGTACGGAGCCTTATCAGAGCACACTTGCAGTGCATGTTGGCCATGTGTACTTCCAGCAAATCGTAAATCGATCCTTCTTTCAGAAAGCTCCAACGTCTTCCAGATATGTCATGCATGATTTACTGTATGAGATGGCACAGCTAAAATCCAGGAATGGATGCTTTGTGGTTAAAGCTAGATGTGACTTACTAGTTACATTTGGTTTATAAACTAGTTAGTACCTAATTAGTTTATCATGTTAGAACTATTGATTTGTCACTTTAGACAATATAAAGTTTAAACTGTATATTTTATAAGTAGAAAAAAAATTTTATAGTAAAAGGTCCATAGAACCGAATTCGCCCTAGGGCCCTTGAAAACGTTGAGCCGGCCCTGCGAGGAAGAAGCGGCAGCGGCTCGCGGGATACGGCGCGACGGCGGTGAGGCGCTCGAGAGGGGAAGGGAGAAGCGGAGGGAGGTGGGGCGGAGTGAAGCGGAGCTCGGGACGGGGGATTTATAGGGGGCGGAGGGCGGAGGCGCGCTGAATTGGTCGCCGGAGAGATCGGGGAGTGGCGGCGGTTACGGGCGGAAATGCCGAGTGGGGGCGGGAATCGAGGGAGGTGGGTGCGGGGAGTGGGTGCGCGACTTGCGGGAGGAGGAAGGGAGTTGGCGCGGGTCGCTCGGGAGAAGGGGGAAAAAGGGAGGGTGGCGGAAATGGCGGATCGGCCGAGCGGCGCGGGGAGGGAGAAGGGGCGCGGAGAAGAAGGGGGCGGGGTGGCTGACATGCGGGCCCGAGGTGGCAGCGAGAGAAGGAGGGAGAGAGAGGTGGCGCCGACAAGTGGGCCAGGCGGCCACAGAGAGAGAGGGGGCGCGAGAGACTGCCGGGTGGGGCCCGGTCGGCAGAGAAATGGGGGAGAGGAGAGAAAGGAGCGGCTCGGGCGCGGGTGGATGAAGATCCGACGGCCAAAAGGGTAGGGCGGGCGGACGGGCGGATGGGCCGACTGGCGGGGAGGCGTGGCGCAGATCCGAGCCGGCCAGGTGGCGGGCGCGGAAGAGGGGAGGGCAGGATCCGGCGGGCGACGTGGCCGGCAATCTAGCCGTCCACGTGGCGGCCGGAGAAGGGGGGTGGGTTTTTGAATTTTTATTTTCTGGTTTTGGATTTTCAGAAAAGCACAGAAATTCCATTAAGCCTCAGAAAAATATCAAATGACCTCCAAAAATTCCAGAAAAATTCCTAGAACCTCCTGGAGACATTTGGAACTTAATAAAACTATTTCCAACTAATGTTGGTATTTAATTTTCATACTTTAAAATACTTTTAATTTCAAAAATACATTTTTAAACTCCAGAAAATCCAGGAAACCAAATAAACTCCAAATGTTTAATTTGACATAGAGTTTTTATACAAAATCAAAATATCATTTTATTTAATAATATTTTTAGGTTTTCTTAAAATGCTTTTCAAATCCAACTTTTTCAAAAACAGAAATTCAGGGCAAATCCAAATTTAAAACTTAGGCACAAAAATACTTGTTTTAAATTAAATTTTATTTTATTCCATTTTTATTTTTTTATTTTTTTTTATTTTAGCAAAAATTTGGGATGTTACAATGAGAGATGGAGAGAGAGGTTAGTGGCTGATGGAACTTCCTCGCGCCGATGAGACTAAAGTTGTGGCACTCTTGGCTTAAGGTGCAGAGCCTTCACTGCTCATTGGCACATGGAAACAGGTAGAGAGATGAGGTCGGGTGCACACACGAGGAAGAAAGGAGTGGAGAAGTTAAAAAATATGTTGATTGGGTGGGACCGGGCCCACATGTTAGTGAAGCACGAGAGAGGGAGGTGTGAGCTGGGCTGGCGTGCGTGGCGCGCGCATGGGCCACTGACTAGGCCACGACGTGGGAGGGGAAGTGAGTGTGGGTTGGGCCGGTGGGCGAGATTCTGCCCATGCCCTTGGAGGGAAATAAAATCATATTTAAACTTTAGTTTTGGTTTGAAATTGAATTTTCAAGGGAATTTGCACACAAAATTTTTATGAAAAATTCTTGAACATCCAATTTAATATTATAAATTTTGCTTTCACATTTTTGTATCAAGGATTTTATTTTAAAATTTTCAACCTCAACCAAGCTTTGGGAAAACTTTTAAAAATGCACCCAAAATTTTAAAATATACGGAAATTCATGTATGTTTATTTAGAAGTCAAAATTGGGTTGTTACATCTATCAGCCACAATAAAAAAACCATTGGCCGCAGCCTAAAATAATAGATACCTCAACATCCTCACTGACATTTTCTACAGTATTCTCATGGATGGGGTTCAATTTGATCCACCACCGCAGGAGTTGCCATGCGTTGCCAATCAAGCAGAAGTAGTAAGAATTGGTTGCATGATGGGGTTGAGAATTTCAAAACATGTTGCGCGCCTTGCCGAGAGCACTTGGCATGCTTGAGCGCACACTTCGATCACTGGAAACCTGCCACACACAGAGGCTCACCAGTGGGAAATGGGGGAACCCTCACAAATGCAGCATCTTCTCTCTCATTTCAAAATTTTCTCCAACCAAAATCGAATGGCCTAAAGTTTGCAGTGTTTAGAATGGGTAGTATCTCTACTATTCCCATTGTCATGTGATGATTGGATAGCGGCAGTTGTCAAACATGAAAGTTCCAAGGAATCTGGTGCATGCTTACCCTACATAAAAAGAATCAATACAATATGATTTGTAATATGCTGGTTCTAGACCTTCATGAGTTTAGTAAACATTTTAGATTCTGTGTAAAATGATGACTATATAAATGTTTTATACGCTATGTAGATGATGCTTCCTGGCACAAATATGCCTAACCAGTGGTACACATTGCACACTCATTATGCTAGTGAGGCTGCTTCATATGCCTAATAAATCTTCTCATAATTCATGTCATCAGTTGCTGAGCCTTTTGTGCCATCGATTTCCATAATCAAGTAAATGTCCTTATTGAAAAACTATGTAAATTGCTCAAATACCAAGTAAATTGCTTTGAGATCATTGCATTGTTGGCTAACCCAATCATTTTTCATTGGATATGATAACAAATTATATCAAAACTGACATTTCATAACATCCACAATTCATCTCACAATCACAAAAATCACCTGGAGACTAGCTAAACTGAAGGGTAGATCACCCTGATTAGTTACTCAATCAGCAACCAACCTCTAGCTATTGCCATGCCTCGTCGCCTCCTTTCCAGCCATCCCAATGTCCACGACTCATCTCACCTCCATCCCTCTACCAATCACTTCCACCTTGGCTAGCTAGGCACAGGCGTAGTAGTGTTGCCCTCAAGTCACATAGCTCAACTGCGTAGGCTGCCCCATGTGTGTGAGTGTTTCACCCTCTCCCCGCCTGGCTGTTGCCCATGCAAAGGGAAGTTTCAACTTGCAAATGATAATCACCAGGGTTTGCACGATTAGAAGGACTTGTGTTTTTACCAACTTACCCTTCTACTTATGATTTGATAAGGATAATAAATATTTTTAACCTTCCACCTTATTTTTAAGTTAATACCTCGTCCATGGTTTAAGTACCTTTGCATAGATACCTTTAACTGTAAATCATCGAATTGCAACTAATAAATGGCTCACATACCTTCTAAGCATCGAAGAAAGTCTTGTCCTAATGATGCTAAATTCTCATGTTAATCTATCTGGGTGAAAGATGTGTGCTCTTTTCAGATATATCATGTTTCAAAATTAGGTCAGTAAAGTTTAGTCTATATGTCTATGTGCCATTAATGGTGGTAGATTAAGAGTTGAAGAAATGGCACTTGACAGCTACCTCCATCTACACAACTACATATGCCATGAATTGAGGTTTGTTATTTTGAATCAAAAACTATCTGAAGAATTAGCCTTGCATTAATTTTACTTAACCATGGTATTAATTTTTGTACACAGATGATAAATAGTGAGGGCATCACTTCTTGGATACACACAACCTTCATTCACAAGATGCTAGGCAAGAAACTATGATGAGGACACATATACGACAATTGAATTTTTATGTGAGCTCGTTACTATGGTTGTTTAATTTAGCTTCTGAGGATGGGTTGCTGTCTGATGCATGTGATGTGATTGTGCTTAGGAACATGGACAAGGACCAAGAAGAGGCACATGGAGTCACGGACATGTTTAGGATGAGCATTAGAGGTCACCATGTCACTTTGAGGTCAAGACAACCAGGGATGAAAGCTGGGCATGTTCTAGAATCCAGTTCGGCCTCTGGAGACAGTGCTGACTTCAAACGAGTATAGAAAATGCATACAGAGTATAATGAGGTGATCTTAGACTTGTTGAAAATCTTATGACGTCCTCTTTCCAATGGTTCTAGTCCCACCTCAAAAATCCACCTGTCATGCTGCAATCCATGAAAATTCTGAATCAGTTCTAAACCTAAACCCTAGGCCTTGTATCAGTTTGAGCCCAACTAGGAAGTTGTAGTGGGATATTCTCTCACTCTCACAGACATGCTTCCCATATTCCTAGCCCCTCAGAACTGCTAGGGGATGCCACTTTTAAGGTTTAGGCTTATTTAGATTGACTTTCGTTTAGAAAATGTCAATTGTCTACTTGTGTCGACTAGACCAACTACGGTGACTTCAACCTCTCCATTGTTTAATAAAACTTTGTATTTCATTCACAAATTCAGATCACAATTATTTCTCTCTTGCTTGATTCTTGATTGCTTGTAGGAAGATCATCTGTGTTGGGTATGGTTGGTAACGACAAGGGTGTAGTGTAGCGACTGCGGGACAAACTTAGTTGATTCTATCAAATAGCCTCATCATCAACGTCATATCAATCAATCATAGTTATCATTCTCGTCAAAAAATCATGCCAAATCCTCTCATCAGTTGGTATCAGAGCACATATTGCCCGATGATATTTCTATTTTAGATTTGTTTTTCATACATATGACCAGAAAATCACCATACAAAAATATTACATTCGTCGAAAATCACCAAAATTGAATCCTAGTTGTGCCTTTGAAATTTCAGATTCTATTTTACCATGTTGTGCCTTTGAAATTTCAGTTTCTATTTTACCATGTTGAATTTTTGTCCATCGTTAAGTTTTTGTTGCCAGCCTGAGTCTTGTGCCTTGATTTTAGTTTCGGGTATTGCATCTGAAAAAATTGGTTAGATCAAAGGGTACCCCCTCCCTTGCTGCAGTTGCCCTTCCCTGCTGAGTTTGGAAAGGGTTAGGGTTTGTGTCCACGCCACTAGATCTTTGGGAGTTATAAATCAACAAGGTTTTCACTTCTTTTTGGTTGGTCGAATCACCTAGGATAGAGTTGTGTTCGGGTTCCGAGTTCAGGACAGTTTCATCCAGCGTTCACTAAAATAGCCATAACTTTTGCGTACGAACTCGAATTGCAATATTCTATGGCTTGTTGGAAAGATAACGGAAAATTACATCCACACGAGTTTTCAAAAAAATTGAAAATAAAAAAGTCATTTAGGGCCTCAAAATGGCCTCGGAAGTTTCAACACCTATTTTTGGCATCTGTTCACCATTTAGTTTGAGTTTTCTTTCATTCTAGATTATGTAATCTTTGTTTCTAGGCCATATTTTAGTGAGCTTTCATATTCGTGTTGCTCTAAACAAAAAGAAAAAAAGAAAGAAAAGAGGCAAGTGCAAAAAAAGCTGCACAAGATATAAAAAAGGAAGAAAAGTGGCAAGTGCAAAAAGAAAAGAGCCACACAAGTTTTTAAAAAAGGATTAAAAAACTACAGCATTGTTCATTTTTGGATTCTGATCTTTTTTTTACATAGCCCTTGTGTCGTCTAGTGTTTACTTGGTTGAGCTAGAGTCTAGTACTAGTTTGGGCCAGCAATTTAGGTGAGTACTTTGAACTATTTTGTCAGCTAGTGTACTTCTAAAAATTAAACATTGCCATTCCTTTGCTACTTATATGTTGCCTATCCAAACTCCATCTACTACTAACTGAACAGGTCTCGACGTATCAATAATCGCTAAACTCACCACTCTAGTTAAGTTGCCATGAATCAGCCACCGGTTATACCACTTACTTTACTTGGTAAGAATCTTATAAGCATTTGATAAGAGTTTGAGAGTGTGAGACTTCTGTAGTCTACAACACCTAGTAGGTGATAGGGAGCTAATAAATTTTCTTGTGAGTTTCTTGTGTTCTACTGACAATGGCAGGTTCACAAAATTCAAAACATGGCGGAAAGAATGATGACCAATCTTCTGAACTTGAGAATGTTGGATCTCTCACTCCTTGTATAAGGATGTTTATGCAACATTTCAACTGTGAGGTCAACAAGAGAACGGAGGAGATCTACAACACGTCGGATCGGCTCAATGACACTCACCACCATCAACAACAGAGTTGAGAACCTTGAGTGACATCCACCACCACTAGCTGCTCGACATGCTCTGTTCCCTCCTCTCTTCAGTAGATGAGAATGACGATGTCGAAGAGAACAACTGTGACACCGACACTAAAGTTGAGGGCTTCGATGACCACAATTGTCGTTGACTCCGGCAAAATCGACGAGGCATGGGTAGGTTTCAAAAGGAGGTATGTGGCTGCTCATCCTCCAGCGATCGACGGCTGCTTCCCATGGCCAAAAGAAATGGGAGACGACAAGAAGCAGGCTCTAGGCAGCGGCAAGACTCAGGAAGTGCCTGAAAAAACCTCCGGTGATAGCTGCTTCCTCTCCTTCCCATCGTTCTGGTGATCGACAGGCGACTGCTCTTCTCCCTTCGATGCTTCTCTAGCCTGTGCATCCTCAAAGCTCTAGTTCTGCTTCGACCTCCGCACCCTCAAAGCTTTGGCGCTCCGGCCTCCGCCTCTTCTCCCTTGGGCACTCTGGCACCTCTTCTCCCTCCAGTGCTCTAGCCCCTCTTCTCCAAAGGTATGCTTTACCTGCTCTACTCCATATCTTCTTTTCTCAACTCTAGTGCTTTGCTCTACTCTTTGGCTTCTCCAAAGATAGGGGGAGGGAGGGAATTAGGAAGGGAGAAGATGGGAAGGGAGGCGACTGTTCTGCTATGGTAGGGAGAGGGAGGGAGGTTGTCGTCCTCTGCTCTGGTTGGGGGAGGGAAGGAGGATGCTCTTTGCTGCATTGCTCTGCTCCATGTTACACTGCCGTGCTTGCTGCTCTAGTGTTGTGCTCTAGTTAGTAGTTACTAGTTATTGCATTGGCAGTAGTAGTTACTAGTTAGCTAATGCATTAGTTAAAGTTGATGCATCTAATTTGATGGGTGCTACATGGGGAAGAGCAATTAGAAGGATGAGTGTTGCATGGGCTCAAGAATGGCCAACAGCCCATCATCAAGTATATATGTGGTACTTAATTATTGTTTAAAATTGCCACTTTACATAATCTGTTATATATATAATTATATATATATATATATATATATAATTACTATTCTACGTGCAGGTGTAAAATGCACGCTAGAAAGTTACTGCTGTTTGTGAGTGAAGTTACTGCCAAACACATGTAGAGTTACTGTCAGTTGTAACACTACACAACTGGCAGTAACTCTACATGTATTTAATAATAACTTCAATCACACAAGACGATAACTCTACATATATAGCCATGTCCCCATGTCGGCATTTTTGGGAAAATGGCGAATCCCCGTATCCATGTCATGTCGGACACGCGTCTGTGTCCGTGCTACATAGGCTTGGGCTTTGGAGAGTTGATGATTTCTGAATGCTTCCCACTGTTTGCGTTAAAGTTTGTTATCCGCATTTATTATTAGGTGAAGAAGCAACTACTAGGTTTAATTCAAAAATAAACTTTTTTATAAGCTTGTTTTTGATTTAAGTCAAAATGGTTACAAATAAATTTGTGTGGGCACTAGGGATGATAGATTCAAAATAAACTCTCCTTAATAGACATTTTCCTTGAAATCCTTAATCGTATTAAGATTTTACCACCATAGCTTGTTGAATAGGAATGTACTCATTCTTGCATATTTTAGATCCAGATAATGAGCAATATGAATAAGACACGCCCGCAGATTATTTGTAACAATCTTCTCTTAATCTTGACCTAATATACTCTAGTTTTAGTCTCAATGCATTATGAACTACCAACCACGCCTCCACATGAAGCGTTTTACATGTAAACTGCATGTAGGAATTCGACTCAACTGGTACGGGTCCACCAGATGCAAAGATTCTAAAACATTGAGGCAGTTGGACTCAACTACGACTTACTAATCTCGTACTTTGACACAGAATAGTGACACGTCTCCTTGACGTTTCGATTTCAACTCTGCTTACTTGAGTTTGGACGACGAACACATTTTCTCAACCGCGTCGTTCCATACTGAGCGAGTGTCTCCGAGGCCCGCTGGTTCGCATCTGCCCACATATCCATCAGATCGTGCGACTGGAAGATCCACCGCTCCCGATGCGTGGAGGTCTGGAAATCAGCCATCTTTGCGTGGCTTTGAATGCTGCACATACTTCTTGAATCTTTTGCTCGTAAAATACCCGCATCAATTGCTCCTCTTCGCAAGATAGAGGCTTTACATCCAAGCTCCCTTCAACATGATCAAGGGCAGGTTCCGGGTACGACAATGACCCATCAACAGGGTCCACCTTGAGGACGTAATACTTCCTTTTGAGCCCTTCGTCTCGGTGGTACAGCACCTGGTACTCCCCGGAAGCGGCGTGCGGGTAGAGCCCCGCGATCCCACGGGCACGGATCAACGGCGGGAGGCAAGCGACCTAGCACGTTGCGGGGTTGGACGAAGGAGCCGTCGAGGAATTTGAGGAGGCCGCCGCAGGAGGCGTGGACCTCGAACGCGCCGTAGACGCCGACGCCTAGGCTGTCTTCGTCATACTCCAAGTTGGTGAAGGGCCGAGACGATTTTTCAGCGACTCGCTTCTCGCCTAGGTTCTGATACCACTTGCTATAATCTTGATCCCAGGAGAAAACACACACATTGCAAATAATCTAAGAGAACACGGAAGAAATTTCTGAATTTCTTTATTATCTTATTTGCTCCCCCTCTTTCTTTGCTTTTCTTTCTTCATATAAAACTGGGTACAAGCCTTTTGAATATATAGGCTAATACTCTCCTACTCGTGTTCTGATTCGGACTTCAAGTTGGACTCAACTTCAACTTGAGTTATACTCGAAAACGGACTCTACTACGACATGGATTTGAAGTCAAGATTATTCGTAACAGCTCCAAAGCTCTATGGACCGGCCCATAAAATTTCGGGGCAACTGAGGCCCTGACCCCATTGACTCTGGTCGACCTGGCATCAAGCCATTCTATCTCTCCCAGTTCCAGGGGAGTATTACTAGTTTGCTGTGTGGTAAGTAGAAACGGCAGATCATATGTTTTTGGGCCCTGTCTTTTTTTTCAGTTCCATTTAGCTCGTTTCGTTTGGAAATGCCTGAGAAATATTTGCTTGGTCTAGCCTTGCGAGATTTCCTTAATGACTGGATTAAACTGCGGTGTCGTTCTTTTAATTCCTTCATGCTGTTTTTGCTTTCCTTCAGTTTCTTGGTCGATTTGGTTGACATCATTTAGGATTCTCTCTCATATGCAGTAATGGTGCTTACTACTTTGGGAGGGAGAACGCGACAAGAATGGCGATGAACTCTCAGTAGTTTTTGGTGCCTTCACTGGCTTGTGTAGTCAATTTTCTGTGGTCGTCTTTTGTAGTTTTGTAGCGCGTCATTGGGGTTGTTATCCTTGTATAGGGGCTCTGTTTCGTCCATGGTTGTAACTTCGGTGGTTTGGCTGCTTGCTGGTATCCCAGCTGCTTCTATTTTTCTTGTAGAATGTGAGGCTTGCTTATTAGCTTTCCATGAAAGCTGGGAGCATCCTTTTCTTTAAGAGGAAGCGCTAAGAGCAAGTCTTATAATACAGCCTTTAGCTGGCTGTATGAATACTTACAGTTCATTTATCAGTTTACTCATATAGTAGTTACAGCCAGCTGAAGGCTGTATGACCTATCCCTTCCTCTCACAAAGTTTTTTGGTTCTTGTACTTCAGCTGGCTGTAAGCTTACAGCCCACCTCTCTTCTCTCTCCTCCACCTCAGCATACAGTCAGCTTACAGCCTCTTATAATACTTGATCTAAACATTGGCTTTTGTCTTTCCTAACCAGTTGCATTGATTCATGGAAATCATGCACAAACCATTCCTTGGCACAATATTTCCCGCCAGAGAAAATTACATACCTAAGAAATCAAATTACTGGTTTTTAAACAAAATGGTAATCAAGTTCTCACCGAAGTGTGGGAGCATTTTAATCAAACGCTTAGAAGTTGCCTGAATGGCTGAATCATGGTACTGAGGATTGGCTAATCCTTCGTACTGTTCATAATGGTCTCAATACTGGATAAATTTCGACTCAGCTGCTGCAGGCGTTGCCTTAATGCATAGAAGTGTTAACGAAGATGTGCAGCTTGTAACGCCCCCGTTTCCAAGGGCGCGTACGGACACGGCATTCCGTAACTATTCAAGCATGAACAGTTAAGGAGTGTCGCGCAAGAGTATACCATTGCATGCTTACAACCAAAGTCCAGCATATATTTGACATAAGGATTAACATCCAGGTTTTTACAGCGGGGCGTGCAAGCCCAAAGCATATTTACATTACAAAAAGTCTTCCAGAATCCGCCTGAGCGCGGCCGAGACCTACAGCCAAGGGTCCTCGTCGAAGAAAAGGTCCTCCGGGACTTCTTCAACGGGGAGACCTTCTCCTTTGTCTTGATCCTCTAAAGATTAGGTTTAGCAAGCCGTGAGCCAACCAAACGGCTCAGCAAATCCCAAAGGGATCTTAACTTACTACATGCACGGAACTTCAAGGAAGGGAATATATTTGGTTTATTATCCTTGAGTGGATGCAGTTTTATTTGCAATCATTTTAATAAGACGGACTCAAAACTTACTTCTTAAGATCTCAGGGTTTTCCACAAGAGTTCAATAACCAACCTAAACAAGTTAAACGTTTACAAAACTACTTAAGCTTTGCTGCTGGAATCACCCAAGTGACACAGCTCCAATAACCGGGAGCACGGCGTATTCGAATACCATTTATTTGACTCTGCAGAGTTTGCTCAGCTTTACCCACACGATCCCTTAACTCCCGCTAAAGAGTTAAGAAAGCCAGGTCGTTTCACTGCTCAACTCTTTATATAGGCTCTACCCGGTAGAATTCACTCGGGTCTGGCTCTCACATACACACACACACAAGAAAAGACGGCGTCCGCTTCGAGTGAACTCTACCGTTGTTAGGCACCCAAACACGGCTTGCCTAACCTCACTGCTAAACCTCCTGTAGAGTTTCAATCGAGTTGAGCAGCTACTAGACAAGTGTTGACAAGTCAACTCCTGTGGTTTGAGCGGGTTCTATGACATTTGCTCAGCATAAGGGTTTCAGTCCTTATATTTTCACATGGTCCACAACCTCGCCAGGCCCGCGACCCAACCTAAGGTAAGTGGTGGGCGTAGACCGTCTCGCGATTTCCCACTCACCCTTACCCTACTCCAAACCCTAGGGTAAAGATGGGCGAAGGCCGTCTCGCGGCTCCCCACTCCTTACCCTACCTTGTGCACGCCGGCACTCTCCGCTCTAAGATACGGTGTCCCATACCACCCTACCTTAGAGTCGGGTTTTCCAAATTCTATTGGCCCACAGCCACAACCTTATCAGTGTAAGACTTTGCATGATGATAATAATATCCTACAATTATCTAGATTATCAAGTAATTAATTCTAGGGTTACAAAGGCATGGCAACAAATTAAACATGGCATTTGACGGTGGTAGGATTAACTACATAATAAGTCATTCTAAACATTTTATTTTATTTCAAACTAACATTTCACAACTAGCTCAATGCAAATAGCATATTAACATATATAAACAGCATGGGTTTCAATATGATCAAAGGATTTGGGACTTGCCGTCAATCCGAATGATTTCGCTAGCTCGAGCGAAGAACCTCCCGGCTCCGGGTGCAATCGAACTTCGGAGACTCCGACACTAGCGCAAACATACAAACAAATTAAATCCAGCTTGAGACTAATCAAGCGAGGAAAAATAAACTATTTAAAAAGGAGTAAATTGCATAAATCTCCAAATGAGGAATTTTAGGAATTTATTTGGGATGGATCTGTGGAAATGGAGGTCACCAATGGGTCTGGAATATTATTTGGAGCAAAGTGGTGAAATTTGGGAATATTTGGGATTTTCTGTGATTTTCTAGGATTTATTTGGATTTTCTGGGATTTTAGAAATCAATAAATCACTGGAAAATGGTTATGAACAATGCGGCCGGCCGCTTTGCTCTGATGCGGCCCGCCCGCGATTTAAACGCTGTGCGCTGCGAGCGCTTGAGCGCGCGAGCGAGCGCGGCTCGGCCCAGCGCGCGCGCGCCCACACAGTGGCGATGGCCGACGCGTGGGCGGCGTGGCGGCGGGATGCGGGCGTGCCGATGGCTCGGATGGAGCGGCGGGATCGAACGGTGGCGGGTGAGGAAGGCGGGCGGAGCGGGAGCTGGATCGGGCGGTTGAGGGAGGCGGGGTTATGCGGTCGGACGCGGAGAGCAGAACGGGCAACGCGCGGCGTACGAGGATCGGCGGCCTCGTTAAATGGCGCGGGGCGAGATCGACGGAGGGAGGAGGCCACGTCGTCGTCGTCAACCTCGGCCGGGTGGGGCGTCGAGAAGGGGCGGCGGAGCTGCGGTGCTCCGGCGACTGCGAGGGCCTCCGGGGGCCGGGGAGGGCTCCACTAGGTGCTCCTTGACACGGGGAACCCATTTTGGGCACTAGGGAGGCGAGGGGAACAACGGAGAAGGCGGGGAGCAGAAGGGGAAGATTCGGGGCCCAAGCGGCGAGAGAGGCCGCCGGCGGCGAGATAGTCCAAACGGCTGCGGCTACACAGAGAGGGGGTCATGGAGCTCACATTGGGAGTGGCGGCAGGAGCTGGGAGACGGCGAGGAGAGCTGGCCACGGGGAGCTGGTTCGGTCGGCGGAGGGGCTGCGGTGACGGCGCTCCACGGGCGAGTACCTGGCCAAACAAAGGTACCAGCGTGATCAGCTCACCGAGGAGGAGCTCAGGGCGAAAGTAATTGGGGAATGGGGGAGGGGAGCGGAAAATCCGCTTTACGGGGTCGTCGGCGCAGGGGAAGACGACGGCGGAGCCTCGGGCAGTGGGGCTCCAATCGGCGGCTCTGGGAGGTGGCTGGGAGCAATGGGAAGCGAACGGGGGTGCTGGGGGTGTTCGGGAGGCAAAGGAGGAAGAGGGAGCTGGAAGGGGGTATTTGTACCCGAGCGGAGGGAGGAGCTCCTTCGGGGAGAAGGCAACGGGCGGGGGCGCCGAGTCAACAGGGATGGACGGGAGTTGGTGGCGCATCTCCTCCGCGCAGACGAGGCGGTGACCGGGCGCTGAGCGGCCGTAATGGCGAGGTGACAGTACGGGCGGGGGTGGCGCTGCGGCATGGGAGTGGAGTGCGTCCGCGCGCGGTGGAGGGGACCGGCGGACACTGGCAGGTGGGGTCGGCCGCAGGAGCTGGGCGACGCGTGGCGCGGAGACTCTGCGGCGGTCGGGACAGCGCGGGCGGGGAGCGGGAGTCGGGCGAGGGCGTCGCGCACGGAGAGGGGAGGGCGCCGCTACCATGCGGGCCAGCGCAGAGGAGCGGCGGCGCGTGGCGCGAGCGCCACGGTTTCGGACCGTGGTGGTCGGGTGGCGCGGGCGCGAGGTGGAAATCGGCGGCGCTGTCGCTTGCGAGGCGCGGCGCGAGGCGCAGCAAGGCCGCCCGCGCAGGCGCGAGGCGCGCGAAAGGGAGCGGCGCCAGCGGAAGGAGGAGGAGGCGTCCGCGCGGGAGAAGCCAGGGAATGGAGAAAGCGGAAAAGGGCGGGGGCGCCGGAGGGAAGAGGAAGCGCCCAGCCGAAAAGGGAAAGCGGGAAAAGGGAGACTTTCCCGAAAAGGAAAGTTTCCAAAAATTCACCCAAAAACCGGCAAAAATTCACAAATTTTTGGATTTTGAAATTTTGGGGCTTTTCAACCTACCCCCCTTAAAAGAATCTCGACCCCGAGATTAACTTGGTCCAGGGAGTAAGTTGGGGAAATCCCGCTGCAAGTCTGATTCTCGCTCCCAAGTGGACTCGTCCGCTGTGTGATTCTTCCACTGCACTCTGCAAAATCTGATATTCTTGTTTCTGAGCTGCCTCTCCGATGTTTCAAGTATTTGTAGTGGTTCTTCAGCATACGTGCAGTCATCCTGTAATTCAATATCTGACAATGGCACTTCATCTGTTGGTTGACGTAGACACTTTCGAAGCTGAGATACGTGGAACACATTGTGCATTCTTGACAAGTTGGGTGGGAGCTGCACTTGATAAGCTACTTCCCCAACTCTTCCGATAATCTGAAACGGTCCCACATATCTTGGTGCTAATTTGCCTTTAACTTGAAATCTCTTAATTATTTTGAAGGGAGTGACTTTGATGTAGACGAAATCTCCAACTTCAAAACTCAAATCCTTCTGCGGTTATCCGCATAGCTCTTCATCGGTCTTGTGCCATTTTGAGTCTGTCTCGACAATTCTAACATGTTCTTACGTGTCTTGAACAACTGAGGGCCAATAAGTTGTCGCTCTCTGTTTCATCCAATTCAGAGGGGTTCTGCATTTTCTGCCATAAAGTGCTTCAAACGGGGCCATTTGGATACTAGCTTGGTAGCTATTGTTATAAGAGAATTGAGCGAATGGTAAGCAAGTATTCCAGGCTGCACCATACACAATAGCACAAGCTCTCAACATATCTTCCAAAATCTGATTTGTTCTTTCTGTCTGTCCATCCGTCTGGGGGTGATAGGCTGAACTGAAATTCAAATCAGTGCCCATTGCTTCATGTAATTTCTCCCAGAACTTAGATGTAAATTGTGCTCCTCTATCCGACACAATTTTCTTTGGAACTCCATGTAGAGTCACAATTCTTGTCAAGTATAACTCAGCAAGTTTATCTTTCCCATACGTTTGCTTGATCGGGAGGAAATGAGCCACTTTGGTCAATCTATCGACAATGACCCAAATAGCATCATATCCCTCACGAGTCTTGGGAAGTCCAGTAATAAAATCCATGCCGATACTGTCCCATTTCCATTCGGGTATTGGCAAAGGTTGCAACAATCCCGATGGTTTCTGGTGGTCTATCTTGATCTGCTGGCAGACATCACATTTGGCTACATATTCTGCCACTTCCTTCTTCATCTGGTTCCACCAATACTTCTTCTTCAGATCTTGGTACATCTTAGTACCTCCTGGGTGAATTGAGAATTGGGACGAATGGGCTTCAGACAATATTAATTCCCTTAACTCTTTCTTGTCGGGTATGCAATAGCGACCACGGAAGGTAAGGATTCCATGCTCGTCTATCGTATACTCTGAGGAATCTCTTTCTTCAATATCCTTTTTCAGTTTTTGAATCTCTTCATCCTCATCTTGTGCTGCTTTAATCTGATCTGTCAGTAATGGTTGAATTTCTAATGTTGTTTCTTCACCTGCTCGTGATCACCAAGTTCATCGTATATGTCCCTTTGCAATTCTGGCGGATACTCTGATTTGCTAGTTTTGCTTGGACGAGCCTTGCGGCTAAGGGCGTCGGCAACTACATTGGCCTTGCCCGGGTGATACTGAAGATCAACATCATAATCCTTTATCGCCCACCATCCGCGCTGTCTCATGTTTAATTCGCTGTGTGAATAGGTACTTTAGGCTCTTGTGATCGAAAATATCTCACATCGATTCCCACAGTAGTGCCGCAAATTTTTAGTGCATGCACTACGGTGCTAGTTCTAAATCGTGTGTGGGATAATTCTCCTCATGCGGCTTCAATTGTCTTGAGGCATAAGCGACAACTTTTCCGTCTTGCATAAGCACACAACCCAAGCCTTGCTTTGAGGCATCGCAGTAAATCTGAAACTCCTTCTCTGGATTGGGTAAAATCAGCACTGGTGTTGTTGTCAACTTGGTCTTCAACATCTGAAAGCTTTCTTCGCATGCATCAGTCCACGTGAACGGTTTGTCTTTCTTCAACAATTGAGTGAGTGGACGAGATATTCTCGAGAAACCTTCTATGAATCGGCGATAATAACCCGCCAATCCTAGGAAGCTTCTCACTTCAGTCACTGTCTTAGGCTGTTTCCATTCCATAACTGCTGATATCTTCTCTGGATCAACTTTGACTCCATCTTCAGATATAATGTGACCCAAGAAAGCAACTTCCTTCAGCCAAAAGCTGCACTTGTCAAACTTGGCATATAATTGGTGCTCTCTTAATCTTGTCAATACCATGTGCAAATGCTCCTTATGCTCTTCTTCACTCTTGGAATATATCAGAATATCATCGATGAATACTATCACAAATCGATCCAATTGGTCCATATGCACCAGGTTCATAAGATTCATGAAATATGCTGGCGCATTGGTTAAACCAAAGGGTACGACCGTGAACTCAAATAATCCATATCTGGTAATGAAGGCTGTCTTCTCTCGATCTGGCTCTCGGATCTTTAGCTGATGATAACCCGAGCGCAAGTCGATTTTGGAGAACACTTTGGCTCCTTTGAGTTGATCAAACAGGTCATCAATCCTTGGGAGGGGATATTTGTTCTTGATTGTGACAGCATTCAAGCCTCTGTAGTCGACACACATTCTTAATTCTCCAGTTTTCTTCTTCACAAATAGAACTGGGGCTGACCACGGTGAAACACTTGGTCGTATGAATTCTTTTTCCAACAGTTCATCCAACTGCTTCTTCAACTCTTTCAATTCACTAGCTGACATTCTATACTGATGTTTGGCAATTGGCTTGGTACCAGGTACCAATTCAATAGCAAGTTCCACTTGTCTGTCAGGAGGTCTTCCTGGTAATTCTTCTGGAAAAACGTCTGGATACTCTTGTACCACTGGTACTTGATTAGGTGTGGCTGCTATCATGTTGATCATACGCTTCTTGGCATCTTTTAATACTTCTCGATCTGTCTCTACTACCACTTTTCGACCTTCGAATTGACGAATGACACTGTCTTGATCTCACATCTACCTTGCCTTTATTTTTGGCTAACTGGTTCATGCCTAAATGGCATCTAACCGGACATATCTAAGCGCAATAAGTCCGCTCTAAAATCTACCCTTGGATTTTTATGTTCAGTCCAGTGCACCCACGGTGGGACTCCATTCTAACCCTGTGGGTTTCAACCACATAAGGTCTCGGAAGTGAAAGAAGGCAACCGATTTCTTGCGCGAAACTCTTTGAAATAAATGAATGCGTTGCACCAGGGTCAAATAAAATCAATGCAGGTAGGGAATTGATTGGGAACATACCAGCAATGATGTCACTTGCTCCAGCGGCATCCTCTGCAGATACATGGTTCACTCTGGCATAAAAAGTAGGTCTGACATTGCTTCTGCCTCTGCCTCTGCACTGTAGAGAAATTCGCGATGCTCGCAGGAGGCGGGGCTGGCTGCTTTAATCTGCAGATATCCTCCTTTGGGAGTGCCAGGGCTTGACTGCGTCTTGTTCTCTTGCTGTTGCTGACTCTGGACTTGAAGCTTCGCGGCATCAGATGGTAAGCTTTTCCGGGGACATTGATCTCTGTAGTGTCCAATTTCTCCGGAGTGAAAACAAGCATTGGATCTCTTTGGGCAATTACTAGCAAGATGATTCCCACCACTGGTGGGGCATTTGAGCGCTAGTGGCAAAGGAGAGTTGTATTCTTGTGGATCGCCGATCGAGTCCTCGGTAACCTCACAAATCGGCGGGAGGATTGGGATCGATATGAGGCGATCCCGATGTCTGATTCGTTGAGCATTATGTGAAGCAGATTGAGATTTGTGTACCGCCTTACGCTTTCGTAGTCCTCCATTTCTCCTCTAGCTTCTTCGAGTTGATTAAGCTGTTCACCATGTCATGTAAATCCTGAAACTTCAGAGCTGAAATATGAAATTTCAGAGCTGCGTAATCCACCACTGAATCTATTCATCTTCTTGTCTTGTTGTCAACATCTTCGGGCAAACTGGACAAATGGTTGAACTGATGTAAGTACTCCATAACGGTGCGTCCTCCTTGCTTAAGCGCAAGAAACTCCAGACGCTTAGCCTCCATGACGCTATCTGGTATGTGTGCCTTGCGGAAGGCCTTTGAAAAGTCCTCCCAACTAATTTCTCTGCTCTGTAGGGTGCGTTGGTAGTTGATCCACCACGTAGCTGCAGCACCCTGCAACTGGTGGGATGCGTACAACACCTTCTCTTGGTCATCGCATCGTGCTGTTTGAAGCTTTCTCTCCACGTCCACAAGCCAATCCTCAGCTACCGTAGGGTCAGCGGAGGTGGAGAAGACCGGTGGACGTGTTTTCAGAAAATCTGCCCACCGGGTGGAAATTTGAGAACCATCCCGAGGAGCATTACTCCCACTAGGAACACTGGAGGATCGGGTTGCCATCTGTTCGAGAAGCCGAGCTTGCTGATCTAACACTTTCAAGATGTTCTGCTCTCCTTGATATCGATTCTTTTCTAACATTTCAATAACCTTTGCAAGTGTGTTCTGGTCGGTGGCAGGTGCACCCTGCCCGCTGGTCTGACCCATCTGCCCTGCTGGCTCCATCTGTTTATTGGGAACTTGAGATTAGATTTGCAGCGGCTTTGACAATTAAGAGCGGGTAAGTAAGACTTCGAATTTCAAGGTAAGTATAGGGCGAAACAAAGGTAAGAACAAGAACGAAAGGGGACAGGAGAAAGCTTTGAACACACAGAAGGAAATACTGATAATTTAGACAAGCAACATAAAGGATTAATTAACATAAGTTCTACAATAAAGCAAGCGGCACGCAGACCACTTAGGGTTCGAGTTTTCACTTGCATTACAAACCAAAAGTACCACTATTACAAAAGGTCGGGCTACGCTAGCGGTCAGCGTCTACTCCTCGTCGTCCCCTAGTGCTGGGAGGGCAAGCGGGGCTGCCGGGTGGAACCGCACGGTACTACGTGGTCATCGGCGGCGCTGCGCCTAGACTGCACCGTGGAGCACGAGGATGGGCGCTTCGGCGCCTCACCACGATCCGAGGCCTCGCCGCCTCGATCTCCTCAAAGCGGCGAGAGAGGCCCCGAGCTGCCGAACTCGCCGCGAGCCCTCCGGAGCCGCCGCCGAAGCCTCTGGACTCCTCGGCCGTCTTGTCGTAACGAACGACCTGCTGTGCCCAAAGGACGGCGATGCCCGTGAGGCGGGGATCGTCATCCTCACCGAACTGAGGCACGGCCAGACCCTCGCGACGCTGCTGCGGCACCAGGTCAAAGGGAGTGTAGGAGAGCTCGAGGTCGTAGTAGTCCCGCAAGTAGAGCGCAGCCTTACGGGCGCGTCTGAATCTGCGTCATCTTTGTCCATCCTTCCGCGATGAACTTGCGCTCTGGTCGGGGCGAGCAGCAAGGGTGTAAGGACCACCCACGCCTTCCACTCGTAGAGCTGCTCTCCACGGGTGCGGCTCACTGCATGGAACACTGGGCTGCAGTGCTCCCTCGAACCAAGGTACCTCCTCATCTCCCAAAGCTTGTATGGCCATCCCTCCATACGGTCAGGGCGGGAGAGAACGTAGTGCACCATCTGCCGGAAACGAAATTTTGAAGTTAGACAAGCGAGGCAATAACTTTTGCATATGTAAATCTTAAGCAGAAATAAATTTAAGACAGATAAGGTAGCAACAAGAGAGGAAAAGACAGCAATAAACCTTATATTTTTCGTAAACCGTTTTTATGGCTTAAATTAAGTTTTGCGATAAAATCGCTTCCTAGTTTGCCTTAGGTCTCAACCTACGGTCAAGTGCCTGCTCTGATACCACTTCTTGTAACGCCCCCGTTTCCAAGGGCGCGTACGGACACGGCATTCCGTAACTATTCAAGCATGAACAGTTAAGGAGTGTCGCGCAAGAGTATACCATTGCATGCTTACAACCAAAGTCCAGCATATATTTGACATAAGGATTAACATCCAGGTTTTTACAGCGGGGCGTGCAAGCCCAAAGCATATTTACATTACAAAAAGTCTTCCAGAATCCGCCTGAGCGCGGCCGAGACCTACAGCCAAGGGTCCTCGTCGAAGAAAAGGTCCTCCGGGACTTCTTCAACGGGGAGACATTCTCCTTCGTCTTGATCCTCTAAAGATTAGGTTTAGCAAGCCGTGAGCCAACCAACCGGCTCAGCAAATCCCAAAGGGATCTTAACTTACTACATGCACGGAACTTCAAGGAAGGGAATATATTTGGTTTATTATCCTTGAGTGGATGCAGTTTTATTTGCAATCATTTTAATAAGACGGACTCAAAACTTACTTCTTAAGATCTCAGGGTTTTCCACAAGAGTTCAATAACCAACCTAAACAAGTTAAACGTTTACAAAACTACTTAAGCTTTTTTCTTTGGAATCACCCAAGTGACACGGCTCCAATAACCGGGAGCACGGCGTATTCGAATACCATTTATTTGACTCTGCAGAGTTTGCTCAGCTTTACCCACACGATCCCTTAACTCCCGCTAAAGAGTTAAGAAAGCCAGGTCGTTTCACTGCTCAACTCTTTATATAGGCTCTACAGGTAGAATTCACTCAGTCCGGCTCTCACATACACACACACACAAGAAAAGACGGCGTCCGCTCGAGTGAACTCTACCGTTGTTAGGCACCCAAACACGGCTTGCCTAACCTCACCGCTAAACCTCTGTAGAGTTTCAATCGAGTTGAGCGGCTACTAGACAAGTGTTGACAAGTCAACTCCGTGGTTTGAGCGGGTTCTATGACATTTGCTCAGCATAAGGGTTTCAGTCCTTATATTTTCACATGGTCCACAACCTCGCCAGGCCCGCGACCCAACCTAAGGTAAGTGGTGGGCGTAGACCGTCTCGCGATTTCCCACTCACCCTTACCCTACTCCAAACCCTAGGGTAAAGATGGGCGAAGGCCGTCTCGCGGCTCCCCACTCCTTACCCTACCTTGTGCACGCCGGCACTCTCCGCTCTAAGATACGGTGTCCCATACCACCCTACCTTAGAGTCGGGTTTTCCAAATTCTATTGGCCCACAGCCACAACCTTATCAGTGTAAGACTTTGCATGATGATAATAATATCCTACAATTATCTAGATTATCAAGTAATTAATTCTAGGGTTACAAAGGCATGGCAACAAATTAAACATGGCATTTGACGGTGGTAGGATTAACTACATAATAAGTCATTCTAAACATTTTATTTTATTTCAAACTAACATTTCACAACTAGCTCAATGCAAATAGCATATTAACATATATAAACAGCATGGGTTTCAATATGATCAAAGGATTTGGGACTTAGTCAATCCGAATGATTTCGCTAGCTCGAACGAAGAACCTCCGGCTCCCGGTCTGCAATCGAACTTCAGGAGACTCAGACACTAGCGCAAACATACAAACAAATTAAATCCAGCTTGAGACTAATCAAGCGAGGAAAAATAAACTATTTAAAAAGGAGTAAATTGCATAAATCTCCAAATGAGGAATTTTAGGAATTTATTTGGGATGGATCTGTGGAAATGGAGGTCACCAATGGGTCTGGAATATTATTTGGAGCAAAGTGGTGAAATTTGGGAATATTTGGGATTTTCTGTGATTTTCTAGGATTTATTTGGATTTTCTGGGATTTTAGAAATCAATAAATCACTGGAAAATGGTTATGAACAGTGCGGCCCGGCCGCTTTGCTACAGTGCGGCCCGGCCCGCGATTTAAACGCGCGAGCGCGGAGCGGCGGAGCAGGCCGCGGGCTCGGCCCAGCAGCGCGCGCGTCCACCTGGTGGCGATGGCCGACGCGTGGACGGCGTGGCGGCGGGATGCGGGCGTGCGATGGCTCGGATGGAGCGGCGGGATCGAACGGTGGCGGGTGAGGAAGGCGGGCGGAGCGGGAGCTGGATCGGGCGGTTGAGGAGGCGGGGTTATGCGGTCGGACAGCGGAGGGAACGGGCAACGCGGCGGTACGAGGATCGGGCGGCCTCGTTAAATGGCGCGGGGCGAGATCGACGGAGGAGGAGGCCACGTCGTCGTCGTCAACCTCCAGCCGGGTGGGCGTCGAGAAGCGGGGGCGACGGAGCTGCGGTGCTCCGGCGACTGCGAGGGCCTCTGGGGGCCGGGGAGGGTTCCACTGGGTGCTCCTTGACACGGGGAACCCATTTTGGGCACTGGGGAGGCGAGGGGAACAACGGAGAAGGCGGGGAGCAGAAGGGGAAGATTCGGGGCCCAAGCGGCGAGAGAGGCCGCCGGCGGCGAGATAGTCCAAACGGCTGCGGCTACACAGAGAGGGGGTCATGGAGCTCACATTGGGAGTGGCGGCAGGAGCTGGGAGACGGCGAGGAGAGCTGGCCACGGGGAGCTGGTTCGGTCGCGGAGGGGCTGCGGTGACGGCGCTCCACGGGCGAGTACTGCCAAACAAAGGTACCAGCGTGATCAGCTCACCGAGGAGGAGCTCAGGGCGAAAGTAATTGGGGAATGGGGGAGGGGAGCGGAAAATCCGCTTTACGGGGTCGTCGGCGCAGGGGAAGACGACGGCGGAGCCTCGGGCAGTGGGGCTCCAATCGGCGGCTCTGGGAGGTGGCTGGGAGCAGTGGGAAGCGAACGGGGGTGCTGGGGGTGTTCGGGAGGCAAAGGAGGAAGAGGGAGCTGGAAGGGGGTATTTGTACCCGAGCGGAGGGAGGAGCTCCTTCGGGGAGAAGGCAACGGGCGGGGGCGCCGAGTCAACAGGGATGGACGGGAGTTGGTGGCGCATCTCCTCCGCGCAGACGAGGCGGTGACCGGGCGCTGAGCGGCCGTAATGGCGAGGTGACAGTACGGGCGGGGGTGGCGCTGCGGCATGGGAGTGGAGTGCGTCCGCGCGCGGTGGAGGGGACCGGCGGACACTGGCAGGTGGGGTCGGCCGCAGAGCCGGGCGGCGCGTGGCGCGAGACTCGCGACGGTCGGGACAGCGCGGCGGCGGGGAGCGGGAGCCGGGGAGGGCGCCCGCGCACGGAGAGGGAGGGCGGCGCCGCCATGCGGGCCAGCGCGAGGAGCGGCGGCGCGTGGGCGCGGAGCGCCACGGTTTCGGACCGTGGTGGTCGGGTGGCGCGGCGCGAGGTGGAAATCCGGGGCGGCGCTGTCCGCGCGCGCGAGGAGGCGGGCGCGAGGCGCAGCGCTCCGCGCGTGCGCGAGGCGAAGGCGGAAAGGGAGCGGGCGCCAGCGGAGGGAGGAGGAGGCGTCCGCGCGGGAGAAGCCAGGGAATGGAGAAAGCGGAAAAGAGCGGGGGCGCCGGAGAGAAGAGGAAGCGCCCAGCCGAAAAGGGAAAGCGGAAAAAGGGAGACTTTCCCGAAAAGGAAAGTTTCCAAATATTCACCCAAAAACCGGCAAAAATTCACAAATTTTTGGATTTTGAAATTTTGGGGCTTTTCACAGCTCTTAAAAGGGTTGCACTTAAAAGGGCTTGACGGCATACCAGTAAGCTTGATTGGCTTACCACACTGAGCAATTCGAGTAACCCCATTACTGCAAATCATATACAAGAAACTGCTAATACGTTTCATATAGGAATGCGGTAACCATCCTAGCTGGAGGAATCATCCCAATTTATCTTCTAGAAATACTAACAAAAATTTAATAATGCTCATACGGGAGCGGGACGCATTAATGGCGCCCCTTGTCTGAACTCCTTGGAAAATGTGCCGAAGCGGTCCATTCTTAAGTGGTCAATTTTAGGTCTATTTCAAACGGTTTTAAATTCTGATTTATTCTGATTTTTAGTTTATTTAAATAAAAAATTACTTGGAACACGTCGGTTTTTAATTTTATTTTTTTTAATTTTTTTCCTTATTTATTTGTACTGTCCGTGACGATATAACTGCTTTTCTTTTTTTTTCTCATTTTTCTCATAAAAAGCGAATAGTCGTTAAAGTGTAATTTTAGTCAAAAGCTAGTTGAAACAGGCCCTGAAGCTTCTCCTTAGTTCATTTTTATATGCGTTTGGACTTTTCGCGATCTCCGAATTATAATTTTGACTATTAATTTTTATAACTTTATATTAAAACATACTAAAAAATTTTATACTATGAAAATATTTTGAATGATAAATCCAACAATATATTTTCATATAGCGGATCAAAATAGTTTTAAACATATTAATGGTCAAACTAAAATTTGACAATATGAATTCTAAGATGCCATATAAAAAAGAACATAGGAGTAATAAACTTGCTGAGCATGATTCTTGCATTCATGACTTCATAAAAATGGCGTTGTAGCTGCTAACTTCAAGCTCTTGCAACAAGAACAAAGGCCATTACCTTCAATTTTTTAATTTTTTCATCAAACTTCTTAAAGCACCTTAAAACTTCTTGTTACTAAAACTTCTTGCTACACTATTCTTTCTACTTTTGTTTTGTTTCTCCAGCTAGCAGGTCGTTCTTTGGAACCTGAACGTACCTACGGTTCTGGATTTTGGGGTAAGTTGGATCGTGCAGCTTGCCTGGTCCAGATGGACCCGCCAAGGTATATATCCGCACGGCGTGCGTGGCGATTCAGTGGAGGAAAATTCCAAAGCGCGTGGTTCGGTGGGACGAGCGGCTCCCATGGTTGCCGTCACACAATTGTAATTGGGAAGGGCTACGAAACGGTATCTTTACTTCTTAAAAATATAAGTTAGTGGTCATTGGTGTGTTCTCTTTCAGCTCTCTATAGCCGTCCGTTTTGATCATGAACGATCCGGGCCATCCCCCATGCACAACGCACTCGTCCCATCCACCCTGAAAAACCGACGAGTAAACAATGACCCCCAAGCCCTAACTGCCCACACCTCTAATGCTCCAATCTCCCACTAGCAATCTAATATGCTTTCCCTTTCCCCAACGGATCACCCTCCTCCTAACCCGCCGCCCTCCCCGCCAGATCCACCACCGCCCCAGCGTCGTCCGTCTCCCCCGTGGCCACCAAGTGGCTACACCTCATTGGTGACGACACGCCCTGGCGCTCCATGGCCATCGGCTCCACTGGGATTCTCCCCGTCCTACACATCCACCACGCCCCTGTCCTTCGCGTCTCCTAGGACAACTCATCCGCCTATGCCCTCACCGTCATGAAGGTACGTCCTAGCCTGGCAAAGGCTTGGCTCAATTTCAGGTTGGTCCGGTTGAGTTAGGGAGGCCTAATTCCTCCGGTCGACGCTCAGCAAGCTCGCCGCCAGCGGAGAAGATGGCGGCCAGAGCTGAGCAACCCCAAAATGGGTTGCTCAAGCCCGCGCCTACCCGAAGACGGAGTCTCACTGGCCAATTGGACCGAGCGTTGGCCGACGACGACCGTGGGCGGCGGCGGAACAGGGGAATGGTGGCTACGGTGGTGCATGGCACCGGAGTTCAATTAAACGGGAGGGGAGCATCTAGACAAGCTCGGGAGTCTACCTCGGGAGTCGGCGCAGCTCGGGATTGGCGGTGGCAAGCTGGCAGTGTGCGACAGCGATGGGCGGAGGAGGCGCATGGTGCGGGCGAAGTAGAGGCAATGAGAGGTCCGGCCGAGGAGGGGAATGGCATCGCAGTGCTCTAGAGGTGCTTCGGTGAGGAGGAATAGGACTACGGCAGCACCAATCGACAGATTGCTCGCTGGCCAGATTTGGGGAAGAAAATGTTGCCGGCAAGCTGTGGGGCGCGGGAGGCTAATTGGCTTGGGTAGGAGAAAGAGTGAAGTGCGACGAAGCGAACGGGAGTGTGGGCTGGGCTTTGTAGCCGCAGAAAAGGCAGCGGCAGCAGAGGGGCAGTTGGCTGATCGAGTCCACGGCATGGCGGTGGCATAGCTACAGCACTCGTGACGAGACGGCGGCCAGGTATGGGCTTGATTGCACAGTGCGGAGTTAGCGTGGTTGGCGTTGCACTGGCCGAGGCAGACACGATGGGGCACAAAACTGTGGGCGATGGTAGCTTAATCGGGTGCTGAGCAGGGCGACGCGACAGTAGTCACTGTGCGGCGGCAATGTTGTGATCCTCAGTGGTGTGGCCGCGAGGCAGGTGGTGACCGACAGAGCTCGTCAGGCACGGCGTTGGGATGCACGACGACGGAGCGGCCGAGGCACGGCTTCGATTTCGTCAGAGCGAACTACGTGGGGGGAAAGAAGAAGATTGGGCCGGCTCGGCCATGCTGATTCATTTTCACATTTATTTATTTGTTTATATATATATATATATATTCACATGTGTATGCTTATCCATTTGTTGCATTTTTCATGATTTTCTTCATTTGTTGGAACCTCAACCAAAAATTCAAAGGAACACCATTAAAATCCAAATATTGAGAAAATATATTTCTAAATAATTCAAGGGCTACACGTTTCCAAATTCAAAATTTACGGATGTTACAATTATATACTAAATAACATGTTGTCCTGGTCTACCGTTGGTACTCAAAAGGTTTTTTTGTAGTTATTGTTCTCTTTGTCCTAACACTTTTGTAGATACATCATGGTTGCGAGAGAGCTCACTAGAGGTAATGTTGTTGACTACATTACGATTAAACATGGATGATGATTTCTCTTTCATTGCTAAATTAAATATTTCTATGTGCATTCTTGTGAAACTTAAAACTTCTTATAGTAATTTGTAATTCTGCATGGCAGGAATCTACTTCGGCAAACATAGGGGTTTTGGAACCAATGACAAGGGGGAGGACGCTAGTTTCAACACTAGAATATTGTTGTAGGCATAGGCTTCGGAGAGAATGGGTAACTGTACTAGCTTTCGAATTCCCTGACATTAAGCTCTCACACATGTATGTTGATAATTCTGCAATGTAGCTTTTTAGGAATCCTAAGCAGGTTTGTATATAATTTACTATGCCCTGGGCTAAGCAATATGAGATTGTGTTGACCTACTAAATTACCTGCATCATCGCAGTTTGACACAATTGTCACAAACAACATTTTTGATGACATATCATTTGATGAAGCATCAATGCTCATGGGAAGCATTGGAATGCTCCCTTCTGCCAGCATTGGTGAATCGGTAATAGGTGCCCTTCAATGTTCTCTCTTGCCCTCTGAATTGTTTATAGACACACTTAGTTTCTTCTAAAAATGTGGGAAGAACAAATGCTTAAGAATCTTCTCTTTCTATGCTGGGGCCAGGTCTTTTTGAACCTATTCATGGCTCTGCCCTGACATTGCTGGGTAGGTCGAGATAACTTCTAATTTCAAAACAATCCACTTAAGACACTTAATTGGCTTTTAATATGTAACTTTGTTTAAAATTCTGCTTCCTCTTACTATTTATTAGATGCAGGACAAGGTAAATCCGTTAGCTACAATTCTTAGTGCTACGATGCTACTGCGTTATGGCCTTGGAGAAGAAAATGCTGCAAAGAGAATTGAAGCTATAGTTACGGAAACGTTGAACAATGGGTTACAAACTAGGGATATATATTCTCCAGGAACAGTAAGATTAATTTTTTTATGGAACCATTGTCAACAAATACCATGTTTGCATTTAATATTTGCTAGATTTATGTTGAGGAAAATTCCAGCGCCTACTAGCTACTTTGTATGTTTCTGTCAAACAAAAAATAAAATGCTTATTGGCTCAATATTGTGTCTACTTTAAGACTGTAGAGTCGTAGACGGTAGTTGCTACTGTGAAGTGATAGCCCTTGGCACTTAAGGTATAACCCTGCACTTGGGGATGGCCGAAAGCGTACCTGGATTTGAAACTATCAAAAATCAACATGACTCGTAGAGTGTGTGGTTTTATTTGCTTGCCCTTGTTTCATATAGGAACTCAATGAATGAGTTACCTCTTTTCCCCATTCGTTACTTATTGGACGGATTTCCTATTGACATATATCTCTACTAACAATATTTGATGCAAAGTTATGAGTTTTCGTTGCAACGCACAGACACCTTACTAGTATTATTGTAATAGTATAGTAATAAGTTTTATATAGTTTTAATAAGTTTTTAGAGAATATTTGAAAAGTTTTATATTTTAGTGAGTTTCTAGAAAATTTCTAGCCAAACTTTTAACGAGTTTCAAACTTGGATGCAACTATAATGCGACTAGGTGCGATTTAGACTTAACGCACATCTAGTCACCTACTTATAGACTGCGCACGGTGCCTATTCTAGTTGGCTAGATTGTCGAGTACACCACTTTCCTTCAATTGTAGGCCCAATTTCCCTATTCACATTGCCCGTGCATGGGTGGAGATGGTGGCCCAGCTGCTGGCCGGGTGGGCTGGTTCCTAGGCCAGTTGGTGAGGTCTAGTACTGGTGAGGTCTAGCACTGATGCTGGTGCTCAATCAATTGCAGCCTCCTCTCAGAAAAAAATTCTTTTGAAAGAAATTAGTCAGCACACACACATTATCACCTAGAAAAAAAATTACCATCAAGATGCATAGAAAAAGGTTCCTTTCATGCTAACTCTAGTAAAAAATGTTGCAATTAGTTGTGTTCCAGAAGTTACTATCTATGGTTTAAAAGGCTAGCACTGTATTTAAAACAAAATACCATTTACAGCTTAAAATTTACCATCGGTTGCACTGTAAATTATTATATACACTTTTAACAAATTATCACCCTAAGTTCAGAATGTGCCATGTGAGTTTGTCTGACTAAAAAAGTTCAAACTAGACCATCAGTTGCATTCTAAGTTATCATATACACTTTTAATAAATTACCCTGTGAATTAAGTTTATAATTTACCATCATTCTTTTGTGTTTGTGTAAAAAATGCTTGAAAATACCATTAGTTGCAGCAAAAAATATCACCTAGACCTTTCATAATTACCACCTTTAGTTATGAATTTACCATCATTTGTGATATGGTGTAAAAAGTTCAAAATTTACCATAAGTTGTACCGTAAGTTATCATCTAGACTTTTATATAATTACCACCTTAAGTTATGAAGTTACCATCATTTGCGCTTTTAAGTTATCATATGCAGTTTTGATAAATTACCACCTAAATTTTAGAAATTACAATCATTTTGCGAGTTTGTGTAAAAAATGTTTGAAATTTACCGTTAGTTGTACCCTAAGTTATCATCTATATTTCTCATAAGTTATCACATTAAGTTACAATTTTACCATTGTTTTGGTGATTTGGGTGTAAAAGGTTCAAAAATTACCGTTAGTTGCATCCTACGTTATCATCTACCCTTCTCATAAGTTATCCCATTAAGTCATAAATTTACCATGGCTTTGGTGATTTGGTATAAAAGTTCAAATTTTACCACTAGTCACATTAGAGTTATCATTTTGCACTTTTCATTGGTTCCTAGTATATGACCTAAATAATTAGTGGTTAATCTCATGGTAAAAAAGTAGAAATGGGCGTTTACTGGTTAATTTTGTTTACAGCTACACTTATGTGATATTATTCAATTGATAACCCAACAGTAATGATGCTCCTAGCTGTTTCATCTCAATACGCTCCCCAATGTGAGTAAAGATGGCTAGATTGAGTGCACATGGTCACTTGATTAATGCTAGTCCGGTTCACACATCATCGAGAAGGAACAGTGCACATAGTACAGCCAGGGAGGCAAATAAATTGCATTTGTGGGGGCCACAGCAGACGCGCAGTGCAAAGCGTAGCACATCAGATAGACACCATAAAAATACAGTGTACAAGAGAGATTGATGGTGAGAAACAAGCCTACATCGTGCTCAATCAGACATCTCCTCACCTAGGTGCGCATTAAGACTAACGTGCACTCGGGTGCATGTTAGATTTTTCATTTAGATTTTAGAACTCAAATTTCACCAAGTTTCAATCAATGATTGATAGCACTAGCGGTCCCGATCTTTCAATGAAAGTGATAGATTCGATTGGGGAAGGAGATGACGTCGACGACCCGACTACAACCATCCAAGGACGTTGCGCCTTAGCGATCGATACACCAACTCCAGAGGTTGTTCGTGACCTTGTCGGCGCATAATCAACCTAACCACGAGGGTATTTGTTCCTGCAAGCAATCGAAGAACAGGCAAGAACAAGATAAACAACAACTCAATTGCGAATAAAAGATGTATCGAAAACAAAAAAACGGTGGGGTTCTGAAGACAAGTATTCGGACGATCTTGCCGACACGCGCGAATACAATGTGAAGTAGCAAAAGCTAACTTAGTCTATCAAAACCCAAACCCTAGAAGAGGGTGCGGCTGTCTATTTAAGAGACACGGGAGGTGGAGAGTCGGCCAACACACATGGAAGCCGAACATGACTCGATTACAAGGCTCAAGCCTACTTTGACTCGGACTGAAAAAGTGACATGACTTGTTTGGCTGTTTCTGACCGGCTCTGATGGAATTTGGAGGTGAGACTGGATTCATCTGAAAGTAGACTTCAAGAGCTCTCCAACGAGTACTCACGGGCCCCGAGAAACCTTCTGGATCAAAAGTTATGGCCGTTTGAAGTAGACACTGTTAGGAAGGCCGAATCCGAGTCAAACTCGCGAACAGGACTTGGGTTGCGCTTGACGGTTCCACTTTTATACTTGAGCTCACGTGGTTCTTCCCCATGGTTCCTAAGGACGATTAAATCATCACAAAAAATTAAGTAGTATTCCATTCTTTTAAACATTTGTATGCAAACTTAGGAACACGTTCACCTGATAGTTAAGTTGACGTGCTCGCGCTCTAGTCATTGGTCCTTGTGTCATAGTTTCAGTTTGTTGAGCTTGTTGTGGAGTCGGCACAGTTGTATATATGGAAAGGATGTCCTCATCAATGATTTTCAATAAGTTTCAACAAATTTCAACCAAAAGTTTCAGCAAGTTTCAACAAGTTTTAGTAAAATTCATCAGGCTTTAATAGGTTCCAACCAAAAGTTTCAACAAATTCCAACTGAAAGTTTCAAGAAGTTTCAATAGGTTTCAAATGAGTTTCAAGAAGTTTCGGTGAGCTCATCTAGCTACAATGGTACTACCACGCCGCCGAGAGTTGCCTGACACCATCCGTTGCTGACACACCCTCTTCTCTAACTCTGATCCCGACTACCACCATTGCTATGGAGTTGACCGATGTTGCTCATCGCCGAATCCGCGCTCGAGCCCCTCATTGAGCCTCCTCTCTCTTTTCCTTCCTCAGGTCAGTTCTGAGCTCCGCACCACATTGCCAAGCTGTGTCATGGGCAGATCCAAGTTGGTGTCATCAGATCCAGTCGAATCCATGGTCAGTGATACTCATTGTGCCCACTTGCCAGTACTAGCCCAGCACTACTTTCTACTCATCCGCGCTTTCCATCGACGATTATGAGAGTCAAAAATGTACACGGAGGAGGCGAGGTTGTGTGTAGTACTGAAGGCGATGATGACCATCCCCCACTCCTTGCCTCTATAGCGCTCACCTATGGCCCTGCTCCAGTTTGCTCGCCATAGTAGTGGTTGGTCATCCTCAAAGCGTAGCGCATGCTCCTACCCGTTGTAGCAATATGGTGCCTGGATCCCACTCCTCACTGTAAGGTAGCTCGACTGAGGGGTACGATAAGAGAGAAGAATATGATGATGATGAAGGAATGGTTCATTGGTTGGTTCGTACAAGTTAGGAAGAGTGGATAAGGTCGCGCTAGGTTACATGGGCATCAACAGTTTGGAGATCCAATAGTGTTTTGCTATCCCGTTGGATTGGCTGTCCATGGTATATCGTGGAGTAGTTTTCTCCAAGTAATTAGAGAGGCATGGGCATCAACCTTACAACCACGACTTGATTAGGGCCCCTTATTTTTGGGCTACGGCTGATGATTTTTGGCTACGCTTTTCGAGGTGGAGACATCTATGTGAATGAATCACATGGTTTTGAACTTGGAAAACTGTTTGAAGAAGTGACTTAGAGAAGTGATAGGAGAAGTCACCCTATGTGTTTTGACTTCGGAAAGAAGCCCAAGTCAAAAGTCATAGAAAACCAAAAAGTACAGTGCCTTGATACACACGTGGATGTCTTGTGCCTATGCAAGTTTGCGTTTGGGGTCTGACCTCATAGAAACTACTTCTTTCTTTCATCTGACATGCGAGAGTTGCCTTTCCTGTCCAGTTATTAATTTATACTTAGTAATTAAACAACGCTATACTGTTTGAAACCAAACCAATGATATAAGCCATCACCGTTAGACTGACTTATTCTAGTTATCCATCCCACCATCTACTCATGTCCACACAAATCTTATCCTCATCTCCCCGAAGCCACTCACGACCACCGACTACACATACTCCTCCCTCTCCACCATCATCCCAAAAACAAGCATCGACAATGCCCAGTGGTGTCAAGTAGAGATGTGGCGGCATTGGTGTCTAGCACACATGAGTAGGGTGTGGATGGTGTGTGAGCAAGGTAACAATAGCTGGATTGCGCAAGAGAGTAGAGACTAGCTCATGCAGTGCATGCATCACCAATGGTAGCAAGCATAAGAGCGCATTGTAGCGGACTGTCATGACCTCGCACAAGCGCAATGGCAGTCTCACGTAGCTTGACGAGTGGGCTCAGTCAGAGTGAGGCTCTCGGGACCCAAAATTTGTATTCCGAACCCAATGTGTTTACTGTGTTAGTCCCATGATCAGTGGCTAACACACGTATTCAATAATATTCATATCACATTCATACATGATAAATTTAAAACAAGGTGGTGCATATAGGTAGCAATCGAACATAAGCCTATACGGTGTAGTTTACATCACTAGGGCCGACCGACCAAATAGAACATACAATAAAAGAGTTCAGCAGAAGCGAAAGATAAAAGACTTTTAAGCAAAGTTATATAGTACGCAGGCTAAGTCAAAGGTAGCTAGTCTAGTCTAATTCAATTTGCAAAACATGCTTTCAATTGAAATAATGAGTAATAGATTGTAAATGAAAGTTGTAAGAGCATTTAAATTTGATAAGTAAATAATGGTAATGTGATAGTAGCGTAATTTAGAACAAGCGGCTTGCTGCCCCATAATTTCATAATAGTGATATAACATTGCCAAACCAAGTTATGCATGGATATCTCACCCATATATTCCCCGAACTATTTTTATAAAACTCAATACTACTAAGGTGGAGGATTCACCATATCATCCATAATCATGGATATTGCTATTCGAATAGTTTTACACTCCGCAGAGATTGCATAGGGACCAAAGGTCGTCGGAGGTAGGCTGGCGACGAAGCTTTGTGGCATTGCAGAACGGAGCTACAGTGGCAATAACAAAACCTACTACTCTGGACTAAACCATTTCATAAACATCAGCAGCTCACCAAGAAGGAATTGGTGAGGATGGCAATGATAGAGGAGGTCTGACGGTAATGAGCTGTTGTGGCAACGATCAGGTGCGGAGTCTAATAAGCCCACCTGGTGTCAAAGGACACAGCATCCAAAACAAATTTAGCCCAATTAACTCATATACACCATATGTGTACCCCCTAATTAAAAAACTGTGCACTCGGTAAAAACTGTGCACTCGGTAGCTTCTAACCCACCGAACAAACCAGTAAGAACGCACATGAATTTTCTTCCGCACGGCCCACATCGGCCAGACGGTCCAAACGTGAGACGTGCAGTCTAGGCATCACCGCGTTAGGTCGTAACCGTCCAGTCCAAAAGGCTATTGCTACTAGCATTAAGGGCGTCTCCAACAGCTGGCTATTTAGTTAGCTAGATCTGATGTGGCAAGGAAAAAGTAGGAGAGAGAGTAGTCACTAGCGACGAGCAAATAGCTGATCTATTTCACGTAGTCCAAGAACATGAGAGAGGAGCATGTGGGTCCAACAGTATAAAATAGTCTTTGCTTTTGTCTCTCACCTCCACGTCAGCTGACTATATAGCTAGTACTAGCTATTACCATTGCGGATGCCCTAACCAACTACTACTTGCTACAACTTCCAACATCCAATACAACTTCCAACATACGTGCACATATCCAATAGATGATCAAACACATCAGTGAGACAGTGACATCACAGGCCACGACGTGCAGCATGCAAGCACGTAGTGAGTACGCCCTCTTGACTCCCGGGTCCCACACGGCCATGCATCACGTGAAAGTTGAGACACAGCTTTGACTTTTCGGTTTCGCAAGCCTATCGCCGTCATGCGGTCATGCAAGAGTGTTGGACGCCCGATAGTCAACGCTCTCATCAGTCGTCAGTTCACCAGCTGATGGTCACCTCGCCATCCGACATCAGCCCAGGATTCTGGTAGTACAGTACAAAACTGGTAATATTCTCTATATTTTTCTAATATCATTTAGACAAAAAGACTAAATTTGTAATTTATGATTTTAATGTGGTGATTGTTGTTTGTTTTTTTAACAAATTGTAACTTGTAAAGATACATACTTACGACATTAAGAAAGGCTACTGTATATTTTGAACTGGATACGAGTAGGAAGAAATGGAAATATCGAATACATTTCTTCATGTCTTCCCCTTGTCCTGCCATGTGACACAATACGATTAGGAAGAAATGGAAACCACGAGTGTAACTTCCTCCTATCCTCAATAGAAATGGTGATTATTGTTGAATGTAACTTAGACTAACAGATCATATGTCTCATACATAAACATCACAAGATCTTAACCCTAATCCTTAGAACATGATCACAAATTTAATCTACTGCATTAGTGCGGAAATAAGTAGATCACCAGAGCTGTTGTTCGCCATAGGAGCCTCTGAAGTTGTTGGAGATGCAGCAGATGATTTGGCTTCACCACTTGAGGGATTAGATGCCCTCTGTTGATGAAGAAACGGGACTGCAGAATAACGGCGACCCTCCGGGCGCCAACGAGATTGTCCTGGACGGGATGAGCACCTTCCCGAACCCTCCAGCGCTCTAATAGATCGGTTTGTAGATGGGTGTCAAAGATGTGACCTTAGGTAAAACCCTAGAGGTGTCACCCTTTATTTATAGGCGCTGTGGGCCAGGGGGCCTCATCCTAAACTGATTAGAATTGCCACCGATCGCAGCAACAGAAAATTAGATTGGATAGACACATGACAGGTGGACCATTACTTAGGTGTCAAGTTAACCCCAACAAATTTAGCCGAGATCACAAATCCAACATTCTCCCACTTGATCGAACGGCTAATAACACTTATGTTCGCATTAAACTTATGTTCACACTCAGTAAAACAATGAGACCGGACCAATGCGTCGTCAGCAGCATTTATCGCTACTGGGACCCCATTACCCACAGTTCACTGAAATACCTTGTTAGAACGCTTATTAACTTATTTGGGAGTTACTTATACGGCCCTGTTACCCAGATTTAAAAGCTGTCCACTAAACCCATACTGATTGCATGCTGTTTAAACAGATTAGGTGGTAAGCCTTTAGTAAGCGGATCCGCGAGCATTGACTTAGTACTTATATGCTCAATCTTTATAGTATTATCCTGGGTTCTTTCTTTCACAACATAATACTTAATGTCAATATGCTTAGAACCACTGGTTGACTTGTTGTTACTCGAGAAAAATACTGCTGCTTGATTATCGCAGTACATAGTAAGTGGTTTTGAAATACTGTCAACAACTTTTAGGCCCGGGGCAAAATTTTTAAGCCATACTGCCTGTCCTGTTGCCTCGAAACAAGCCACAATCTCAGCTTGCATTGTCGACGATGCAACTAAACTTTGTTTGCAGCTTTTCCAAGAAATTGCTCCTCCAGCAAGAGTGAAAATATATCCTGATGTGGACTTCCTACTATCCACACACCCCGCGAAGTCTGCATCTGAATATCCCACAATTTCAAGATTGTTAGATCTCTTATATGTGAGCATTAAATCTTTGGTGCCTTGGCAATAGCGTAAAGCTTTCTTTGCACCTTTCCAGTGGACCTTTCCTGGATTAGACTGATATCTGCCAAGCATCCCGGTTACAAATGCCAAATCTGGACGAGTACAGACTTGAGCATACATAAGACTTCCGACAGCTGAAGCATATGGAATTTCCTTCATCTCGTCTAACTCTAATTGATTTTGAGGACATTGATGATCACCAAACTTATCACCTTTTGCAAATGGAACAGGCGTGGCAGCACACTTATCCATGCTATATCTTTTAAGCATTTTCTCAATGTATGCCTTTTGTGATAATCCTAATACTCCTTTGGTCCTATCCCGGTGTATCTCAATACCCAAAACATAAGAGGCTTCACCAAGATCTTTCATATCAAAATTCGCTGACAGAAAACCCTTTGTCTCATGTAGCATATTCTTATCACTACTTGCTAATAGGATGTCATCAACATAGAGTACTAGAATGACAAATTTTCCACCTTTTATCTTAATGTAGATACAGTTATCTACCTCATTTTCCCTAAACCCGAATTTCTTAATCACGTCATCGAATTTAAGGTACCATTGTCGTGACGCTTGATTAAGTCCATAAATAGCCCTCTTTAATCTGCATCCCATATGTTCCTTGCCTTTCACAACAAAACCCTCCGGCTGTGCCATGAAAACTGACTCATGTAAGTCACCATTTAGGAACGCAGTCTTAACATCCATCTGATGCAACTCTAAATCGTAATGAGCTACAAGCGCCATGATGATTCTGAAAGAATCTTTCTTAGAGACAGGGGAAAATGTCTCATTATAATCAACCCCTTCTCGTTGTGTAAATCCTTTTGCTACAAGCCTAGCCTTAAATCGCTCAACCTTCCCTTTAGAGTCACGCTTAGTTTTGTAGACCCATTTACAGCCTACTGTTTTGACTCCATCAGGAATTTCAACTAATTCCCATACTTGGTTAGTGCTCATAGACTTAAGCTCATCTTCCATAGCCTCAATCCACTTATCCGAATTCTTATCTGCTATTGCCTCTCTAAAAGAGACTGGATCATCTGCCTTTCCAATATCATACTGATCTTCACTTAAGAAGGTTTCATAACAGTCTGGAAGGGCAGACCTCCTCACCCGTTGTGACCTTCTTAGCTCATTAGGAATCGCAACTGGCTGAGAAACTGATTGAGGTGGTTGCTCTTGTGCCTGAATCTCAGGTACGGGAACCTGATTTTCCTGAATTTGATTGTCAATTACTGGTTCTTCCTGCTGCTGCTCATTGATTTGCTCATTATTAGAATTCTCAGCAGGAATTGCAGCACTGACAGTTTGAGGCGGAGGTGTATTAACTGGTGGCACAAACTGATGTATCACTGGAATTGTTTCTTGAATCATCGGAACAGGTAACTCAGCCCGTATCTCTTCAAGATCAATCTCACGCTGTATGAGCTCCCACCGATTTCTGCATCCTCTAGGAACACACACTGTCTAGTGTCAACAAACTTAGTTGCACGATTAGGGACGAGAAGCGGTACCTTTGACTTATCAGTATCCGATAAAATGGCAGCTCACTGTCTTAGATTCTAATTTCTTTTGCTGTGGATTAAATAATTTAGCCTCAGCAGGACAGCCCCACACACGTAAATAATTAAGCGTAGGCTTTTTCCTAGTCCACATTTCATAAGGTGTCTTGGGTACTGACTTACTAGGAACTCTATTGAGTATATGAGCAGCTGTCTTTAATGCCTCCATCCACAACTCAACTGGCAAAGTGGAATAGCTAAGCATGCTACGCACCATATCCATAAGAGTGCGATTGCGACGCTCTGCCACTCCATTTCTTGAGGCTCGCCGGCATAGAATACTGGGCCATTATACCATTTTCTTCAAGGTACTTAGCAAACGGTCCTTTAATTTGACCATATGGAGCATGTCTCCCATAATATTCACCACCTCGATCCGATCTTACAACTTTAATCTTAACATCATGCTGATTTTCCACTTCAGCCTTATATATTTTAAATTTATCTAATGCTTCGGAACGATCGCGAATGGGATAAATATGACCATAACGAGAGAAATCATCAGTGAAAGTAATGAATGAATCAAAACCATCCACTGTTGTTACTGGGAAGGGTCCACATATATCAGTGTGAATTATTTCTAATGGACCCGTACTCCTAGTAGCTCCTTTCTTAATAGTCTTAGCATATTTTCCCTTAATACAGTCGATGCACTGTTCTGAGTCTGAAAAATCTAATGGTTGAAGTATCTCTTCTTTGATGAGACGCTCCATTCTCCCCTTCGAAATGTGGCCTAAACGACAGTGCCATAATTTCGACGAGGTCTCATAGCAACGCTTACGCTTACATGATTTATCGCACACATTCATCACAGAATCAAGAGAGAGCATATACAGCATATCATGCCGTGGAGCAACACCAACATGAATATAATTAAACTTGATGATGCATTTATTATTACCAAACTCAACAATGTATCCAGTGTCATCTAATTTTGAAACAGAAATAAGGTTTCTCTTAAGACTAGGAACATAAAGAACATCATCAAGCTGAAGACTGAAGCCGCTAGGTAAGTCTAATGAGAAGCTTCCGATGCCCTCGACTTCAACTTCATGTCCATTAGCGACTCTAAGACTTCGCTCCCCCTTTCTTATAGTTCTCATTGAATGGAATACCTGCAATGAATTGGAAATGTGCACAGTGGCACCTGAGTCAATCCACCAAGTATCAGGGGAAAAATTAGCTAAGAATGATTCATCTATAAATGAGACAACATCATTACCTTTCTGCTGAAGCCACTCCTTAAAGCCAGCACAGGCCTTCATCAGATGCTTAGGTGACTTGCAGAACTTGCAGACTTTATAGGAACCTGCATTCTGAGCATTTTTCTTACCATTGTTCTTACCAATATCTTGCTTAGCTGGCTTGAACTTCTTCTTAGGCTGCTTGCTGCTGCCAGACTCATCCTGATGCTTCCCCTTGCCAAAACCAACAAGGTTAGCAGTGTCTTTCTTCTCAGTTTTCTGTCTTTCTTCCTCCTCGACACAATAGCCAATGAGTTCAGAAATGCTCCACTTCCCCTTCTGAGTGTTGTAGCTTATCTTAAAGGGGTTGTACTGAGCTGGCAGAGAAGTCATAATGAAGTGCACCAGAAAGCCCTCTGAGATGGACATATCCAGTGCCTTCAACTTAGCAGCCATGTCACACATGCTCATAATGTGCTCCCTGATTCCACCTTGCCCTTCATAGCGTGAGGTACACATCTTCATGATGAGAGTACTGGCATAAGTCTTAGATGAGCTCTTGTAGTTCTCCTCAATTGACTCCAAGAACTCCTTAGCAAAGGCGCTCGGTACCATCATCCTTCTTATCGGAGATTGCTCCCGATGCCAACAGAGATCGAGCGCTTAATGATCATGTTGGCCATCTTGTTGCTCTTTTCCCACTTCTCAAGCTTAGTGGTGTATTCCTTAAGCTGTTTTGGTGTAGCACCTTCAGCAAGAGCAAGCGGCTTAACCTCACTCGAGCGTAATCAAGGTCCAAAACCCGAGAACGACTGAACCATCTCCTTCCATCTTTGGATAGTTGGTGCCATTGAGAGGCTCAATGTTGTTGATGGAACCGCAACATTGCTCACTGAAAATTATACCAAAATGTCTCAGTTAATATTGTACAAAAGATGCATAACTTTAGCATGAAATTAACCCTACGTTGGTCTGATCAATAACATGCATAAAAATTTCAATTTGCATCACCGTTGGGCAGAAAACAAACGAAATTTATCTTAAATAACTCATAATTAAAATCAACGTTGGTCAAAATTTAATTACGAGCAAAATCTCCAATTAGACTTCCCGTTGGTTCCATCTAATCAAAGACCATCTTAAATGCACAGGGTGGATCTTAATAAAAATTCATGAGCAACGAACAGAACTTAGCTTAAAACATCATGGGAAAAATCAGTAAATAACTTAAAACTTAATTAAAATCAGTAAATAATGCGCTGAATAAATAAGAAAACAGGAACTTAAATCTCTGGAAAAATAAAAGCTTATTCGGCCTAGGCTGAAAACCGATCCAGATTGGCCCATTTAGCCTAACTGCGGCCCATCAAAAAGAAACCCTAGGCGCAGGGAACTCCTGGCTGTCCGATCGAGATCAACGGCCAGCATCTTACGCGCCGAGGCAACAAAACCAGAGGCGATCGGAAAAACCCTAGCCGCGCCTCACTCCTCACCGCCTCTCCTTCTCCCGTTTCTCACCATCTTCGCCCCTCCTTCTCCCACTTATGCCGCCGAACAGCCGCCGCCGATGCCGTGGCGGGTCCCTCGCCGTGCACGCGCGTGCGGGAAGCGCGACGCGCTCCGTTGAGTGGCCCCTCCGCAGCACCCTCATGGCGAGGCCCGACGCGAGGCGCAAGAAAACGGCGGCGGAACCACCATCGGTTCCGGCGCGCGACGCGACAGCGCACCGTCTTTACGCGGCGAGCCGCAAGACGTGCATGGACGCCGCGCACGACGGACTCAAGGCGTGCGGGCGGGATACACCGGCGGGCACGCACGCCGACCGTACTGATGTCGGGCGCACGCGGAGGACCCGCCGGCCGGTGAGATTTCTAGAATGCTCACGCGCGGCTCGACCCCGACCACAAGGTGAGTCGATCTTATCTTAGGGTTAGGGTTTTTTTTTTTTGAATTGGGGAATTTTCTGAATTTTGGGACTTTTCATCGTGTTTTGCCCAATCACCTCCTTCTAAATTCTTGTCCGATCTCAGATACTCATGGATTTCACTCTAATTGCATGGAAATAACTTAAACAGAAGTTAAATTGGGTAAAACCGAGTGAAACCCTAACCCTAATCATGAATTAAATTCTCTAATCCGAGGAGCTTAGTTACTAATCTGCCCTAATCGCAACAAGATTGCATCTAATAGGCACTTAGGATCATAAACATTCAAAACTGATCTGTCTACAGGTCTAATCATGCTTAGATAAAGAAACTTAATCTAATACGGACATTTATCATAAACAGATCTAAATTAAAACTAATTGCCATCTAATCATAATTAACCGAAACTGATCCAATCTAAACAGAGGCATGTACGCATCTAATACTCTGGGTAGGATCATGCAGGATCTAGGGTATGCTCTGATACCAATTGTTGAATGTAACTTAGACTAACAGATCATATGTCTCATACATAAACATCACAAGATCTTAACCCTAATCCTTAGAACATGATCACAAATTTAATCTACTGCATTAGTGCGGAAATAAGTAGATCACCAGAGCTGTTGTTCGCCATAGGAGCCTCTGAAGTTGTTGGAGATGCAGCAGATGATTTGGCTTCACCACTTGAGGGATTAGATGCCCTCTGTTGATGAAGAAACGGGACTGCAGAATAACGGCGACCCTCCGGGCGCCAACGAGATTGTCCTGGACGGGATGAGCACCTTCCCGAACCCTCCAGCGCTCTAATAGATCGGTTTGTAGATGGGTGTCAAAGATGTGACCTTAGGTAAAACCCTAGAGGTGTCACCCTTTATTTATAGGCGCTGTGGGCCAGGGGGCCTCATCCTAAACTGATTAGAATTGCCACCGATCGCAGCAACAGAAAATTAGATTGGATAGACACATGACAGGTGGACCATTACTTAGGTGTCAAGTTAACCCCAACAAATTTAGCCGAGATCACAAATCCAACAATTATATGAATAAATGTACGTTGCATAGCATAAAGCATAGCAATCTATCCAACATATTCTAGCATCCTAACCTTAGCACTATTTATTTGTTCTGAATCTGGATGCTATTGAACACAAAGTAGAGCAGAGCCATAGAATTTTAGAAGATTATAGGGCAGTTTGATAACAGAAAACAGCACTTTCTTAATGCCAGCTACAACCAGTAGCCAAGCTCCAAACATCTAGTTTTGAACATGACATGATGACAATATCTAATTGAGTTTTCGAATACTCGATAAATGGCAGGTAAATTTATGGAGAAGTTTCTGAAAAGGAAAGCGCCAGATAATGCTGCTAATGCTAGGAATTCACTTCCAAAAGATATCAATTGGGAAGAGGAGATTTAGTTTGATCCAACAAACCCCTGAGATTACTGCTCACACAATAGTGGAGCATATGAGAACTGCTGGCAGTATTTCATGAACTGAGAATGTTTAAACTGAAAAATATTAAAAGTGAGAATAATCAAACTTTTGAACTTTCCACCATTTTCTAAACCAATATGTGATATCCATGAGGAGAATAACAATCTAGTTATAGAAGCTTCTCGCAGGAGCAAAAGACAAAGGATTGAGAAAACATTTAGTGATAACTTTATTGTATACCTCAAGGATGATGTTCCAAAGACTCTTTTAGAGGCTTATGTATCTTCTAATGCTGAGTATTGGAAAAAGACAATTCGTAGTTAGATGGATTCTATCATAGCTAATAGGACTTAGGAGATCATTGATCGTCCTATTGAGTGTAAGGTATAGGATGTAAGTGGGTCTTTAAAAAAAATGTCTGATGGTATGAGAAGTATAAGGTAAGACTTGTGACCAAGCGTTACACCTAGAAAGAGGAAGAAGATTTCTTTGATACCTATTCTCCTGTCACTAGACTAACCACCATTAGAGTGCTCCTTGCGTTAGCATCTTTCTATAGTCTGCACATTCATCAAATGGACGCTTTTTCTTAATGGAGAGTTGGAGGGAAAAAAATTTATATGGATCAACTAGATAGTTTTTTGATTTTTGGATAGCAAAATAAGGTAGGCAGATTATTGAAATCTTTGTATGGCCTAAAGCAAGCATCTAAACAATGGTACGAGAAGTTTTACAAAACTTTAACATCCATCGGATTTGCTATGAATAAAGCTGATAAATGTGTATCATTATGTTGGGAGTCAAGGAGTAATCATATGTTTGTATGTGGATGACATACTTATTTTTAGAACAAATACTGTCAAAATTTTCTTATCTTGATGCTTTGATATAAAAGACTTGCGAGAGGCAAATATTATTATGAATATTAAATTGATTAAGAATAAAGATGGGATCACTTTCAACAAATCCCATTATACTGAGAAAATATTGAGCCAGATTGACTTTAAAAATTGCAAAGTTTCTCCAATAGCTACGAAAGAATCAGAGACTAGAAAAAAAAATCAATTGATATATTAGCAAATTATTGGGTCACTCATGTGTTTAGTTAGTGCTACAAGGCCTAATATTTCATTTGCTGTGAGCAAATTAAGTCGGTTTACATCTAACACAGGAGATGATCACTATGAGGCACGTGAAAGAGTGTTTTGTTACTTTAGAGGCACAACATGTTTTGGAATTCCTTATACTTGATATCCTTCTATATTAGAAGGATATAATGACTCCAATTGGTTATCTGATACGGATGAGATCAAAGCTATAAATGGCTATGTGTTTACTTTAACTAGTCTTGTTGTTTTATGGAGGCCTTGCAAATAGGCTACATTGACGAGGTCAATAGGGAAGCTGAACTTGTATCACTTGACACAGTCACTGTTGAGGTTGAATAGCTGAGAGTGTTTCTATTGGACTTGCCATTGATTGAGAAACCAATACTGACAATCCTAATATATTGTGATAATCAAACAGTGTTAGCTAAAGTTACTAGTACTAAGGATAATATGAAGTCTTCCAAACATGTAAAGCATAGGCTTAAATTTATCAGGAAAATGAAAAACTTCAAAGTGATTGCTGTGAATTTTGCGGTGAGAAAAATCTGGCACGCCCTTCTACAAAGAGGTTAGCACAGAAAGTGATTTTCGTTGCATCTATGGATATGGGAATGAGGCCTGTTTGAGTTAAATCACAATGGTAACCAATACCTTATTGATCGTAGATCCCATGACTTAGGCCATGGGAAAAACAAATTGATGTTGTAATAAGAGAGTATAACAATTGTGCCTTAATGTATTCTATTGTCCAAATAAGAAAAATGCATTTGCCTACAGGATACCTAGAAAGAAAACACCTACTTGAGGCTAACTGTGTGGTCACAATTCACGAGAAAAGGGCATTCTTTATAAAGTGAGAGACCATGTGGAGGTGTCCCCTGTGTGTGCTGAGTAATTGACGTGTGTTCTGAAAGTTTGAGTTTGATTTTCGTGCTTAAGCATTCTCTATTAATGCTAATGTATGGTTACAATATTTCGAGCGGTGCTATGTGATGTGTTTCTTGTCTATGAAGGCTGCAGGACCTTGAGGCGGAGTCGTGGCGAGGCATGGATGGCTAGACTAGGCACAGGCGGTGCTGAGGTCAAAGCGGCCGGGAGATGCCGAAGACGGCAAGGACTCGAGGTGGTTGCGAGGCTTGGACGGCAAGAAACGAGGAAGCTTCCGGGAAGGTGCAGGGGTGGCGTTTTGGTAAATTCGCAGGGCTGCACAAAAGGAAGTGGATTTGGTTTTGAGTTATTGGATAAAGCACTGAGTTAGTTGGAGTTATTGGGTAAAGGAAGTTGTAAACCCATTAACTAGAGGCTATAAATAGGTGCTAGAACTCAGGTGCATGTATGAATTCCTGGGGTGTTTTTGCTTTGTGTCTCTTTCTGTTGAGGAGTTGTTGGCTGTAGCAGAGGTTTTTGTGTTTGCTTTGGTGTGAGTTTCTTAGAATGCAAGAATGGGTGTGTGATGGCTGTAAGAAACATCCTTTGTAATCGCTCATCTCTCTGCATCAATATCAATATGAGAAGGATAGTTGTTGGGCTATTCCTGTTTCCTGTTTATCGCTATGTTTTAGCCTTTGTTCCTTCTCTTCTGCACCCTGTTCTTCTTTGCCTCTTGCATCTCTAAGTTGATTTCTTGTTAAGCTGCAGAATCTTGTTGATCTAAACTGAGAATATCTTCAAGGTCTTTGGCTTGCTTTTGTCTGAGAGCAAACAATTTATTTTCAGTTTTTCTTCTCAAGAGTTCATCGGTTGCATCTTCCTCTGTTCTTGGTTTCCTAGGGTTTGGAGGCAGAGCACTTTTGCTCTCTTGATTTTCTCGGTGAAATATTGAATGAGGCTTGTGATTCTTTATCCTGAGATTACTTCCCTGGCATATTCAAAGGGTTCATGTTTAAAGATCTCAAGAATCACAAGTTTTTGATTTTCTTGTCTCCTCTGCTGTGTTCTTTTCAGGAGTATCAGGTTTCAGTTCAAAAGCTTCAATTGCTGGTTATTGCTCTATCCTTTGTCCCTGCCGAACAAGCTCTGTTAATCTGTTTCTTCACTTCATGGAGGTGGTTGGCTATTTATTGTGAAGTCATGTCCAATTGATCAGAAGAGCAGCAAGCTATTTGATTTCTTTGTTTCTTCGGCTGTTTTCAAGTATCTACTGTGCCAACTGATTTTTGTCAGCAGCCTTCGTTTCTTTTCAGCCTGCCTGCCTGCTGCTTCTTTTTCGGCTTTGCTTTTCTTTTTGCTTCCCTGTTCTTGCTTGGCTATTCAGTTTAGAGTGCTGGTTTCCTTGGTCTGAAAGAAGTAGAGATTCTTCGGAAAGCCCTCTGCTCTTTATCTCTTTGGTTGTATTTCCTGTAGCGGCGGTTTTCAGGCTTCTGCTGTTTGGTTTTGCCTTCCTGCCTCTTTGTTTTCAGTCCGGCTACTACTTTCGGCAGCAAGATTTGGAACCGGTTTTGTTACTGCTTTTCAGTCCGGCTACTAGTCTTGGCAGTAACTTTTGGAACTAGTTAAGGCACTGCATTTTAGTCCGGCTGCAGCTTTCAGCCATCTTAGTTTCTGCAGCATTCAACTTTGATACTTTAGTTGTGATCGGTTGTACCATTGCAGCTGCTCTTGCCAGAAGATTTCAAATCAATTTCCAGAGAGAGTTTCCTACTGATTTGTGTTATCTCTGTTTTCCTTTTTCAGATCCTCTCTTCTTTCAGTTTTGCATAGTGTTTACTGTTTCTGATCATTTCTGAGTCAGGTTGGCTGCATGTGTGCTATTTTATGTTTCCAGCTCATTATATGTTGAGTCTAGTGAGATAATCACTGTGCCAGTGTTTCCTTTGCAGATTTCAACCGAGTGTTGTTTTAGTCCTTTTTGTCAGTTTTCGGCCAAGCCTGTGTTATCTCTTTTGTCGATCAGACTTTGACATTTTGGTAAAATTCCATCATCTTCCTTCGTAGCTTTTTATAGCTATTGAAGAAGAAGATTGTGAGAATACTCGGGGACGATTTTTAAAGGCACCATTCACCCCTCTGTTGCCATTTTCGATCCTTCATAAAGTTCATGAGAAGATAAGGGAAGCATGACCATATAATGCTCTATTTAGGCATGGTTCATTAGCAGCCTAGTATCGGTTGAGATTTCAAGTGATGTCTGATCACGAAAAGCTGTGAATTCAAGGTGTAGTCCATTCATCAACTGTGCAAAGATGAATCTTACTAATTTAGTTGCAAGTTCAACCTGTACGAGACTTACACCATAAGGCTGGTATATTAACAACAATTCAGTACAGTGATCTTTATCATCTTTTCTACCTTTTGCTTTAGAATTGGTGTGGCATTGTTCAAAATTAGCCCATGAGTTGAGGCCCATTTCCATTAAAAATTCCAAAGTATACATAGTTTAGTACCATATTACTTAGCCAAGTGGAGGGAAAGTAATTTATAAGGTAGCGTCCTTGCCACTCCTTAAAACATATGACACATGGTATGAGGATGGCATAAGGAGGACGTTGGATCAACACATATGTGCGCACGCACGCGCATGCGCGTATTCATGTATTTTCATGTGGAAAATCACATGACTTGTGACATGCCATGTCGTAGTGTGTCTCCGACCACTTTAAATTCACCTTTTTATTTTGCTGAATCATGCCATCATCTCTCCTTTTAACTGGTCATGTGACTGCTTAATTATCATTATTTGGGGTGAATATTAACAGTTACCAATGAATAATTTAGTAGTTACCAGTGGATTATTTTAGTTTAATGGTGTTAGTTACTAGAGAGTAATTCGCACGTCTATAAAAGACCTAGAGACATCCAGGCTTGGTAGACTGAACTCCTCCATTTCTTTCTCACATTGTTCTTCCTCTCTCGTGAATTTGTACTGAGCGTTGAGAAACTAAATCTCATTGACCTTTCTTCTCAGCGTGCATTGGAAAGGAGGGAAAGCATCTATATTTGAGCCATTATTGCAAAGAGTACCTGTATAGGGCGACAATAAAATTTCTTGTCAGCGCAACATGCTTGACCGCTCCTACTCTATTTCATCTATATTCTGCACTGCATCGAGGCTGCGCTGCTTCCTATTCTTCATCGAACCCAACAATAAGTTGTTCACGCAATCGATTGACTTTATTATAAAAATTTTTCTTTTGTATTTTTTGAAGTATAATGAGTAGCATGTTGTTAAATTCGTTTATTGCATTATTGGTCTTTCCCTGTATTTGTCTTCTCGTAAAATTTGAAATTAAAATATTACCTACATTTTCAATAGAGATGGTTATCATGGCCGCTCTAGTGACGGGATGACTTGGGCGGTGGCAGGAGGCAGATGGGCGTGTGGAGAAGGGTGTTTAAGGTAATCGGTGAGCATCTCGGCTTTAGCGTAGTACAGAGTAAAGCTTGCAGGCTGTCATCCATGGCGCGGGCACGAGGTGGAAGATGAGAGAGAGAGAGAGAGAGAGAGAGAGAGCTAACATGAGAGAAGGCGGGAAAATGGAAATACGCTTTCACGCTAGGAAGACGGAAAACTGAAATAGTGCTAGGAGAAGTTGGGCCGAACAGTAACAGATTAGAAGAGGAATGGGCTAGGATAACAGGGAAAGAATTGCCCCATTGAAGAAAACAAATTTTCAGTTTGTTTTCTAATTAATTTAATTACTAATATTAAGTTTGAATTTTTAAAACTAGCAAATCTACTCAAAGATTCCTAAATTTTTTTGGAGAGGTTCTTTAGAATATTTACAGCCCAAATAAATTATTTTCAAGCTCCAGTGAAGTTTATTAATTTTTAGAAATTTATTTTCAGATGTTGAAAAATACTCTTACCCATGTTAGAAATGCTGAAAATCCTGGAAAACTCCATGATTTTATGATAACATTACTTGTTTTTGGAAATTTTTGGGTTGTTATAGAGGCGAGTGGGAACAGTGATCAGAGGCGAGTTCGGCAATGTGTGGGAAGGTGAGCGGGTGTAGCGGCCTGGTGAGTGCGGAGCCATGACCAGGCTTGGTGGTTGGCGTGCAGTAAGGCCAATGATAGTGTTGTCTTGGCACGTTAGGATTTTTGCTCTTGTTTGACTTTTATGAAACTTCTTTAAACTTTTATTTAAAATTTGACGGAACATGTTAAATTTTTTTGAAACTCTCTGGCTAAAACTTGAGCTCTAAAATCTAAAACTCGAGTTCCAAAATGTTAAACTCATTGAAATTCAGCTTGAAACTTTCTTGAAATCTTCTGAAAACATCTACAAATGAGTGACATTTATTGAAACCTGATTTTTTTAAGAATGCTTCATCAAACTTCCTGAAATATCATAAAATTTCTTGCTACACTGTGAATGAGAACGGGTAGGCTACGCTAGCTGCAACATTTGATTTTCTACCGCGTTCAACCAGAAAACATGCGTGTAAGGGAGTCATGGATAGTTACCACTAGATGCGCTGCACAGCGGAAGAAGAGTTGGAGCAGCCCGGTCCAACGTAGATGCGCGTTGATGAAGAAGAAGCAGTCGATCGTTTCACGAACTGAATGTCTCCTCCTTGCGTCATAGCAATAGCCTTGCGCTTCTCGCCGATCAACACAGCAGCAACAGCAGCGGCGCCTCCACGGAGTCCACACATTCGGGATGGAACGCCGTGCGCTGGTGTGCTAGCACCGCGCGCCCGACTAGGGTTTCGGGATACGGCCGACGGGAGGTGGCGGCCAGAGTCTTCAGCACGGTAGTCTATCTTACCTGCAGCCCCACCTCCACATATTTATAGAGCATGCTAATGGGCTTCCACGTTGTAGACCTATTAGAACCCTAATCCCATATGGATCAATATCCCTTTTGGCCTATAAAACCGAATTGTTTATGATTGCTTCTTGGGCATATTACTAACACACTGTTCTTTCTACTTTTGTTTTGTTTCTCCAGCTTTCAGGCCGTATGAACCTGGATGTACCGTCGGTTCTGGGTTTTGGGGTAAAAATTCCAAAGCGCGCGGTTAGATTGGACGAGCGGCTCCCGTGGCTGCCTGCCCGCTCTGCCTTCTGCTCTGCTCTCGTGCACGAGATGCACGAGAGGCGACGCCCACAATGACATTTCTACCACAGCTAATCTAGCTTCGTTTACGTGCTCCGTCGATGGCAAAACTGTACCTTGTCACTGTTGATGTGTTTCTTGAAAATGGAAGACCATGAATGATGTTGGGGGATTGTGACTTAGTTGTGAGCACATTCAAGTTTAGGTTTACGGCAAGCTTGGACAAATCCATTTGACCGACCCCTGTAAGATGAGACCATGAGCTCATCAAAGGTTGAGATCACTGAAAATTGATGATATGTCATTTGCCAAGAGGGCAATCGGGGATATGCTACTTAAAGCAGTTAAATTTATATTGCACCACTCAATTCAGCGTTTGATGCTATTTTCACCGAAGTTCATAGGCTTACTAGGAGCTTCTTAGTGTTTAAATTGATATTTGCTCATTGGGATTGTAACCTAGCTGCTTATTTAGGGGGTGTTTGGTTTGGTGGATGGAACCATTCCATCTCGGACGATACCTCGTTCTCTTGTTTGGTTCCGTGAATGAAATCATTCCAATCCAAATAAGATGGTTCCATCTAGGTGGTTTGATGAAGAATATTCCACCTAGATGATGTATAACGTCGTTCAATCAAATCGAGCGAGTCACGCCACCCTAGACAGGATTATTCTATCCACCTTGGTACCAACCAAACACCCCCTTAGGGCGTCCACAACAGTCCACAACTTCTCACTAGCTAGAAGACCTCCACGTCATTCACAGAGTATGCACTAAAAGCCAGCAGTCCAGAGAGCTATCTATAATGCTAGCTATTTGTATTTTTTTAATACTTCCATACACAGAGAGAAAAAGCGGATGTACTATGCATCATCTTTGTACCTCTTTGTGTGGAGGCTTCATAACAGATAGCACTAAACATCTCATCTGAAAAAAACATGTCATCTCAATATAACCAACTAAAGATAAGACTGAAAATAGCTTAAGTCATTATCAAAGAACACAATAATGACGACGACTAATTGACAATACAATAAGATGCAGTTCTGCCAACTGCTAGCAAATACATTTCCATGACGACATGGACAAGGTTTTGAACAGAACAATAAAATAAAACGTCCATACGTTACTACATGATGAACTAATAAACATGACTCAAGCCATACATGTTTATTTCAGGCCACAAAAACAAATAGAACAGCTAGCTGCATCGTTGAGGAAGAAGCACCAAAAGCCAAAAGTCATCTCAGAACCAACAACCTCCTTCATAGCCTGTTAGAAATGCCAATTAGCCTCTGATGTTTTTTAACCAAACAAACTGTGCAAGAACAAAATGCCATGTTGTTATTATTATGTAAAGACTTAACAGAGATAAACATACCTCTTAGAATGACACAACCATCATATCAACGGTTCTGAAAAAAAGGAAACAAATGGTAAGTCAGCTTACTCAATATAATTAACTGTGCTAATAAGAAAAACAATTCCATGAAAGATCTTACATGAGGTTATTATGAAAAAAATGACTAGTTATTTTCCCTAGGGCCAAAACGTTGCCAAATGTGCTCAATTAAATCATCTTTTAGTTGAGTATGGACTGAGTGAGCACGGATAGCAGAATTTCTACGTCGAACATCATTGAAGCATGGGTTACTGTTTGAGGCCTTTTGCACTTCTGGAGGAAGAACAATTGATGCTCTAGGAATTGCATTTAGATCAATAGACTCCTTAGCCATTTCTCCCTGATCTTCCACTAGCATGTTGTGGAGAATAACACAAGCTTTCATGATTTGTCGAATAATCCTTGTGCTCCAAGATCGTGCTGGACGACGCACAATGTTGAAGCGAGCTTGCAGAACCCCAAAAGCACGCTCCACATCTTTCCATGCACCTTCTTGTTCCGCTGCATACAATTTATAGACTTCACAAAGGCTGCCCATTCTGGGTAAATTCCATCGGCTAGGTAATAACCAGTGTTGTATTGCCTACCATTGACAGAAAACTGAACTCGAGGAGCTTCACCCTTTATCACCTCAAGAAACAAAGGGGATTGATTGAGCACGTTGATGTCATTATTAGACCCAGCAACACCAAAGAATGCATGCCAAATATGGAGGTCATGTGAAGCTACCGCTTCAAGGATGATGGTTGGGAATCCATAGCGACCGGTGGTATATTGCCCCTTCCATGCTGTTGGACAATTTTCCCATCGCCAATGCATGCAGTCAATGCTACCCAACATTCCAGGGAATCCACGAGACTCTCCAACTTGGAGAAAATGCTCCATGTCTTCAGCTGTAGGGCGTCGTAGGTACTCAGAGCCGAAAACATCGATCACCCCTTGCACAAAATTTTCCAAGCACTCCAATGCAGTGCTCTCTGCAACCTTCAAGTGCTCATCAAGCATGTCAGCTGCAGTCCCATATGCAAGCATACGGATTGCTGCTGTGCACTTTTGCAGTGGTGAGAGCCCTAGGCGATTAGTATAGTCTACCCTTTGAGTGAAATAGGGAGACCAACTACCTAGGGCATCCACAATGCGTAGAAAAACATGCCTTCTCATCCGAAATCTTCTACGAAACATTGCATCCGAATATAGAGGCTCTTCAGCAAAGTAATCAGCCACAAGTTGTTGATGAGCACCTTCACGATTCCTATTGATGTACTTTCTTGTACCACTTCGACGCCTAGATGAACTACCCGCCAACTTTGCCTTAATCTTCGTATAAATCCGGCCAGCAAGAGAGTCAAGGACTTGTTGCTCAGCTGAGAACTCTTCTAAGGGGTATATATCAGCAGGGTCTATAGAATCATCGGACTGATCCGACATGTTTTGAGACAAGTTTAGAAAGGGGTATAGAGGTTGGAGAGTTTGGGCTGCTATGCATAGATGCAGCTATACTGGGCATGTATATATATACAAAGGACTGATGTGTTTTGACTACTATACTGGACTGTATTGGTACTGCAAGATAATTATAATGACAATGCATGATAATTCACAGTGCATTGGTACTAGATGTTGACTTATTATAAACCATGATAATTCACACAGCATTAAACCAACATATTGACTGAATTTAGTGGTACTGCATGCTAATTCACAATGCATTTATACTACATGTTGACTGATTGTAATGGTGCTGCTGATGATAATTCACAGTGCATTTATACTACCTGTGCATCTAAAATTAACTACTACAAAATAGCAGTAAACAAAAATAAGAAAGTACCTTAGTTACTGTTGCCAGCCAATTTGTCCCTTAGAATCTTCAGGCCAATCGCATGCTCAGCTCTAATCTCCTCTGTCATCTCCCTAGTGTCCATACACAAGAGTTTTTGATATGATTCCAGTAAAGCAGCCTCCCTCATAAGCCTTGCTGTTTCAACCTTCCTATCAGAAATGCGTTGATGGGCCTCTAAGAAGTCTTCCTGTCGTTTTTTTGCTGCATCTTGAATGTCAATGTATTTCTTCAAGTCTTCATCTAAACCGGCATCATCATCGTTGACTCTACCTTTACCATTGCGTTGTTTCTTAGCTTGTTTTGTCCCTATAGGACGTTCCTTTTCTCCTACACCTTTTGGCATCCCTGAGATATCACTTATCTCATCTTCATCATCCAAACTCCTTTTGTTTGGTTTTTCAAGGTCTTCCAAGACTGCGAGCCACTTGGGTTCATCACAAAGAACCTTCCAGCAGTGCAAAACTGTGAATGGGCCTTCCTTAGGATAGTCATCCAAATAAAACTGCATAACCATGTCTCTTAGCTGGTCATCTGAATATCCGCTAAGATAAACTGAGGTAACCTTCTTCCAACAAGCACAGAAAAATCCCACCAATCTCTTAATTTTTTGCCAGCGATCTTTGAGATGTTTCACCTCTCTTCTCCGGTTTGTAGGTGTAGTGCTATTGTATAGTTCACGTACATCACCTCAGTCGCTCTCATTTTTCTTGCAATCCCCATTGATTGGGTCATTCGAGTGAATCAGCCATGCACTGACCTGAATTTAGCATACATGATTAGATGTAGGTTCATATATTTGTGAAGGTACAAAAAGAAAGCCAGCGATCAGTGCAAAAGTTAGTGATAATATTTTACGTACTAGCCTCTCGTCCTCCTCTTTATCGAATACAAGACGCTTTCCAGTCCTGACATCGTTTCCATCATCTAAGTTGATGATAGTTTTGCCTTTCGATCTTTTTTTAGCATTTTGGTTTCCTGAGTCACTACTTGGTGGTGTTAATTGAGTTTCCTTTCCCATAGGTGGCCATGGTGCCGAAACATGAGGAATGAATGGTTGCTGTCCAGTTTGGAAAAAACTCATAAAACCGCCAGGTGGATAGTAATCCATACCACTGAAAAATCAAGCAACCCATATTGTTACTTCTATTGAAACTAATACAGCTAGTGAACTAACTGTTTTTGAACATACTAAAAGGGCAACCTGTGCAGCAAGAATTTTACATAAAAAAATGAAACTTACCAATTTGAGGATGTGGCTCCTGACGATGTGGCTTGTGGCAAAGGTCTAGGCCACCATGCTGCAGAGAAGCCATGTCATTAGACCATCAGTTTAGAGCAACACTTTATCAAGAAAAATAATACAACAGGGCGCACAATATTAAAACTGAAAATCACATATTTATAGGTCAAGTTGCATGAGTTCCATCAGAACAAACATATTTTGATCAAGAACCATTAATTGGATGTATCAATATTCTGCATTATCTGGCAGCACACTGCTGGTGTAGTCCATTTTCGGCTTAATTATTGAATCAGAATCCTAATTCTCAAGTGTATAGGGCCTGGATTTCAATTCTAGCAAGAGAATCTCGTAGTAAGATTCCGTGTCCATTACTGTTTAGTGTTCACACCAACTATGAATCTTAACATTTGGACTTACTAGCTCTTAACCAATACTGATCCCAGAATGCAAAATAAAAAAAAACTTTAGGCTATGTGAAGAACACAGGATAACAGTCACTAAACAACACATGGATCATAAGTCCATTCAACATGGAACACCTATTGCATCCCCTCCTGCTCACATTTTGTACACTAAAGCCTTAGGGATTTTGCACACCTACATGGATCTACAGGTAAATACAGGAACCATTTGCAAAGTCGATTACCTGATTGACCTCCTGTATTAGGAATAGTAGAACCACCACCAAGAAGTGCAGGAACAGGAGTAGGCACATGAATCGCAGAAGAAGGAGCGGATCCAATCTGATATGCAGGAGCAGGAGCAGATCCAGTCTGATGTGGTGGCGGAGCCATCTCTCGCTTGGTCCAGTGGCTCATCACCAGCAACCACAAATGGATTTCGGATCAGCTATGATTCAATCTAGGAATCAGATTGGACCAATGAATATTAGAGTGGGGGAAAAGAGATGGGAATAGAAAGGATAAAGAGGAGCAGACCTTGCTTTCGTGGGCTCGGCACATAAATCGGAAGAGTCGAGGGCGGGAGCAGCTGGATTGCGGAAGGATTTTCGCGCGCAGCGGACAGGGAGGAGGGAGGATTCACGCGCAGCGGACGGGGGAGAAGGGAGGATTTGCGCGCATCGTAGTAGCGGGAGAGAGCTCTGCGCGTAGCGGATCTGAGCCCGAGAGAAAACGCGTGAAGAAGAGCTGGTAGAAGGCGATGAGCCTGGCGATTTGACGCCTCGTGTTCTGAGCGAGACGAGCGACGAAAGAGTCGCTGGCTCGGTTTTATTACACGTTCTCTTTCCTCCATATAGGATATATGCTGACATGTACATACAAATAGCTAGCTAACTCAGACCCATTGGAGATGCTCTTATGTGCTAAACAGGCTTAATCAAGTTCCCGATTTTCTTTGCAGTTGTCTTCCAAGATTGTATTCCTACCAATGAGTAATGAAATTTGGCCCCCTGATTCAAAAAAAGTATTGATTAAGAGGATGTTCGTATTAGTTTCTATTTCTGACTTCTTCAAGAAAAAACAGAAACTAATATAAATACATAATTTCTTGAAATGGCTTTTTCACTGTTCTCGTTCCCGACTTACTCGAAGAATAAGGTAGGGGATAAACAAAATATTAGGTAGTTGCCATGGACTTGGGAAATTAAACCTGGTCTTGCCCAGACTTAGCTGGGATATCGACAAACCCAGTTGCATCCGCGGTAGTTAAAGTTGAGATTCTGAGTTGGATCAATTTCCTTCATGCAGCAGCGTCGAATCGTGTTATCGAATAGTGGAATCTTAGATTCTACCAAATTTATAAAAAGTACATGCATTTTTACTATCTACACTAATATAAATCAATCTTTTCTTAGGGTCATCAGAAAAAATATGGTGCCAGAATGTGTATCAATATTTTGCCCAGGAAACACTTCTCATATAAGTAGGTTATAATATTGATGTCATTTTCACATATGGATCACCAAAATTGGCAATTATATGTGATGGGAAAGTGTGACCTTTAGTCCTAGTTTACACCTAAAGTGATGTACTACTAGCTAGCCAGGTGCAGGTCCAGTCCAATTCACGAGCTTGCCGGGACGATGAGAAGCTCATAGTGTCATCTCATCTTACAGAGGTCTGTCAAATGGACGTTGTCCAAGCTTGGCGTAAACCTAAACTTGAATGTGCTCACAACCAATACACGATCCCCCAACATCATTCATGGTCTTCCATTTTCAAGAAACGCATCAACAGTGACAAGGCACAGTTTTGCCATCGACGGAGCACGTAAACGAAGCTAGATTCGCTGTGGTAGAAAAGTCGTTGCGGGCGTCGCCTCTCGTGCATCTCGTGCACGAGAGCAGAGCAGAAGTGTAACAACCCACATTATTAATTAACCTTAAGCAACGAATTACAACGTTAAGCATGATTAATTATGTAAGTACGAATCTAAAAATCCGAGGGAATTTAAAATTTTCTACCTAGTTGTATAAGTTGATTTATAAATTAAAATCAACGAGCGATAAAATAATACGTTGTCTTACCATTTCTTCAACGAGGGCAGATATTAACTGTATCGACTAATGCGAGAAAGAAAATTTAGTTGCGCGGCTATTGGAAGTAGTCAACGCAATTAAAGTATATATAACAGCCCAATGTAAAACAGTAAATAATTACAATCCACTTATGGTAAAATCAATACCATCCATTGAACAACAATTAGGACGTATATCAAATCAAATAAAAAAAATTACGAATTGCATTACATGATAGCGACAATCCGAATTACAACGAGTATACAATTCCTGTTGTGACTAAATAATCCTAGCAAAAACTAAGCAGTTGCAATATAATTGTATTCCGTCAGGAAGTACATGATTTAATTTACATCCAAGTTCATCTCATACATCTTCATTGCATTTGAAACTAACAGAGAATAGAAATTACATTATTTGATATACATCGATATAAGAGAAAGCTAGATTACATTTAGACCATCTCATACATTGGAGTCCGTCGTCAAAGTGCCGCCACACCGATATTTTCTTGTGAGTGAATCAATAATTGTAATATCGAAAAAGACCGAACAAAAGAACAAATAAAAATAAACAAAAGAAATAAAAGCGAATAGCCGTCAGAGCCCTAGCGGTTAACTTCGGGCAGGGTAATCCGTTCACAGAGATACCTGATGGTCCCGGCCCGGTCGGCACCTCTTTCACGGAGATACCTGACTGTTCCAGGGACAATCGGCACCTCTCACAACCATAGGCTCATCACACGGTATTTTAGTATTATACAAACCTGTTTTGAGTATAGGGATCAACTAAAGCAAAGCCAAAAATCCCATAATCCTATTTTTCAAGCCCAAACCACAACAGAGAGGCACTTGTCAAAACCATGCCCACATATCACCATATTTCCCAGATAGCACACGGCCAGAGCCAGTGAGGCGAGATAGCACCTCCAGCCAGCACAAAAATATCGCACGGCCAGCACATCAGCACAGCCCACAGAGAAAAGAGAGCAGCCAGTCATGCACGGCATCACAACTATTTCCCCCAAACCTTCCAACCATTTCCAAACCAATAGAGAAGCCAGCCACCGAGTGGAAACCGACGGCCAGAAGCCGAAGGCACGGCAAGCAGACGGCGAGCAAGACGACGGCGATGGCAGGAGGCAGACCGCAAGCCCGAAGTCATCGACCGAGGAGGCCACCACCGAACGGCAGCCACAAGCCAAGAAAGCGACATCCACAAGCAACCACAAGCAAACCCTAAGCTCTTTCCACAGCAAATCAATCCATAACCGGCGAAGGTAAACTACCAGTTGCTCACAGCCATAGCATTCAGTTCTTAATAACAACCATTGCATAACCAGAGACACTAGTAGCAACCGAGTAATACCACTAGCAACCATGAATCAACATAAAGAATGCCACTGGAGGTAGAAGAGGAAAGTAGAGGAGAGTAAGAGAGCATGGGTTTACCGGGGATGTCGGCGGCTGTGTGTACCGCGGTGTAGCTCTACCAAGCTGCCGCCGCACACTCCCCCGGCGTGCCGGCGAGTCCAGCCGGCCAAGACCACACCGGAGTAACCACCTCCCTGCCTGCATCACATAAGCAACCCCATAAAAGGCAAACAAAATAGCAAATCCATTGAAAGCAACCGGGGTAGAATAGTGGGCGGAGGCACCAGATCTGGGCCCTAGGCCACGGATCCGGCGGCCTCAACCGTGCAGCGCGGCGAGGGCAGCCCGGGCGGCGCCGAGCGGCGCGGCACAGCCGGCCGACGGCAGCGCGGCGGGGAGCGGCCAGGAGCGGAGGAGACGCGGAGGACCGGCGGTCGCGGCGTAGGACCGGGGCCGGAAGGCCCAGGCGCGGCGGCGGCGCGGAAGTAGGTGAGGCGGCGGAGGAAGCCGAGGATCGACCGTGCATGCAGCTCGGCGAGGGGAGGCGGCACCTAGGAGAGAGAGGGAGCCGGTAGGGGAGCGCGGAGGCCGGGGCGAGCAGGTGCGCGGCGGCGCGGCCGGGAGGCCGAGGCGGCGTGGCGGAGAGTGAGGCGGGAGCCGAGAGGAGGAGATGGGGAAGAGGAGTAGAGGCGTCGGCCGAACCAGGAAGGAGAGGTCGGGCGGAAGAAAAAGAAGGAAGAGAAAAAGAAAGAGAAGGAAAATAAGGAAAAGAAAAAGAGAAAAGAGAGAGTGAAGAGAGAGGAGAAGCGCGCATAATAAAAATTTGTCTTCGTGAATATTTAACTGTAACTAAGCTAATGTAGATTAAAGTACCCAATATTATTATTCTAATCAGGCTAAAATACAAATTATCTCTAATCAGTAGTTATGATTAATTAAGGATGGACAGTAGATTAAAATTTGGCAAGTACCAATTGAATCGATACATTGCCGTTCAAATTATTAAATCCCTAAGTAATATCTATTTAACATTGTTGGTAGTATAAACTTGTGGAATTCTATTAATAAATATTCAGGATCCCATAAATAAACCAAAAGCGTCGATTGATTAAAATGGATCCACGTATATACTCTAACCTGTGTATTGTTATTTAAACCGCTCAACAATATATTCCATTACCTAGACGATTTGGATAATAATAGTTAAACTATAGAATTTCACCCTGAGTTCTTCAGAATATTAGAACAAACTAATTGTGATCTGACGATGTAAAGTATACGCCGATTAAACCTGTACGCATAAGGATTAAATTAAAGTACTATAGTTTAAGACCATTTCGTTGTAGATTTGATTACACAGATAAATTGGTTAAACTCATCTAAACAATAGAAACCCACTAATCAATAATTGCAATGGTTAGAACAAGTGAATTGCCATCTGTAGGATAAGAAAATAGCGTGTTCAGATTTCATTGTTGTATCACTAATTAAATCATTTGGGATTGTAACTAAATACCTAATTAATCCAGATAGTGTTAAATCATATAACTGTTTTAATAAATATTCTTGGTTATTACGAAGTAAATTGTTATAATATCAATTGAACCACTCTATTGCACATTTAAATAACCAGTTAACTTTTATTGGTCGATTATAAACTCTAGGAATCCACTAAGAAGTGTTCTAATTTATAAAAGTAAATTCATAACTATTAGAAGATTTAAAACTATATGCGACGACTAGAGTAGCAAGCTAAGTCAAAATCGTAATTGTCGAGTTAAGAAATTGAATAGCAATTAAAATTTCAAGCGGTGATTTAGATAGCAGTTAAGCTATAAAAATATGCTCAGACTACAGAGAATGTATGAATCCTATAAAGACACCAAAATATAGTTTAATTAAGAAATTAAGTAATTGATACATGAGACCATTTTATTCTGGATCTATAATTCAACTCGTTGTGCATACTAGTACGAGAAATGCATTGAGTAATCTTAAGATCTAAAATGAATTAGAGAGGTGAATAAATATATATACGAACTTTTAAGAAATTAAATGGACTTAATTACTTATGCGAGATTAACTAGAATAATATTCGCCATTATAATTATGCATGCATTCAAATTAAACCATGTAGTTGAAAAATTGTTAGGAATTAATAAAATACCAAGCGTGCATACTAAATCAAGCATATATCTTAACGTTAGTACGATAATGTCGAACGGAGAGTAGTGTACCGAAAGTAACCTCGACTACTGTGATGGGACTAAATGGAGTGACGTCCTACCCTAGGAGCACAAGCACATCGACACCCTTTATTTTATTACGTTCTCATAAATTAAGTCGTAGCCAACGTATTGAACTGCAGGCAACAACCGAGCTACAGGAGTAATTTCACCCGATCCTACTTGAATCCAAGTCTATGGTTGAAGTCCAGGCAAGCATTCCTTTGAACACCTCTGCGGAGTATATTCGTAAAACAAGTATTTTGGTATTAACCTAGTATCACCCTGCATTAAATAAATAAAAGAAGATTTAAATCAAGAAATGGCAAGAGATAAGAGATAGATGGCAACTGATGGAGCAGTTGGCCATTAAAGTTAATAAAAAGGTGGGCAGAGGTTGCCGGGATAGGAAATGAGTGGGCGAGGGCGGGACCTCTGCATAAGAATAGAATATAAGGGGTTACAAACTTCATCCGTATGGATAGACCGTATCAACTCGTATCAACCAACGTTCCGTTTTCACGGCGATCGGTACTCTAGTGAGGTGTTATATTCTCCACAGGAGTGATTATTTATGGGATAGACCCAAAGGAACCGGTGGAAGACCGGAGCGTAAGAACCCACAGGCGGGTTACGCAGAGCGTTATATACGCGAGTCAGGGGGCTGGGGAAAGGTTAAATACCCTACCAGTCAACGGTTATGTCGTCTTCAGTGGGTCTGTGTGAGGGTGTTACACCGCTCCAGGCTGCTGATTGTGTATAACCGGGTGGAGATATAATTACTGAGCTAGAGATAATTGTACTGTACTCTGGTCTGGGCGCCGCTTCAAAGGAATTGCGGAACACCCAAGAGCCAACACGATCAGAGTGATGATGGGTAAAGTGATACAAGCTTGCGCAATGCTATCCAAATCATGAATTCATGCCTGTCTCCGGGAAAGGAGAATTACGGAAACTTATGGGGGTTTTTGCTGTTCATGCGTATGTTCAGTAGTTTTCTAAATTAATAAATTGTAATTATTTGAAAACCAACAAACCTTATTTTCTATAAGTCCTGGAAAGGAAATTGAGTAAAGAAAAGAGTATACAAATGAGCAAGATTTGAGGATAGGAATTGAGATTCCTAAATGTGTAAAGGATAAGCATGTTGTGCATTTTTGCTAATAACGCTTGCTGAGTACTTCTGTACTCACCCTTGCTATAATCCTCCCTTTGCTTAGGAGCATGTTAAAGCAGATAATGGCTAAGATCAGGAGGAAGTTACCTGGATGGAGTACCGTGGACTCGGATTACAGTGGGTACAAGGTGGACACCCCGTGTAGAGTTGTGTGAATAGGAAGTAGTTAGAATATTTTGTCTAAAGATTGTAATATTTAAGCCCTTGAGGCTTTGTAATAAATTTTTGCCCTGCGTGGCGATATTCTTGTAATATCGTATTTTGTCTCTAATTATTGTTCCGCTGCAACACTCTGATGGCTTATTATTCGTTAGAGCGATGTTTTATCGGCTAAAACGAATAATAATCCGTTGACTGGCGTTATTACCCCATGGTAATAATGCGGGTCGTCACAGGTGGTATCAGAGCAATGGTTTGAGGGCCACGCAACTAAGTAGAGACCGTTCTTGACTTAAGGAAGTTCTTGCTATATGGCAATACGTATCCCTTAATACTTCTCATCTATATGTCATTTCGTATTTGGTCAGCTCTAGGCTTCGGAATTGTTACTTTTAGACCACCCGATATATCAAAAATGGGAGTGGGTAGCGAAATGGGGAATGATGACAATAATAGTTGTGAAGATCTAAATTAGGGTACTAGTTCTTTTCAGCGATAACAGTGTTAATCTATGTAAAAAAATTTTTAGTAGTAGTTAGTCAACCATATAATTTTAATTATGGACTTAACATTTAATTTTGCTGTAATTATATAGTCTGTATTTAAATTATTGCATTCAGTTAATGTATGATTGTTTTACTTTTCTTAACCGTAGCGACATAGAATCAACTGTGGCAACATAGGGCAATCTAAGGTAAATATGAGTAGTTATAATGGTTTAGAAGCAAACCAAAACTCCGAGACCCTTATCTTTTCGCTCTTGCAACTAAATGAACGCATCCGCCATCACAAAATTTAGTAGAGACAATTAAAGAAAAGTAATATTATAGTTATTCATGATGGCAGATGAACCAAAATAAAATTGACTTTTCTCATTTCTGCATATGAGATTTCCCGGACGAGTGGTCCGTGGCGCTCCCGAACGCGTAAGTTTCGGGCGTACTCAGGAACGAAGTCCTGGGCGTACTCAGGGATGAGCCCTGAGCGTGGTTCCAAACGCGAAAGTTTTGGGCGATCCTGAGAGCGAGTTCTCAGGCGTGCCTGGGCGCGGAGATCCAGGGTAGTGTAGGTTCGCACTCAGAGGCAAGCTCTGAGCGTGGTCCCAAACGCGAAAGATTTGGGCGATCTCGAGAGCGAGTTCTCGAGCGTAGCTGGGCACGTAGTCCCAGAGTAGTGTAGGAGCTGATTCTTTTTGCATCTCTATGTTTCTTGGGTTTTAATTGCCTAATGTGTATGCTGTGATACGAAGACCAATATTAGAGTGGGGGTAATGCTTCTACTACTTGAACATAAATAATTTCTCATCTATTTGTATGCTGATTAGTAATAAAAAAAAACCTGTCTACAAGATGAATAAAATTTTGTTCGTACCTCTTGTAACAACTTGCTACAGGAAATTTGATAACGTCATGATAAGCAGGTCTTTTCAAAAATATAATTTCCTAAATCTAATTACAACTTAAAGCGATGTGCCTAAGTGTATAATGAAAAATCGAATTAAAACAAGTGAAAATCTAGAGCCTAGTCCGTAATATAGGAAAAATGTTCAAATTCCTTATTATTTCTAAAAGCCGGTTATATAGAATTACCAGGACCACTAGACTTAGACAAGTTGTTGCGAGACCGACTATAGGTAATGTATCCACCACCAGCTAATTTTTTTTTCCGGGGTACGTAAGTTAGAGTGAGACGTTCCTATAGTGTAGTCGGATTAAAATGAACTACTTATTCTTCATATTCGAATAATAGACAACCCAACTTTAAAGATGTTAAATCAGACGAATCTTTTCCCTAGTAGTCTACCTATAACTTCCCCGAGGAACCTTTCCTTACCGCGACTCAATTATTTTGGGAGGTATGATTAAAACCATAACTAAAATTGGTGTCAAACCGAGAGGATGAATCCATAATTAACTGTGCGTCTTTAGCTAGTCAGACCTGAACCGTCAATCTCTCAAGCTTCTAAGCCCAAAACTGTCGCGGTATTAATCACCGCGGCATCCATGAATCATTTTAAAGCATTCACCGAAATATTGTTATCCATGTCTGGTGCATTTCCCCAAGTTCATAAATATATGATTTCAGGAACATTTGGCATAAATTCCGCGGCATAAAGTTGATCATTAATTTACAAAATAAACGGTTGCAAAAAAAAGGGAGGTTTTAGCGGGATGATCAGGAGAGTATTTTTGCCAAACTTAATTGCATCATCATTTATATAAATATTTCTTGCACATTAATGTTTAAAATTTTTTGGAAAAATTTAATTCATGCATTCCATGAGGACATATATTATGAATAGGGGAAAGTGTCTACTCTTTCAATATGATTTATCTACCATTTAGTGAACCTATAGCCGTATAGCAATACCATATCCCTGTGTGTAACAAATAAATCTGCAGGTCTACCTAATAATCTAGAGAGATCCGTTCACTCCCGAAGAGCTAAACCATGTCTCAAAGAGCCAATATCCCAGACGCCGAGTTTAAGTCTAAAAGTTTCCGACACTATAATGCCATTCCCTGAATATCTACCCACTAGATTTATGCCCAATCCACTCTAAACATCCCATAAGTATCCCTACGAGTTAATAGGACCGCTTAAACCACCGTAAAATGAGCAACTAAAATTTGACTAATTTCGATCATACCATTCAGTCAGGACCTGCCTATATTAACCAAACCGGAAACACTCAACCCTTAAATAGCTCAAAGTGCAATGCCTAGTTTATAATCTAATTCCAAATCTTCTTACCATGAGATTTCTTTCCCACCCAATTGCTTAAAGCAATACCATCCTCGTTGAACCACTCTGCTAAACCATCAATCATAGCATTTTAATAGACCCGTTAAAGGAATCAAGGGGTTGCTAAAGAATTAAGGAGGGAAGGGGCATTGGTTAGAAAAAGGAAAATATTAATTGATGCAACACAGAATAGATTAAATGATTTTCCTACTTTAACATGAATTATAATCCCGATCCTAATCCTACCAAATCCCTAGTGACGATAATCGACAACCGTAAGCTGGATTTAAAGTTACAACGTCAAGGTGTGAGGAGTCGACGAGTGATACAAGCATAGGCGGTGTTTACCAAAGGGGGCGTTAAATAGGTATATCTCAAAATATGTTTCGTACGGAATCGATAAGAGACCTACCACAACCTTCCTACGTTATTTTTGATTTCGAGGACGAAATCATTTTTAAGGAGGGAAGGATGTAACAACCCACATTATTAATTAACCTTAAGCAACGAATTACAACGTTAAGCATGATTAATTATGTAAGTACGAATCTAAAAATCCGAGGGAATTTAAAATTTTCTACCTAGTTGTATAAGTTGATTTATAAATTAAAATCAACGAGCGATAAAATAATACGTTGTCTTACCATTTCTTCAACGAGGCGATATTAAGCGTATCGACTAATGCGAAAGAAAATTTAGTTGCGCGCTATTGGAAGTAGTCAACGCAATTAAAGTATATATAATGACCCAATGTAAAACAGTAAATAATTACAATCCACTTATGGTAAAATCAATACCATCCATTGAACAACAATTAGGACGTATATCAAATCAAATAAAAAAAATTACGAATTGCATTACATGATAGCGACAATCCGAATTACAACGAGTATACAATTCCTGTTGTGACTAAATAATCCTAGCAAAAACTAAGCAGTTGCAATATAATTGTATTCCGTCAGGAAGTACATGATTTAATTTACATCCAAGTTCATCTCATACATCTTCATTGCATTTGAAACTAACAGAGAATAGAAATTACATTATTTGATATACATCAGTATTAAGAGAAAGCTAGATTACATTTAGACCATCTCATACATTGGAGTCCGTCGTCAAAGTGCCGCCACACCGATATTTTCTTGTGAGTGAATCAATAATTGTAATATCGAAAAAGACCGAACAAAAGAACAAATAAAAATAAACAAAAGAAATAAAAGCGAATAGCCGTCAGAGCCCTAGCGGTTAACTTCGGGCAGGGTAATCCGTTCACAGAGATACCTGATGGTCCCGGCCCGGTCGGCACCTCTTTCACGGAGATACCTGACTGTTCCAGGGACAATCGGCACCTCTCACAACCATAGGCTCATCACACGGTATTTTAGTATTATACAAACCTGTTTTGAGTATAGGGATCAACTAAAGCAAAGCCAAAAATCCCATAATCCTATTTTTCAAGCCCAAACCACAACAGAGAGGCACTTGTCAAAACCATGCCCACATATCACCATATTTCCCAGATAGCACACGGCCAGAGCCAGTGAGGCGAGATAGCACCTCCAGCCAGCACAAAAATATCGCACGGCCAGCACATCAAGCCTGACCCACGAGAGAAAGAGAGCAGCCGGTCATGCACGGCATCACAACTATTTCCCCCAAACCTTCCAACCATTTCCAAACCAATAGAGAAGCCAGCCACCGAGTGGAAACCGACGGCCAGAAGCCGAAGGCACGGCAAGCAGACGGCGAGCAAGACGACGGCGATGGCAGGAGGCAGACCGCAAGCCCGAAGTCATCGACCGAGGAGGCCACCACCGAACGGCAGCCACAAGCCAAGAAAGCGACATCCACAAGCAACCACAAGCAAACCCTAAGCTCTTTCCACAGCAAATCAATCCATAACCGGCGAAGGTAAACTACCAGTTGCTCACAGCCATAGCATTCAGTTCTTAATAACAACCATTGCATAACCAGAGACACTAGTAGCAACCGAGTAATACCACTAGCAACCATGAATCAACATAAAGAATGCCACTGGAGGTAGAAGAGGAAAGTAGAGGAGAGTAAGAGAGCATGGGTTTACCGGGGATGTCGGTGTGTGTGTGCAGCGTGTAGCTCTACCAAGCTGCCGCCGCACACTCCCCCGGCGTGCCGGCGAGTCCAGCCGGCCAAGACCACACCGGAGTAACCACCTCCCTGCCTGCATCACATAAGCAACCCCATAAAAGGCAAACAAAATAGCAAATCCATTGAAAGCAACCGGGTAGAATAGTGGGCGGAGGCACGGATCTGGGCCCTAGGCCACGGATCCGCGGCCTCAACCGTGCAGCGCGGCGAGGGCAGCCGGGCGGCGCCGAGCGGCGCGGCACAGCCGGCCAGACGGCGCGAAGGGGGAGCGGCCAGGAGCGGAGGAGACGCGGAGGACCGGCGGTCGCGGCGTAGGACCGGGGGCCGGAAGGCCCAAGGCGGCAGGGCGGCGCGGGAAGTAGGTGAGGCGGCGGAGGAAGCCGAGGATCGACCGTGCATGCAGCTCGGCGAGGGGAGGCGGCACCTAGGAGAGAGAGGGAGCCGGTAGGGGAGCGCGGAGGCCGGGGCGAGCAGGTGCGCGGCGGCGCGGCCGGGAGGGCCGAGGCGGCGTGGCGGAGAGTGAGAGGCGGGGGAGCCGAGAGGAGGAGATGGGGGAAGAGGAGTAGAGGCGTCGGCCGAACCAGGAAGGAGAGGTCGGGCGGAAGAAAAAGAAGGAAGAGAAAAAGAAAGAGAAGGAAAATAAGGAAAAGAAAAAGAGAAAAGAGAGAGGAGAAGCGCGCATAATAAAAATTTGTCTTCGTGAATATTTAACTGTAACTAAGCTAATGTAGATTAAAGTACCCAATATTATTATTCTAATCAGGCTAAAATACAAATTATCTCTAATCAGTAGTTATGATTAATTAAGGATGGACAGTAGATTAAAATTTGGCAAGTACCAATTGAATCGATACATTGCCGTTCAAATTATTAAATCCCTAAGTAATATCTATTTAACATTGTTGGTAGTATAAACTTGTGGAATTCTATTAATAAATATTCAGGATCCCATAAATAAACCAAAAGCGTCGATTGATTAAAATGGATCCACGTATATACTCTAACCTGTGTATTGTTATTTAAACCGCTCAACAATATATTCCATTACCTAGACGATTTGGATAATAATAGTTAAACTATAGAATTTCACCCTGAGTTCTTCAGAATATTAGAACAAACTAATTGTGATCTGATGATGTAAAGTATACGCCGATTAAACCTGTACGCATAAGGATTAAATTAAAGTACTATAGTTTAAGACCATTTCGTTGTAGATTTGATTACAGATAAATTGGTTAAACTCATCTAAACAATAGAAACCCACTAATCAATAATTGCAATGGTTAGAACAAGTGAATTGCCATCTGTAGGATAAGAAAATAGCGTGTTCAGATTTCATTGTTGTATCACTAATTAAATCATTCGGGATTGTAACTAAATACCTAATTAATCCAGATAGTGTTAAATCATATAACTGTTTTAATAAATATTCTTGGTTATTACGAAGTAAATTGTTATAATATCAATTGAACCACTCTATTGCACATTTAAATAACCAGTTAACTTTTATTGGTCGATTATAAACTCTAGGAATCCACTAAGAAGTGTTCTAATTTATAAAAGTAAATTCATAACTATTAGAAGATTTAAAACTATATGCGACGACTAGAGTAGCAAGCTAAGTCAAAATCGTAATTGTCGAGTTAAGAAATTGAATAGCAATTAAAATTTCAAGCGGTGATTTAGATAGCAGTTAAGCTATAAAAATATGCTCAGGACTACAGTAGAATGTATGAATCCTATAAAGACACCAAAATATAGTTTAATTAAGAAATTAAGTAATTGATACATGAGACCATTTTATTCTGGATCTATAATTCAACTCGTTGTGCATACTAGTACGAGAAATGCATTGAGTAATCTTAAGATCTAAAATGAATTAGAGAGGTGAATAAATATATATACGAACTTTTAAGAAATTAAATGGACTTAATTACTTATGCGAGATTAACTAGAATAATATTCGCCATTATAATTATGCATGCATTCAAATTAAACCATGTAGTTGAAAAATTGTTAGGAATTAATAAAATACCAAGCGTGCATACTAAATCAAGCATATATCTTAACGTTAGTACGATAATGTCGAGCGAGAGTAGTGTACCGAAAGTAACCTCGACTACTGTGATGGGACTAAATGGAGTGACGTCCTACCCTAGGAGCACAAGCACATCGACACCCTTTATTTTATTACGTTCTCATAAATTAAGTCATAGCCAACGTATTGAACTGCAGGCAACAACCGAGCTACAGGAGTGATTTCACCCGATCCTACTTGAATCCAAGTCTATGGTTGAAGTCCAGGCAAGCATTCCTTTGAACACCTCTGCGGAGTATATTCGTAAAACAAGTATTTTGGTATTAACCTAGTATCACCCTGCATTAAATAAATAAAAGAAGATTTAAATCAAGAAATGGCAAGAGATAAGAGATAGATGGCAACTGATGGAGCAGTTGGCCATTAAAGTTAATAAAAAGGTGGGCAGAGGTTGCCGGGATAGGAAATGAGTGGGCGAGGGCGGGACCTCTACATAAGAATAGAATATAAGGGGTTACAAACTTCATCCGTATGGATAGACCGTATCAACTCGTATCAACCAACGTTCCGTTTTCACGGGCAGTCGGTACTCTAGTGAGGTGTTATATTCTCCACAGGAGTGATTATTTATGGGATAGACCCAAAGGAACCGGTGGAAGACCGAGCGTAAGAACCCACAGCGGGTTACGCAGGCGTTATATACGCGAGTCGGGGTGGGAAAGGTTAAATACCCTACCACCAACGGTTATGTGTCGTCTTGATGGGTGCGTGAGGGTGTTACACCGCTCCAGGCTGCTGATTGTGTATAACCGGGTGGAGATATAATTACTGAGCTAGAGATAATTGTACTGTACTCTGGTCTGGGCGCCGCTTCAAAGGAATTGCGGAACACCCAAGAGCCAACACGATCAGAGTGATGATGGGTAAAGTGATACAAGCTTGCGCAATGCTATCCAAATCATGAATTCATGCCTGTCTCCGGGAAAGGAGAATTACGGAAACTTATGGGGGTTTTTGCTGTTCATGCGTATGTTCAGTAGTTTTCTAAATTAATAAATTGTAATTATTTGAAAACCAACAAACCTTATTTTCTATAAGTCCTAGAAAGGAAATTGAGTAAAGAAAAGAGTATACAAATGAGCAAGATTTGAGGATAGGAATTGAGATTCCTAAATGTGTAAAGGATAAGCATGTTGTGCATTTTTGCTAATAACGCTTGCTGAGTACTTCTGTACTCACCCTTGCTATAATCCTCCCTTTGCTTAGGAGCATGTTAAAGCAGATAATGGCTAAGATCAGGAGGAAGTTACCTGGATGGAGTACCGTGGACTCGGATTACAGTGGGTACAAGGTGGACACCCCGTGTAGAGTTGTGTGAATAGGAAGTAGTTAGAATATTTTGTCTAAAGATTGTAATATTTAAGCCCTTGAGGCTTTGTAATAAATTTTTGCCCTGCGTGGCGATATTCTTGTAATATCGTATTTTGTCTCTAATTATTGTTCCGCTGCAACACTCTGATGACTTATTATTCGTTAGAGCGATGTTTTATCGGCTAAAACGAATAATAATCCGTTGACTGGCGTTATTACCCCATGGTAATAATGCGGGTCGTCACAAGAAGGCCGAGCGGGCAGGGCAGCCACGGGAGCAGCTCGTCCCACCAAACCGCGCGCTTTGGAATTTTGCCGCACCGAATCGGCACGCGCGCGGTGCGGATCGTTGGCGGATCCATCTGAGCCGCACGATCCAGCTTCCCCCAAAACCCAGAACCGACGGTACGTCCAGGTTCCAACGACCGGCTAGCCGGAGAGACAAAGCAAAAGCAGAAACAAAAGTGTAGCAAGAAATTTTATGGTGTTTCAAGAAGTCTGATGAAAAAAATAAATTTTTTTTGAAGGTAATGGCCTTTGTTCTTGTTGCAAGAGATTGAACGTTACCAGCTGCGATGCCATTTTTTTATGAAGTCATCAATGCAAAGCTCTGCAAGTTTATTACTCCCTCCATTCTTTTTTATTTTTTACTACAGAATCTGTACCATCAAACTTATCATCAATATGTTTAAAACTATTTCAATTAGTTATATTAGATGACACTATCAGCTTGTCATCGTCCCAGCCAGCTCATCAATTATATTGGACTGGTCTATCACCTGGCTAACTAGCACTCTCTCTGTTTAAGTTTATAAGACATATTTTTTTAAATGATTTTATCTATAAGTATAAGATGTATTTCATATTTCAATGCAAAATTAGTGTGAGGTTTTCTCTGTACCCCTAATAAATATCCCGCTTTATTTTATGTTTTCTGTATATATGCATTGAATATAGTGTTTAGATATAATAATTATGGGTAGTTTAGTTATTTCTAATATCTTCTTGGTTTATGTGCTTAGAAAAAATACAAATTGTAAACTTGGATGGAGTGAGTAAGTACATTTCATCACTCTAGGTGCAAACTAGGACTAAAGGTCACACTTTCGCATCACATATAATTGCCAATTTTGGTGATCCATATGTGAAAATGGCATCACTGTTTATAACTTTTTTCATACGAGTAGTGTTTCTGGGCAAAATATGGGTTCTGGCACCATATTTTAGTGATGACCCTAAGAAAAAAATTGATTTATATTAGTATAGATAGTAAAAATGCATGTACTTTTTTTTTATATATTTGGTAGAATCTAGAATTCCTCTATTCGATAACACGATTCGACGCTGCTGCGAGAAGAAAATTGATCCGACTCAGAATCTCAACTTTAACTACCTCGGATACCACTGGGTTTGTCGTTATCACAGCTAAGTCTGGGCAAGACCAGGTTTATTTTTCCTCAAGCCCATGACAACTACCTAACATTTTTTTTATTAGGCAACGGCATATGGAAATAGCCACCTATCTTAGAGGTGTTCGTATTGATTTCTGCTGATGATTTTTGACTGAAATAAATAAATAGTGATTGAAAGAAGTAGCTTTAAAAAAAAGAGATGAGTGTTGTAAAAAGTAAGGGAGAGGTATGTATACAAAACAGGAGTAAGAGAAATAAGGTACATGATGTAACCGTGACTCCTTGTCTTATTCTCGGAGCAAGATAAGAGTGAGAGAAGTGGAGAAGTCATTTCAAGAAGCTAGGTGTTCATATTTGTTTCTAAGCAGAAGTTAATACGAACACCCTCTTAATCTGTACCTATGATGCACGGACACGAATACGTCAACATGACATGACACCGATACAGAGATTCGTTATTTTCCCAAAAATACCGATACGACAATACGGCTATATATATTTAAATAATAAGAATAAATTACATACGTGTATTTTTTTTATGTTTCTTTATGCTTGTCAAACTGCAGTAATGTAAAATGTAAAGTAAACTCGGAATATGTACCTCTCAAAGATGACCAACCCTCACCTATTCATTCTTCTTGCAGTCAATTCATGATATGTTCAACTGTTCATGTGAATACCATTTTCAGCAATAATAATTCCGTTAACCTGACAAAAAAAAGTAACATGATCATTGATCAGCAAGACTATAAAGATAACACACACACACACACACACACACATATATATATATATATATATATATATATATATATATATATATATATATATATATATATATATATATATATATATATATATTGATTCTTGAATAATCAAAAGCATTAGAGCAACAATAATTGATAAGTGATAAACAACAAAAATTAACATAAGAACAAGCAATCAACCAATCATCAACTTACAATTGCAAACATCTAATTGAATCATGCTGAAGAGCCGTAAACCACTGATCTACTGCTGTTAGCTGCCCCTACCCTGTTTAGTTATAGCAGCTGTTGAGATCCCCAACCAAATGGGAATATGGGATCTTGCTTTTCGATGTTACAATACATATTCAGCTGAAATAGATGTATAAAACCATGAATCAATAATGCATTGCCAAATAGTGGATTTTCTTCATGCTACTTGGTCGTGGAGACTGGAGACTATTTTTGTTACCTATACAAGTTTTTAGCTAAAGGTAACCCAGAAACAATTTCCAAATGTGCGACTACTGTCATAAATTCGGTCCTTTCTCCATGATCCTTCGCATCTTCAGATTTTCTTTTGTTTACTTGTGAAGACTAAAGATGATTTACTTGTGAAGACTGAAAATTTTCAAGTGATGAAGAGAGGAAGGGACCTGCGGTATCCGGCGGCGCGAGGGAGGATCTAGCGGCGCAATGGAGGACCGGCGGCTTCCGATGGCGCGAGGGAGGATCAATGGGAGCCGGCGACGCCACAGAGGATCCAACGGTGCGAGGGAGGATCCAGTGGCGCGAGGAAGGAATGGCGAGAGCGGCAGTGGGAACTGACGATGCCCGCGAGGAGAGTGACAGGGGATGACGGGATGGATCAGGATATCCTTTAGGGCACACGCGTGATGGGCTACTGGGTTGTGTCCTAAGCCATGTCGGATTCACGGTCACGCTGTGTCCAACACATGTTAGAAATTTTGAAAATTAAGATTTATTTTTAAACCAGCTGATACGTCATAGATACGTGTTCATAGCGTATCCATATCATACCCATGTCTGACACAGTATCAGACATGGAAACGGCAGAAAATGGATGTATCCGTGTTTCATAGATCCGTACATGTTCATTGCCAGTGTACAATATTGGAACAGACAGCTGCAAAGAAAATCGGGCATTTGATTAAGCCAACTGCATCGTTGCCTGGCTCTAGAAGCCTGTTTAGCGCATAAATGAGCAACAGGTTACAATCCCAATGAGCAAATATCAATTTAAACACCAAGAAGCTCCTAGCCTCCTAGTAAGCCTATGAACTTTGGAGAAAATAGCATCAAACGCTGAATTGAGTGGTGTAATATAAATTTAACTGATTTAAGTGGCATATCCCCGAATGCCCTCTTGGCATATGACATATCATCAATTTTCCATTGATTGAGACCTTTCATGAGCCTATGGTCATGGATGACGAACGGCCGCGTAAGAGCACTTGAGCAGACATGACGGTCAGATGTACATAACTGGCCCTCACAAAAAGATATTACACATAATTGGAACTAATTTAGCCTATTATAGGGCAATCAGTGTGGTATGGGATATCTAATTAAGCCTAGCCTTAATACTCCCTCTATTATTAGCCGGAGATTTCCGGGAGCTCACCCTGCCACATCACCTTTTTGTGAAAAAAAACCCCACATTTTTGGAATTATGTATAAGTTTTTACTTTTTCAAAAAAGCCCTTTAAAATTACATATAGGTCCTTTTTTTTAAAAAAAAAGCTCTCTTTTTTCCTGTAAATATGTACAGATTCTTACATTAAGTTTTTCGCATACACCGTAATTACATATGGTTCATTGCTTTCTGTTTTTCACATATTGGCTCTTGCGACGCAGCGTAGCGCACTCTTTTACTTTCGTTCACGTTACAGCTAACATGGCGTGGCGCCGTGTTTCTACAACTAGTCTATACCAATGCTGAGTGCAAAATAAGAGACAAGAAAGTGCCACGTCATCACCTTTGGTCTGAACCATCCAATTTGCATCAATGGACGCAAAATGCATCAATGCACATTAGCTCTTAAAGTGTGGACCCCACTACAAACTTCTATACGCCTCTCATCTCTTATATGGTTATAATATACCTATATCTTTCTTGACTGCAAATTCTATCTTGCAGGAGTGTCATATTTATAATATACCTAAATATGCATTGCGGTCATATTTACTAGCAAAAGCAGAAATTATAAACTTAATCTTCGATGGTTAATGCATTATCACATACCTCTCGCTGATTTTTACCCATACCTCATCGATTATGGCATAGTCAACGGCGATCTTGATCTTCTGAACCCTCAAATTTTGTATCAGCGACATATTTCTCTCCAACATCTTCCTCCTCATCCGCAGAAACGCGAACGGGGGTAGTGCACGGCGAGAGGAGGGTGCTTATTATTGGCTACAGTTGACCTTCCTTGCTTGAGGTGTTCAATGCATGTGCGGAGCACTGCAATGTTGTCATTGACTTGATCCAAAGCTTGGTGAATGTTCTCGCCATGCCTGCTGAGCAAGCGCTCAAAGTATTGTATGATCCCTCTTGTACAAGGTGAGGGGTCGTGCACTATCTTGCTCCATAGAATCATGTGATCATGCCATGATTAGTAAGTAGCAAACAAAAAACTCACAAAATATGTTAGTTCCTATCACTATTAGGTATTGGGGTGAATCAATCACACATGCTCAAGCTCTTATCAAGCTCTTGGAAGTCTCACCAATGCAAACAGGTAGCATAACCGGTGGCTGGTTCATGATAACTTGACTCAAGTGATAAGTAGAGCGATTGCGAGCATGGCGTGACCTGTTTGGTTGGTAGAAAAGTAGAGCTTGGACAGGCTTAATATATAGCAAGGAATAACAATAATCAATTCCAGAAATTGCACTACCTGAAAATCAGTCCAAAGTATCCGTCTAAATTACTAGCCCAAACTAGAACTCAGCCCTAGATCAAGGAAGCAATAACGGACATCACAAAAAGGCTATAAATTACAAAGATGCAATTTCTGATATTTTTTTATAATAATCAGTGCAACTCTTTTATTTTTCACTTGCCTTCTTTTTTTGAAATCAGTGTGGCTCTTTTGTTTTGCACTCGCCCCCTCTTTTTAATATAGACTACGTGCACACTAAATTAGGGACTAGAAACAAAGATTACGTGATTTGGGATCATAGAAAGATGCAAACTAGACAACGACAGAATGGCAAAAATAGGTATTGAAACTTCAGAGGTCATTTTGAGGCCCTAAATGACTTTTTTTGGGTGTTACACTTTTTCTAGAGCCTCACAAGGTGAATTAGACCCATCCTTATGGATTTTTGGATCTACCTTCTCGTTAGCTTTTCCAACGAGCACTTGAACACCCACAACAAAGTCCATTTGCAAAAGTTATGGCTGTTTTTCTGAACGCTGTGTAAGAATTTCAGCCAACAATCGGATTTGCGTAACAAATCGCACGAGACTCCCAACAATATCAAACTGAATACAAACCTAACTCACATGACAAGAATAGATCAAATAGATCTGAACATAAACCAATATGAACACAGGATTCTAAAAGCAAAAACAAATATGCTCATCCAACTGAGATCAAAATCCGAAACAAACACAAGCCTAACTAGACCGAGAATAGATTAGACCAGCAACTAGAGTCAAGGATGGACTCAAATTCAACACAACAAACCAAAAATTGAAAATTGCGAAGGTTGAAGTGTTTCGAACAAGGGGAAAATCAAACGCAAAATATTTTTGCAGGCTATTTTTTGGATGCTAGGTATGAAAATGAAATGAATGTACTAAATTATCACTGGTAATCTGAGGCTCTGATACCATCTGATGGGGGCTTTGGTCCTGATCTTCCGATGAAATGATAACTACAATTTTTGTGGAGGTGACTTTGACGACGTAGGCTACCTATCAAACATGACCAACATGCCAGGCAATCGCTAAACTACACCCAAAGTCATTATCAACTGTGCCAAGAATGCGGTTGACCTGAACACGACGTTTAATTCCTGCAAGCAATTGCAGAACAAGATGAAAAGCAATATGAAATTACAGGTAATAGATGAATGCTTGAATTGATGAGGTAAATGTGGCACAAACATGGGTATATATGAGAGAGGGGGTAGGGGATGGCAGCCAGGGGGTGGATGTGCGCCCGTAGGAGGTACAAGATCCGTGGACCCAACTGGAGGTAGCGCAGCACCTTGGATTTGGATTCAAAATCAGCCCCAAATTGTTTTCGTGAATATGGTGTGTACAAAAGGAATTAAAAGGTGAGGCTAGATCCATTGGAAAGAGGACGAGATAAGCTTTCCATCATGTACTCATACACCTCAAACGGAGTTCGTTTGCGACTTCTACATACATTTGAAGTTAGTGCTGTCTCTAAAGGCTGAATTGGATTTCAGAATGTGTTCTATTGGAACTCTTCCTTGACTTGGAACCAAAGTGACATAGGGACCTTCCTTGTACCATGCTTGCACAAGCTTCTCTTCATGTTGTAATCCTCTTTGTGCTTGATAAGTTCCTGACTAAAAGAACAACATATGCATTAGATAGCGGTCTATTCTCTATTGCACAATTATGCATTCTTGGGAACGAGTTCACCTGATATTCATAAAGATATCGAGAGACAAATTCTATATAGTTCGACTAATGGCCTATTTGGTAGAGCTCTAGATTCTGATATTTCAGCTCCCGCTCCTGATTCTCTAAGAATCCACTCCTCTGAGACTCTGGAGTTGGCTGAGGGAAGTGTTTGGTTAGGAGGTTAGCTTCCAAAATCCTAAAAGAGCGGATTGGTGGAAAAAAAGTCCATGCTACCCTTGGTTTTCACACTTCAAGTCTATTTGGTTCTTACTCCTTTCTACTTGTACACAATTTTTAAAATTTAATTTCAAATTCCTCATGACTGAGTTAATTTGAATGCCATACCAAAATTATTGCAACCAAGTTCACTCAATTGGCAAAAAAAACATTATGAAAACTTCAGTAACAAAATACACAATCATCTAACAATGCTTTGTAGATGTGAAGTGAGAGAAAATTGACTGAACTATGTGAAATCTCATGCAATAAACCGATCCAGTTCTACCCAAGAATCAGTTTCACAACTCAACCAAGGACAATATCTAATCCTTGCGACTGACTTTTTTTACAATTGTATACAGAATTTTGAAAATGCTTTACAATCGTAACATCCATATAACACATGTTTGTTCAACTGAACGAACTGAAGAGGAATCAATATGAAAACAATTATAGTGTTTTGGTTTCAGAATTTACACAATTTTAGATGTAGTTCAACCAATTCGACTATGTCCTTTGAAAGTTTACGCATCTCCAAAAATTTATACACTGAACTTTGACTCGTTGTACAATTATGTCAAAAAAAGATCTCTAAACACAATGACAACTCTGCATAAAAACAACTAATATAGCAAGTAAATATGAATGAATTGAAGCTTGTTTGGTACAATTTCTAAACTAGGATGTGATGATACTCATTCACAACAAGTGCTTCATGTTGTTTGGTACACCTAGATGTTACAAACCATCACATTTCTAGCTGCATAAAAACTCATCTATCAATAATTAACATCACTTATGACCAGTTCAACTAGAGTAATTGCCAATATATACATCACTGTCGTTAAAATAAACCAAACAAAATTGAACTACCAATGTATACATCACCACTGCTACATCAATCTAACTAGCATGAAAGGTAGAACCATTGCAGCCTCAAAAACCATAGCCATCTTAACATTCTCCTATTCAGTTTTTCCTTTAGAACCTCCATCCAGCCATCTTTCAGAACCTCCACCTTCCAAACCAAAGAAATTTCATAGTGTGCAAATATGAACATTTTACAAATTGTTGCAGTTACAACATTGCCTTAATACATTACTTTGAGTCTCACAGATCACAAGTTGATGGAAGATATTAGTAAATTAGCATATTGCTTCGATTCTTATAGATAACATTTTAGTAGGCAAAAAATTATAAGGGTTCCAGATCTTGACAAAGAAGAAGGGGATTAGTCTTTGGGAAGCAGCAAGAAATGGATTTGTATCGCGGCACACGCCATGAGGAGGACATCGTGGCCAGCGAGGTAGGGGATTGGGATTGGGCGCCGGCCGGAGTGCGCTCTTCAGTTTGGAGGCAGCCGCATCATGCCTTGTAGGGGGTGTTGCCTAGGTCACCGTGATGATCACTGAGGCGATCAGGAGGAGGAACAGTGATGTCGCCAAGGAAGATGCGGTCATCGGTGTTTGTTGTCATCAAAGGAAGAGGTGTTAGGTTTAGTTCTTTAGCTTTTAGGATCTCCTAGGTTAGATCTAGCGGGGTTTCTATTCTTTAGGGTTCGGGTTCTTGAGGTAATACCGAGAGGGAGAGAGGGGTACTAACCGTCCGACGTAGAGGAGGAGGGGTTGGCCATCGCGGTTCGTCGGTGAAGCTCTGCGCACGGGCAGCGACGGTCGGGGAAGAGGAGCGGCGTCTCCCTGGCGGCCGGCGTCTCCCGAGCGGCGGTGATCTCCTTGGCGGTGGGTCTTCCCGTCGCTGGAGCGCACCCTCTTAGATCGGGTCTAGGGTTTTGTCGGTGGGTCTGGCGGCGGCACGATGAACCTTGGTGTGCGTGCCGCCCCGGCCCCCACCACTATTTATATGGCGCTGGCGACAAGGGCCCACCAGCCTATTGGGCTGGGCGCCCCCGATCAGGGCGCGAACAAGGGGAGGGATTTGGCCGTTGGGCCAAATGCCCTGAGATCATTCTAACATTCTCCCCCTTGATCTCAATCTATACTTTATCTTTAATTACTTTTGACTTTACACATTCCATAATAGATTAGTGCATAGAACATGTCTCATCGTCACGGTCAATCGCCGATAGATTCAACAGCTACAATACACCTCTCTGTTCTGAAATAGTTACTTTAATCTTTTGGGCCATCTTTTAGTCCAGAATCATAGGCTTTCCTTAAACCCATGCCGCTACATGTTCTCTGAACACGTTGGGTGGTAAGCCTTTAGTAAGCGGATCCGCTAACATCTTTGCGGTACTTATGTGCTCAAGACTTATAATTTGATCCCGAACTTTATCTTTCACAACATAGTACTTTATGTCAATGTGTTTGGCAGCACCACTTGACTTATTGTTGTGGGCATACGTTACTGCGGGTTCATTATCGCAGTACAACTTGAGTGGTCTATTGATGTCGTCAACCACTTTCAAACCGGGTATGAACTTCTTTAGCTAGTTCACCTGCCCCGTAGCCTCATAACATGCTACAAACTCGGCATACATTGTGGACAATGTAGTGACGGTTTGCTTTGAGCTTTTCCACGATATAGCTCCTCCAGCGAGAGTGAACACATATCCGGATGTAGACTTTCTATCATCTCCCGCAAAATCGAATCAGATACCCTACTATATGGAGTGAATCGATCTTACGTATGTCATCATGAGGCCTTTTGTTCCTTGCAAATAACGCAAGACTTTCTTTATCAATTTCCAATGTTCTATTCCAGGATTGCTCTGGAATCTGCCAAGTAACCCGGTAACAAACGCTAAGTCAGGGCGCGTACACACTTGAGCATACCGCAAGCTTCCGACGGTGAAGCATATGGAACCGATTTCATCTGCTCGAGCTCAGATGGTTCTGGGGCATTGAAAATCCCCATATCTGCCGCCCTTGACTATAGGTGCGGTGAAGGACTACATTTATGCATACCAAATTTCTTTAAGACTTTCTCTATGTATGCCTTTTGTGACAGTCCCAATACCCTTTGTTTCTATCCGGTGAATTTGATCCTAGAACGAACGAAGCTTCACCAAGATCTTTCATATCAAAGTTTGAGGACAAAACTTCTTTGTCTCGATGTGATCGACATCACTACTAGCTAGTAGGATATCATCCACATATGAGATCGGAAGATAAACTTCCCATCTTTAAACTTTGCATAAACACGCTTGTCCTCTACATTTTCTTTAAACCCAAATTTTCTTATTGTACTGTCAAACTTCAAGTACCACTGTCTTGAAGCTTGCTTTAACCCATAAATCGATTTCTTTAGGCGACATCCCATTCTTTCATTTCCTTCCACGACAAAACCTTTCGGTTGTGCCATGTAAACATTTTCCTCCAAATCCCCATTAAGAAATGCCGTCTTTACATCCATCTGATGTAACTCTAAATCATAATGTGCTACTAATGCCATTATGATTCTGAAAGAATCTTTACATGAGACTGGAGAAAAGGTCTCATTGTAATCAATCCCTTCTCTTTGCGTAAAACCTTTTGCCACAAGTCGCGCTTTGTATCTTTCTATATTCCCTTGGGAGTCAAGCTTTGTCTTGTAGACCCATTTACAGCCTACTGTTTTGGCTCCTTTAGGAATAATCTCCAAGTCCCAGACTTTATTAGTCTTCATGGACCTCATTTCCTCTTCCATGGCCTCAAGCCATTTTGAGGAATTTTCGCTTCTCATGGCTTCTTCAAATGAGGTGGGATCATCCTCCATTTGAAATTCCTCTGTATGATAAATCTGATAATCATCAGAAATAGCTGATCTTCTTACTCTTTGAGACCTCCTCGGGGCCTCCTCATTTGGTACATCTTCTGTTTGAGACTGTTGTTGCTCCCCCTCATCTGTGGCAATGGGTTTTATAGGATCCTGAAGAACAAGTTCCTCATTCTCATTCATTGTTGCCACAGGAGGAACAATAACAGTCGGCACCACGTTGTCTTGCACCGTCGGTGCAATGACAGCAGTAGTGTGAAGAATGGCTCTTGAATCATCGAGTGGGCGCATACACCCGCTTCTCTTCAAGATCAATCTCACGAGCTACCATACTTCCTCTCATCATTTCATCCTCTAAGAAGACAGCGTGTCTCGTTTCTACAAACTTTGTATATCTGTCTGGACAGTAGAAACGAAAACCTTTTGACTTTTCAAGGTAGCCAATGAAATGGCAACTTCATCGTTTTGGGATCAAGCTTCCCAAGGTTTGGGTTAAATACTTTAGCCTCAGCAGACTCCCACACACGTAAGTGGTTTAGTGAGGAACTCTTCTGTCCACATCTCGTACGGTGTTTTGGGCACCGACTTACTAGGCACTCTGTTGAGAATATGAATGGCGGTTTTCAACGCCTCCATCCATAAACTCAATGGCAGTGTGGAGTAGCTCATCATGCTTCGTACCATATCCATCAGGGTACGGTTGCGTCTTTCAGCTACTCCATTTTGCTGAGGTTCGCCCGATGTAGAATACTGGGCCACTATTCTATTTTCCTGTAAAAACCTTGCAAAAGGTCCAGGAACTTGTCCATATGGGGTATGTCGACCGTAGTACTCCCCCCATGATCAGATCGGACTATCTTAATCTTTAAATCGTGTTGGTTTTCAATTTCAGCCTTAAATATCTTGAATTTATCCACGGCTTCATTTCTTTCTTTGATTGGATAAATATATCCATAACGGGAGTAATCATCCGTGAATGTTATGAACGAGTCATATCCATCCACACTTTTCACAGGAAAAGGACCACAAATATCTGTGTGAATAATTTGTAGAACTCCTGTGCTTCTTTTAGCGTCTTTTTAATTTTCTTTACATATTTTCCTTTAATGCATTCTCTGCATTGTTCTAAGTCTGAGAACTCTAATGGAGGAAGAATATCATTCTTAACTAGTCTTTCTATTCTCCCCCTCGAAATATGGCCTAAACGACAGTGCCATAATTTCGACAACTCATCTAGAGTTCTCTTTCGTTTTCTGTTTACATTCGTAGACGAGGATTCAATCACTTTCTCGCACGCGACGTTCCCATTATCGCATACGACATTCACATCATCACATAATGATAACAAATAAAGCTCATTCTGTAAGATGGCAAGACCAACACATTCTTTATTAAACATTATTTCACACTTGCCATTTCCAAAATTACAATCATAACCATCTTTGTCCAAATTTGAAACACTAATCAAATTCCTCTGTAAAGAGGGAACAAAAAGGACATCTCTAAGTAAAAGATTGGAGCCATTAGCCAACTCTAATGAAAGATCGCCAACGGCTTCAACTTCAGCTTGGACTCCATTTGCAACTTTAATGCATCTTTCGTTTCTTTGCGTAGTCCTCGTCGAACGGAATCCCTGTAAGGAATTAGCAACATGAACAGTTGCTCCTGAGTCAATCCACCAAGTGGATTTGAATATTGCACATACAGCATTCATTTATAAAGGTAATAATGTTCTCACCTTTCTTTGCCATTATCATCTTTAAGTAATCGTGATGTTCTTCTTGTAGTGTCCCGTCTTCTTGCATGAAGACACCGATCTTTGTCTACAAATTTATTCTGTTGAGGTGATGGATGAGGCTTTTCCTTGTTCTTTGAGAAGGAGGTCTGTTGAAGTTCTTTTTCTTGTTATCCTTCACATAGTTGATGGATCCACCATGTGAGGATTTAATTCTTTCCTCCTCTTGCACACACATACCTATGCACTTTTCCAAGTCCCATTTCTCAGGCTGCATATTGTAGTTGACAACAAAAGTGTCAAACTCTTTAGGCAAGGAAGCAAAAACCAAATGAATAAGGAACTCATCCTTGAGAGCCAAATCCATTGGTTTAAGCTTGGATGCCAAGTTGCTCATCCTCAGTATGTGCTCTCTTATGCCACTACCACCACCAGAGTACCTCTCTCACAAGTCATTTAATCACCGTAGCATAAATCTTTGAAGAGCCAGTAAACTGACTCTTTATTCTCTCAAGGTACTCTGTGATAGTGTCACACTCTGCGATTGAGCCCAATCGTGTTCAATCGTGTTCTTTATCACAGCCATACATTTCTTGTTGGCTGTGGTCCATTTCTTATGCTCAAGGTCATAAGACATCTGTAAGGGAGCATGATCCCTCTGTCTTTTCTGCCAAGCAAGATCATCCTCATTTTGATCCTCACTTGGTGCCATAGGCTCGGTGGGATGTGCTGTAGTGAGGACCCAGTCCACCTCAGCCAAGATAAACGCTAAATCTATCTTTTTCTTCCACTCTCCATAATTATCTCCTTTGAGAGTGGGGATCTCTTTGATACAACTCATCAAGTTATATCCTCCTGAAAATAGTTCAAATAAAGTGAGAACATAACAGCAAAATCATATGCCTTATTTCCAACGTTGGTCAAAAATACGACATACAATTAAATCAATTTTATCTATACATTAAATCTACATCACCGTTGGGCAGAAATAGAAATAATGCATAAAATCATCAATTAAAAAATTATAATACTGTTATTATCAACGTTGGTCAGAAAATAACAATATCATAATTATCTGGGATTTATATCTATTTTTCCAAAATTAAATTCTCCCGTTTGGTTCGAATTTAATAATAAAAATCAACCAACATTAACTTTTGCAACGGAAACTGTAATTATTCTAAAATAATTCAATATTCAGAAGCATTATACAGTACACATTTAATCTCTGAAAAAATATACACGTTGGTGCAAAAATTTACAGAGATTTGGATCAAATTTCAATCAAATTCATCAAAAAATACTTCTGAAATTAATTAAACACTCTTTTCCGGGGTTTACTGTTCATCCGGGCATTTCAGCCTGTTCGGCCCGGTCCACGGCCCACGGCGGCCTGCCCGCTCGCGGCCTCGGCGGCTGCTCACGCGCGCCCAGCGCGGCCTCACTGCTGCGCGCGCGCGGCCTCGCGCTGCCGCTCGATCCCCGCGCGCGGCGGTCTCGGCCGTTGGATGTGAATCCAACGGCTTCAATCCCGCGCGACCGCGGCCTTTTGCGCCTCCGCGCGACCGCGGCCTTTTGCGCCTCCGCGCGTTCCTTCAGCCATCGGATTCGCATCCGACGGCTCGTTCTCGCGGCGGCGCGCGCCGCCGCAACTGGGCTCGCCACGAATCCTCGCCGCTGGGCGAAAGCCAGCCCGCGCGACCTCAACCGTCCGATCGCATCCGACGGCTGCGCGGCATTTTCGGCGGAACAAAACCGCCCGTAGCGGACGCCCCTGCAAACCCTAGCTCATTTGCCTCTCCCCTCTCTCTCTCGTCCGCACCCGACTGAGCGAGCGAGCGAAGCGGCGGCGGCGGCGACTACGTCCACGCCGCCGGAGAAGGAGAAGATGGCGCCGCTGCGGGCCCTCTCGCCGCGCGCGCTCCCTTGAGAGGGAGCGCGCCGCCGTCGAGCGGCTCTGTGTCGGCGCCCGTTCAAGCGCGCGTCGACGGTGGCCCGTACGTGGAGCGCCGGTGAGCCCAAGGCTCGGCCGATCTCCCGCACGCCAGTGACGACGTCGACGGCCCGGCGACGACGGCCATGTGAGTTTCTTTCAGATCTAGGGTTAGGGTTTGACCCGATCCCCTTCTCTGTTCTTTTGCCATTTTCTAGGGTTAGGGGGGTTCCTCTGTTCTTTCTTTTCTCCATCTAGATCTACACCTAGGTGCTCTGATACCATTTTTAGGTTTAGTTCTTTAGCTTTTAGGATCTCCTATGTTAGATCTAGTGGGGTTTCTATTCTTTAGGGTTCGGGTTCTTGAGGTAATACCGAGAGGGAGAGAGGGGTACTAACCGTCCGACGTAGAGGAGGAGGGGTTGGCCATCGCGGTTCGTCGGTGAAGCTCTGCGCACGAGCAGCGACGGTCGGGGAAGAGGAGCGGCGTCTCCCTGGCGGCCGGCGTCTCCCGAGCGGCGGTGATCTCCTTGGCGGTGGGTCTTCCCGTCGCTGGAGCGCACCCTCTTAGATCGGGTTTAGGGTTTTGTCGGTGGGTCTGGCGGCGGCACGATGAACCTTGGTGTGCGTGCCACCCCGGCCCCCACCACTATTTATATGGCGCTGGCGACAGGGGCCCACCAGCCTATTGGGCTGGGCGCCCCCGATCAGGGCGCGAACAAGGGGAGGGATTTGGCCGTTGGGCCAAATGCCCTGAGATCATGCTAACAGGAGGAAGAGGTCAGCGACACACTTTGGGTTTGGGGCAGCGGTGGCAATGGTTGAGGGTGGCAGTACCATAACATGACAGAAGTAGTAGAGGCAGTGCTCGTGGGATGTAGGCCTTTGTCGCTGAGGACGCTTTTCGCTAGGGCTCATTGTCATCGCCGAGGAAGACAGCCGGCAATGAGGAACTTGAGTTCACCTTCTGCTCGCCCACCTGTGTTCGCGTCTTACGCCCGACTCTAGTGACGAATGGCTTGAAAGGATAGGGGAGAACTGAGGATAGGATAGGTATATTGATGGTACTTGCGGGTAATTTCAAAGAACTCTTGAGGGCATTATTAAAACATGGGCCGCAACTCCCCACATGGAGTGACTTTGGGCAGGTTATAGTACAAAAATTGCTCCGAATCCTTGGTGATTCTGCTCTGAATTTACTTGAGTTTAAACTGTTTGGCTCAGCTCCTTTGGCTCCCAATGAGAATATAGGAACATGAGCTGTACCAAATAGAACGTAAGTGTGTTATGAAACGTAGTTGTGTTATGGCTGGGGCACTTGTATATATACCATAGTGCTACTTCCACTACTACAAAAATGATCATAACAGATGGTTCAAAACTGTCATCACAGACGGTTTTCTGAACTGTCTATATTTATGTGTCAGTGATATTCAGAGGTTATCATAGACGGTTTGTGAGCCGTCTGTAATAAAGACAACATAGATGGTTTGTAACTAGAACCGTCTATGAAGAACACTATCACAGACAGCTTGAACCAAAAACCGTCTGTGATACTCACACATCATAGATAGTTGTAGTTATCAACCGTCTGTGATTAGCGAGTATCACAGATGGTTGGTATGTAGAACCGTCTGTGATAGTCCTTTATAGGCGGTTTATAGCACAAACCGTCTGTGATAGTTCATTCTATACCTAAAATTTTTTCTGTTTTTTTGGCTAGCCTCAAGAAATAATGTTACCTATGCCTTTTGAAAACAAGCAAATATAGTGGCAAACATAACAACACATTCTATTTGCATTAATATTAGAATCCACCATTACAGCATAAGAGGATAACAAACCCAACTCTTGAACACGGTAATAATATATAAGAAACGGAGATCCTAGCAGACCGGATATCACCGGCAATGGAGAAGCAGCAGTAGCGCCACCTTTGTGGCATGACGGTGAGACTACATAAGACACTCTTACGACACTTACGACAAGAGTGTGTTATGCAGTCGACTGTGGTGTCACAATGGAGGCGCTAGCTCACGGCGGTATTCAGCGTCGTTGAGAACAAACTGGATGCATCGGATGGCGATAGCACCACCTTTGTGGCACAACGGTGAGACTGCATAAGACACTCTTACAATATTTACAACAAGAATGTGTAATGTAGTTGACTGTGATGTCACAACGGAGGCGCTAGCTCATGGTGGTGGTCGGCGTCATCGAGGGGAGGATGCAGGAAGCTAGCTAGTGGATGAACTCACACGTGATTGCCGATGGAAAGGTAGATGGGGAGTAATTAATAAGGGCCAAGTAGTGGGAGGAACTGGTGCCTACCATTCCATGTGGAGAGAATGGACGGGTGAGATCAAAATCCTAGTGGATATGCCACGGATCGGTAACGTGTCAATATCAGAGATGGTTTGTTATACGAACCGTCTGTGATAATACACATATCAGAGACGGTTCGTATAACAAACCGTCTCTAGTAAGTCAAATATCAGAGACGGTTTGTTATACGAACCATCTATGATATTAATATCATAGATGGTTTGGTATATGAATCATCTGTGATAATGCTTAAATGTGCATGCCCTAATCCATCTCTTCTAAACTATCCTCTCACTCATCTTCTTCACCAAATTTCTCAAGAACGGCATCTAATATTCTTTTGATCTCCTTCCTCTCATTTATCCATCATGAGTTGTTTGGCCGCAACCTTACACAGGCGGTCAACAATTTACGTCTAGAGCAGCTCCTCCGCTCACGCCCTACTCTCCTTCCTCAACTCACTTCCATTCGTCAGCTGAACCTCACATCCGCTGTCGACGGAGGTGTCTCATTGCCGCTCAGGAAAGGGAAACCACCCTTAGCCTCGCCCTTCTCTACAATGTGCACAAAGCGGAAGAAGCTCTTGCAGCAGTGGAGAGACACATGGATAACATTACCGATCAAGATGAAGCGGCTGATTCTGAGGAAGGTTATCATGACATCCTCTTTAAGATAATGCGCCATGCTAATGATTTGCCCAGGCTAGAGGAGGAAGTAGAGAGGGTAAGGAAAATCTTCACGGCATTCGAGAACTCAGCGGTTGATCCTCTAACTTCAAAAGTCGAAGAAGAAGCATATGAAGCCTAGAAGACTAAGATCTGGGAATCTCTTTTTTTGGGACTTTTGTAATAAATTTGTCTTGAATTTGTCTCTCATCTCAGTAGCTTCTGTAGTTCATACGACAAAGGATAAAACACAGACGGTTGTAAATAAAAACCGTCTGTGATAGTTTCATAGACGGTTCTAATTAAAAACTGTCTGTGAAAATGCGTATATCGCAGATGGCTTTTAAACCTAACCGTCTGTGATAGTTTTAGAGACGGTTTTAGCCATGAACCGTCTATAATAATTAAATTACAAACGGCTCCACATGAACCGTCTGTGGTGAGACGTCTAGTATAACTTGTTTTGTAGTAGTATTCTCAACTGTTTGATAGTAGCGTGAGTTTGTGCTTCCTGCAACTGCTTACCCTCTGCCGCCGCAATTTCCGTGGCTCCAAAACTCTAATGACCATTTCTTTGAAAAGAAAACTCAAGGACTAAGCCAATTGCTTCGATAGGGCGAGTTTGTTCACTTTCTACTCGCCGAGTTAGTTGCACACTCTCTTTAGCTATGTCAAATTGGTTCCCTGGTTTTTTTAGTCTAGTTAGTTTAATTGCGCACTTGGACGTACGTTGGTTCAGCAAGAAATTATTATTACTTGTGGGGCAACTGCTCGATAGTTTAGTTAAATCAGTGCAATTTTATTGAAAGTGTTATCGAAAAAAGGTAATTGAAAGATAAATTACATGACATTGCCTCTACCAAGAAAAATTACTAGATTAGCTGGTTGCTCAAAGACTGAAACAACGTGGTTAGGGCATGTACAACCCACAGACGGATTGTTGTCTGCAAGTTCTTTCCATTTCACACACAGACAATTGAACAGACAGTTTGTACAATGGGTTGTCTATTTGACTGTCTGCAAACTGTTTAATGCATGCATGCAGCCATGATCAATCATGAATATAATTCCTTTATACTATTGTGTTGCTTCTTGATACAAACAGATCAAGCATAAATAAGATGAACATAATTACAATATTTTTTAGAACCATCAATATAAATGATATATTAATATATATATAATATAATAGTTTTTTTCATAAATCAAATAAAATATAGTACGATTACATCATGTAGGTCTAATTTCCGTTGTGGCCATAGCGCTGCCATATGTGCTCAACTAGATCTTTCTTGAGTTGTCTATGTGTTGGCCGAGCACGGATAGCGGAATTTCTCCGAAGCACCTCTACGAAGCATGGATTAGGATTATTGCTGGTACACACTTCAGGTGGCAGCACTATCGTTGCACTGGCATTCTCATTCATGTCCAAGGGAATAACACAAGCTTGCATTATGTTGATAACGTCCCCCTGTTTCCATAATCGTGCTGGTCGACGAACAATATCAAAATGGGATTGCAACACGCCAAATGCGCGCTCGACATCCTTCTTCGCCCCTTCTTGCTTCAATGCAAATAATTTGTCTTTCTCCGTTTGAGGAGCTGTCACTATCTTCATGAAGACCGCCCATTCTGGATATATTTTATCAGCGAGATAGCAGCCCATGTCATAATGTGTCCCGTTTACGTTGTATTCTATTCTAGGAGCTTCCCCTTTTATTGCTTGAATGAATAGTGGTGACTTATTTAGGACATTGATGTCGTTGTGGGCCCCGGCGGTACCAAAGAAAGCATGCCATATATGAAGATCCCGCGATGCCACCGCTTCGAGGATCATAGTAGGAACCCCTTTGTCACCACGTGTAAACATGCCGGCCCAACCTTTCGGGCAATTCTTCCATGCCCAATGCATACAGTCAATGCTTCCCAACATGCTTGGAAAACCACGAGACTCATTTTCTTGTAAAATTTTTTCTAGTTCATCGCTTCTAGGAGGGCACAGGTACTCTCCACCAAAACATTCAATCACTCCTATGGCAAATTTTCCCAAAATCTCCAAAGACGTGCTTGCGGCAATCTTCAATACCTCATCAAGTTGGTCAGCCGGCGTGCCATATCTTAGCATTCGGATAGCCGTAGTACACTTTTGCAGGGGTGAATGCCCATCCCTACCAATTGCATCCACTCTTCGGGTAAAATAAGGAGACCACTCACTAAGAGTTTGCATGATGCGAAGGAACAACGGCTTATTCATCCGAAATCTCCTTCGGAACATCTCGTTGGTGTAGATAGGATTTGCGGAGAAGTAGTTGGCAACAAGATCATCATGACCAGCTTCTCGATTCCTTGGTATATACCTCCTTGGTCCACTATGTCGGCGGCGGCGAGATACACTTGATGTTTCTCCATTGATATCGGCCTTCTCTCCAATCTTGCTTCTATATTCGTCTAACATTGCATCCTCTGCCATGATGTCTTCCAGGGTGTACACCTCCATAGGATCAAAGTCATCGACTTCTTCATCTGGATGATCTTCATTAGAGGCTGGTGGCACTGGTTGCTGCGACACGAAGACTAGAGAAGAGAATTGGCAGGGCTATGATTTTGGCATGGTGACAGGAACATATGGCAAGTTATATTATGCAAGTAGTCACATATTCACACTAGCAGCCTGTTCATACTGCAATATGTTCACATACTAGCAGCCTGTTCATACTGCAACATGTTCACATACTAGCAGCCTGTTCATACTGCAACATGTTCACATACTAGCAGCCTGTTCATACTGCTTAACATTCTCAATGTATGGACTAAAATAGAAGCAGAATTATGAGATGCCAATTTTGCATTGCAGGCTTCCTGTGGCCTAAATATCTGCCTGACAATCTGATGGCCTAAATATCTACCTGACAATCTGATAAATCAGATCTGCTTGACAATCTGATAAATCAGACAGACACATATTAAGTACCTTGTTACTACTTACTGTGACTTCAAAAGACGGCTAGAAGGCAAAAGAGAAAGAGCAATGACCATGTTAAGACTATATATTAACTTGCTCTAATTGGGGAAAAAATCTGATTTAGCTGCATACCATCGTGCAAATAGTAACTAACCGCAATAGTCATCATGAGAAATAGTTCTGACTTTTTTTTTTCTTTTTCAATCCTCTTCTCATCAAGGAGTCAAGGTTAAAAAGTTGCACACAGCTCTATGTATCATCAAAACAAGCACAGATGCCTGAAGACCACTGTGTAGGAATATACTGAGGCGGAACATAGCTTCCTTTTCTGGCCATCTCTGTAACACAAAAGGCAGTTGTTCTGGTATAAAAAGCATTATAGCTTCACTAAAAGAAGATAACACACACCGCACAAGGCAGTGGAAAGACCAAGTTTTGCAATAACAATCCAAGATATAAATTTCTAGCATGTTTGACAATTGAATGATAACATAAGAATGGTGGAGACTGGAGAGATCACGTATTACAATATCAACGAAAGAAATCAGCCATGTTTTATTATTAGGGCAATTACAATGTTAATAGGAGATTGGTGATTTGACATAGAAATTAGTCTGATCAGATGTTAATAAGAGATTGGTGATTTGCCATACAAATTAGTCTGATCAGCACGACAGGTGCTCCAAATGATTTTAGAAGGCCAAACATTCTACCGCTAAATACATTTGAGGATCAAAAGCTACCTGAATTAGTAGTCTGCGATATGAGACTTACCAAGCTGGTTCCGGCGAGCCTTGTCAACCTGGATGCGTCCTGATACTGCTGTGCGCCGACGGCCCCACCCACATCCACGATGGAGAACGCCCTACTGGCGGCCCTCAGCGCGTTTCAACGGGAGCTCACGGATCTCCGCGGGGCCATGCGGGACATGCAAGAGGCTCGGAGCCAACAGACCCCACTAGTGGTCGTATAGGAGCTCGCGTCGGAGAAGGCGGATAGCCGCGACGCCCCCACATCCAGCCACGTCCCGCTACGATGCGTAGACCCGAAGTTTCCGCTTTTTGCAGGTTTGCAGCAGGCGGCGTGGCCGGAGGACGTCAAGTTCCCCAGCGCCATCGAGCTGTACAAAGGCGGCACAGACCCTTGGGAGTTCGTGCGCGTATACGAGACCGCTATCGAAGCCGCTGGTGGAGACGACATTACGAAGGCGAAGGGACTTCCCCTCGTGTTGCAGGGAGTAGCACTTTCTTGGTTTTTCACCATCAAGCCAAACTCCATCTACGCTTGGGAGCAGATCCGCGACCGCCTCTACAACAGTTTCCAAGGAAACTAAGTTGAGCGCGTCGACGCGGCTCAGCTCTTCACCATCAAGCAAAAACCCTCGGAGAAGATCCGAGACTACTACAAACGCTTCGCTAAGGTACGCTACCAGGTCAAGGATGTCAACGAAACAACCATCATCAATGCAGCGATACAGGGTCTTCGCCCTGGGCCACTTGCTAAATACAACGCGCAGAAGCCAGTCAAGTTGGTGGCGAAGGTCTTCGACAAAATGGAAGGGTACGCCTGGGCAGAGGAAGATGCGCGAAGACGCAAGGGTGACGACTCCGACACCGCTCAAGCGGAGGAGTTGTCGCAAAAAGGAAACACGAAGGGTGGCTCGAGAACAAAACGCAAGCAAGCATCCGTGGGAGACGCCCCTGAACGCATTGACGCCGGGGTGCACTAGAACTCCTCAAGCGGCAAGCGCAAGCCCCGGCGTAACCAGCGAAGGTCCCAAAAGGCTCGCCACGTCCTCGCCACACAAGGTGTCGATGAGAGACCGCGTGTGGAGCAGGAAATCCTGGACTACGGCAGATGGTGTGAGGTGCATGGCTATGGTGACCACTTCACGCGGGCATGCGCTGAGCTTATGGCGCTGCGGTAAGCGACTGCCCGAGTTCGGGCTGTGGAAGCGCCGACCTCTGCAGTAGCCCACGTACAGCAGCCGCAAGGAAGTCCCCCGTGGGCTGGGGCCCCGGGAGAGACCCAGCATCGCATCGTTAGCGTCATCTCCAGAGGCTCCTCGTCGAGAACCTCCTCAGCGCAACCACCCCCGGAGATGCTGCACTGCAACATCACCTTCACGCCAGCCGATGCCCAAGGCGTGGAGTTCCCCCATCAAGATCCCTTGGTCATCTAGGCTGACATTGCAGGCCGCGATGTCAGGCGCACCCTCATCGATGGAGGAAGCTCCGCAAACATCTTGTTCGTGGAGGCCCTCGATCGCATGGGGATACCTTGGAGTCGCTTGAGAGCATCGGAGACCCCTCTCCAAGGTTTCGGAGGCCAACCATTGAAGGCCTTGGGTCAGGTATGTCTCTGAGTCTCCTTGTGCCAGGCCGACAACACCAGAAGCGAGGACATCGTCTTCGATGTCGTGGACATCCCGCACTCGTACAATGCCATACTGGGCCGACCTACCATTAACTCCTTCGAGGCGGTCCCGCACCATGCCTTTTTGTGTATAAAGCTCCCGGGCCCGCAGGGTGTCATCACCATCTTCGGCGACCAGGACCTCGCTAGGTGTGTCGAGGCCGGCGCTAGGAGTCCGCACCGCAAGGTGCATGTCCTTGCCGACGAATTCAAGGTGGACACACCATCTGCTCTAGGATGGACACCTAAGCCCCGCCCGCAGGGCGGGGTCAAAAGGGTGCCTCTCCAAGCGGAAGGGCAGTTCGTGTCCATTGGCGAATGTCTCCCTCCGGAGGTGGACCAAGACTTACTCCAGGTTCTTCGGAGTAACGCAGATGTCTTCGCGTGGTCTCCGGAGGATATTAAGGGTGTGGACCGCGCCCTCATCGAACACGACTTGGCGGTCCACCCCGACGCCAAGCTGGTCAAGCAGAAGCTTCGCCGTATGTCCCTAGACCGGCAGCAAGCGGCCAAGGTGGAGGTAGCGAAGCTTCTCCAGGCCGGAGTTATTTGCGAAGTCCAACATCCGGACTGGCTCGCCAACCCGGTGCTGGTCAAGAAAGCCAGCGGCGCCTGGCGTATGTGCATCGACTTCACTGCTCTCAATAAGGCATGCCCAAAGGACGACTACCCCTTGCCGCGTATAGATCAACTGGTCAACGCCACCGCGGGGTGTGAGCTCATGAGCTTCCTGAACGCCTACTCCGGCTACCACCAGATTTACATGGCCAAGGACGACGAGGATAAAACCAGCTTCATTACGCCGATGGGGACCTTCTGCTTCGTCAGGATGCCTTTCGGCTTGAAGAACGCGGGTGCAACCTTCACCCGCCTCGTCGCGCTGGCATTAGTTGCTCAGCTCGGGTGGAACGTGGAGGCCTACGTCGATGATGTGGTAGTGAAAACCAAGCAGCTCGCCTTCCATGGTCGGGATCTCTAGGAGACCTTCGACAACCTCAGGAAGGCGGGCATCAAGCTCAACCCAGACAAGTGTGTTTTCGGCGTACAAGCGGGCAAGCTCTTGGGCTTCGTCGTGTTCGGACGAGGCATCCAGGCGAACCCCGACAAGGTCGACGCCATCCTTGGCATGGAACCGCCCAAGACGACGAGGGAGGTCCAGAGGCTGGCCGGCCGCATGGCGGCTCTAAGTCGCTTCCTGTCTAGGGCAGCGGAGCAGGGCTTGCCATTTTTCAAGACTCTCCACGGCTGCGACGGGTTTCATTGGGATGGCAATTGCGCAAAGGCCTTTGACGACCTCAAGAAACACCTTGCAAGACTTCCCACTCTAGTTGCCCCAGCGCCAGAGGCTCCCCTCCTGCTCTACCTCGCCGCCTCAGCGACGGCGGTCAGTGCCGTCCTTGTCCTCGAAGAGGGCGCTCTCCAACGACCCATGTACTTCGTCTCCGAAGCCCTTCAGAGCACCAAGACGCGGTATACGGAGCTCGAACAGCTCGCCTACGCGCTGGTCATGGCCTCAAGAAAGCTCCAACACTACTTCCTGGCCCATCCGATAACAGTGCCATCCTCGTTCCCCCTGGCGGAGATGCTGCATAATAAGGAGTCCATAGGGCGAATCGGCAAATGGGCAGCCGAGCTTGCCCCATTCTCCTTAACGTATGCCTCCCGAATGGCGATCAAGTCCCAAGTTCTGGCAGACTTCCTCGCAGAGTGGACCCCTCCAGCTCAGCCTGTCCACTAGCCAGAAGACCCGGTGTGGATGCTCAACACTGACGGAGCCTATGGCGTTGCGGGCGCGGGCGTCGGCGCAGTCGTTACTACACCTGAGGGGCACCGCCTGCTGTACTCGACGCGCCTCGCATTTCCCACCACCAACAACACGGCTGAGTACGAGGCGTTACTCTTCAGCCTCGGAAAGCTCAAAGCGCTGGGTGCGAGGCGCATCCTCGTCCGCACCGACTCACGATTGGTGGCGGGCCATGTGGACAAGTCATACCAAGCCAAGGACCTGGAGCTAGCCAAGTACCTGGCATCCGTAAGAGCGAAGGAGCGGCATTTTTCTGGGTGTCACGGTGAAAGCCATCCCTCGGGCGGACAACGAACAAGCTGATATCCTTGCAAAGGCCTCCAGCCAGAAGCTCCCAACTCCCGGGGGGGGGGCATTTTACGAAGTCCTGCCAGCGGCAGCCATCGCGCAGGACAACCGCGATGAAGCCCTCATCCACTAGATCACCTAGCAGGGCGACTGGCGAGAACCTATTTTTGGTTTTTTACAGGGCATCGCGGAGCCGGACGACCCCATCGAGCTCTGGCGTTTACAGCACCGCGCTAGGTCCTTCCAGGTGCTTGATGGGGTGCTTTACAAAAAAGGGGTTTGTGCACCGCTTCTGCGGTGCCTTTCACACGAAGAAGGAAAGCAGCTCCTTGCAGAAATTCATGCGGGACTCTGCGGTTCACATCTCGCACCAAGATTGCTAGTCGGTAAGGAATTTAGGCAAGGTTTTTACTGGCCAACAGCCGCCACTGACGCCCAAGATCTCGTGAGCCGATGTCAAGGTTGCCGATGGATGGGGCGGTCCATCCACAGGCCCCCGACGAGCCTCAACCCCATACCTCCGGTATGGTCGCTGGCACAATGGGGCATCGACGTCGTGGGGCCACTTCCCAGGGCTCCAGGCGACCTGCGGTTCATAGCGGTCGCTTTGGAATACTTCTCCAGGTGGCCAGAGGCGGTAGCTCTGGCCATGATTACCTCAGTAGCCATGCAGCGCTTCCTCTGGCAGAACATCATATGCCGCTTTGGCGTGCCCAGGGAGATCACCGTCAACAACGGCCTGTAGTTCAACGTAGCCCCACTCAAAGAATTCTGTGACAACATGGGCATCACGCTCTGGTTCACCTCGGTTGGACACCCGAGGTCAAGAAGCGCCTTGTCGGGCTGCCAAAGGGCAAGTGGCCAGGCGAGTTCCACAGCGTCCTCTGGTCCCTCCGCACAACGGTGACACGCCCGACGGGGTTTGCGCCGTTCGAGCTCCTCTTCGGCGACGAGGCGGTAACGCTTGGGGAAATAAAAGCCGGCTCAAGAAGGGTCCTTGTCCAGGCACCGGAAGAAGAGCACCAATTGTCCCTGGACCTCCTTGATGGAGACCGGGCAAGCGCAACCCAGCACATCATAAAGTATGCGCGGCAGATGGTATGCGCTCGTGGTCGTTCCATATACCCGCGAGAATTCCAGCCGGGGGACCTCGTCCTCAAGATGGCACTCCACGCGAAGACGGTAGGCAAGCTTGAATCCAAATGGAAAGGCCCGTACATTGTCGCGCAGGCCCTTCTGAAGGGAGCATACCGCCTCGCCACATTGGAAGGACAGACGTTTCACCATACATGGAACACAGACAGGCTATGGTGGTACTACACCTAAACCGAGGGTACAAGCGCGAGGATCCTTGGCGGCTTCGGGAAGCACTTTGCCAAGCTCCTGCGCGGACCGCTCCAGCACTAGAGGCTCACACCGTGCACTGCCTCATCACCGGGCAATGACAGCTGCGGCCGTTTCCGTCTTTAAGCGGTCAGTGGTCAGTACCTCACCTTTTGTAACCGCTGACCCGCGCAAACGGGAATTTAATGAAGTTCACCGTTTGCAAAAAATTGTCTTGTTTCCCGCAAAGGCGCGCGAAGGATTACCTTCACGCGCACTCTTCAGGAGTATAAACAAAGACACGCGTTGGTGCGCGCACTCTCCGTGAAAAACACGGGCATGAGTATAAACAAAGACGAGTGGGGGGATGCCTCCGCACGCACTCCACAGAGTATAAATAAGACGTAGCGGTGAGGTCTGCCTCCGCACACACCTTCACCGCCCACAACGCGCGAAGGCTCACCTCCGCGCGCAGTCTACGGACTCTAAATAAGACGTAGCGTCGAGGTCCGCCTCCGCACGCACTCCACAGAGTATAAATAAGACGTAGCATTGAGGTCCGCCTCCGCACGCACCTTCACCGCCCGCAACGCGCGGAGGCTCGCCTCCGCGCGCACTCTACGGACTCTAAATAAGATGTAGCATCGAGGTCCGCCTCCGCACGCACTCCACGGAGTATAAATAAGATGTAGCGTTGAGGTCCGCCTCTGCACGCACCTTCACCGCCCGCAACGTGTGGAGGCTCACCTCCGCGCGTAGTTTACGGACTCTAAATAAGACGCAGCGGGGGGACGCCTCCGCGCGTACCTTACGGAGTATAAAGAAGACGCAACGTGAGGCCTACCTCCGTGCGCACTCTACGGAGTATAAATAAGATGCGGATGTTGTCCCTGCGCACTCTACTGAGTATAAACAAGACGTGAATATCCCCGCGCGTGCGTGCACTGCCCTGCGTGTACTCCCGGAGTATAAATAAGACGTGGTTGAAGTTCCCACGCACCTAAGCTCTAATAGCGTCTGCGCCGACTGGCGCCGGCTCTGCTGCCACCCTTCGAAGGTAGGGGCGGGCGCTCGCGCGTCCACTTCTACTAGGCGCCGGCTCGCTGCCACCCTTCGAAAGGTAGGGGCGGGCGTTGCGCGTCCGCCGACTTCGCGCCGGCTCGCTGCCGCCCGCGAAAGGTAGGGGACGGGCGCGCGCGTCTCGCCGACTGGCGCGGCTCGCTGCCACCCTTTGAGAGGTAGGGGCGGGCGCTCGGCGTCCACTTTGACTGGCGCCCGGCTCGCTGTCACCCGCCGAGAGGTAGGGGACGGCGCTCGCGCGTCCGCCGACTAGGCGCCCGGCTCGCTGCCACCCGCCGAGAGGTAGGAGATGGACCGCTCGCGTGTCCACTTCGACTAGGCACTAGCTCCGCTGCCACCCCTTCGAGAGGTAGGGGACGGAGCGCTCGCGCGTCTACTTCGACTAGGTGCCAGCTCCGCTGCCACCCCTTTGAGAGGTAGGGGACGGAGCATTCGCCCGTCTACTTTGACTAGGTGCCAGCTCCGCTGCCACCCCTTTGAGAGGTAGGGGACGGAGCGTTCGCGAGTCTACTTCGCCCACTAATACCTATGAACCTAGCAGAGTCGAGCGTGGAAATCTGAACCCTACGTGCCAATCGCCTAGAATAGGGGCATGCAACGGCGAGAAGATATTGGGCACGCACTGCTTCATTCATATAAAACCGCAGGTTGCAAAGCAGCTATACAAAAAGGTGTACATGAGGCAACACACCCAACCTCGGCATTACACTTGATCTGCGCCGTTTCCATTGCGTCGAGGAACCTCCTCGAGCCACTGGAGGAGGTCCCCCTCTTCACACAGAGTCTGCCGCAACGCGATCTTGGCCGTGTCCTCCCCGACATAGCTCCAGATTCGATTATAGAAATTCTATACAGCTGGCTGGGTGAAGAGGATGGCATCAGACATCACCCTAGGCTCGGCCGGCAAATCCAGCTGAGAGTCCGCCAGCTCGCTGACGTGTCCACATCCCCAGGCGCGAAGCAAAGCGAGGGCGAAGGAGGCACCCATGAAGCCGCAGTGATCACCGAAGGACTTGGCACTGCGGAGGGCGAGGTCCGAGCCCTCTTCGATCCATCCAAGTGTCTCCATCAGGTTTTTGGGGCCATGCGTAACTTCTGGTACATCGACGACAAGGCCCCGGAGGGCCCCTTCCATTGACTCCATCGCCCTTCATGCCGCCATGGACACATTGTCCAGGGCCTCGGTCCTCTCTGCAAGGGATGCAACGAGTTGGGTCTTCTCCTCCTCCAGCGTTGAGATTTGCTGAAGAAAGGCGGTGCGCTGGACCTCCTCTGTGGCACGTCGCGCCGCCGCCACGGTGTCCTCCACGTCGAAAGCCATCATCGCCTTTTCTGCCTCCAACCTCCGGATTTGCTCGTCCTTGGCAGCATGAGCATCGTCCGCAGCGTGAAGTTCGCTCTACAGCGCTCTCCGCTCGTGAACGCGAGTCTCCTCTAAGGCTTGGCTGAGGGCAAGAGTTTGGGAAAGACTGTGTGAGTTAGAAGGACCTCAGAAAGCAGCACAGGCCGTAAACCACTTACCCTTATCTCCGAGGCACCCAACGCAAGCGCCAGTAGGCCCTCTCGCACGTCACCAGTGCCGGCACATCCAAGCTGCTGCCGATGCACTCCATAGCCTGGTTAAAAACGCGAAGCATCTCCGATCGTGGGATGAAGTCGGAGATGACGGGCCTCGGCCCAACGGCTTCTGTAGCACCGGACATCCACGTCGCGTCCTGCATAACAAGGTCGACGACTTCGTGTGTACCTCCATTGCTCGATCCTTGACCGCGTCCGGGAGACCTCGTCTCGCCTGATGTCGACGATGGAATGAGCGAGCAAATCGGAGAGAGTTTCACGAAGTCACAAGAGGAAAAGGAATCGAGCCTACCTTCGACACGCTGTACCATGGTAGGGGGGGTGCCCGTGTAGCTTCCATACGGGGTATGGGGGCTTCGTCGGCCCGAGGAGCAGCGCCTCCTCCCCCAGCCTCGCCGACCTCACAGGGCGCCAAGATCCCAATGACTGCGCCAGCTACTCCGAACCGCCCCCTTGCAGGCGGAGCCGACTGTACCCGGGGGCACTTCGCCCTCGGGGACGCGGGCGATCCTTCCTCAGCCGCTCCGAGGGTAGGTGGCAAATCCCCGATGGCCGTCACAGGCCGCAGACCTTCAGTGGCCGTCGCAGGCGACGCCACCTCGTCTCCAGGGCCAACAGCACCTAGGCCTGTCGCCTCATCGCCATCTAAACCCTCATTAGGGGTAACATTCCCCCCGAACCGGCGGGGTCGGACCCGGCGCCGGCCGCGTCCCCCGTCTCGGTGATCCCTCCCACTGGCATGACCGACGGGCCGGGTGTCGTGGCCTCGGATCGGGCCTTGCGCCGAGGGGGTCGCGCCTCCACTTCGCTGTCGCCATCATGGCGGCTCGGGGCCTCCACCGGTACCGCGTGCTTGGGTACGCTAATCCCCAGGACCTCGCACACCCGATTTATCCGCCCCTGTTTCGCCGAGGCGGTCGCGGCCTCCCGTAGCCTGTGCTCCCTGGCCGTGTATGGCCCGAGGAGCGCAACAACTGCGCGCTCTGCATCTTCTAGCCGGGGCACTACGCACAAAAATGGAGCACCATCCATAAGAAGTCATGTGATCATGCAAACGTGCACACATTCAGCGGCCGAAGGACTTACAAGGAGCGGAGGGCCTCAGAAGGCAGGGCACTGTCGGGTGGATGCCATCCTTCTGGACACTGCCCTGTACATCGTACTGCCACCGACCGGAGAGCGGTGCCGCCCCGTACATGGTGAACTCCTTGGCAAGGTCACGGATGTTGAACCGATGGGCGATACCGGCAAGCCTCTGCGCCTTCTGCGCGTCGTCGGCCATCGGCTGCACATCTGGCGAGCTGTAGAACGATATCGGCTGTCCTCGGCACAACAAACCGCTCTTGCTCGTCACGTGGTAGTAAAACCACCGACGCGTCCAACCGGACTCCCATTTCCCTCGCGCGGCCCACGCAGGGAAGAGCCCCGCACACTACTTCCTCAGCACGAAGTTGATGTTGCCGAAGTTCGATTCCGCTCCCCCTCGAGTTTCTTCGGCTGATAGCGTGCGTCGTGCAGAACGGCGAACAGGCTCGCACTGGGACGGTGACCCTCTGTTCGCAGTGCCCAAGCGAACTCGGCCAAGCGGACTATCGCACTGGGGGTCAGCTGCGCCAGCTCCAGCTCGTAAACCCACAGGACCTCACCGACGAAGAGTGTCAAGGGCATCCGCAGCCCGGCATCAAAGAATGCGATGAAGACAATAGCCTCTGTCTCCGCCGGTTGCGGTTCTGTCTCGGTGGGGCCGGGTAGGCGAGCCCCGTCACGTTCTGTGATCTTCCCCTCTCGGACGAGCCTCTGGAGCATCTCTTCAGTAAGACGGCTTCGCCCTAGCACACAGGAGCAGTGGCCTCCCGAGTGTTCCATGGCGTCCCACCGCTTGTTGACGTGCGCCCTTCCTCGCACCACCAGCGAGTACTCCCCCGGGGGAGGCGATAGATCGTATCGATCGGATGAGGCGTTGCCACTGAGCCGGTGAGCGGGTTCGTCGCAACAAGCCATTCCTCTCTGAGATAGAGTGCTAAAATAGCAGGAGCAGGGGTGGGTTGCACGAGCAGCAGAAGAAAGAAGACAAGCTAGAACGACCAACGCGAAGGAGCATCCCCATGCCGATGGCGACACCTTATAAAGCTGGCTCAAACCCACCTCCTCCCACCCACGCAAAGACAACCGGGCGGGCCCAGCCGGTTCAACTACCCACGATCGAAGCGCAACCGGCCGCAGCTGGTGCACCTGGTAGGTGGGCAGACGGTGCACAATGCGCCCATACCACCCCGCCACGTGTCCGCCTTTCGCACGAACGGCTGCGGTCGTGCAACCGCTGACAGCCCACAGCGCGCCAATCGTGGCCCGCCGCGTGTACACCCCGAGTGGAAAAGCACGTACAGCAGCAGTAGCCTGCTCCTGCCAGCCTAGGGGTCGGCGTGATTCTAGGAACCATTAAGGCGCACTACCGGACTGCGGAGCCGCAAACACTCGCGCCCAGGAAAAGCCATTGGCGCGAGGTCTGCCTCCGCCCCAACTTCGACTTCGCAGCCCAAACAACCCGTGGCTGAGGTCGGCCTGGGCAACTACCGACACCGCCAAGGCGGATACGATTTCGACTCCGACTTCGACCCCGACTTCGACCTCGACCTCGCCTCCGGCGATGACTTCGACTTCGATCTCGACCTCGACTTTGACTTCGGCCTCGACCTCAACTTTGACATTGAATTCGACTTCGCACCCGCCACTGAAGGGCTTTACGCACGGGCATGGCTCCACCAACCCGCCCAGCGCTGTACCCTTGCGGCAGGGCAAACACTACACCAAGCAATAAGGCTCCGCCAAAACGTTGGGAAAGCTCACAGGCCACAGGGACGGAGGGAGCCAAGGGGCTCGGCAATATGGCATCGGCCCGTGAAGCCCTTCACCATGAGAGGCTCCTGTTGTAGGGGTGGCCCCCACCTAAGCCCAGCAGGCCTACTAGAGGGATGTAAGGCCCAGAATGGGACATGTGTAATGACACAAGTGCCCCTGAGGGGGATACATGGATGTAAGGGTATAAGTGTAAAAGCACTCCCCATGTGGATATAAATATACGACACAGGCCACAGGGGGAAACCCTAAGCCATTGCTCACCTAACTCTCCACTACCATACTCTCTCTCTCTCTCTCTGTTTGGTCTATAACCACAACAGATGTACAGGAAAAAAGACAAAAAACATGCGGTTGTAGTACAGGCTAAGTTTTAAGGCCTTTTGGCCTCTTTTTGCCTCATATTTACAAAAATAATGATAGTTGTGTGGTATTAGCAAAAAATATCATTTTTACCGTGTGATCATCAAGCGGCATGGTGATACCGCATAGCCACCGTACGGCCCTGCCCTGTGCTGCCCAGCCACTAGATGGAAGCTAATTAAGGCGGCTACTGACTTAATTAGATGTCTTAATTATGATTTATGCGTATTGTTTGTTTAATTTTTTAAATATAACAAATGAGCTTAAAAAATTATGAAATTCTATGTACAGCCTCCCGACATAGCGTACTTGATTGTGTATTTTTTATATTTTTATCCACTCTGAGTGTTGTCTTTAGACGATTATATTGTTTGTAGGAGTTGTTACATATAGCAATCGAGTTCCAAAAATTACAAAATTTTACGTGCAATCTCCTAACATAGTCAACCTAATTGTCTAACTTCTTAGGAATTTTATGTGCTCTGAATTTGCTATGTTAATTCATATTAATTTAATCATAATTGGTAACATGTGATGCTAATTTAATTCACGGCTTAAATCGTAGGCTGCATAGCCACCATGCGGCGGCCATTTTTCTAGTGCATGACCTCCCTCCTTCACACATATATTGCCCCCTTGCTACTATCCCCCTTTCCCCCTCTCTCCTTCTCACATATGTTGACTTGTCCATGCCGTCCCCCTTGCCTGCTCCCTCGTCTGCACGTATGCGAATCTGTCCATGACGTCCCCTCTTGCCCTTTCTCTCATCTGCACATATGTCACTCGTACCATGCTGTCCCCTTCGCCCGTGGTGCTTTGCATCGATAACGAGTCTATAATTTTCGGTGGCAATGCACCGGGTTCACTTTTCGCTTAGCATGAGCCAACAAGACAGCTTTCCAGATCGACGTGACCCAACGAGGCAGCTTTGCAGACCGACATGACCCAATGAGGCAGCTTTGTAGATCGACGTGACCCATGAGATAGCTTTGCAGTGACGTGACGCATGCTGCAGCAAGATTTCTCCTTGGGGCCACTACCTCGTAGACGTGAATTTGCATAAACCCAATTGGACTTCTGTCGTGTTCACCGTGTCGGCTCCGTGTATAATAATATCCCTTGCATGGTGGCCTTTCACGCAACAAGACTACCACACTAGCAACCTCACATGGAGAAGCAATGGGAGGAGATCACCCGACTAGCAAGAGCTGCTCTAGCCCGCAATAAGCAAAGTGCCCATGCTAGGAGGCCACCTCCCCACAATGATCCCCCGTAGCACCAACCCCTATGACAACATCCCCACCCAGCATTCCCCGCAAGACCCATCCAAGGGGGAGACGTCACCCCTTTGCTGGTGCAAAGACACGTGTAAGTTCTTCAAGTTGAAACGGTAGCTGAGCCTGAACATGCGTTACTAGGGTTACGGTAACTACGCCTGGGACTACTATGACTGATACTGGGACACGAGGCGGTACCGCCAGCCGGTAAGGACCAGTATAGTACACTCCCCTAGCAAATAAATTGAAAGCATGTACTAACTACCTCTCCTATCTACCGTAGTCTCCAGATCCGCTATGCGTGTTCCACAAATAGATCGATTGAGAAATCCAGCCACATGACCAGTGGCATCTCGTCTACGAGGAGTGGGATGCTGACACTATTACTAAAGAGGCTATACTGTACGGCTATATCACAGACGGTTCATACGAAACTGTCTGTGATTAAACTATCATAGACAATTTATACTAACTACCGTCTGTGATATTTTCATAGACGATTATTAACACGAACCGTCTGTGATGTATTACAAATGGTTCGTGTTAGTAACCGTCTGTGAAAGTTGTGGACATCACAAACGGTTCGTATAAAAAACCGTCTCTGATATTGTGGACATCACATACGGTTCTTATAATAAACCGTCTGTGATATTGCGGACATCATAGATAGTTTGTATGAATAATCGTCTATGAATTATCATAGACGGTTATTAATACGAACTGTATGTGACAATGTTCGTATCACAGACTGTTTGTGGTTGGAACCATCTGGGTTAATCTATGCTATTAAATACCAGCTGACGTATATGGTCTCGACACAGATCTGTCCTCATTGCACTGCATCGGTGGAGCAAAGCGGCCAGCTTTGGGGAGTTTGGTGAAAACATATCGCTTGTAGATCTATATACATCTTCTTAGTGATCAAAGGTTAGTACTCAATTGATTCTAATAACTTATATGCCTTGTAATTGAAGGAGATGATAGCTAGGTTTTTGTTTAGATCAAGATAGCCAGCTAGCTAGGTTTAGAAAGATAAAGGTACTTTGCTCAATTTCAGAATAGGTAAGTGCTCCTAGTTTACTTCAATATATTCTTGCTTAATATTATTGTGTCATGAATACGTGGCTAGCTAGTTAGCTACCTAATATAGATGTGTGTAATTAAGTAGCTAGTCTGATTTGCCATAGTAGCGCTAATAATCCAATTTGACACCCATTTGTTACATGTGTAGCGTAGATGTACCGAAACTGGATGTACGTTGAGAACCGTATGAGTGAACAGTATATTAATGGCGTGTCTGCTTTTAGAAGAGCGAGCGAGCTGGATATGTTGAAGAAGGGAATGGAATATATGTACTGCCCATGCATTGATTGTGATAATCTAAAGATGTTTAGTAACTCAGCGCAGATCGAACCTCACTTGATTCGAAGGGGTTTCAGAAAGGGGTACATATGTTGGACCAGTCACGGTGAAGAGAAGATTACACAAGAAGGTAGTTATGACATTGTCGAGGGAGACAACGATATGCCTGTTGTGGACTGTGCTTTCAATGAGGATAGGTCACAGGATGACAATCTGGATTAGATGCTACATGATGCAGAAGGGAACTATAGTGAGAGAGAGAGTTTGGTAAATTCAAGGGCTTGATGGAGGACTCGGAGAAATCATTGTTCTCAGGCTGTAAGCCGCAATACATTAGGTTTCATCTGTTCTAGAACTGTTGAAATTGAAGGCAGGCAATGGTTGATTTGACAAGAGTTTCACGACATTGTTAGGTCTCCTAGCGGACATGCTTCCAACGGGAAATGTGTTGCCGAGAACCATCTACCAAGCCAAGAAGATTTTTTGTCCATTGGGATAGAAGTAGAAAGAATACATACATGTTCGAATAATTGTATCCTCTACTGTAAAGAGTATGCTAGCTTACATGTTTGTCCGGTGTGCAAAGCATCCTGATACAAGTGTAAAAATGACTCCGATGATGGGAAGGGCACGAGGTGAAGCAAGAACCTCCTACTAAGATGTTGTGGTATCTTCCTATAATTCCCTGTTTGAAGCATTTATTTGCAAACCACAAGAATGGAAGATTGGTGCGTTGGCACTTGAAGCAGCATAAGAAAGACGAATGATAAGACACGCTGCTGATTCTGTTTAGTGGAGGAACATCGATAGGAAGTTTTACACTTCGGTGTTGAACCGAGGAATATAAGGTTTGGGTTGAGTACAGATGGAATGAATCCTTTTGGTAATATGAGCAGCCGACATAGCACCTGGCCCGTGACTTTGTGCATGTACAACCTTCGTTCTTGGCTATGTATGAAGCGGAAGTATATTTTGATGTCACTACTTATCCAAGGGCCAAAGCAACCTGAGAACGACATTAATGTGTACCTAGCACCATTGGTAGAAGATCTTGCAATACTGTGGAATGAAGGGGTACATGTATGGGATGTAGACAAATGAGAGAACTTCACTCTGTGCGCCATGTTATTCTGCACCATTAATGATTTTGCTGCCCTTGGTAACCTATCAGGGTTAAGTACAATAGGAGCCAAATTCTGTCCACACTAATTAGATTATACCGAGTGTGTGTGGTTGAACAACTCGTGCAAAACTGTGTACATGCGTCACCGTAGGTTCCTTCCAAAGTATCACCCATACCACAAGATGAAGAAACAATTTAATGAAAAAAGAGGATGACTCAGTACCAAGGCCTTTTAGGGAGAAAGAGATCTATGATATGGTCAAGGATATCAATGTTGTGCTTACAAAGGGACGTAAATTAAGGACCTGTCGGAAGAACATGTGGAAGAAGAGGTCAATATTTTGAGACTTGCCTTATTAGGAGCACTTAGAAGTTCAGAACTGCATTGATATCATGCATGTAGAGAAGAATGTATGTAATAGTTTGATTGGTCTCTTACTGAACAATCCTGATAAAACAAAGGATGGTGTCAACACAAGGCTGACTTGGCCGCTATGAACATCAGGACTGAGTTAGCACCGATAGAGACCGATAAAGGCCGGACGTACCTTCCCCCAGCTTGCTATACTCTGTCAAAGTCCGAGAGAACACAACTGTGCCAGTCTTTGCAAGGTGTGAAAGTTCCATATGATCACTCCACTAGATGAAGAAACTTGTTTTCATGGAACATTTGAAATTAATTGGCACAAAGTCTCATGACAGTCATGTGCTAATGACACAAATGCTACCTGTTAGAAGTATTTTGTCGAATAAGGTTCGAGTGACAATCATAAGGCTATGTTATTTCTTTAACGCAATTGTTTAGAAGGTCATCGATCCCGATGGACTAGAAGCTCTTCAGACAGAGGTGGTGATGACTCTATGTCATCTAGAGATGTATTTCCCTTCGTCATCTTTTGATATCATGGTCCATCTCATTATTCACCTTGCGAAAGAGATAAAGATATGCGGCTCCGTGTTCTACATCATATGTGACAAGATTCTTTTGATGCGACCAATACCGTCATCCTCACGTTCCACACCTCCTCCCCAGTGTCCTCCATGTGCAGCAGCCCGGCGATCAAAAAAATCATGCCGTGGTGGTCGTGGATAGCCTCCACGGCCATCGGACATGTCCTCATCATCTTCGTAGTACCGTGCGTCGTCATGCGACTACGCACGTCGCACAAAGTTGGGTACTTGGTGCTGCGCACCGGCCCCTCCTAGCGGCGGTAGTCGTCTCTCCAAGCGGCGGAGTGTCACCTCCAGATTGTTGAAGCCCTCCGTGAGGCGAGCATTCAACATATCTTGCACCTTAGTGATTCTTATATGCACACCATTGATGCTTTGGTCGAAATCAGCACGTATGACGTCCTCCTGGTGTTTGATGTGGCCGGTAAGCACCTTGACTCGGCTCCGTACAATGGGGGTAAATCATCACCGAATGGTTCGCCCAATTCATCACTGTGGTAGCCGCTCGAACCTCTTCTACTTGCTCTCGACATCCTGAAATCAGCAAGAAACACAATCACGTACCATGATCAACCACACTCTCATACCACGATGATACGGACCAACAAAGGATTAGTTAATGCGTAGGGATGGCCCGATCTTTCCTGGTACATTCAGCGAGGTTCCATCTCTTTGTCTTGACGCAGCCAACAATCTTGATAAGGGCAATTTGCACTAGTATGCAAGGTACACACTACAAGCAATCCACCGAACTCTCCAAACCGTGAATTGAGCAAGAAGACACGAATTAGATGAGATGAACCTTGTAGATTTTATGGGAAATCTCAAGAATCTCCTATTCTTGCCTTGCACCAACTCAACAAACTCCAAACGAGAAAACCTTGCAATCATGCAATCTGGTCGCCAACAACCATCATGGTATTCTGTGGCGTCCTATTCTCCTATTCTCTCTAAATTTGCGATGTGACCATGAGTATTCTGTGGCTGGGACCTCATCCATTGTATGGGTCTTCGAAATAGCTTTCCAACGTGTCCAAGAACGCTCAAATCGGATTCCGTTTGTGAAACTTATGGGCGTTTTAATGTTGGACTTCCTGTCTGACCCGAACTGAATCCGAATTGAATTCAAATCTTTATAGGTTTCCTTTTCTTGTTCAAGGGGCTTCCAAATCCATTTGGAACCTGAAAAGGAGTTCTTCTCATTCTTTGAAAAGCCATGGTATGGTCGGATTTTACCCTTACTTATATTGCAATGCTCGGACTGTCTATGTTTGGCAAGTCTCACGCGTCTCTTCGGACACCTCGTGCAGCAATCAATAAAGTTGCCATAATTTTGTGTAGGAAGCTCCAATCATGCACCGTTTGATTCATTGGAAAGTAGACTTCATTGGATTTCCAAATATGTATTTTGTGTGCATTCGAAACCTGATAATTGGCGTTGCAATCTTTATGAACATTGTGGACAGAACTGCAATCACGAGAACTTGATTGATCTTGTGTCTTCCTCTTAACCCAAACTAGCTTTCTTTCTTTACCATCCACACCTCTAATTCCATGCATTATTGGCTTGTTTGCATTATGCAAAGGAGGAATCACATAAGCATCCGCACGAATTAGGATATTCTTCTTTCTTCCATAACCGATTGCTTCTTTCTCCTTACGCAATTCAGAGCTACTAAGCCTTGTAACATCAGATTGCATGGGTGAAGCACAAATCAATGTAGTATTTACACTTTTGGCCACATCAACATACGACATTAATGGCTACACATTTTATACAACATATCAGGATAGAAAGAGCACAGTGTAGAACTCAGGTGTCCGCATAGATGCCTTTGATGCGCACGTCAATACCGCTGGCCCAAGCTTGTACTACGGGCTTGTAGAGGAGATTTAGGAGCTTGACTATGTAATTTTCAAGATTTCTCTATTTTGGTTCTGTTGGGTCCAACTCCCACGGGGTGTAAAGGTCGACAAGTACGGCGTCACTACCGTGGACCTCAAATGTGTAGGATACGAAGACGAACCATTCGTACTCGCAAGGCAACTTGTTCAAGTATTTTACGTAACCGACCCGGCAAATAAGAAGCACCATGTGGTTCTTCATGGAAAAAGAACAATTGTCGGAGTTGAGAATGTCATGGATGAGGAAGAATACAATTAATTTAATGAGTTTCCTCCATTTGGAGGTAGCATCAGGCTTGAGGAAGAACAAGGCAATGAAGCAAGCTATATGCGTATCAATCATCGTGAAGGGCTTTATTTAAAAGGAAATAGCCAAGTGTAATAAATGATCCCACATAGCCAGCACCTATTTGGGAACTGTTGCAATGTGATCATAATTAGGAAACTCGACATGTAATTTTGGAACTATATTCCATTGTAATTGTAATTGATTTAGTAATTAAGAAATAGTTATATTTATGATTATGCATGTGTTTTTCATATTGCATGGCCAGCATGATTTTCTTGTGGCTAGATGGAGTGAACTATCACAGATGGTTCTTTTATAGAACTGTTTGTGATATGTTGAATATCATAGATGGATCTATAAGAGAACCGTCTGTGATAGTATTATCACAGGTGATTCCATAAAAGAACCGTCTATGATAGTATTATCACAGAAGATTCCATAATAGAACCATCTGTGATAGTTTCCCTATAAATATACCCCAAGGATAGGTTTTGCTTGTAGAGTCCTCACTCACGCACTCCGTCTCCGCTGCCCCTGCTAGGTTTTGCTAGATCTGATTGCTCATTCGTGTGCGACATTGCCTCTCCCTCCCGATGCTCCCTCTCACTCCCGTTGTCGGCCACCTCTCCCTCCCGTCGCCGGCCGCCTCACCCACCCGACGCCGGTAGCCTCTCCCTCACCCACCGCCTCTCCCTCCTTACGTCGGCCCCTTTCCCTCCCGATGCCGGCTGCCTCTCCCTCATTTGTCAATCTTGTGGTCTGTCTCAATAGTTGGCTAATTTATTTTGTGATCTTTAGTAATTGGCTAATTTGTTTTATAACCTTTAGTACTTCATGATATATGCTTCACTTGTTAGCTACAAGATCTAATACTAAAATAGGATATTCAAGCTTGAGCTCTAAATTTTTATATTATTGTCATTTGTTAATCTTGTGGTTTGTCTCAATAGTTGGCTAATTTGTTTTGTGATGTTCAGTAGTTGGCTAATTTGTTTTATGACCTTTAATACTTCATGATATATGCTTCACTTGTTAGCTACAAGATCTAATACTAAAATTGGATATTCAAGTTTGAGCTCTAAATTTTTACTATTACTGTCATTTGTCAATTTTGTGGTCTATCTCAATAGTTGGCTAATTTGTTTTGTGATCTTCAGTAGTTGGCTAATTTGTTTTATGACCTTTAGTACTTCATGATATATGCTTCACTTGTTAGCTACAAGATCTATTTGGAATGGCATGTTATTGTTCCAAAGAAACTTTGTCGCAATAATATATGCCACATAGACCTTCAAAGGGCATGAAGCAAATTACACACTCCAGTGTATCAGGTTCAATGAACTTGAGACACTGGTGTGTGCAATTTGATTCATAGAACTTTGTTTTATGACCTTTAGTACTTCATGATATATACTTCACTTGTTACCTATAAGATCTATTTAGAATGGTATGTTACTATTCCAAAGGGACCTTGTAGCAATAATATATAACACATAGACCTTCAAAGGGCATGAAGCAAGTTATACACTCCACTATGTCAGGTTCAATAAACTTGAGACACTGGTATGTGTAATTCGATTCATAGAACTTAATTTGTTTACGCTCATAGCTCATTGTAGTTAGTTTTTTTCTTACAAGAGAGATGACGTCCACACAATCACCATCGTCGTCATCTTGGTCTCATGCTCCCAAGATTGGGACAACTAAGCGTGGCCGAGAAGTATCGAAAAGGCCAGAGGACCGAATGAACATCACGGTGGTCACTCTGGATGGGGTCGCTCTGCAATCGAAGAAAGCAGCAACGGCATTTTGGAGTACTTGTAGGATAATTGGAAGGCAACAGGTCCCCATCACTGATAGCACTAGGGGTCCCGATCTTTCGATGAGAGTGGTAGATTCGATTGGGGAAGGAGATGACGTTGACGATCCGACTACAACCATCCAAGGACGTTGCGCCTTAGCGATCGATACACCAACTCCAGAGATTGTGCGTGACCTTGTCGGCGCGCGATCAACCTAACCACGAGGGTTCTTGTTCCTGCAAGCAATCGAAGAACAAGCAAGAACAAGATGAACAGCAACTCAATTGCAAATAACGATGTAAGATTCAATCAATAATAGAAAAACGGTGGGGTTCCGAAGACAAGTATTCGGGCGGTCTAGCCGACACGCGCGAGTACAAGGCAAAGTAGCAAAAGCTAACTTAGTCTAAACAAAACCCAAACCCTAGAAGAGGGTGCGGCTGCCTATTTAAGGGACACGGAAGGTGGAGGGTCGGCCAAAACACAAGGAAGCCGAATAGGACTCGAATTACAAGGCCCAAGGCTCACTTTGACTCGGACTGGAAAAGTGATATGACTTCTTTTGCAGTTTCTGACTGACGCGAATGGAATTTGGAGGTGAGGCTAGATCCATCTGAAAGTAGACTTCAAGAGCTTTCCAACGAGTACTCACGGGCCCTGAGAAACCTTCGGGATCAAAAGTTATGGCCATATAAAGTAGACGCTGTCAATAAGGCCGAATCCGAGTCAAACTCGTGAACAGGACTTGATTTGCGCTTGATGGTTCCACTTCTATACTTGAGCTCATGTGGTTCTTCCCCATGGTTCCTAAGGACAATTAAATCATCACAATAATTAAGTAGTATTCCATTCTTTGAAACATTTGTATGCAAACTTAGGAACGCATTCACCTGATGGTTAAGTTGACGTGCTCGCGCTCTAGTCATTGGTCCTTGTATCATAGTTTCAGTTTGATGTGGAGTCGGCATGGTTGTATGCATGGAAAGGATGTCCTCATCATCGTCCCCTTCTTGCATTTGAGTCGTCCGCGACTCAAGCTCATCTTCTTCTCCCAAGTATGGCTTCAAATCTGCAATGTTAAAGGTGGGACTAACCCCAAAATCTGCAGGCAACTCAAGTTTATATGCATTGTCATTAATCTTTTCCAACATTTTGAAAGGACCATCAGCTCTAGGCATCAACTTAGACCTCCTCAATTCAGGAAATCTTTCTTTTCTCAAATGCAACCAAACTAAATCACCCGGTTGAAAAGTTAAATGCCTCCTTCCTTTACTACCAGCAAGTTTATATTTAGCATTCATGCGTTCAATATTTTCTTTGGTTGTCTCATGCATTTTCAACATCAAGTCAGCACGCTGTTTAGCATCAAAATTTAACTTCTCCGAAGATGGAAGTGGTAGCAAATCAATAGTAGCACGAGGCACAAAGCCATAGACAATCTCAAAAGGGCACAACTTTGTAGTAGAATGCAACGAACGATTATAAGCAAATTCAATATGAGGCAAGAATTCTTCCCACATTTTAATGTTCTTTTTGAAAATAGCCCTAAGCATGGTAGATAAAGTTCTATTCACAACTTCAGTTTGCCCATCAGTTTGGGGATGACATGTAGTCGAAAATAACAGCTTAGTCCCCAATTTAGCCCATAAAGTTCTCCAAAAATGGCTAAGGAATTTACTGTCACGATCGGAAACTATTGTATTTGGCACACCATGCAAACGAACAACTTCACGAAAGAACAAATCAGCAATATTGGTAGCATCATCACTTTTATGACATGGTATGAAGTGTGCCATCTTAGAAAATCTATCCACAACAACAAATATGCTATCCCTCCCCTTCTTTGTCCTAGGCAATCCTAAAATAAAGTCCATAGAAATATCTTCCCAAGGCACACTAGGAACAGGTATAGGCATATACAAACCGTGAGGATTAAGTCGTGACTTAGCCTTTTGACATGTAGTGCAGTGAGCAACAAAACGTTCCACATCACGTCTCATCTTTGGCCAAAAGAAATGACTAGCAAGTATGTCTTCCGTCTTCTTCGCTCCAAAATGCCCCATCAGCCCACCTCGATGCGCTTCCTGTAACAACAACAAACGAACGGAGCTAGCTGGAATGCATAGTTTGTTAGCTCTAAACACAAATCCATCATTTAGAACAAATTTATTCCACGTTTTTCCCTCTTTGCAATTCAGCAACACGTCTTTAAAATTAGCTCTAAACACAAATCCATCATTTAGAACAAATTTATTCCACGTTTTTCCCTCTTTGCAATTCAGCAACACATCTTTAAAATCATCATCATGAACATAATGCTCCTTAATTGTTTCCAATCCAAAAATTTTGAAGTCAAGTTGTGAGAGCATGGTATATCTCCTAGACAATGCATCAGCAATAACATTCTCCTTTCTCTTTTTGTGTTTTATGACATAAGGAAAAGACTCTATGAATTCAACCCACTTTGCATGCCTACGGTTCAATTTTGCTTGACTTCTAATATGCTTTAATGACTCATGATCAGAATGAATGACAAATTCTTTGGGCCATAAATAATGTTGTCATGTCTCTAAAGTTCGAACTAGAGCATATAATTCCTTATCATAAGTAGAATAGTTCAAACTAGGCCCACTCAATTTTTCACTAAAGTATGCCACAGGTTTACCTTCTTGCAACAAGACACCACCCAATCCAATTCCACTAGCATCACATTCTAGCTCAAAAGTCTTACTAAAATCTGGAAGTTGGAGTAATGGTGCATGTGTTAACTTATCTTACAATGTGTTGAAGGCGTCTTCTGTGCATTCCCAAGTAAACGGCACCCTTTTAGTGAGCTCATTCAATGGTGCAGCGATGGTGCTGAAATCCTTCACAAAACGACGATAGAATCCAGCAAGTCCTAGAAAACTTCGCACCTGCGTGAGCGTTTTAGGAGTCGGCCAACTCTGTATTGCCTCAACCTTGGCTTGATCAACTTCAATGCCCTGTGGAGTAACAACATAGCCAAGAAAAGAGACTCGATCCGTGCAAAATGTGCACTTCTCAACGTTACCAAATAAACGTGCATTACGTAAAGCATCAAAAACAGCACGTAAATGGCAAATGTGTTCCTCTAGTGATCTGCTATATATCAATATATCATCAAAATAGACCACTACAAATTTACCCATGAAAGCACGCAAAACCTCGTTCATTAATCTCATGAATGTGCTAGGTGCATTAGTTAAACCAAATGGCATCACTAACCACTCATACAAACCGAACTTAGTTTTAAATGCTGTTTTCCATTCATCTCCCAATTTCATACGAATTTGGTGGTACCCACTACGCAAATCAACTTTAGAGAAGACAATAGAGCCACTTAATTCATCAAGCATATCATCTAACCTAGGAATAGGGTGACGATATCTAATGGTAATGTTATTGATCGCTCTACAGTCCACACACATACGCCATGATCCATCTTTCTTAGGCACTAAAATTACCGGAACAGCACAAGGACTAAGAGACTCACACACATAACCTTTATCAAGCAATTCTTGAACTTGACGCTGAATCTCCTTAGTTTCTTCCGGATTGGTCCCAGAGGCGCACGATTGGGCAAAGATGCCCGGGAATCAAATCAATCTGGTGCTCAATCCTCGTGACCGGTGGTAGCCCTGGCACGTCCTTTGGAAAGACATCCATGTACTCCTGCAAAAGGTTAGTGACAGTAGGAGGCACAGAAGAAGGTACCTCCTCGAATGAAAATAAAGCTTGTTTGCAAAGTAAGGCATAGCAAATAGAAGTACTAGCATCCAGCTCATTCACATCAGACTTAGTAGTAAGAAAACATGCACCTTTCAATTTAATCTCATTTTTCATCTCATGAACAGATTTAGATTTTTTCTTTTTATGTTGCTCAAGTTCGCTTGCAACAATCTGATTTTCACTCCTATTATGCTCCTGATTTTTCTCTCTACTAGCTCTAGCAATCTCATTTTGAAAATAGCTTCAGGAGACATAGGATGTAACACAATTTTCTTGTCATGATGCACAAAAGAATATTGGTTTGTCTTACCATGATGCAGTGAATCTTTATCATATTGCCACGGTCTACCTAACAGCATAGAGCATGCTTGCATAGGTACAACATCGCATTCTACAACATCGTGATAAGAACCAATAGCAAAATTTACTCTCACCATTCGTGTTACCTTCACCTTGCCGCTGTTATTGAACCATTGAATGTAGTAAGGTTGTGGGTGAGGTTTGGTGTTCAACGCAAGCTTCTCCACCATATCGGAGCTCACCAAGTTGTTGCAGCTCCCTCCATCAATTATCACTCGGCATGAGCGTTCCTTCACGACGCACTTTGTTTGGAAAAGGATGTGCCGCTGATTTTGCTCCGCCCTCTCCATTTGTGCACTCAACACACGCTGCACAATGAGGCTCTCATAGCGCTTTGCATCTTCAGCACCAATGTGCTCTTCTTCTTGCTCCTTCCCACTACTTGCATGGTCAGCTGCAAGCATAGCATATGTATCCTCATCCAAATCACTAGCAGAAGAATCGACCATCATCTCTCACAATCGAACACGCTTGGTTGGGCACTCACTCCTCACATGGCCATACCCCTTGCATTGATGACATTGGATATCCCTCGTTCGTCCCGTAGATGCAACGGACGAAGAGCTCTTTGCATGTGCTTGGGCTGTCCCCTTTGTTGCTTCGCATGCCCGAGATGCCGAATTTGATGATGAAAACCGTGGCTTGCTGTTGGAGGAAGAAGGTGCAGGGGTTGGCTTGATGGTGTGGCAGATGCACGTTGAGACCAAATGTTTCCATGACCCGCAGAAACGTTAGTCCTAGTGCTCGCGCGTCGTCCCTGTACTTCTCTTTCAGCTTTACAAGCAAGATGAAATAAACGAGTGATAGAATTATATTCCTTGTAAGCTAAGATATCCTGAATTTTCTGATTCAAACCACCCATAAACCTAGCCATAGCGGCTTCCTCAGTTTCCTCTAAGTTACAACGCAGCATGCCTGTTTGCAATTCTTGAAAATATTCCTCTATGCTTTTACTACCTTGCCTCAATTGTTGCAACTTATGTAACAAATCACGTGCATAATATGAGGGAACAAATCTAGCTCGCATGATTCTTTTTAATGCATCCCAAGTTTGTGGTATGGTGAAAGGATTTTTCTTACAATATTCACTCCACCAAACAGACGCAAAGTCATAAACTCACTAGTAGCAGCCCTAACCCTTTTGTTTTCAGGGAATGCATGACAAGCAAATTTCGATCAACACCAATTCCCAAGTGATATAAGCATCGGGGTTATATTTTCCATCAAAAGGTGGCATAGTGAACTTAATCTTACCAAGCGATTCATCATTCTCACGCACCTCATTCCGGCGTGGTTGACGATGACGGTGAGCGTCCTCATCATCATCAATCTCGATGTCACCGCATATTCGTCTCCACCATTTTTGTCCACCCTGCTGCCCAAGACACCAATATTGGCACGAGTACGCTGAGTTGGTGCAGCGGGAGATGCACGGCCCCTCTCATCAAGACGTCTCAAAATCTCAGCAAGTGAAGTGTTGACGGTGCCAACGGAAGCCTCCAATGTTGCAAGCGTAGTGTTGGTGTCGATCTGCGCAGCCTCCAATTGGCCAAGGCATTCGTTGGTGACCCGTACATCCTCATCAAGTCCTTCAGTGTGCAGCTTCATATGGCGCTCAAAGTGTTGTATGATGCCCCTAGTCCGAGGGGAATGTGGCACTGCCCGCAGGTCCACTGGTTCTCCTGACATTGTTAGAAGAACACAAGAAACAAACCAAGAAGAGAAAAAATAATAAAACTGCAGGTTATGCCCTCACAACTACTGGGATGTGGTTAAATCAACTCGCACACTCTCAACCTGTTCTGTCAAGCTCTTACAAGTTCTTACCACAGCGAGCTGGAGGTGATGGTGGCCGACAAGTCAAGACAATATCTCCTGGAAATTGGGTGTATCGCTGCCTCGGTCGCTAGTCCCTGTGATGTGGTAGCCAAATCTGTGGAGCTATAGGTGGGCTGAGAGTGAACAAAGGATAACTAGAACCACATTAGTCAAAGCAAGTTGAATAATCGCTCAACGACGGCACCGTGCTGGTCCTAGGCTAGACCGTACTAGAGACGCGAGCCTAGAATACAAACGAAAACACACTGTGCAGAAAAAAACTAGATGATGTTGCACACGGAGTTCCGGAGCTCGAAAAAGGATGCCGTCTTCACAAGGAACCTTAGAATCACGTGTAGACGGGCTCTGTCAATTTTGAGCGAATTCTGAGAAACTTGATTTTTCCTCGGTTTGCGGGCCCGTTTTGAGGGCCTAAACGACGTTTTTTGGGGTCGAAGCTGCCGCGTATGTGCCTGGAGGCTTACGCGGATCTGAAATCTCTAGTTTTTCCAGACGATTTTTCGCTCTATCTTCTGATTTCCTTTCCAACGGATCAAGAATTGCCTCAATCGGAGGTCGTATGCAAAAGTTAGCTGTTTCTCTCTCCTCTATATTTTTTTCTTCTTTTCTTTTTTTTTTCTTTTTTTTATGCCGCGGCTCTTTCTAAATGCGGTTGCCTGTTCCTTCTTTTCTCTCTCTCTTTTTTTTACACACACGACGCGGTTGAATCCGAATTTGTGTCCTACTCCGAGACCAACTAGGGCAAAGCCTCCCTAGAAACCGAGTTCGGATCTAACTGCAACGGTGATACCAAGACGTGAACAGAACTCGAAACTCTAAAAGAACTAGACACTAAGACCAGCAAAGGACACGACGATGCAACCGAAGACTCAACAAACAAAGACTATGCAGCAATAGATAAAGGCTCAAATTGTTTCGGATTTTGGGTAATAGATCTACTATTTTTTTTGGTTTTCTGGACTGTAGGTAAAAAAATGCAAAGACTAGATAAGATCTCTCACCGATCAACCTTGAACTCTGATACCAACTGATAGCACTAGGGGTCCCGATCTTTCGATGAGAGTGGTAGATTCGATTGGGGAAGGAGATGACGTTGACGACCCGACTACAACCATCCAAGGACGTTGCGCCTTAGCGATCGATACACCAACTCCAGAGATTGTGCGTGACCTTGTTGGCGCGCGATCAACCTAACCACGAGGGTTCTTGTTCCTGCAAGCAATCGAAGAACAAGCAAGAACAAGATAAACAGCAACTCAATTGCAAATAACGATGTAAGATTCAATCGAAAACAGAAAAATGGTGGGGTTCCAAAGACAAGTATTCGGGCGGTCTAGCCGACACGCGCGAGTACAAGGCAAAGTAGCAAAAGCTAACTTAGACTAAACAAAACCCAAACCCTAGAAGAGGGTGCGGCTGCCTATTTAAGGGACACGGAAGGTGGAGGGTCGGCCAAAACACAAGGAAGCCAAATAGGACTCGAATTACAAGGCCCAAGGCCCACTTTGACTCGGACTGGAAAAGTAATATGACTTGTTTTGCAGTTTCTGACTGACTCGGATGGAATTTGGAGGTGAGGCTGGATCCATCTGAAAGTAGACTTCAAGAGCTTTCCAACGAGTACTCACGGGCCCCGAGAAACCTTCGGGATCAAAAGTTATGGCCATTTGAAGTAGACGCTGTCAACATGGCCGAATCCGAGTCAAACTCGTGAACAGGACTTGGTTTGCGCTTGATGGTTCCACTTCTATACTTGAGCTCATGCGGTTCTTCCGCATGGCTCCTAAGGACAATTAAATCATCACAAGAATTAAGTAGTATTCCATTCTTTGAAACATTTGTATGCAAACTTAGGAACGCATTCTCCTGATGGTTAAGTTGACGTGCTCGTGCTCTAGTCATTGGTCCTTGTATCATAGTTTCAGTTTGATGTGGAGTCGGCATGGTTGTATGCATGGAAAGGATGTCCTCATCAATCACTATAGTAAGCTGGAAAGATTTGGCAAAGGATCAGAAAAATTAGCTGTGGGAGGAAATAACAATTTCGTTCAAGATCCCAGCAGAAGTACATGGACTTGTGCAATGATAGGCGCTCCTCGCGATGAGAAAAGTATGAAAGAACTTTAAGAGCACTCTTGTCACACAGTACATGGCCAAGGATCTCACGCCCTTTCGTGTCATTGGAAACATGGGAGGCCTTTGTGCAGATGAAGACAACGACCGAATTTGAACAACAAAGTGCGGCGCACAAGGCTCTCCAGTCACAAAATACTCACCCTCAAAGACTCGGCACCGCTAGGTACGCGGGTAAAATCCCACAGTGGAGGATGCAGGACGAGGTCGCAATCCGATTGGAGGCCTCCCCGCCATTTGCTGGGATCGCAAATGAGCGTGCCTGAAACTGGTTAAGAGTGAGGTCATCAACCACGTCTTTGGGTGTCTCTTTCAAAAACCCAACAGATGAGGAAGTGTCCCTACACTCGGTAAGATATGTTAAACTACATAGTTGTTAATACCTCTTGAACTTCATGGGATCGAAAATAACATGATTACCTCTTGCAGCAATCATTGACTACTGAATCTTCCTGGGGCTCCTTTGAAGAATACAGGGAGAGAGATATATTATCACAGGCCCAAGGAAACAAGGAGTACCTACGTCGCACGCGAGGCCTGCGGGTTTACATATCTTGGAGGCACGGATTCCCAAATGACTCCGAGACATATAGGAGTAGAAACAGATCCAAGGCTTATTGCAACGAACAAATAAAATAGGAGCTCATGCATAACTTGAGGAACAATTATCCACCTCACTTCAAGAGAAAACTGCCTTACTTTGAGGAGAGATAGATTTATTGAGGGAAGACCTAAGATAAGTCTGCAACCAATTGCAACTCACCCCCGTTAATGCGGTACCCAGTCCCCCTCAACGTCAGAGTAGTTGCACGTCAACGCTAATTACTGAACATAGCGACGCCCACTTACCTATTGACGATGTCCAGGTAATGTACCTCTTTAGAATACTACATAGATAGATCTACATGGGGGACGCTTTAGCTCATCGTGTATCGTTATGTAGGAGCCCACACCTTGCATCCTCAAAGTCAGGCTTGTTGGCTCTATTTTCATTGACGCTGGGTGGGGGATGGTGTATCCATGGCTGTTAGGGACGTTGGTGCACGGTGCCCAACTAGAGACCGGTATCATGAAGGTTCAGGTGGATATGATTAATGATATTTTTAGGACCATCCCTCTTGAGAAGCCCCCAACAAAGAGATTATGACATTAGGGATGCTGCCCACACAATCATCCAATGGCCTAAGAGGGACATCGCCCTCGACTCGTCCATGCCGTGATCTCCACATCTAGTGGCCCAAAAGGGGCATAGCCCTGGACTTGTCACATCAACTCCTGTGGCTCCACCTCCAGCTTCAGTTCTAAAGCCTATTGCATTGGCTCCCGTGGTGACGACGTCGAAAATGTATCGTAAACGAGGCGCTAAGGCCCAATCAAAGAAGATTAAGGCACCTCCTGAGCAATGGAAGTTTATTCTTGGAGTGTCGTTGGTCCCCGAGTCACAATTACACAGGCTTGGACTGGCTTGCAATACATTGCATACCTGGTACATGTAGAGGTCCAACATGAAGCCAAACCGGCGTAGTGGATTCACTATGAGATATACGGAAGCATATTTCCTCCACGACTTGGGTTACTTTGTCGTGACCTTCGAAGAATTATTCTTATTATTCAACCTCGATGAACTTGACGTCTCACTTCTACAATGCTAGACACTATAAGTGTACTTACAATGAAGTTATACATTCATGTCCTACTAATAAATGTCATTACTCTTTACTTATGTATAGATACATGATCCAACAAGTCCGAAGACGGCGACAACCGGTAGGTTTCCTTGACCCACACTTGGTCTCTGAGCAATCCATCAATGATAATGCATCTTTTGTCCAAGATTACATAACGAGTGGATTGATTGCTCACAGTGACAAGGAGTACATCATGGTACCCTTCAACCAAGGGTAAGTGCTTCACTAGTTGCCACACAAGTTTCATTTGTACTTTATACACAACAAAAACTTAGGATTAATTACTATGGCGACATACATGACTAGGTCCCACTGGATTATGATTGTGATTGTAATATACCTTGATTCCCTACTTAAGAGCAACCATGACTTCACTCGTGTAAACTTATTTCCTCCAAACATAACTCTATTTTAATCTTTTCTTCATTTGCAATGGCCGAGGCTAACTTTTTTAGAATCACGTAGGTCGTTTACCGCTTATGTTGCCTAGGGAGAGAGACACAAGGAATCTAACGACATACTGTGACACAGGATGCAATTTCTAGTACTCGCTACAACACAACAATTCTATATCACACTTTGTTATAATGCCTCTAGAATTGATAATACCTATGTATGTAATTCTATTTTTGTAGTGCCACCAGCAGCTATAGGGTAACGTATGTGGATTCTACGTTTGCCGCCATATGAAAGAAATCATGGACGCTAAGACAATTGATCCAGAGGTTTGTCAACCTTCCAATAATTATTATTTTCTGATTATATATGTATATATGCACACACACATGCTAATTAATGACTTAACATTACTCGTAGCGATTGCGTGTGGACTTCAACGAAAGTGCATTTGATCTTGACAAACTCATCAAAATTTGAGGAAACCTCTCCTAATTCTTGCTAACAGAGGTTATAAACAAGACTGGAGAGTTCCGCCCCGGCAATGGTAATTAGATGTTGAAACATTGGATTCAACTGTAATCACTCAATTGTGCTTAATCAAACAATTCATTCAATTAAATTCATTTGTGAGATCTGTGTAATGATTGTTGTGCTATATATGTGATCTGCTTGTGTTGTTTTGTTCATCTGTGTGATTTATATAATGATTGTCTGTGCTATATATACATGATCTTGCTTGTTTTCAGAGGGTATGGCTAGCATATCCTGAGGCTAGCCAAAAAAGAGCAAACAATATCGCTGTTGAAATAGCTATCACAAATGGTTTGGTGTTCCAAACTGTCTGTGATATATACATACATATATATATATATATATATATATATATATATATATATATACATACATACATACATATATATACATACATACATATATATATATATATATATCAGACGGTTTCAAACACCGATATCATAGATAGTTTGGAACATCGAATCGTCTGTGATATGGTGATATGCACGATTTCACAGACGGTTTTTGTGATTAACCATCTATGATATGCACGATATTGCAGACAGTTTTTGTTATTAACATCTGTGATATGGTGCATATCACAGACTGTTCAACACCGAACCGCCTGTGATATGCACCATATCACAGACAGTTAATAACAAAAACCATTTGTGATAATAACCGTCTGTGATATCATGCATATCACAGATGGTTAATATAAAAACTATCTGTGATAGTCGAATATCACAGACTTTTTTGAAAACTGTCTGTGTTGTAAGTTATCACAGATGGTGTGGGAGCCGTCTGTGATAATCAGCTATTATCACTGACACATAAATGCAGATGGTTTAGAAATCATCTGTGATAGCGATTTTGAACCGTCTGTGATTACACTGTCTGTAGTAGTGTGAGACAGCCCATGAGAGGAGGAAGGAGCGGCGGTGCAACGAAGATCACAGCGAGCATATCCAGCGGAGGACAAAAGCTTATCTGGAGGCGTGCAGGCGCAGAGAGCACAAGACTCACAAGGAGGAGTGCGAGAGAAAGCACAAAAGGGTGGCTAAGGCCAGGACGGCTGGTAAGGACTACAACGCCAAACTCGGCATAGAGGGCAAATGGCCCCAGTTCACACAGTAGATCATGCAATTCCGTAGTAGCCCCTAGTCCTACCCACCATATTTTTCATATCTCCTAAAGGCTTATGTTCGTACATGGTCTGAATGCATATGTTGCTCTGTACCGTAGTAGTACCAAGTTTGGCAAAACTTGAAAGATTAATGTACAAAAGATTTCTGTAATGCGCAAAGTAATACTTTTGGGGCTATCTATTTATTGAGTAATTCAATAAAAAATTAACCATAAAACCCTAACTCAAACGGCTACCCTGAAGCAACGAGGCGACATAGAGTGGTCATGTCATACTTAACTCCCACATTCCAAGTCATATAAAATCATGAAACCTTAATTTTGGAAATGGAAATTTGATTTTCTGAGGCCTAAACCCTTAATTTTTGAGACAATTCTATACATGTAAAGCTCTAGAGAAATGACACAATTAAATTAACCTTGCTAGTACTATGGTACAGAGATTAAGTATTTTATGTGGATGTAATTAAATTGCTTATGTCGCTTTGTGCTACAGTACTAGTGAGGTTCATATACAAAAGATTTATGTGATGCATAGACTGATAGTTTCTAGGTGCCGATTGAAATACAAAATGTATCTTTTAGTTTATCGAATTAATTTGTATTTCTAGCAATTCGAGATGTAGTATTTCATATGGTTCTAATTGCCAATTAATCAATTGATTACTTAAATAATTAACTCTATAATCTATAATCGCATGTAATTATTTATCAAATCATTGCCATTTAATGGTAAATTTTAGATATATTATTTTTGATTACCAAATTACCAATGACCTAGGGCTCATTGTGCTTTAATAGATGCATAATGTTATATTTTAATGAGATTTTTGTTTATTGCAGCTTCTCTCTTCATTACAGGCCGCTTGTTATTTTATATGCATATAAAATCCTAGAAAAATTAAACAACGAAGTACACTGCGTATGGAATCTTTTTTGCATTAAAACACTGTACAATTAGTTCATTTGTATGAATTTTTGAGCTAAATTCATAATGGGTGAAATTCCAAAAAAATTAGACAATTAGGTTGAGTATGTCGGGAGGCTACACATAAAATTTTATAATTTTTGGAGTTCGTTTACTATATGTAACAACTCTATAATAGCATAATCGTATGAATTTTTGTGTAACATTCAGAGTGAATAAAATTATGAGAAAATTACACAATCAAGTATGTTGTGTTACAAGACTGCGCATAAAATTTCATAATTTTTGGGCTCATTTTCTATATTTAAAAAATCAAATGAGTAGTACAGGTATATCATAATTAAGGTAGGTAATTAAGCTAGCTAATTAGCCAACTTAATTAGCTACAATCGGTGGCTAGGCTGCAGATGGAAGGGCCGCACGGTGGCCGTGTGGCCTTCATGTGTCGAACGATGGCTGTGCGGTAAAAGTGATATTTTTGCTAATACCGCACGACTACTATTATTTTTGTAAATACAAGACTAAAAGAGGCCAAAAGTGTCTAAAACTCAAGCTGGTACTAACTATATAAAAAGTGATCTTAGCCATAACATGCTACATTTCATCTGAGTATCCCACAACATTGTTGGAACATCATCAGCTCTCCTCAAAGATCACAAAGACAATTAATTGTTGTGACTGATGATAGCCAAAAAGAGGAGCAAGCTTTACAAAGTATAAATTTCACAAGAATTACGTAGAAATTTCACAAGAAATAGTTTAACTCTTGCAAGAATAAAAAAAATTTACTGCATTCCAAAATGACCTTAAGGATTTAACATTGCCTTTTGGTGCTTGTGTTTGATTAATTCTTTCAGCTGGAGCAGAGCTGAATTATAGAATGCATTGCGATGTATGATTTGTGGATAGTTTACTCTCCATTGGTTTGACATAGGGTACTGCTATTGTTGTAATTTGTAAATAAAATGTTTAAGGAATTTCTTCCATCTTGACACAGCGTTCTATCTATGCATAGAGGAGCAAAGAAGAGGGAAGAAAGAAATTCTTCACAAATTCATAGTAGACGGGAAAACAGGGTCGACTTACTGTGATGGTTCCACACAAATAAGCAAACATAAACACACTATCGTTGATCAAATAGTCGATCTTATGAAATAAATTGAGGGAACTGGCAAAGAATCTTTGGGAGAGAACAGTGATGCTCTTTATTGCAATGAATTGGTTACAAGGGTGCTAGTAGATTATGTTGTGAAGGATCATGCACAATATCTCGATCGGTATCACCGATTGCATTAACTTCATGCCTCTAACATGAATCTCCCAATGAGCTCCCGTCAAAACTGGGGGAGAGCCTTCCATCACTTCGGCAAAGAGCCTCCACGATGGGGAATGAATGGAGATTACCACCTCCAGTGGGCTTTGTGGTAGACTCAACCTAATCTGGTGGATTGCTGATCGAATGATGAGTATTAACATCTTTACCTAGCTTTTTGTCAATGGTAATTTCATCGACATCGCCACTAGGTGTTGGTTAGCTCCTGGAATACCTAGGAGCCATCGGCGAATATCGTTTGCCCATGACTATATGAGAGTACACTGACCCTCTGATTGTGGTGTTGAGCTTTTTCTACCATTTTTCCCACTCAGAAGGATCGGGCTTACAGAGATTCTTGGGCATTCCAAACTAGTCAGAACAACCGATTACTCTAGGGGTGCCACCGATAGGGGTGACGAATATTCTTTCATCTAGTTGATCTCACTGGTTTCAGCGATCAACGAACGTGGGATGGAAGAGGATGACGACAATGCATCGTGTTCCATGGCATGGATGCATGCATCCATGTCGAGATCTGCGTAGTTGCCAAATCGAACCAGTTCTCCTCATCCCACACCCCTGCCATGATCACATGAGTGATGATAATAGGGATCAGAGAAGGATGAGAATTGCTAAACAAAGAAGATATTCAAAGATTCAGCGCCTTGATCCCCACAAATGGCACCACCTGTCGACAATCAAGTCATCGCTCTTATGAAATAAATTGAGGAAAATGTGTAAGAATCATTAGAAAAGAGTAGGGATGCTCATTATTGCAATGAATTAGTTACATGGGTGCCTTTGCCAGGCAAAAGACTAGCCCTATTACATGGAATTGTATTCAATCTCTATTATCTTCATCATCTAACCTCAAATACCAACGAAGAGGTGTCAGTTATCTGCTGAAGAGGATAGCTTATACAAGCAATGCATCTGGTTGGAGGGGCAGTTATTGTTAGAGAGAGAACATATGATCACCGGTTGTTGTTAACGGGAGATGTACATGGGCAACAAACCGTATGGCAGTTGTTGTAGTGACTTAGGGCCGCAACGTTGTGGTGTTTGGAGTGGATAAGGCACATGCTCCATCCATCACATGTGAGAGACCATGTGGAGGTGACCATATGTTTGTGATGAGTAATTGACTCTTGTTTTAGAAAGATTGAGTTTGATTTGTGTGTTTTCTGCCAAGTCGTAAGCTCTTGCAGTGGTTAGAAGCTCTTACGACCACACTGTTACCGGCTGGAACCCTTATGACCATGTTGTGATGTCTCAGCGAAGTCGCAAGCCAAGTCGGAGGTCGCTAGACTAGTTTACGACCACTTTGGCCGTGGTCGGAAGCCAGCCGAAGGGTTTACAACCATGTTGTCAACGGTCGAAAGCCACCAGACAGATTTACGACCATCTTGTCGAAAGTTGGAAGCCTGCTGGGAGAGTTATGACCATTGTAGTTCATTTTGAGCATGGTCGAAAGGGTTTACGACCACGTTATCCATGGTCGAAAGCCGACAGACGTGTTTCTCAAGTGGTCGGAAGTCGTTCGCCTCCCTTGGCCATGGTCAGAGGTCACCAGACAGCTTTACAACCACATTGGCCATGGTCGGAAGGCTTTACGACCACGTTGGCCATGGTCAGAAGGTTTTACGACCACATTGGCCGTGGTTGGAAGCCGGGTTCACTGTCTACAACCACGTTGCGGCATTTACGACCACGGTGTTCATAATTGGAAGCCAGCAAACTAATTTACGACCACGTTGTGAGTCGGCTGGAATGTTTACGACCCCAATGTCGAAAGTCGGAAGTCTGCCAAAGGAGTTACGACCACGGTAGAGCAATTTGAACATGGTCAGAAGGGTTTACGACCACGTTATCTCCGGTCGATAGTCGGCAGACGAGCCATGACCACGTTATAACGAGAAGCAGTCAGAAGTCAAAGCTTCGACCACTGTGGTCGAAAGTCGGTGCTCGGGCTTATGACCACGTTGAGAAGTCGGTGGCCTACGACCACGTTATCGCGAGCTGTGGTTGAAAGTCGGCGCTCAGGCTTACAACCACGTTGAGAAGTCGGTGGCCTACAACCACATTATAGCAAGAAGCCGCTGGAAGTCGGTAGACTTCGACCACGACCACGTTAGGAAGTCGGCAGACTTCGACCACATTGTTGGACGTGGTCGGTACTGGTTGGACGTTGTCGAAGTGCAAGCGAACGCAGTCAATCGTAGTCGTAGCGCTGTCGGACGCGGTTGGTTGTGGTCGAACGCGGTCGGACGTGCTCAGGATGAGGTCGGACGCGGTCGGTTGTGGTCGAACGCGGTCGGATGTGCTCGGGACGAGGTCAGACGCGGTCGGAAGTGCTCGGAGCGCGGTCGGACGTGGTCGAATGCGGTCGGATAAAGTTGATACCGATCGGACGTGCTCTGAACAAGGTCAGATGCTGTTGGACGCGGTCGGAAGCGCTCGGACAAAGTCGGAGTGCGGTCAAAAGGGCTTCGACCATGGTGAAATGCACTGTACGTGGTTGGAAGGCATTTCGACCACGGTGAAACTCGGTGTACATGATCTGATCGGGGTTCGACCGTGGTGGAAAGTGTTGAACGTGGTCGGAAGTGGTTGCGTTCAACTTGAAGTAGTTGTAGCTTGGGCTAGCGATGGTCGTAGCTTCTGGTAATTGGTCGTATGGACTTCTAGGGTAGTCGTAACGATCTGAGATGTGGTCATAGGACTTGTGCAAGTCTTGATCTATGGTTTCGACCGGTCGTAGGTGGTATACGACCAGCAGAGATGTCTTACGAGTACATTCTTCTAATGGAGATTTATGTTCACAATGTTTTGTGCGGTGCTATGTGATGGTTTGCTTGTCTGTGTGGTTGCAAGACTTTGGAGCTAGGCATGGTGAGATGTGGAAGGACCGGGACTAGGCAAAGGAGGTGTTGAGGTCCAGACGGTCGGAGACGCCGAAGATGATCGAGACTGGTAAGGTGGTTGCAAGCCGAGGAGACAAGGAACCAGAGCTGGAGCTGCCGGAGGTGAGCACGACAGGCAACGACGAAGAGGACTAGGACTAGGCTCAGGGAGGAGTTGAGGTCTAGACGGTCAGGATGTCGGGTGCTATGAGTGGTAGCGGGTTGTCACTATGTTGTCGTGTGTAATACCCGGTGTTAGTTGGGGGTTTAACGGGTTCCCTCGGTAACTTGAGGCTATAAATAGAGGTGGAGAGCACCAGCACTCGGAGAGGTTGTTCCCGAGACGCTCTGGTTTTCATTTCTATTTTGCGTGAGTTGTTCTCTGGGATGGAGCAAGTGTGCTCGTGTATCTCCCAGTTGGAGTGGCTGTAGAAACCTCCATTATGCAATGATTCATCTCTGTTCCTCTATCTTTGAGTCATTTTATCTGTGATGTTTTGATTGCATTTTCTCTGTTCTATCTTTTCTCTTCTGGTTCTCTGGTCGGCTCTGGCCTATCTTGATTTGAGTTGTGTTCTTGGCTCGAGTAGCCTCGATTTCGTTTTGCTCAGAACTGGGAATCATCCTCAAGGCTATCTTGGCCAGTTCCTTCCCGAGAGCAAAGATTTCGATCGGTTTCTTTGGCAAGCGGTCGTGCGCCTCTGACCTCCTCTACTCTGAGTTCGACCATTGCTTCTGTTTTGTTCTCGGCTGAAGAGTCTCAACTTCTTTGTATTTTCTCAGCCAAAGGATGTGTTCTTACAGTGTTTAAAAGTCCCATGACTAAAAGATCTGAGAATCACAAGTTATTTAGAAATCGGACTTAGCGGTCGTGAGCTTTGCATTTCCTCTGTTTTGAGTTCGACTATCTCTTCCTGTTTGACCACGGTGATGAGTTCTGGTTAGCTCCGTGATTTCTTAGCCTGAGGTCATTATCTTGCTGTGGTTAGAGTTTCGTGGTCGTTTGACCCGAGAATCAAAAGTTACACGAGTCTTGGTTCTTGCGGTCGAATGCCTCTTCCTGCTCTATCATGTTTTCAGCCGAGTTGTTCTCTGTTGTCGGCCATTGCTCTCTATTGTCAATCTTCTCTGTTGTCGGTCAGTTTTGCTTTCCTGTCTCAGTTTCCGGTGAGCAAACTCCTTCTGTCTTCATAGCTCAATAGCTATTGGAGAAAAAGAGTTGCGTGAATACTTGGGGAGGTTTGAAGGCACCATTCACCCCCCTCTGTTGCCATTTTGGTCCTACAACATGGAAGGAATATACTTAGAATCGGGTCTAGGTACCAGTTCAAAGAATCTCTGAGCAGTGATTTGGTCAAGCAACATGTAAAGTGCTTCTCTAACTAGGGTTCTCAGGGAGCAACCTCTTAGGGTTTGATGACCTCAAGGGTCTATGACCATAGGGGGCATGTGGCTTTAATTAGCCTCATCAACTAGCCCCTGAACATTTAAGTGAATTTATGATATGAATTTTCCCAATCGAATCTTTATCGGGGAACTACTTCTTTAACAATGAGAGTGATGAAGCGGTTTATTCACTTTAAAGTTGAGAAACTAATTAGAAAACTAAAAGGTTTTGTGTCCGTTGGGCTTCACGTAACCTCCTTTTATAGTTAAAGAGAAACCCTTATAAAACCTTTAGTGCGTCACCTTGGGGTTTCATGCTCCCAGAAAAAACCTTTCGTCTTTCTTCACCCATGCACTCTCTTCCTATAGCTTTGAACTCTTTCGATCCCTTTTCATTCTTCCTTCGCCCAACCACAATGTCGCGCTTATCACCAATTGGCTAATGCCGGAGCTAGGAACAAATAAGCTTGAGGCATCGAATAAGAGCAAGATGCTTCCCAACAAGGATCTGATTTCTTGGAGATTAGTGGTTGGGGATCAATTCCTGAGTGGGAACGGGGCAAGATTCTGGTCTTCTAGGCATATATCGAGTGCGGGTTCAGATTGTTGGCGCACCCATTCCTCTCCCAGGTCTTGGAGTACTATGGGATCGAGCCGGTAAGACCCCAACTCATTTGCTAACCTTAGCATATTTGTCTATCTTTTCAAAGCATATTTGGGGATTTCTACAAGTTGACATGGTCGGGGAGGTCGACAGCGTCACCTGGAGAATGCACTCTACATCTCCACAATGGGAAGATTGTAGAATACATTCAGATGTAATCTAAGTTCACGTGGTCATCATGGAAGAAACACTAGTTCTACATGATGTTCAGCAAGCATGACAGTCTCTCCTTCACCGGTTGAGCAGCCATAAAAAATTCAAGACGAAAATCCTCCTTGAAGGAGGGAAAGGTGGGGCGATCAGTTGATGCCATCCAACACCTAAGAATAAGAGGCCTTACTTCATGGCACATGGTGAAAGGTTTCTCCATGCGCCAAAGAAGTCCTCTTAAATTTCGTGAACCATGCGGAGGTCATCCCATGTGTGTGATGAGTAATTGACATCGGTTTAGGAAAGTCGAGTTTGGTTTGGATGGTTCAGACCTTGACGTTGCGTGGTGCAACCGGGCTCAGTCGGACTTGGTCAAACTTGGTCGTATGGGCTTAGGATGCTTAGTCTCTTGTTGCGACAGGTTTGGGCTGTTACTTGCTTAAGATTACTCTTAATGCTTCTGTTGATTACATGTTATCGAGCGGTGCTATTTGATGTGTTTCTTGTCTGTGATGGCTGCAGGACGTCGAGGCGGAGTCGTGGTGAGACACAAGGTGACCGGACTAGACACAGGCGGTGTCTAGGTCACAATGGTCGGAGGTGTCGAAGACGGCGGAGACTCGAGGTGGTTGCGATGCTTGGACGGCAAGATACGAGGAAGCTTCCCGGAAGGTGCAGGATGGGCGTTTCGGTAAAAACGCAAAGCTGCATTAAAGGAAGCGGATTATGGATAAAGCACTAGAGTTGGTGAGGCTTAGCGGGTAAAGAGAGAGGCAAATCCATTAGTGGAGAGGCCATATAAGGAGGGTGTCTCCTGCATGGTCTCAAAGGGCTTTTGGAGGTTGTTTTTGCTTTCTCTTTAGTTGTTGAGAGTGGGTGGAGGAGGCAGAGGGCTGTGTCTCCTTCGATGTCTTTCTCTGTGTGTGTGTGTGTGTGTTCTTGAGAGATAGGAGATGGGTTCTTGATCACTCAAGCATGTATGGGGTTGTAGGGATGGTATGAGTTGATACTCTATGTAATCATGTATCTCTCTTCCTCATTATCAATCTGAGATGGCTTTGTTTGAGTTTGATCGATTCCCAGGCTCTCTGTTGTTTATTTCCCTTCGATGCCTCTTCTGAGTGATTCTTGAGTTTTTGTGTTTTGGCTCGATTCTTGCTGGAGAGTGGCAAAATGGGTTGCTCTATGATGGAATTGCATTTCTAGACCCTTTGGTCATTTAGTTCCATGAGCAACTTGATTAATTTGCAAGAATATCAGTTTTAGCCCCCCTGTGTTCTTCCTCTCATTTCTAGGGTTTTGGTGTATTTCTTGTTTCCCTTCTTAAGATGGCATGAAACTTGGCATATAGAGTCCAGAGGCTATTGATTAGCTACTCTCAAAGTTTCGTGGCCAAAGAATCAAAGTTGAGATGGCAATTTGATTTTTGATGAAGCTCTCTGTGAGTTTTCAGATTTTGCCCAAATATGAAATTCTTGCATTTGAGTTGGAATCTCTTGGCTCTCTAGTCTTCCCAGGCTATTTTAGTTGTATTCCAGTCTTTCTGAACTGAGGTGATAAGTGGGAAGTCTCTAATTTCCTTGCCATTTTGAAGTTCTTGTGCTTTGGTCTGAAAATCCTGCGTGCTGTCTGCTCTGAAAAACCGAGGTGCGGTCAGACCAGAAATCGAATGGCGGTCAGACCGGCTTTGCTCGAGCGGTCTGACCGGTGGAGGGCTGGCGGTCAGACCAGCCCTGAGTTGGCGGTCTGACCGGCCTTATTGCACTGATCTGATCGGCCCCAGATGTTTGCTGCCATTTTTTTGTGCTGAGCTTTGGGTCTTTCCTCTGCTGCTTAATGTCCTGTTCTAGTAGCCTGAGGATCCAGAAAATTTGAATCTCATCTTTTCATAGCTTGTGTAGCCTTGGGAGAGAAGAGAGTCTGTGGATACTTTCTTTGACTTCTCTTGTGTCATATTCTCTTCATTGCAAGGTTGTTGGTTCCAGAAGGTTGCTTGACTTCTTCTTCATAGCACTGGTTGCTATCGGAGAAAGTTTGAGGTGTGTTCTTTTGAGGGGTCGTTTCTAAAAAGTCGACATTCACCCCCCTCTGTCGCCATTTCGGTCCAACAATTGGTATCAGAGCCGGTTAGCTCTTCTCAATAGATCTTAACCAGTCTCTAGAGCCATGGCGACGGACAAGTACTCGACCAAGCCTCCGATCTTTGATGGCATCGATTATCCATTCTGGAAAGCCGGATGGAGACCTACACCAGGGCCAAGGATATGCCATCTGGAGGAAGGTCAAAGTACGATATGTTGTTCCTGCCGATGAGAACATCAATGCCGGGAACATGGCTGATGTTGAGGCAAATGCTAAGGCAAGGAACATCATAATCCAGGGGTTGAGCCGAAGCGAGTTTGACCGCATCTCTCATCTTTCGTCGCCTTTCGACATCTGGGTGACCCTCGATCCTTACCATGAGGGCACCACCCAGATCAAGACAGTCCGACAGGACCAGTTCAAGCGAGATTACAACAAGTTTGAAATGCTCGCTGGCGAGTCCCTTGATGAGTGTTTTGCGCGTTTCCACAAGATCTTGAGCAACCTCCGAGCAGTCGGTCTCACATATCCCGACTCGGACAACGCTCGTCAGATGCTCGCAGCTCTTGACTTACGCGTTTGGGAGATGAAGGTGACTACCATCAAGGACACCACCGATCTCTCGACCTTGACTCTTGACGCGTTGTATTCACACCTCAAGACTCACGAGATTGACATAGTCTCTCGTAGGTCGAAGTCGCAGTCGATGGCCTTAGTCACCGATCCCACTTCTGGACTTTCTTCCGAGTCGACTGGCGGATTCTCCCTTGCTGCTCTCTGTGACATAACTGATGATCAGTTAGAGCAGCTTGCGGATGAGCAGTTAGCCCTCCTTGCTCGGAGATTTTTCCATGCTTACAAGAGGAGGAGGGACGGAAAGAGAGGAGGACCCGTGATCTGCTTCGAGGTTGGTGGCCCCAACCACATTCGAGCGAACTGCCCCAAGCTGGGGAAGGGCAAAGGTGACTACGGCGGTTCGGGCAAGAACGACTACATCGACAAGAACCGCAACAAGAAGCCCTCAGCTCACGCCCAAGGCAAGAAGAAGTTCCGCGACCTTGGCAAAGTCAAGACGCTCTTCCACCGCGTCCTCACCGCCTTCGACGACCTCGACCTCAATGAGGTGGAGGGGTGGAGCGATGACAATGGAACGGACGAGCAAGATCCCAAGGGCGGCGACGACTTCTCCGGCATGTGCTTCATGGCTCTTGAGGGCGAACTGAGCGACAGCGAGCTGTACTCCGACTCCGACGAGGTATCCCCACCTATGACCAGCTTAATGATGCTTTTCTTAAGCTAGGTAGATTCCATGCTAGATCTAGAGCTAGGTGTAGCGAGTTGGAGAAGGAAGTAGATAGACTGTCGCGGGAGCTTACTTCACTTACATCTGCTTCCTCCCATGATGAAGGTGATACATGCTGTGCTCTGTTGGGTGACATGGAGAAATTAAGGATCTCGCATGATAGTCTGTCCTCTGAACTTGACATTGTTAAGATGGAGAATATTAGTCTCTTGGCTGAACTAGAAATGAGTAGGATTGCTTCTATTCCATCTACTACTGTTGAGACTAGTGCATGCACCTCATGTGAGGATAAGGACAACGCATTTAGAGGTCTTTATACCATGCTTCTGGATCTGCCCGAGTCTTGTGAAAATTGCAATAAGTTGAAGATGAATCTAAAATGGGCAGACCATAAAATTGCTGAAATGCAAGCTTCACTACTTGAGCCCATTGCTTCATGTTCGAACTGTCCTAAGTTAATAGCTGAACTTGAATCTGTCTCAAAACAGTTTCAAGAAATGATTGACACTAATAAGAAAATGGCTCAGTTCGCGACTAAGGACCCTGTTAGCTCACCATGCATTAGTTGTGATAAACTAAAACTTGAACTCGTTGCTTTGAATGAAAAATGCATGAAGCTAAGTAAGGATCAACTAGTGTAGCCATCAACTGACTGTGATGTGATTGCTGGTGTAGGGGAGAAGCCCAAGGGTAATGTTGAGACGCTTAGCGACGTGAACCAAACTGCTAGCAGTAGGACTGTCCCTTCCGAGTAGGCTGTGCGTGCACAAGCCATTCACTCTTCTGCTATTGGTTCTTCATCTGCTCCCTTACCTCCTGTTGTCTCTTCTTCTCCCTGCTCTTCTTGCACCTCTCTTTTTCGGGAGCGTCAGTACCTTATGAACACTCTTGAGAGATTTGTAGGCGGCAAGAAGAAGCTTAATCTTATTCTAGACCAATCCAAGATTTGCAGATTTAATCAGGGTCTAGGATACGATTTCTATGAGGACATGAGGAAGCATCCACCTTCCGTGCTCAGACCCATAGCACCAGGTGTGATCGAGACTGAGCCAGGACCGAGAAAGTCCAATTTAAGTCAGTGAGCTTTGTCCAAGGGATTTCTGACAGCAAGGTGAGTCCACCTGCTGCTTCGGCCTCTCAGAAGGCGAAGCCTTACCGTGATACTTCTACCTCTCAGAAGGTGAAGTACCACTGCACCTTCTATTAGAAGGATGGACACTCGATTGAGCGATGCTTCAGGCGCGCCAAGATTGCGCGGAGAGACCGTGTTCGAGATCTTAGGCGTATTCAAGGTCAGCCCCAGACCTTGAGTGCACCTAAGACCAACACGAGGTCTAGGGTTGCTTCAGTTGCTTCTGATGTGTTTCGGCAGCATCGAGGACTTGGTTTTTCCAAGTTTTCTGGTTTTCGTCCTCATGCTCCCTTTGGTTGTGACTTCCGCCGTTCTGAGGGTAGATCTCGCTTTCTCCATCGAGATGGCTACCCGCGGCGTGATCAGCATGTTGCTGGTGTCTTGACTCGCTCCATCAGAGCGATCAAGCCCAACAACGACTTCAGTCTACACATAGACCGCTCGCTTCTTTGAGTGACGAGAGCGAGGGTAGATAAAGGTCAGTCGTGTTTGACTACTTCATCTGCTCGACGTGTTACTCAGTATTGGGTGCCAAAATCACTCTTGATTTACCCCAGTACTGAGACTTTACTCTCTTGTTGACTCAGGTTCGCCGGGCTGGGAAGGGAAAGGTTTGGCTCGTAGACTCCGGTTGTTCTCGTCATATGACCGGAGACTCACGTTGGTTCTCTTCCCTAGCCCGCACTCCAGGTGATGAGACGATCACCTTCGGAGACGCTTCGTCTGGGCGCGTCATCGCCAAAGGTACAGTGCACGTTAATGATTCTTTCATTTTGAAAGATGTTGCCTTGGTTAGTAAGCTGCAGTATAATTTGCTTTCAGTTTCTCAGCTTACCGATACCGGTTTTGAGGTGAGCTTTAAGAAAAATAATTGCAAAATTCTTGATTCTTCGAGTAGTCTAGTTTGCGGGATTTCTCGGTTTGGGAGGATCTTTCGTGCTGATTTTTCTAAGTCTTCTGGTGATCCTCTCAGGTGTTTAGTTGCTTCTGAGTCCCGCGACCTTTCTTTCTGGCATAGGAGACTTGGTCATATTGGATTTGACCATTTGACCCAAGTTAGCGGCCACGACCTCATTCGTGGTTTGCCGAAACTCAAGATGGTCAAATATCTAGTTTGTGCTCCTTGCCGGCATGGCAAGATGGTTGCCGTTTCCCATCCTCCGGTCACAGTTATTATGACCGATGCACCAGGACAGCTGCTCCATATGGATACAGTTGGACCAGCTCGAGTGCAGTCAGCAAGAGGAAAGTGGTATGTCCTTGTCGTGGTCGATGACTTCTTGAGGTACTCTTGGGTGTTTTTTTAGCCTCAAAGGATGAGATGTTTACACATTTCTGAGGTCTTTTTAGTAGGCTTTCTGTTGAGCTTCCGGATGCCTTACGAGCGATCCGTAGTGACAATGGCACGGAGTTCAAGAATTCCTACTTTGAGAGGTTTTGCGATGAGACGGGTGTAGAGCACCAGTTCTCTTCTCCGCACGTCCCACAGCAGAATGGCGTCGTGGAAAGGAAGAACCGTACCTTGGTCGAGATGGCCAGGACGATGCTCGATGAGTACTCTACACCGCGGAAGTTTTGGGCTAAGGCTATAGCTACCGCGTGCCATGTTTCAAATCGAGTTTTTCTTCGGGCACACTTGCACCGCACTTCTTATGAGTTGAGATATGGGCGAAAGCCCAGTGTATCTCATTTTCGTGTGTTTGGTTGCAAATGCTTTATTCTGAAGTCCGGGAACCTAGACAAGTTTGAGTCACGTTCTTGTGATGGTATCTTTCTGGGTTACTCGACTTCTTCGCGGGCTTATCGGGTTTGGAATTGCGAGTCTAGTAAGATGGTAGAGACCTGTGAGGTGACCTTCGATGAGGCCAGTCCAGGGACTAGGCCTGATATCTTAGGTTCTTTAGAGCAGTCCGAGCCCATCTTTGTGGATGATGAGGACGATGGAGATGAGGGTTGTCTACCCGATCCTGTCCCTCATCCACCCCTTGAGGTGCCTTCTTCCACCGCACCTCGAGGCGATCAGCCCATGCCTTCTGTTTCTTCTGGAGCCAGTGGCTCTGTTCCTACCTCGTCAGCTCATGAGGTAGAGGCCACTTCTTCATCTCATCTAGGACCTCCTAGACATATCCAGAAAGACCATCCTTCTAAGCAGATTATTGGAGACCTCTTTGAGCGAGTCACTCGTTCAAAGTCTGTCATGTCGCATTTCTGTCTCCACTCTGCCTTTGTTGCCACCTTTGAGCCCAAGGATGTTAGTCATGCTCTGTCTGACGAGTCTTGGGTCAATGCCATGCATGAGGAGTTTGAAAATTTCAAGAGAAACAAAGTCTGGTCGCTTGTTGAGCCCCCTCGAGGTCACAATATTATTGGGACTAAGTGGGTGTTCAAGAATAAGCAGAGTGAGGATGGGGTTGTCATTCGGAACAAGGCTAGACTGGTAGCTCAGGGGTTCTCCCAGGTTGAGGGTCTAGATTTTGAGGAGACCTTTGCTCCTGTAGCTAGACTTCAGGCCATTAGAATCTTGCTTGCCTTTGCAGCTTCTAAGGGTTTCAAGCTTTACCAGATGGATGTCAAAAGTGCCTTCCTCAATGGCTTTATTGAGGAAGAAGTCTATGTGAGACAGCCTCCAGGTTTCGAGAACCTCAAATACCCAAACCATGTCTTTAAGCTTTACAAAGCGTTGTATGGACTTAAGCAGGCCCCTAGAGCTTGGTATGAGAGGCTTAAGTCCTATTTGTTGAGTCATGGTTTTGAGATGGGTAAGGTAGACAAGACCTTGTTCATTCGCCGGCATGGCACCGACATCATCTTTGGCGGCTCTTCCCATGCTCTCGTTTCACAGTTCTCGGATGTCATGAGCACCGAGTTTGAGATGAGCATGATGGGTGAGTTGACCTTCTTCCTTGGCTTCCAGATCAAGCAGACTCAGGAAAGTACTTTCTTGCATCAAGGCAAGTACACTCGCGACCTCCTGAAACGCTGACATGAGTGATGGTAAGCCTGTGTCAACTCCCATGGCATCTTCCACCACACTTAACCCAGATGAGGACGGCGAGCCGCTTGATCGAAGGAGTATCGCAGCATGATTGGCTCCCTCTTGTACCTCACCGCCGAGACCGACATACACTTCTCGTGTGTCTTTGTGCTCGCTGTGCTTCTCTCGCGTATCTCACCGCAAGCGGTGAAGCGCATCCTTCGGTACCTTCGAGCTACCATTGACTATGGTATCTCGGTACTCTTCCTCGCCTTGTCTTTCCTCGAGCCTATTCGGATGCGACTTTGCTAGTCAGAGGATAGATAGGAAGAGCAACTCGCACCGCCAATTCATTGGCACTTCTCTTGTTTCGTGGTCCTCGAAAGCGATCCGGTGTTGCACATCCACCGCAGAGGTCGAGTACGTTGTCGCCGCCGCTGTCGCAGCCTAGGTGCTTTTGATGGTCTCGACCCTGCGGGACTTTGGGTTAGTTATCGACAGTGTTCCACTCTTTTGTGATAACACTTCTGCGATTAACATTGCTAAGAACCCAGTGCAGCATTCTCGGACCAAGCACATTGATATCCGATATCACTTCCTTAGAGACCATGTAGAGAAGGGTGACATTGTGCTCCAGTTTGTGGAGAGTGACCACCAGTTGGCTGATATCTTCACCAAGCCATTGGATAGCTCTAGGTTTTCAGCTCTGCGGGGAGAGCTTGGGGTGGTTGTCCTTACGGACTGTTGTGAGGGGGAGCTCTGTGCTTTACTGCTTTATTATATTGATTATGCTCTTACTCCTTTCTGTTGCATTGCATATGGGTGCATATGGGTTAGTCCTCCTAGCATAGATTAGAGTGCTTATATTGTCTAGCTGTTTAGACTTCTTACTCTTATCTTGTTATTCTAGGATGCTGCTTATTAGCTGTTTCTCTTCTCACTAGGTTGAGCTCACTCACTTCTTGTAGGTTCTAGTGAGGGTTAGGCCACCCTCAGGTAGACAGGGTATGTGTTTGCTCTTTAGTGAGTTAGATGATCAGTTGATAGTCCTAAAGTCATATGGGGTAGCTGAGAGTCAGTCTGAGCCATAGTTTCCTCTACATCTTGTCTATGCTTTAAGGACTGCCTTTTCTGATTTTCTTTGCCAGCTTCTCGTTTTATTGCTTTGGTTCAGGGGGAGTTCATTTGGGAGCTTCTGGAGCTTAATATTGACATAACTCAACTTGAACTAAAGTTGCATCACATGTTGAGGGGGAGCTGGATTTTCTTGCATTTCAGCATTCTGCATTATAATATACCTACATTGAGCCTTGATTATTATCCTTGCATGACATGCTTACAATGTGTTACATCTTGCCATGACTTGTGCTTATTTGCTAGATTGATCATGACCTTATATGTGTAGTCTAGTCTTTGCAATGAGTAATTGCTTAAAACTGCACAACTTGAATTATCTCATGTCATAGTAGTACTTGAGACTAGTCTGTCTTTAGTTATCCCTTTATGATTCATGCCATGTCAAATAGGCTGAGTTGAGTCTTGAATCTTTGTTGAGCTTTAGATCGAGCTATGCTAGTTCTTAATGTTGCATAAGTTAGTACAACCATTTATGAATACAAAACGATCTCTTTTGTGCGAAAAAACTGATCTCACCAATTCTTTCTCATGAGACGGCTTGCCATTGCACAAGGCATGAACTCAGGGGGAGTTTTGGATGACCTAGACCATCTTCTTAAGCTTCTTTCTTGGAGTGGTCGCATAAGGCTTGAGATCTAGCACTTGACAAAACAAAAATCTGGTTGGCAACAATCATGAGATTTCTAAAGAAAAACATGTCAAATGTGCTCAATTTGCTAAAATTACAAAGGTTACAAGTACTTAAACAAATGTCTCATTCTTGAACTTGTAGCACTCTAATTTGACTCAATACTAGCTTCTTGGTTTCGCTTAGCTTATTGACATAGTTTGCATCATCCTTGGATACCTTTAGCTAGACTATAATCATGGATGCCTTGACATGCTAAGAAATTGAACTAAATTTCAGATTGTGACTTACTTGGTTTAGCTTGATTATACACGTCTTGTCATGATCTTAATAGCATATTTATGTATTATGGCTTGATGTAATTCTTATATGGTCATTTTGGATAATCTTCATGACTCTAAATGCTTAGAATAAACCAACTTCAGCCATTTCATCCATTTCCATGACTTGATTCTCTTCCTTGCATCATTGATGGTTTATTGCCAAAAGGGGGAGAATAGAGGAGAAAAAGCCATTTGGGAGCTTTCTAGAGCTTTGGAGAAGAACAATTTGCTCTAACAATTTGCTCTTTCTTGTGTAGCTCTAGTGTTCCTTTGTCGACATGGTCATGAGCTTCTTTGCTTTTTCCTTTAGACCATGTTTGACATTCTCAAACTCAAACTCTACTTTGCGCTTTTTCTGGGTTTGACAATATACTCATCAAGGGGGAGATTGCGAGACCATGCGGAGGTCATCTCATGTGTGTGATGAGTAATTGACATCGATTAAGGAAAGTCGAGTTTGGTTTGGATGGTTCAGACCTTGACGTTGCGTGGTGCAATCGGGCTCGGTCTGACTTGGTCAAACTTGGTCGTATGGGCTTAGGATACTTAGTCTCTTGTTGCGACAGGTTTGGGTTGTTACTTGCTTAAGATTACTCTTAATGCTTCTGTTGATTACATGTTATCGAGCGGTGCTATTTGATGTGTTTCTTGTCTGTGATGGCTGCAGGACGTCGAGGCGAAGTCGTGGCGAGACAAGAGGTGACCGGACTAGACACAGGCGGTGTCGAGGTCAGAACGGTCGGAGGTGTCGAAGACGGCGGAGACTCGAGGTGGTTGCGATGCTTGGACGGCAAGACACGAGGAAGCTTCCTGGAAGGTGCAGGACGGGCGTTTCGGTAAAAACGCAAAGCTGCATTAAAGGAAGCGGATTATGGATAAAGCACTAGAGTTGGTGAGGCTTAGCGGGTAAAGAGAGAGGCAAATCCATTAGTGGAGAGGCTATATAAGGAGGGTGTCTCCTGCATGGTCTTAAAGGGCTTTTGGAGGTTGTTTTTGCTTTCTCTTTAGTTGTTGAGAGTGGGTGGAGGAGGCAGAGGGCTATGTCTCCTTCGATGTCTTTCTCTGTGTTTGTGTGTGTGTGTTCTTGAGAGATAGGAGATGGGTTCTTGATCATTCAAGCATGCATCGGGTTGTAGGGATGGTATGAGTTGATACTCTATGTAATCATGTATCTCTCTTCCTCATTATCAATCTGAGATGGCTTGTTGAGTTTGATCGATTCCCAGGCTCTCTGTTGTTTATGTCCCTTCGATGCATCTTTTGAGTGATTCTTGAGTTTTTGTGTTTTGGCTCGATTCTTGCTGGAGAGTGGCAAAATGGGTTGCTCTATGATGGAATTGCATTTCTAGACCCTTTGGTCATTTAGTTCCATGAGCAACTTGATTAATTTGCAAGAATCTCAGTTTTAGCCCCTGTGTTCTTCCTCTCATTTCTAGGGTTTTGGTGTATTTCTTGTTTCCCTTCTTGAGATGGCATGAAACTTGGCATATAGAGTCCAGAGGCTATTAATTAGCTACTCTCAAAGTTTCGTGGCCAAAGGATCAAAGTTGAGATGCAATTTGATTTTTGATGAAGCTCTCTGTGAGTTTTCAGATTTTGCCCAAATCTGAAATTCTTGGATTTGAGTTGGAATCTCTTGGCTCTCTAGTCTTCCCAGGCTATTTTAGTTGTATTCTAGTCTTTCTGGACTGAGGTGATAAGTGGTAAGTCTCTAATTTCCTTGCAGTTTTGAAGTTCTTATGCTTTGGTCTGAAAATCCTGCATGCTGTCTGCACTGAAAAACCGAGGTGCGGTCAGACCAAAAATCGAATGGCGGTCAGACCGGCTTTGCTCGGGCGGCCTGACCGGTGGAGGGCTGGCGGTCAGACCGGCCCTGAGTTGGCGGTCTGACCGGCCTTATTGCACCGGTCCCCAGGTGTTTGCTTCCATTTTTTTGTGCTGAGCTTTGGGTCTTTCCTCTGCTGCTTAATGTCCTGTTCTGGTAGCCTGAGGATCTAGAAAATTTGAATCTCTTCTTTTCATAGCTTGTGTAGCCTTGGGAGAGAAGAGAGTCTGTGGATACTTTCTTTGGCTTCTCTTGTGTCTTATTCTCTTCATTGCAAGGTTGTTGGTTCCAGAAGGTTGCTTGACTTCTTCTTCATAGCACTGGTTGCTATCGGAGAAAGTTTGAGGTGTGTTCTTTTGAGGGGTCGTTTCTAAAAAGTCAACATTCACCCCCCTCTGTCACCATTTCGGTCCAACAATTGGTACTAGAGCCGGTTAGCTCTTCTCAATAGATCTTAACCGGTCTCTAGAGCCATGGCGATGGACAAGTACTCGACCAAGCCTCCGATCTTTGATGGCATCGATTATCCATTCTGGAAAAGCCGGATGAGACCTACATCCAAGCCCAAGGATATGCCATCTGGAGGAAGGTCAAAGCACGATATGTTGTTCCTGCCGATGAGAACATCAATGCCGGGAACATGGCTGATGTTGAGGCAAACACTAAGGCAAGGAACATTCACCCCCCTCTGTCGCCATTTCGGTCCAACAATACCGTGCTTTGGTATATGAGTAGAGATGACCTGACCAAGGATTCTCCAGAATGTAAGTCTCAAAGAACTCTGACCAGTCAAGTTTGAACTTTGTTTGGTTGAATCTTTCTAACCTTTAATTCTTTTTTAATTTCACAGCCCTATCCTCGGAGGAGGTAAGAGAGATGATCAAAATAATCTGCACAGGGGATCCCAGCCAAAAGGCGGAGGTGCCCCTGATCTTGGCTGCGACCTCTCAAGATGAGAGGATAAAAAGGCTTAACGCAAAGATAACAATCCTTTTCATCACTTGTATACTTTCTGATCGGTATGCTGTAATGGTTTTATAATGTGCAGATGCTCAGATCGCAGAGTGGCAAGCTATCAGAGAGCTTGAGAGATGCTCTTCCGAGCCCCAAGAGTTAGAAGAGTGTGAGGAAGTCGTATAGGGATTCGGGGTCAAACCCAACTCCATCATTGACTATCGTTGCTATTCTTTCAGTCGCTACTCCGACCACTTTTGCTTCAATGACCACAGAGGTAGGCTTTTACTATGACTCTGGAAGCTTTTCTTTTAAGCCTACTCCTCTTCTTATAATGAGGACAGAAAAAGAGCACCGAAGGGAATATATTTCCTAGATGAAGAATTTCATCACCGAGCTAACTTCAGTTAGTAACCAGGTGGAAGAGAGGGAGGAGCCATTGATTGGAGTCATTGTGACGATAGAACAAAGATCTACGGTCATAGGCTCTGGAGCGGTTATGACCGACTAGGTGGTAGTTTCCCAAGCACTGTAGGGGGCGACTACACTGGCGGTTGAAGGAGTCATGACCTCCGAGCAAGTGGTGGAGGAATTACTTCTAACCTCCCCAATGAGGGTCCGATCAGGGATAGGCTTATCTGATCAAATGGCTCAAAGGGTTCTGACTAGCACTACCAGTTTAGAACTAGTGAAGTCAGTTGAAAAGAAGAAGAGGAAGGTAAACGTTCTAGACTTCACACCAAGGCATTTTAACTTCAAAGAAAGAAGACCTGATATGTGAAAAATGAAAAAAAATCATGTAAGTTCTTACCTTTTAGGTTTTTAGATGTTTTTGAAGTCTTCATTCCTTCCTTTTTTTCTTATATTTTTATAGCACCTCTAGTACTATGATCAGCCCATATCAGAGTACTCCTCGTGAAGAAGCTCCCAAGGAGGGAGTGGTCAAGGCAGCCCCTAAGTGGGTAGAAGCAGCAATATCTACCCCTATTACTCAGGAATCTTTGGCTGCTCTTACCCTGTCCAAGGAGTAGAGGCAAAAGAAAAGTCTCAACGGGATTCTACCACTACTGGGACTCAAGTGGTCAAAGAGGAGGAAGCGTGTTTGCTTCATCCTTTATTTGAAGGTCATGAGGAGAGGAGTTTTTTTTCTTGGTTCGGAAGTCTACTCACCCGAAGGACATCCCCAACCGACTTCGAGTCTTTCATAACAAGAAACTTGAGGAGGTCTGGTGGAGCAAGATCTTGGACTATCAATCAAAGAAATGTTCTGAGATGATTTACTCCGCCTATGATGACAAAGCAATCTAGATAATTTTCTCATGACCACTTTCTCCATCTGAGATGTCAATCGAACATTGTGTTGTTTGGAGCGGATAAGGCACATGCTCCATCCATCACACAGAAGAAATATACTTAGAATCATATTCAGGTAAATTCAAAGAATTTCTGAGCAATCATCTAGTGTGGAACACATACAGTGCTTCTCCGACCAAGGTACTCAAAGAGCAACCTTTGGGGTTTTATGACCACAAGGGTCGACGACAATAGGGGCCATGACCACGAGGCGACATGGCTTTAATTAGATATTAGAGCCATATTTATGAATTTATTTAATCCTCATTACACATAGTTGATAGAAAGATGTGAAGAGAAACTCTACAAACTCTCCAACAAATGAGCTTTTGGTTGGGACTAGGCACATAGTGACCACACTGAAAGCATGGGAGGAGAGCTAAAGGCCAGTAGTGAAGCTAGAAAATTTGTAATGGGGGTGAACACTTCACACGCATAATTTCATAGTCTAATACAATGGTTTCATACATCATAATACTAACTTATTAGTTCAAAATTTGCCATAAGTATCATACAAATCAGCAAATCCCAAACTGGCAAATCAAAATCAAGAATTTATTATGGTCTATGGTTCTATGCTGGTGTGAGCCCACCATACTGCCAGCTTCTCCCACGCAGGCACCATGGTGCTGCAGCCTGCTCCCACGTGGGCTCCCCCTTTCTACACCTATGTGTTGTGCAGCCTCTATCTTTGCTCCCCTCCAGCACCGGTGCAACATTTGTTGGCCACTGCTTGCTCCTGTGCCGTGCCACAGCTCCCACGTGGTTGTGCGATGCCCCGCGCCGCACTGTAGCTCCCACGTGGTCGTGCCTTGCCCCACGCTACGCTGCTCCTCCTCTCTACGCGATGCCCAATTGCCCGCCGTTGCTGCCTACCTACTCCTACCCAGTTGCTCCCACTGATGAGGTGGAGAGGAGACAAGCGAATTAGGGTCTGGGAATTGGGGAGAAATTTTACATGAAGGTGGTTGTGGGTTGGTTTAGTGCATGTGGGTTGGTGTGGGACTACGAGTGTGTCATTCACTATGAGCTAGACCAAGAATGCAACACTGATCCTATGAAAATTTTTAATTTTTGGATGTGCTTGGACACCCCTGCTAGCTCCACCCTACTAAAGCTAGTGGTTACATCATGGAACACTCGCAACTTCTATAATAATAACAAACTGGCATTACAATAAAAGCGATGCACATTGCTACCAAACTGGCCAGGGCCTCCCACTGCTCGATGACCCTAGGTGGCTGCCCGGGCTCACCAGTGGCAAGCAGTGGGGTAGTCAGGGCTTCTAGGCAGTGCAAGTGTAGCCGCAGGGCAAGTTCCTGGGCACTGGTTGGTGGTGACGAGCACGGTACCAAGGCGGAAAGGCAAAATGGCAACATAGGCTTTGGCTGGCAGGCTGGGCCGACAAGCAAGTAGGAAGGAATTGAGGCGACTCTGTCGAACCAAATAAATAGGATCGAAAATGGCAACAGAGGGGGGGTGAATGGTGCCTTCAAAAATTGCCCCAAGTATCCACACAATCTTCTTCTCTAATAGCTATGGAAGCTACAAAGACAGAAGATGAACGCTTACTAGAAACCCAAAAATCGATTGACAAATGAGATAGAAATAGGCTCGGCCAAAACGCAGACTGGAGTAAAGTAGCCGAGAGACTGAAATCAGTCAGCACAGTATTTATTGTGTTTTGTCGAGACAAGAATAGAGAGACTAGAACAGATTGGAAGCAACAGGATCTGATCTGGCCAAAGGACTCAAAAGATCAGATGCTAAGATCATGACCAAAAACTAGAGGGTTCTGATGCTATAGGACCAAGGCAGAAAACAGGGATAGAAAACAAAAAGAAATGAAACAGCTGACATGAAGAAGTTCAGAGAAGAACTGACTAACAGAAGCTCTGCAATTCATAAGTGGTCAGACCTCCTACGAGCTGCCGGTCAGACTGCAGTATTAAAACCGGTCTGACAGGAAGAAGGGAAATCACAAAGAAGTTTCAAAGCCGGAAGCTGTAGCCGGTCTAACCGGATGGTCACTACCGGTCTGATCGAAGATCCATAACTGGTTTGATCTCCTGCACAAACTCAGTCTGACAGGGAAAACAAAACAGCGACAGCAGACAGAAAATAGCAGCAAGAAACTATACTAAGCAAACTGAAGAAGCAGCTAAAAACACAGACTTTTTTGCTAAAAACTGAACAAGGATTTAAGTGATTTGATTGGAAATTTTCAGCAAAGATCAAGACAAACAGAGAATGAGATAAAGCACTTGATTTCCAACTTAAGAAGGAACAGAAAACTTGATTTAGAACAATCTGCAGAAACACTGAAACCAGACAACAGTAATTACTTCATTGCCGAAAACAGAGAAAGGAGGAGAGCAGAGAAAACTGAATAACAGAGGCAAATAGAGGACTGAACACTGCAGTTCACTAAAAACTGAAAAGATGAAAATTGAGCAACCAATGCAAACAGATTGAGAGCAGATCTTGATTAACTTATCACACGGCCAAGAGCTCTCAAATCTAACAGGAAAAATTAACTCTACTCAAGAAGACACATAGAGAACATAGCTCCTCTGCCTCCAGAAACAGTAAACCCTAGTATATTTGGAAACAAAAGATGTCTGCAGTAGAGAAATCTTGACAGAAAACTGCAGTAAGGATGTGTGCTCTCAAGTATAATCTGGCCAAGAAACCTTGATGAAATACCCAGTTCAGAGTTAAATAATCTGCAGCTTCTTGAGCAAGGACTTCAATCAACAAGAAGATAGAAAGGAACAGAGACCACCGAGGCAAGAGCATAAACCAAAACAGAGAAAAACTAGAAACCATTGCAACTCAAACACAGGATTTCATAAAATGAATCAGTGAGATGAATGATTGCATAAGTAAATGTTTACAGCCATCCCAGCCATCTCTCTCACATCAAGAGCAACACACGCAAATGAAAATCAAGAAACCATACCCACTCACAGACACTCACACACGGGAGACAAAGGCACAACAACCTTGCACTCCCACCAACTCCTCAACAGAAAGACAAAAGGAGACTCAAAACAAAAACCCTCAAACAGAAAGCCTTCATGCCACCAGGGAACAACCCTCTATATATAGCCTCAAGTTAACGGGTTCAATTTTCTTTGCCCATTACAACTTAACCCTTTACCCGCTAACTCAAAAATGAATCCACTTCCTCTTTGCAGCCTTGCGCATTTACCAAAATGCCACTCCTGCACCTTCCGGGAAGCTTCCTCATTTCTTGTCGTCCAAGCCTTGCAACCACCTCGAGTCCTCGTCGTCTTCGGCATCTCCCGACCGCTTTGACCTCAGCACCGCCTGTGCCTAGTCCGGCCATCTCATGCCTCGCCACAACTCTGCCTCAAGGTCCTGCAGCCATCACAAACAAGCGAAACATCACATAGCACTACTCGAAACAAAATAATCAACAGTAGCATCAGTGAATCGTACTCAAGCACGAAATTGCCCAAACGACCGATCGGGAAGAAGAACAAGCGTCCCAAGCACGTCTAACTGAACTAGACTGCGCCATGCATCGACTTGGCACGAACCAACAAAATCAAACTCAAACTTTCCAGAACACGTGTCAATTACTCATCACAAACATGGGGTCACATCCACATGGCCTCTCATATATGCCTCCTCTAACTCCCCCATGATATCCAGATCCAGATCTGGATCTCTGTCGCCCTTCCCCAGCATTGCCCCTATGTCCCTCCCTCACCTCCCTGAGCAGTCAAAGGCTCACAGCCTCCCCTGCTAAGTAAGCTGGCTTGTGTCACGTGTGGCAAAGAGAGCATAGGAGTAGTAGGATGCGGTAGCGGTGTTGTTGTCACAGAATTGGGTAGTGGATTGACTATGCCCCCGAGCTACCATACTCGAGGAGGATAGCTGGGTAGGTGTCTCCTCTGTGCACTGCCGGTGTGGATGTGATCCTTAGGAGGGGTGATGTAGGCTCCCCCTCCTTAGGATGCAGCCCTCCTTTGCCTTGGCCTCGTGTACCCTTGCATACATATCCTCTATCTTGTCGTATCATGATCCTTGTGGAACTAAGGTAAAGGACTTTCTTACAATAATTCTTAGGTAAACACCACAGTTGTTTTTTTGTATGGTAGTAATTACATCTAGCTTCTCAAGTTAGAATTCTATTTTGTGAAACAAAATGTGCAAATATATATATGAAACTGGTATTACTAGTGCTTCAGTTAGGGGGTTATTATTATATTACAAGTGGTAGTTCTCAAGTTAGTACTGTATTGCATTTTTTTCTTTTAATGCTCATGTATTTGTCATGGTGAACATATTCTAGATTGATATGAGGCATGGGCTTAATAACAACATGTGGCCTTTTCTCTATTCTTAATCAATAGAACAACAGCTTGTTAGCCGAGTCCCATTGAGATAGTAGGAATTGTCACATGAACAGTCTACCAACTCATTTATCTTGTAAGTCTCCAAGTTACATTCTTGTAACCATTTTGTTCAACTGTAGTAGCCAAATAGAATGCCAAAGAGTAATTTTTAAGTTTAGATGTAAGTTATATATAGATTTGTTAAGATAGTTTTCCTTACCATAATTTTTTTGAGAAGAATGGCCTAAGCCTAACTAATCTATTTTATCATCAAAGGCTTCCAAGAATGAGTGCACTGCTACTGTGTACCTTTCCATTGTAATGTCAAGCTTAATGTTAAATTGTTGAACTGATATATCATTTTTTCTTTTACAGGACATGGTTGTTGTTAATTCTGCCATCTAAAGACTAAAGAGGATGGTTGCAATACCATGAAATTGAGGTACTTGTTATTATATCTTCTTTTTTCTTTTCATCTATGGACATTCAAATGTGTGTTGCATTTTAAAACTATTGCGGTTGTCAACTTTGCTTGTGTCATGTGTATATGATTTTTTTTGCACTTATTAGCTATACTTGGACTCGTCGTGCGCCCAGGCTCCCAAAAAATCCTGGCTCCACTACTGAAATCGGCATTACACTAAAAGTGATGCACATTGCTCGACTCTAGTATTCCTCATGAACACTTTTCACCTAATTTTAGGTCATATTCAAATTTGTGGTATGTCCCCCCCTCCCCCCAATTTACCATTTAAATCATGCACAAAGGCTAGTGCAGATTACAGAGTTTCTAACCCATATGTATGTACTGAGCAAACTGAAGTGCATACGCACTTCACAGAGTGGACTGAACTTTTCTAAATGGTTTATGTGTGTTCAGCACAATGGAAAATTTCCTGATGAATTACCTGTAGTGAGTGTGATGTAACTTTTCTGATAATTCAATGGATTCGAAACTAAGACCACTCTATGCTAGTGATATGCCATATAGATGATTGTATCACTTCTATATCTATGAACCTTTGAATAATATGTTATTTTGTCCCATGAATAAACTATCATTTATATTGATAGTTCATGAAGCTCTCTATGTGTGCTTATGATGTTATTATGAACATCTCTATCCTTATATCATTATATGGGACACTTATGATTTATTGATCATCACATGTATTGATTGATGATCATATTTCATAAATCATGCATATTAGATATCAAATCAATAATGTGAACATATGTTAAAGAATATAGTGTTGGATTAACCCACCTTGAAACACTAAGGGCATTGTTATATTCTTAAGTATCATCAGTTGGTCACATACATTGCGTACATGTGATCGTTGAGGTCCTTATAATTTTCTACATATGTAATAGTTTACTTAGGAGTTACCAAGCGCTACTGCACAAATGAATAGTCATAAAGGTAGCTTTTAGGTTTACTATAGAACATGCGGATGAATCAAGATAAAATTTGCCATTCTTTCTTAACAGGAGATGTATTTCTAGGCCTCTCAATATGGTTAGATTAGAGAAGTGCATTGCCATGCCAATTTCGGTCAAGTCAGCTACAACTAAATAATTCACTACAAGATCGAGTAAAGGATCAATATATCATAGGATGACATGCATCTTGCCTTGAGTTTGATTTGGTATTATGAGGCAAAGGGATAAGCACATGGGCACTGTATAGGTTCATTCGATATGATCTTTATGTGAGTTCGGGGGTCGTTATGTTTTGCTAGGGACCACTACCAACTTGTGGATTGGAAAGGAGTTTTCATATCATGGCAAAGTACACATGAACCTATAGGATCACACACTTAATCTCTACTCCTTAAAAGCACGAGTTGGTGGTAGGTCATCCATTCTCCCCTTACCTCTCCAAAACCATCCGATCTGATCACAAGAATTGTGACCGTCCATAGTTTACCCCCACGCAATAGTGGGACAATCTCACCAACCCTCCCCACGCAACATGCTTGCAACTGCCTCCCCACCCCCACTCCGCGTGCATATGCTCCTCCACACCACCACCAGTCCTTCGCCCGCACTGCACCTTCACCCTATTCTTCACCTTCTTCTCATCCTCCTCCTCCCCCCAATGACCCACCCTTCTGCAAGAACCCGCCCATGCAGGCTCGCCATGGTGGCGCACGAGATGCTATGGTCGTACGTGCTAACAATGGCTGGCTCTGACTCCGGCAGCAGCACCAGCGTCCAGGCCGACATCAAGGCCTGCGTCCAAAACATCGCCAGCGTCCAATAGGTTGCCTAATCTCTTCACTTCTCTTCTCTTTTCAATTCACTCTCTTTGCTCCAATCTAACCAAGAAAGAGAATTGATTCGGTGGTGGTGGTGGTGGTGGTGCAGGGGGTCCACCTTGTGCCGGAAGAGTTCATGTAGGAGCAGCTCAAGTCAGTTCTTTCAAACATGTCAGTGGATGTGGTGAGCCCTAATTTTCTATTCAGTTTGTGATGAATTAGTATTGTAGTTGGTCTTAGTTGATTTGAATTACCAAGCTTAGCATATATATGTTTGGAGCCGCAAATTTTTTGGCTAGAAACCGGAACATGGTATTGGCAATCTGTCGTGGGAGAAGTTTGAAGGTTGCGGTTTGATTATTTAGTTCTACAACAAAATAGGTGTTCAGGGTTAAATTCTCCATGGCATTGGACTATTTTCATGTATTCTCATTTGTCATTGATAAGTGATATCATTAACAGTTTATTGGTTGTTTATATGATTGTATGGTCACAGATGGCAGGTTGGATTTTTTTTTGTTGTTGCATTCCTATGAACTATGTTTGTAAGATTTTTTCTGTGTGTGTGTGTGTGTGTGTGAAACTATGAAGTAATTAACTTTTGGTTGACACAGTTATGCTTATCTACAAGAAATCTTGCTGTCATATGAAAATTTGCAGTTAGGAGTATGCAATACATGTTACTGTACATTTATTTCATACATTTTACTGTACATTAGTTGCATTTGAGCAAGTGTAAATATACAATGTTTATTACTTGTTCTTGAGTTGACAAGGTGAAGACAGGGATGCTCCCTTTGGTTGGAGTAGTTCAAGTTCTATGTGAGTGTAACATCCCAAAATTTGGTTTTCTGGAAAAATTTAAATTCAAATTAATTATTTTAAAGTAATTGGATTTTACTTGGCTTTTATTTGATTGTCTGAAATTTAAAATCAATTTTCAAAGTTAAAAAGTATTTTATAAATTATTAAAATGCAAATCTGAAATTAAAAATATTTTTAATAAGTCTAAAATGCTTCCAGGAATATTTTATGATTTTTCTGGAATTTTTAGACATTAAATATTAATTTTCCAAGCTTTTATAAAGTTTCTAGTAATTGCTGAAATTTATTCCGAAAATAAAAATCAAATTAAATCCTAGCCCGCCACGTGTCGCTCTCAGATTAAATCCACCTCTCTCCACGTTTTAATCCTAGCCATCCACCACAACTTACCCCTTCATAAAATCCAAAGCCTCTCATACACTCACTTGCCACGTGTCGCGAATCCAACGCCCTGCCCTTCACTAACTCTCACTCTCTATGACACATGGGACCCTTATGTCATATCCTTCTTCAACCTCACCTTCTTCCTCCTCCCACCCCTCTCTCCACCTCCATTAACCCGAAAATAAAGCTTTGATTGCGGCCGTTTGCCGCTTTAAATCTCGATTAAATGGTGGAAACGGAAGCCCCATCAATCCTCCATTCCTCGGCCGCTTCCTCAATTCAAGCCCTCTAATTGCGGGAGCAATAACTCCGCGAGCTTCCAAAAATGGCCGGCCTCCTCCTCCCTTGCCTATAAATACCGCCTCCCCCCTCCTCACCCCGCCTCCCACCGCCTCCTCCTCCTCTTCTCGGCGCCTCTCGGTGCCCCACCGCCGCCGCCACACCTCCACCGCCGCCACCATCTTTTGCGCCGCCACCGCCCGCTTCCGCCGCGCCGCCGGTAAGCCACCGCCGACTTCTCACCCCGCGCGCCGCGCCTCGCCCGCCACCGGCCGTGCGCCTCCGTGCCGCCCATGCGCGCGCCGCATGGCCGCCTTGCTCGCGTGGTCGCCGCGTGGCCTCCACCTTGCGCCCGCATGGCGCCATGTGGCCGGCGCGCCACGTCGGCAAGGCCCATGGTCCGTGGATCCGGTCCACGGTAGACCGGACCCACCCGTCATTCAAATATCTTTCCGCTCAAGAAATTCGAAATTTTCTGACGTCATAAATGGCATTTTCCAATACAAAAATAATTCCCGAAATCCGGTTTTCCTTTTTCCTCCTATTTAATCTTTGGAAGCCATAACTTTCGCTTTAACTCCGATTTGAGCCGCTCAAATTTCTAATTTTTCTAAAATCCTAAACTATCCAAATATGGACTCTGTTTAAATTTTTGAATTTTATTTAAATTTTGTTTGATTTTATTTGTTTTGTTTGTCTGTCTTTTCGCACAGATTCCGCCGTCGCCGAGGAATTCGTCGAGTCGCAGCAAGAAGACCCAAACAGCACTCAAGAAGGCAAGTCTCCTTTGATCATTTCAAACCTATGATTTTGAAATGTTTTAATTATTTCAAATTACGTGCATTGCTATTTATATAAAATATTAGTTCAAAGCTTAAGGGTTAGTTAAACCAATCTTGTTATACCCTCCATTGAAATTGAATGCCATGTACCTTTGTCACCCTAGACTTTCATTTGTCTCAATAATGAGATTATTACTAAATCTTTGGGAATAGTGGAATGGTAGTATAATGCTTAGTCTCGCTATTTAATACCTTTGAAATCTTGAAAATGGGAAATTATGAATTATTGTAATACCCTGTGTTTATGAAAATTAGTGGTAATTGAGTTGCCACTGTTCTTTTAAAATAAACTAAAATGTGAAAATTGGTTTAGATTAGGTGGATGGTTAGTTTGGATTGGTGCAGAAGCACGAGATCTTGTAAAGTGTATGTTCCACCCTAGTCAATTAAGGACCGACGCTTGTGTTTGTCCAAATCGAGCATTAACCGTACAACCACAAGTCTATATGGGTGCGACCTAGTGACTAACTTACGATAGTCTAGTTTAGGTGCCACCAGTGGAAAGTGGATGCCGTGGATGGACCGGTTATTCACAAGTGAGGGACAGGATTTATTGTACTCATATGGCGCAAGAGGGCTTGGTTGGGCGGTTAGCCTACTGCGGTGAAACCTCGCGGGTGGTATCTAGCTAGATTAAAGTAAGGTAAAGGCTTTGTGATATTTTATCTGGGTCTCATGCCAAAGGAAGCGTGTTGACTTTTAGGATAAATTATCTCTTGTGGGTAAAGTTGTACAACCTCTGCAGAGTGTAAAACTATTCGAATAGCCGTGCCCACGGTCAAGGGCGGGCAAGGAATGCATTCACATGGTAGATTTCTGGTTTTGTTTTAAAATCAAAAGTTTTGTATTCCGAGAGTGGAGGGAACTCTCGGAAGGGTATCCTGGCGGTTGGAGCCAGAGAGGGTGGATTTAACCCGCAGTATTAAACTTGTTCAAGTTGTTGGCTAGTGTTGGTAGATGGAACCTTCACTAGAAAGTTAATGATAGTTTCTGCTAAAACATTTACTTTATTAACTTGATGCCTTCGAAAATAATTAGTAGTAATTGAATTTTAAAATGTTGCTTTGTGCAAAAGAACCATATAGCCTTCCTTTGTTAAGCCTTGCATCTATGCATTTTTCCCAAGACTTGCGGAGTACTTTATGTACTCACATGCTACACTTAAAATAAACCTCAGAAGAACATGAAGCTCAAGAAGGTGATTACGACTCATCGCTTCGCTTGTGGTGTGATGGATTCTTCCCGAGGTCTAGGTCGCGCTTCCTCACCAATCGCTCGTGGCATATTGATGGGTCTACTTTGAGTTTACTTTGCTTCCGCTGTGTTTTGATTGTGCGGGTCTTCAAACCTCCAATGTAATAATGAGACTCGTGGTCGATACTCTTTATAATTGTAATAAATACGTTGTTGGTCATGAATCATTTCGCTTAAGCGTGTGCACTAGCTTTGATCCGGGACTAGTGCGAAATACACGAGGGTCCGGTTTGGAAACCGAGGTCCCGATAGAGGTGGTATCAGAGCGAATTTGATCAGAGGACGTGACCTAGCTTAGAAAATGGTAAAACCTTAAGGACTCATATTTTCTTAAAAGAGTATATTAAAAATATATAAGCCTCTTTGCTTCTACTCTCTTCTTACTTAGAATCTCGTTCTTGTCTTTATATTCATTCACTAATTCTTTTCACTAATCTCTTCCTTTATTTCAAACTTTGTAGATGGCCGGTTCGTCATCCGCTGCCCGTGGGACTACTACTCTCATGGAGAGGATGCGGGAGGATTCGCTAGCCTCCTTCGTCGCCTTATGCGGTGTTTGAGTACCGTCACCGCCCATTTTCAGGGCGGAAGACGCGGATTCTGGACCGTGACTCCTGGTCGATGGAGGTATTCCTGTATGCACGGGATGGGGAATTCAAATCCCAAACATACCCCATCAAGTACCCTCGGTCCCGCTGTTTTGACGCAGTCCAGGATGCGGCACGCCTTGCCTTGGATGAGTTGTGCCATCTGCACAAGGATGTTGTGCACCAGTCCCCTTTTTGTTTCTTCATCAACCCCCGGGCAGGACAGAGGTATCCAGATCCCTTCGACATTCCAGTTGATGACCCTCGACTGTCGCACCAGATACAGCTCTCGCAGGCGATGGCAGTCACTTACTCCAGAGCTTTAGAGGAGATTGGACAGTTGCGGATGCTACTCACTTCCAGCTACCAGCATTCCGACACACTTCGCGCACAGCTTCTCCAGAGCCAGGCAGCTAAGGTTGAGCTGGACGCCTCGTGGTCGCACTGACTACACGCCGCCTTCACCCGCCCGATTACACGCCGTCTTCACGCATCACCGCCGCTCCCAACAACCCAGACCGGCTCGACTTTCGGGACTCGCGTCGGGATGACAAAGACGCAAGAAGGTGCGACGCCTGATCCGCCGCCGGTCATCACCTCAAGAAGCGCAAGCCTTCTCGCTTTCTCGGGTTCGATCGCCTCGGTCAGAATCGCCTCGTGCTTCACCGCTTGCGAGTGTTCCGGCACCATGTGAACGAGCGCTAGGAGGAGCCGGAGGAGGATCCGGAGGAGGACCCCGAGGAGGATCCGGAGGAGCGCATCGTCGTGGAGGATGAGTAGTTAGTTGAGTCAGAGTACCCAAATAATTGTCCACGTTCTTAGAACGCTTTATTATATTTTGGTGTGTTAGATGGATCACCAAGCCTATGTGCACTTGTGGTGCAGCCATTCATAAAATTATCTTGATTTCAATAAAGTTTTCCTAAGTGGTTGCTGGTTTCTTCTTGTGTGTTGGCTTGGGATGTTATTTAGTTTCCCTAACCTCTTATCTATGCTAGTTCCTCTTACCTTTGCTAACCCCGAAACCGCTTGGATGGTGAACACAAGGAGCAACCCGGCAGAGTCAGAACCCCAACGCTCAACCAGAGGACAACATTCCACCCTCTCCGCTCAAGCGCCCAACTTGGAGCAAATGATGGCCATGCAACTACAGCCTTCTTCAAGCCTGGCCCGAACCAAGTACAAAGAAGCTCGCAGCACCCAACCAAGCTCCACGTCTAAGTTGGGAGAATTTATGAGGACCGCACCTCCCACTTTTGCTGGATCAGTGGACCCTTGGAGGCGATGATTGGGTCAAAGATGTGGAAAGAAAGTTGAATTTGGCTCGGTGCAATGACCACGAGAAGGTGTTGTATGCTGCTCACCAACTCAAAGGAATTGTCGCTAATCGGTGGGAAAATTATGCGCGCCCATCAAAATGTACAAACCATCACTTGGGATGAGTTTGTGGAGGCTTTCCAGATCGCACATATTCCTACGGAATAATGGAAATGAAGAAGAGGGAATTCTACCAATCGCAGCAGGGAAACCTCAAGTGTTTGTAATACGAACAAGTTCACCCAACTGTCGGTATGCGCAGAGGATGTCACCTCGATGCAACCAAGATCCGGAGGTTCATGCAAGGACTTGATCCCAATATCAAGGTGCAACTGGTGTCCAATGACTACCCAACTTTCCAAAGACATGGTGAACAAGGCTCGTGCAAGAAGATGCCCAACGCCAATCAGACGAGACTCTAAGAGAAAGTTCCAAGCTCAGCAGGGAGCAAGCAGTTCTCGGTTTCGCCCCAATCTTCCTCAATTCAACAGGCCCTCAATGCCAAGTGTGCCAAGGACACCATCGGCAGGACCTCATCCGCAAGCTCCCAGAACAGGCAATGGTGGCCAACCACAGCAGAATAAGACTTCAGCGGCAGGAGTGCAGTGCTTCAACTGCAAGAACATGGGGCATTATGCCAGCAACTGTCCCTAGAAGCGCCCAGCTGTAACTCCAGTTCGTTTCAACCTGGGAACCACGCCAGCAAGAGCTCCAACTGCAGGTCAAGGCCGTGGGGCACCGCAAACTCCAAGGACTCCGCAGACGATGAGCAGAGGACATCTTAACCATGTCACTGCGGAGGCAGCCCAAGATGCACCAGACGTAGTTCTGGGTAAGTTCCTTGTCAACTCAGTACCCGCAACAGCATTATTTGATTCTGGAGCTTCGCATTCTTTTGTGTCAAAAGATTTTGTTGAAAGATATAATTGGGATGTGCGTTTGCTTAAGAACCCTATGCTAGTCCAGTCCCCTGGGAAGGAAATGAGGACTAACACATGCGCCTCTAGCGCAATCGTGGATATAAATGGAGTAAAATTCTAGCTAATCTTATTATAATAGATTCCAAGAGCCTAGATGTTATACTCGGTATGGATTGGTTAACCCAGTATAAAGGACAGATTGATTGTGCCGATCGTGCTATCACTATTACCAACTCGGATGGAATCCAAGTAAGGTATACGTCAAACACGTCTTCTCGGAATAAGAGTGGGCTGAACAGTTTGAAGGAAGTAACTTTGGAAAAGGTGCCTATAGTAAGTGAATACCCAGATGTGTTTCCTGAAGATTTACCCGGAATGCCGCTGCATTGTGGAAGTAGAGTTTGTCATCAACCTAGTACCTGGTACAGCTCCAATATCCAAGAGACCTTATCGTATGTCTGCAAATGACTTGGCAGAAGTTAAGAAGCAAATTGAAGAGTTGCAAGATAAAGGTTTTGTAAGACCAAGCTCACACCTGGGAGCACCAAGATCGCTAGTAAAGAAGAAAGATGGTAGTATTCGCATGTGTGTGGACTATTGATCCTTGAATGATGTGACGATCAAGAACAAGTACCCTTTACCCAGAATAGATGATCTGTTTGATCAGTTGAAAGGATCATGTGTATTCTCTAAAATTGATCTTCGATCAGGTTATCACCAATTGAAGTTAAGACCAGAGGACATACCCAAGACCGCATTTGCTACCCGTTATGGATTGTATGAGTATACAGTGATGTCTTTTGGACTAACCAATGCCCCAGCATATTTTATGAATCTGATGAATAAGGTGTTCATGGAATATTTGGATAAGTTTGTGGTTGTATTCATCGACGATATTCTGATATACTCCAAGAATGAAGAAGAGCACGCAGAACATTTGAGGATAGTTTTGGAAAAACTCAGAGAAAATCAGTTGTATGCCAAGTTTAGTAAGTGTGAGTTTTGGTTAAAGAAAGTAGCTTTCTTGGGACACGTGATTTCTGCAGGAGGAGTGTCAGTAGACCCCGATAAAGTAAATGATGTGCTCAATTGGACACAACCTAAGTCAGTATCTGAGATCAGAAGCTTTTTGGGATTGGCTGGTTACTATAGACGCTTTATTGAAGGATTCTCCAAACTGGCAAGACCTCTCACCCAGTTGCTAAAGAAGGAAAAGAAGTTTGAATGGAGTAAATCGTGTGAGGACAGTTTTCAAGAACTAAAGAGAAGGCTAACTTCTGCACCAGTGTTAACACTTCCAGATATTAGAAAGGATTTTGAAGTCTTCTGTGATGCATCGAAGCAAGGATTAGGCTGTGTTCTGATGCAAGAGAGAAAGGTAGTAGCATATGCTTCAAGGCAATTGCGACCTCATGAAGGAAACTACCCAACCCATGATTTAGAGCTTGTTTGTTTGTGGTGCATGCTTTAAAAATATGGAGGCACTATTTGATCGGTAACCGTTGTGAGATCTACACGGATCACAAAAGTTTGAAGTATATTTTTACTCAACCTGATCTCAATATGAGACAAAGGCGATGGCTTGAGCTAATAAAGGATTATGATGTGGGAATACATTACCATCGGGAAAAGCCAATGTAGTAGCCGATGCCTTGAGCGAAAGAGTTACTGTAATAAGTTGTGGATAAAGGACAAGATGCTCGCACTTCAAGAAGAATTCCAATGCTCAACTTGGAAGTAGTAGAGGAAGGATTCTGGCAACTTTAGAGGTTCAACCCACTCTAGAGGACCGATCAAGGCAGCACAAGGAGAGGATAAGTATGTCAAGGAAATTAAGGAAAATATGAAGAAAGGAAAGGCGCAGGATTTTCGTAAGATGAAGAAGGTATCATTTGGTTTGGGAAAAGAATTATCGCACTAAAAGAAGGAAATAAAGGAGTTAATCCTGAAGGAAGCCCATGAATCTGGATACTCAATTCACCCCGGAAGTACAAAGATGTACCAAGATCTCAAAGAAAGGTATTGGTGGTCAAGTATGAAAAGGGAAATCGCAGAGCATGTAGCTTTGTGTGATGTGTGCCAGCGAATTAAAGCTGAACATCAGAGACCTGCTGGACTTTTGCAGCCCTTGCAGATACCTGAGTGGAAATGGGAAGAAATTGGTATGGATTTCATAACTGGATTGCCAAGAACAAAATCAGGGCATGATTCGATTTGGGTTATTGTGGATCGTCTGACAAAAGTCGCTCATTTCATCCCAGTAAAGACCACCTACACTGGAGATAGACTCGCAGAGTTGTATATGTCAAGAATTGTGTGTTTGCATGGAGTTCCAAAGAAGATTGTTTCAGATCGAGGTACTCAGTTTACCTCAAGATTTTGGCATAAAATACATGGACTTTTAAGCAAATTTGAACTTTAGCACGGCATATCATCCATGCATGATGGTCAAACAGAAAGAGTAAATCAAATTTTGGAAGATATGTTGAGAGCTTGTGTTCTAGCAAACAAGGCTAGTTGGGATCAAAGTCCGCCTATGCGGAGTTTTCCTATAACAACAGCTTATCAATCCAACTTACGATGTCTCCGCTTGAGCGTTGTATGGCGAGAAAATGCAGGACACCGTTGTATTGGAAAGAAACCGAGAAGGACAAGTGTTTGGACCAGATTTGTTGAAGCAGCAGAGGAACAAGTTCGTCGATCCAGACAAAGTTAAAACAGCTCAAACAGACATGAAAAGCTATGCGGACAATCGTCGAAGAACATTAGAGTTTGTACCGAGATCATGTTTATTTGAAAGTGTCACCTCTCAAGGGAACGAGACATTTTGGAGTCATGGAAAACTTGCTCCTCGATTCATTGGACCCTTTCTGTTGTAGCAAAGAAGGAGAAGTTGCTTATCGCCTAGAGCTTCCACCTCGCTTGTCGAAGGTGCATGACGTCTTTCATGTATCCCACTAAGAAAGTGTCTCAGAGTGCCGAAGAGCAGATGTCTTTAGAGGAAGTGAATTTAAAGGAGGACTTGACATACCTGAATACCTACCAAGATATTGAGGAAGCCGAGCGTAGTACGCGAAGCAAGGACATCAAGTTCCGTAAAGTACAGTGGAGCAATCATTCTGAATCAGAAGCAACTTGGGAGCGTGAAGAAGATTTAAGAGTAGAGTTCTCTGACCTCTTTTCCAGTCCGTTCGAATCTCGGGGTCGAGATTCTTTCTAAGGGGGGTAGGTTTGTAACATCCCAAAATTTGGTTTTCTGGAAAAATTTAAATTCAAATTAATTATTTTAAAGTAATTGGATTTTACTTCGCTTTTATTTGATTGTCTGAAATTTAAAATCAATTTTCAAAGTTAAAAAGTATTTTATAAATTATTAAAATGCAAATCTGAAATTAAAAATATTTTTAATAAGTCTAAAATGCTTCCAGGAATATTTTATGATTTTTCTGGAATTTTTAGACATTAAATATTAATTTTCCAAGCTTTTATAAAGTTTCTAGTAATTGCTGAAATTTATTCCGAAAATAAAAATCAAATTAAATCCTAGCCCGCCACGTGTCGCTCTCAGATTAAATCCACCTCTCTCCACGTTTTAATCCTAGCCATCCACCACAACTTACCCTTCATAAAATCCAAAGCCTCTCATACACTCACTTGCCACGTGTCGCGAATCCGACGCCCGCACCCTTCACTAACTCTCACTCTCTATGACACATGGGACCCATATGTCATATCCTTCTTCAACCTCACCTTCTTCCTCCTCCCACCCTCTCTCTCCACCTCCATTAACCCGAAAATAAAGCTTTGATTGCGGCCGTTTTCGTCGCTTTAAATCTCGATTAAATGGTGGAAACGGAAGCCCCATCAATCCCCTCCATTCCTCCGGCCGTTTCCCCTCAATTCAAGCCCTCTAATTGCGGGAGCAATAACTCCGGCGAGCTTCCAAAAAAATGGCCGGCCTCCCCTCCTCCCCTTGCCTATAAATACCGCCTCCCCTCCCCTCCCTCACCCCGCCTCCCACCGCCCTCCTCCTCCTCTTCTCGGCCGCCTCTCGGTGCCCCACCGCCGGCCGCCCACACCTCCACCGCCGCCGCCATCTTTTGCGCCGCGCCGCCGCCCGCTCGCCGCCGCCGCCGCGGTAAGCCACCGCCGACCCCTCACCCGCCGCGCGCCGCCCCGCCCGCCGCGCCGCGCGCCTCCGTGCCGCCCATGTGCGCCGCCCGCATGGCCGGCCTTGCCCGCGTGGTCGCCCGCGTGGCCTCCACCTTGCGCCCGCATGGCGCCATGTGGCCGGCGCGCCACGTCGGCAAGGCCCATGGTCCGTGGATCCGGTCCACGGTAGACCGGACCCACCCGTCATTCAAATATCTTTCCCGCTCAAGAAATTCGAAATTTTCTGACGTCATAAATGGCATTTTCCAATACAAAAATAATTCCCGAAATCCGGTTTTCCTTTTTCCCTCCTATTTAATCTTTCGGAAGCCATAACTTTCTCGTTTTAACTCCGATTTGAGCCGTTCAAATTTCTAATTTTTTCTAAAATCCTAAACTATCCAAATATGGACTCTGTTTAAATTTTTGAATTTTATTTAAATTTTGTTTGATTTTATTTATTTTGTTTGTCTGTCTTTTCGCGCGTAGATTCCGCCGTCGCCGAGGAATTCGTCGAGTCGCAGCAAGAAGACCCAAACAGCACTCAAGAAGGCAAGTCTCCTTTGATCATTTCAAACCTATGATTTTGAAATGTTTTAATTATTTCAAATTACGTGCATTGCTATTTATATAAAATATTAGTTCAAAGCTTAAGGGTTAGTTAAACCAATCTTGTTATACCCTCCATTGAAATTGAATGCCATGTACCTTTGTCACCCTAGACTTTCATTTGTCTCAATAATGAGATTATTACTAAATCTTTGGGAATAGTGGAATGGTAGTATAATGCTTAGTCTCGCTATTTAATACCTTTGAAATCTTGAAAATGGGAAATTATGAATTATTGTAATACCCCTGTGTTTATGAAAATTAGTGGTAATTGGAGTTGCCACTGTTCTTTTAAAATAAACTAAAATGTGAAAATTGGTTTAGATTAGGGTGGATGGTTAGTTTGGATTGGTGCAGGAAGCACGAGATCTTGTAAAGTGTATGTTCCACCCTAGTCAATTAAGGACCGACGCTTGTGTTTGTCCAAACTGAGCATTAACCGTACAACCACAAGTCTATATGGGTACGACCTAGCTGACTAACTTACGATAGTCTAGTTTAGGTGCCACCAAGTGGAAAGTGGATGCCGAGGATGGGTGGTTATTCACAAAGTGAGGGACAGGATTTCTTGTACTCATATGGCGCAAGAGGGGCTTGGTTCGGGCGGTTAGCCTACTGCGGTGAAACCTCGTGGTGGTATCTAGCTAGATTAAAGTAAGGTAAAGGCTTTGTGATATTTTATCTGGGTCTCATGCCAAAGGAAGCGTGTTGACTTTTAGGATAAATTATCTCTTGTGGGTAAAGTTGTACAACCTCTGCAGAGTGTAAAACTATTCGAATAGCCGTGCCCACGGTCAAGGGCGGGCAAGGAATGCATTCACATGGTAGATTTCTGGTTTTGTTTTAAAATCAAAAGTTTTGTATTCCGGGAGTGGAGGGAACTCTCGGAAGGGTATCCTGGCGGTTGGAGCCAGAGAGGGTGGATTTAACCCGCAGTATTAAACTTGTTCAAGTTGTTGGCTAGTGTTGGTAGATGGAACCTTCACTAGAAAGTTAATGATAGTTTCTGCTAAAACATTTACTTTATTAACTTGATGCCTTCGAAAATAATTAGTAGTAATTGAATTTTAAAATGTTGCTTTGTGCAAAAGAACCATATAGCCTTCCTTTGTTAAGTCTTGCATCTATGCATTTTTCCCAAGACTTGCGGAGTACTTTATGTACTCACATGCTACACTTAAAATAAACCTCAGAAGAACATGAAGCTCAAGAAGGTGATTACGACTACTGCTTCGCTTGTGGCTGTGATGGATTCTTCCCGGAGGTCTAGGTCGCGCTTCCCCAGTCAACTGCCTGTGGCATATTGATGGGTCTACTTTGAGTTTACTTTGCTTCCGCTGTGTTTTGATTGTGCGGGGTCTTCAAACCTCCAATGTAATAATGAGACCTGGTGGTCAGTACTCTTTATAATTGTAATAAATACGTTGTTGGTCATGAATCATTTCTGTTTAACTGTGTGCACTAGCTTTGATCTGGGACTAGTGCAGAAATACACAGAGGGTCCGGGTTTGGAAATCCGAGGTCCCGATAGAGGTGGTATCAGAGCGAATTTGACTGTAGGACGTGACCTAGCTTAGAAAATGGTAAAACCTTAAGGACTCATATTTTCTTAAAAAGAGTATATTAAAAATATATAAGCCTCTTTGCTTCTACTCTCTTCTTACTTAGAATCTCGTTCTTGTCTTTATATTCATTCACTAATTCTTTTCACTAATCTCTTCCTTTATTTCAAACTTTGTAGATGGCCGGTTCGTCATCCGCTGCCCCGTGGGACTACTACTCTCATGGAGAGGATGCGGGAGGATTCGCTAGCCTCCTTCGTCAGCTTATGCAGTGTTTGGAGTACCGTCAGCCGCCCATTTTCAGGGGGTGGAAGACGCGGATTCTGGACCGTGACTCCTGGTCGATGGAGGTATTCCTGTATGCACGGGATGGGGAATTCAAATCCCAAACATACCCCATCAAGTACCCTCGGTCCCGCTGTTTTGACGCAGTCCAGGATGCGGCACGCCTTGCCTTGGATGAGTTGTGCCATCTGCACAAGGATGTTGTGCACCAGTCCCCTTTTTGTTTCTTCATCAACCCCCGGGCAGGACAGAGGTATCCAGATCCCTTCGACATTCCAGTTGATGACCCTCGACTGTCGCACCAGATACAGCTCTCGCAGGCGATGGCAGTCACTTACTCCAGAGCTTTAGAGGAGATTGGACAGTTGCGGATGCTACTCACTTCCAGCTACCAGCATTCCGACACACTTCGCGCACAGCTTCTCCAGAGCCAGGCAGCTAAGGTTGAGCTGGGACGTCTCAGGGTCGCAGCTGACTACACGCCGTCTTCACCCGCCGCTGATTACACGCCGTCTTCACCAGTACCAGCTGCCGCTCCCAACAACCCAGCACCAGCTCGACTTTCGGGACTCCGCGTCAGGATGACAGCACGCAAGAAGGTGCGACGCCCCAGTCCGCCGCCGGTCATCACCCTCAAGAAGCGCAAGCCTTCTCGTTCTCGTTCGGGTTCGACTGCCTCCAGTCGTAACCGTCCTCGTGCTTCAGCTGCTTGCGAGTGTTCCCGGCACCATGTGAACGAGCGCTAGGAGGAGCCGGAGGAGGATCCGGAGGAGGACCCCGAGGAGGATCCGGAGGAGCGCATCGTCGTGGAGGATGAGTAGTTAGTTGAGTCAGTAGTACCCAAATAATTGTCCACGTTCTTAGAACGCTTTATTATATTTTGGTGTGTTAGATGGACTGTACCAAGCCTATGTGCACTTGTGGTGCAGCCATTCATAAAATTATCTTGATTTCAATAAAGTTTTCCCTAAGTGGTTGCTGGTTTCTTCTTGTGTGTTGGCTTGGGATGTTATTTAGTTTCCCCTAACCTCTTATCTATGCTAGTTCCCTCTTACCTTTTGCTAACCCTGGAAACCGCTTCAGATGGTGAACACAAGGAGCAACCCGGGCAGTAGCCGTAACCCCAACGCTCAACCAGAGGACAACATTCCACCCCCTCCTGCTCAAGCGCCCAACTTGGAGCAAATGATGGCCATGCAACTACAGCTTCTTCAAGCCCTGGCCCGTAACTGGCACAAAGAAGCTCCGCAGGCACCCAACCAAGCTCCACAGTCTAAGTTGGGAGAATTTATGAGGACCAGACCTCCCACTTTTGCTGGATTAGTGGACCCCTTGGAGGCAGATGATTGGGTCAAAGATGTGGAAAGAAAGTTGAATTTGGCTCAGTGCAATGACCACGAGAAGGTGTTGTATGCTGCTCACCAACTCAAAGGAATTGCTGCTAGCTGGTGGGAAAATTATCACGCATTTATCAAAATGTACAAACCATCACTTGGGATGAGTTTGTGGAGGCTTCAGATCGCACATATTCCTACGGAATAATGGAAATGAAGAAGAGGGAATTCTACCAAGCTCGCAGCAGAGGAAACCTCGGTGTTTGAATACTGAACAAGTTCACCCAACCGTCTGTATGCGCCAGAGGATGTCACCTCGATGCAACCAAGATCCGGAGGTTCATGCAAGGACTTGATCCCAATATCAAGGTGCAAGCGGTGTCCAATGACTACCCAACTTTCCAAAGACATGGTGAACAAGGCTCGTGCAAGAAGATGCCCAATGTCAATCAGACGAGACTCGTAAGAGAAAGTTCCAAGCTCAGCAGGAGCAAGCGGTTCGGTTTCGCCCCAATCTTCCTCAATTCAACAGCCCTCAATGCCAAGTGTGCCAAGGACACCATCGGCGGGACCTCATCCGCAAGCTCCCGAGCGTGCAATGGTGGCCAACCACGCAGAATAAGACTTGGCGGCAGGAGTGCGGTGCTTCAACCGCAAGAACATGGGGCATTAGCCAAGAATCGTCCCTAGAAGCGCCACCTGTAACTCCGATTCGTTTCAACACGGGAACCACGCCAAAGAAGAGCTCCAACTGCAGGTCAAGGCCGTGGGGCACCGCAAACTCCAAGGACTCCGCAGACGATGAGCAGAGGACATCTTAACCATGTCACTGCGGAGGCAGCCCAAGATGCACCAGACGTAGTTCTGGGTAAGTTCCTTGTCAACTCAGTACCCGCAACAGCATTATTTGATTCTGGAGCTTCGCATTCTTTTGTGTCAAAAGATTTTGTTGAAAGATATAATTGGGATGTGCGTTTGCTTAAGAACCCTATGCTAGTCCGGTCCACAGGAAGGAAATGAGGACTAACACGATGCGCCTAGCGCAATCGTGGATATAAATGGAGTAAAATTCCTAGCGAATCTTATTATAATAGATTCCAAGAGCCTAGATGTTATACTCGGTATGGATTGGTTAACCCAGTATAAAGGACAGATTGATTGTGCCGATCGTGCTATCACTATTACCAACTCGGATGGAATCCAAGTAAGGTATACGTCAAACACGTCTTCTCGGAATAAGAGTGGGCTGAACAGTTTGAAGGAAGTAACTTTGGAAAAGGTGCCTATAGTAAGTGAATACCCGGATGTGTTTCAAGATTTACCCGAATGCCGCTGCATGAGGAAGTAGAGTTTGTCATCAACCTAGTACCAGTACAGCTCCAATATCCAAGAGACCTTATCGTATGTCTGCAAATGACTTGGCAGAAGTTAAGAAGCAAATTGAAGAGTTGCAAGATAAAGGTTTTGTAAGACCAAGCTCGTCACCCTGGGGAGCACCAGTACTGCTAGTAAAGAAGAAAGATGGTAGTATTCGCATGTGTGTGGACTATTGATCCTTGAATGATGTGACGATCAAGAACAAGTACCCTTTACCCAGAATAGATGATCTGTTTGATCAGTTGAAAGGATCATGTGTATTCTCTAAAATTGATCTTCGATCAGGTTATCACCAATTGAAGTTAAGACCAGAGGACATACCCAAGACCGCATTTGCTACCCGTTATGGATTGTATGAGTATACTGATGATGTCTTTTGGACTAACCAATGCCCCAAAGATATTTTATGAATCTGATGAATAAGGTGTTCATGGAATATTTGGATAAGTTTGTGGTTGTATTCATCGACGATATTCTGATATACTCCAAGAATGAAGAAGAGCACGCAGAACATTTGAGGATAGTTTTGGAAAAACTCAGAGAAAATCAGTTGTATGCCAAGTTTAGTAAGTGTGAGTTTTGGTTAAAGAAAGTAGCTTTCTTGGGACACGTGATTTCTGCAGAGGAGTGTCAGAGACCTCGATAAAGTAAATGATGTGCTCAATTGGACACAACCTAAGTCAGTATCTGAGATCAGAAGCTTTTTGGGATTGGCTGGTTACTATAGACGCTTTATTGAAGGATTCTCCAAACTGGCAAGACCTCTCACCCAGTTGCTAAAGAAGGAAAAGAAGTTTGAATGGAGTAAATCGTGTGAGGACAGTTTTCAAGAACTAAAGAGAAGGCTAACTTCTGCACGGTGTTAACACTTCCAGATATTAGAAAGGATTTTGAAGTCTTCGTGATGCATCAAGCAAGGATTAGGGTGTGTTCTGATGCAAGAGAGAAAGGTAGTAGCATATGCTTCAAGGCAATTGCGACCCCATGAAGGAAACTACCCAACCCATGATTTAGAGCTTGCTGCTGTGGTGCATGCTTTAAAAATATGGAGGCACTATTTGATCGGTAACCGTTGTGAGATTTACACGGATCACAAAAGTTTGAAGTATATTTTTACTCAACCTGATCTCAATATGAGACAAAGGCGATGGCTTGAGCTAATAAAGGATTATGATGTGGGAATACATTACCATCCGGAAAAGCCAATGTAGTAGCCGATGCCTTGAGCGAAAGAGTTACTGTAATAAGTTGTGGATAAAGGACAAGGTATGCTGCACTTCAAGAAGAATTCCAGTGCTCAACTTGGAAGTAGTAGAGGAAGGATTCTGCAACTTTAGAGGTTCAACCCACTCTAGAGGACCGGATCAAGGCAAAGACAAGGAGAGGATAAGTATGTCAAGGAAATTAAGGAAAATATGAAGAAAGGAAAGGCGCGAGATTTTGAGAAGATGAAGAAGGTATCATTTGGTTTGGGAAAAGAATTATCGTACTAAAAGAAGGAAATAAAGGAGTTAATCTGAAGGAAGCCCATGAATCTGGATACTCAATTCACCCCGTAAGTACAAAGATGTACCAAGATCTCAAAGAAAGGTATTGGTGGTCAAGTATGAAAAGGGAAATCGCAGAGCATGTAGCTTTGTGTGATGTGTGCCAATAATTAAAGCTGAACATCAGAGACCTGCTGGACTTTTGCAGCCCTTGCAGATACCTGAGTGGAAATGGGAAGAAATTGGTATGGATTTCATAACTGGATTGCCAAGAACAAAATTTGGTTTTCTGGAAAAATTTAAATTCAAATTAATTATTTTAAAGTAATTGGATTTTACTTGGCTTTTATTTGATTGTCTGAAATTTAAAATCAATTTTCAAAGTTAAAAAGTATTTTATAAATTATTAAAATGCAAATCTGAAATTAAAAATATTTTTAATAAGTCTAAAATGCTTCCAGGAATATTTTATGATTTTTCTGGAATTTTTAGACATTAAATATTAATTTTTCAAGCTTTTATAAAGTTTCTAGTAATTGCTGAAATTTATTCCGAAAATAAAAATCAAATTAAATCCTAGCCCGCCACGTGTCGCTCTCAGATTAAATCCACCTCTCTCCACGTTTTAATCCTAGCCATCCACCACAACTTACCCCTTCATAAAATCCAAAGCCTCTCATACACTCACTTGCCACGTGTCGCGAATCCGACGGCCCGTACCCCTTCACTAACTCTCACTCTCTATGACACATGGGACCCTTATGTCATATCCTTCTTCAACCTCACCTTCTTCCTCCTCCCACCCTCTCTCTCCACCTCCATTAACCCGAAAATAAAGCTTTGATTGCGGCCGTTTTCGTCGCTTTAAATCTCGATTAAATGGTGGAAACGGAAGCCCCATCAATCCCCTCCATTCCTCCGGCCGTTTCCCCTCAATTCAAGCCCTCTAATTGCGGGAGCAATAACTCCGGCGAGCTTCCAAAAAATGGCCGGCCTCCCCTCCTCCCCTTGCCTATAAATACCGCCTCCCCTCCCCTCCCTCACCCCGCCTCCCACCGCCCTCCTCCTCCTCTTCTCGGCCGCCTCTCGGTGCCCCACCGCCGGCCGCCCACACCTCCACCGCCGCCACCATCTTTTGCGCGCCGCCACCGCCGCCGCGCCGTCGCCGCCGCCGGTAAGCCACCGCCGACCCCTCACCCCGCCGCCGCCGCCCGCCTCCGGCCACGGCCGTGCGCCTCCGTGCCGCCCATGCGCGCCGCCCGCATGGCCGGCCTTGCCCGCGTGGTCGCCCGCGTGGCCTCCACCTTGCGCCCGCATGGCGCCATGTGGCCGGCGCGCCACGTCGGCAAGGCCCATGGTCCGTGGATCCGGTCCACGGTAGACCGGACCCACCCGTCATTCAAATAACTTTCCCGCTCAAGAAATTCGAAATTTGCTGACGTCATAAATGGCATTTTCCAATACAAAAATAATTCCCGAAATCCGGTTTTTCCTTTTTCCCTCCTATTTAATCTTTCGGAAGCCATAACTTTCTCGTTTTAACTCCGATTTGAGCCGTTCAAATTTCTAATTTTTTCTAAAATCCTAAACTATCCAAATATGGACTCTGTTTAAATTTTTGAATTTTATTTAAATTTTATTTGATTTTATTTGTTTTGTTTGTCTGTCTTTTCGCGCGTAGATTCCGCCGTCGCCGAGGAATTCGTCGAGTCGCAGCAAGAAGACCCAAACTGCACTCAAGAAGGCAAGTCTCCTTTGATCATTTCAAACCTATGATTTTGAAATGTTTTAATTATTTCAAATTACGTGCATTGCTATTTATATAAAATATTAGTTCAAATCTTAAGGGTTAGTTAAACCAATCTTGTTATACCCTCCATTGAAATTGAATGCCATGTACCTTTGTCACCCTAGACTTTCATTTGTCTCAATAATGAGATTATTACTAAATCTTTGGGAATAGTGGAATGGTAGTATAATGCTTAGTCTCGCTATTTAATACCTTTGAAATCTTGAAAATGGGAAATTATGAATTATTGTAATACCCCTGTGTTTATGAAAATTAGTGGTAATTGGAGTTGCCACTGTTCTTTTAAAATAAACTAAAATGTGAAAATTGGTTTAGATTAGGGTGGATGGTTAGTTTGGATTGGTGCAGGAAGCACGAGATCTTGTAAAGTGTATGTTCCACCTAGTCAATTAAGGACCGACGCTTGTGTTTGTCCAAAGCGAGCATTAACCGTACAACCACAAGTCTATATGGGTACGACCTAGCTGACTAACTTACGATAGTCTAGTTTAGGTGCCACCAGTGGAAAGTGGATGCCAGGGATGGACTGGTTATTCACAGTGAGGGACAGGGATTTACTATACTCATATTGCGCAAGAGGGGGCTTCGGTTCGGGCGGTTAGCCTACTGTGGTGAAACCTCGTGGTGGTATCTAGCTAGATTAAAGTAAGGTAAAGGCTTTGTGATATTTTATCTGGGTCTCATGCCAAAGGAAGCGTGTTGACTTTTAGGATAAATTATCTCTTGTGGGTAAAGTTGTACAACCTCTGCAGAGTGTAAAACTATTCGAATAGCCGTGCCCACGGTCAAGGGCGGCAAGGAATGCATTCACATGGTAGATTTCTGGTTTTGTTTTAAAATCAAAGTTTTGTATTCGGGAGTGGAGGAACTCTCGGAAGGGTATCTGGCGGTTGGAGCAGAGAGGGTGGATTTAACCCGCAGATTAAACTTGTTCAAGTTGTTGGCTAGTGTTGGTAGATGGAACCTTCACTAGAAAGTTAATGATAGTTTCTGCTAAAACATTTACTTTATTAACTTGATGCCTTCGAAAATAATTAGTAGTAATTGAATTTTAAAATGTTGCTTTGTGCAAAAGAACCATATAGCCTTCCTTTGTTAAGTCTTGCATCTATGCATTTTTCCGAGACTTCATGGAGTACTTTATGTACTCACATGCTACACTTAAAATAAACCTCAGAAGAACATGAAGCTCAAGAAGGTGATTACGACTACTGCTTCGCTTGTGGCTGTGATGGATTCTTCCCGGAGGTCTAGGTCGCGCTTCCCCAGTCAACTGCCTGTGGCATATTGATGGGTCTACTTTGAGTTTACTTTGCTTCCGATGTGTTTTGATTGTGCGGGGTCTTGAAACCTCTAATGTAATAATGAGACCTGGTGGTCAGTACTCTTTATAATTGTAATAAATACGTTGTTGGTCATGAATCATTTCTGTTTAACTGTGTGCACTAGCTTTGATCTGGGACTAGTGCAGAAATACACAGAGGGTCCGGGTTTGGAAATCCGGGGTCCCGACAGTGAGAGTCTTAGGAAGTTTCCGGTCAAAGGTATGACATTATTTGCGATTGTTTGATTAAAACATACAGCTATCTCAGTCCATTTATTTACTTACTTTGATTTATGCTTTTGAAGGCAGCTTTAGTGGTGGATACTGTTATGGTGTTCACAAGTGGGGATACCCTTTGAGAATCATCTACTCTCACTAAATATAGATACATGATTAATATTTGTTTTGTTCCATGTGTATTTATGAGTTTTGGTTAGATTGGTGTTGCCATTACATCCTCAAATCTCATAGCACCTACTAAGATATTGTTGCAATTGTTTTGAGTAGGGATGAACTATTTGCTATGGCTGATATAGTCACTCGAAATGTGAAAGAAGCTTCAAGAATACTTGGGGATGTATCATTGCGAACAGTTTCTGACATGTGAAGTGCAGTAGAATCCATTTACAAATTTGGTCCCAACTATGTATTTTGTATTTCCGTGATTTATGTTGTTGTTCAAAAGTGCTTCTACCTTATTTGTTCTCATAGACTACATTTGCAATATCCTAACCATTGGGTTGGGAAAAACTAGCATTGTTATTTTTTTAGTATTAACAGCAGTGCAGAGTGTATAGACTACAATATATAAATCTGATGATCCGCACTGATATTTATTGTATCCAGATTTTGGTAGAACAATATAGATAGCCAACGTCACTAGGCCTACCAATTATTTTGATGATTCAATCAACTGTCATTTCTGCCCTAATAAGAAGTCTACCTCTTCTTACACAAAATTCTAAGATATATTTTTTATGCGTTGACATGTTTCAGATTGCAGAGTCCTATAACTCCATTGTAAAGAGCGGCAGATGGACCTCCAATGTTCAACCAGATATTGATGAATGAATAGCAGGAGGATACTGATGGCCCCCCTCAAAAGATAATTCCTACTTGGCTTGAGTGGACTCTCAGAGGGAGGAATATCTATGTTGAAGGATCATGGGAAAGCTAGAAATCAAAGTACATTTATTAGCCTGATAAAAGACATACTCATTCCCTTTTTCCCAAACCTAAAGCATAAGGATAGAACCAATTTGATTCTGACATTGGTTATATACTTCTCAAGACATCCGATGAGAAATCTGGAAAAGATTACACTATCTTGTTAGGGCTTCCATCTAGAGTTTACCGTTATAGATTCATTGTAGATGGAGAATATTAGATTCTTGCCTAATCTTCCCTGTGAAACTGACAACATGGGTAACACTATGATCCTTCTTGATGTCAACTTGAGTTCAAGCATAACATTGCTCTTGATACTGATTATGTATGTAGATCAAGAAGTATATTATTAATTTTCATTTGGTATGCATGTAGGAATTTGTCCCCAAAAGATGCATGTAGGAATTTGTCCCCAAAAGCCTGGAGAGTGTATCTGAGCTCATGATTCCTCCCTCCTTGGACTCTAGCTACAATTTCCAGGCTCCTAATGAGAAGTTCACAAAGGACCCTCCTGCTTTGCTAGCGCTGCTCTACCTTGGTGTGCTCAACTCACGAAGCTCCAATGGAGAATGTACGAGGCCGAAGCATGTCATCCTCGACCATCTTAGTACTACAAAAGAAGCTATACTAGATGGCTACATAGGAACCGTCTGTGCTGCAACTATCACATACGGTTCATACTAACAACCGTTTGTCATATTTTTCATAGACGGTTATTTATACGAACTATCTGTGATAAAGCAAGATATAACAGATGATTCTTATTAATAACCATCTGTGAAAATATCACAGACATTTGTTAGTATAAATTGCCTGCGATAATGCAAGACATCATAGCTGATTCATATTAATAACCATCTGTGATAATTCATAAACATTTATTTATGAGAACCCTCTGTGATATGTGCATTATCACAGATGGTTCATATAGCAAATCGTCTTTGATAACGCCACAACACCGATCCATGGCATCTCCCCTAGGATTCTGATCTCACCCTCCATTCTCTCTGCATCAAACAGCAAGCACTGGTTCCTCCCACCTCTTGCCCCTTATTAATTACTCCCTCTCTCCCTTACACTCTGAGATGCATGAGTTCTACCACCCACTCCTAGCTAGTTCACCCACTCCTAACTTATTCCTCAATGATGCTAACTACCACCGTGATTTAGTGCCTCCGTTGTGACACCATGGTTAACTACACAACACACTCTTTGTTGTAAGTGTCGTAAGAGTGTCTTGTGCAGTCTCACCATTGTGACACAAAGGTGACGCTATTGCCACCTCTCCTTCGCTGCAAGGCACTGCGGAAGCAGCTAGCTAGCTAGCTACCAAGACGGTGATCAAGTCAGCATCAAGGACATCCAGCTCGCGCGCTGCTAGGATATCTTCTTCTATGTTTTTGCCATGGGTTTGTAGGATTAGGATATGTGCTCTTACCATGTTTAAGAGTTGGGTCCGTAGGATTAGGAGATGTATTCTTGCAATATTTAAGAGTTGGGCTCGTAGGATTAGGTTGTGTTCTTGCCTTGTTCTTGAAATGTTAGATGGGTAATCTGCTTATTATCTTGTGATGCTACAATGGTGGATTCTAATGGAATGTGCTACTGTGTTTGTTGTTGTATTTGCTTGTTTTAAAAAGGCATAGCTAACATTTCTTAAGGCTAGCCAAAAAATAGAAAAATTTAGGTATATTATAAACTATCACAGATGGTATTGTGGTATAAACTATCTATGAAGGACTATCACAGATGGTTCCATATTACAACCGTCTGTGATGTTAGAGTATCATAACGGTTTTTTACTTCAAGCTGCCTGTGATGTTAGAGTATCACAGATGGTTTTTACTTCAAGCCATTTGTGATTTTAGAGTATCACAGACGGTTCTAGTTACCAACCATTTGTGTTGTATTTATCACAGATGGCTCACAAACCGTTTGTGATAACCACCTATTATGACTAACCCATAAATTTAGAATGTTCAAAAAACCGTCTGTGATAATAGTTTCGAACCATCTATGATGACCCTTTTTGTAGTAGTATCTCTACATTGAGAAGGGCTGGGGTGCCTAACCACTGCTGGCTCCCAGCCACACTCACAGGTTTCAGTCCAAGTATGTAACCACTATCCTATACAAGGTCATCGAAATATCGAATTCTTTCCTGGTAAATTTGACTAACCACATGGAACTTTGCTTAGCAATATATGGAACTATCATGCATAATTCCATAGAAACATGTAGACATTCTATTCATCAATTATTCTAGAATAATGATAATCTTGAGGGCAAGGACAATGATCATGTCATCACTGTTAAGAATTTTGACATTGAAATCACTAGTAAAAATTCATTATAACTTATTTGAATAGAGATGTAGCCCTCCTATATTTTTCTTTCCCCTATTTTTCAAAGTAACTATTGGACAAGTTATAACTTCTTTGCTTTGGATTTTTCTGTCAAGCAAAGGATGCATCGAAACTTTTGTACAAATATAGAAAATAAAATTGGTTTGGCAAATGAAACAAAAAGACTAAGCACCAGAGAAAGTGATTGTGATTTGTTTCATTTTGGAGGTGATGGATGAGAAAGTGATCCATTATGATATAAGAATCTTCTCCTGTGTCTTTCTTTTTCTAGATGAACATACATGTTATTTGCTAGGTGAGGAAGAAGTTGCCTTTATTTAGTTTGCACCAGTGCAAGGTAAAGCCTACTTCTGGGATTAGAATAATGTAGCAGTAGTTTCCATCCCTTTACATAACTTATGATTGTCTAGAATATCGTAGGCTGTTCATCAATATATCTATGTTGCCAACTCTTTGTTGTGTGAGGTTTTTTTTTATCTATTTTTCGATGTAAGATTTGGAGCCTCACATGTACTTCTTGATGTGTAATTTTGGGTATCAGTGTTTAATTCTGGTTGGTTGGATTGGAATTGCAAACTTTGTACCCTGGATTGTCACTTGCGGACGTGACTTGAACTCATACAAGATCAAGGAAGTGACATATCATTCAATTTGTTTGGTCATGTATTGTTTCCCCAAAGTTGGTTCTTTTCTTCATATACATTTTCCTCTTATAGTGGTGATCGACGCCGTGGAGAAAGTGAAAATGGGGGGAGGGACTTTTCAGATGTTCCCATTTTTCGCTTTCTTCCTGTGATGGCTAACATGTTCATCCCATAATTATATTGGTTCTTCTGGATTAGAGGATGAAAAGTTATATTTGCGGTGTGATTTTGTATAGTGTTTTATGTTTTATGGGGAATTGTTGGAAGCAATATTTATGCTTTGTGATGTGATATTTGGGTTTAGGGTATGGTTTGTTCTTGTAGGGAGGAACAATATCCTTATTATTTAGTTCATGGGAAGTTGTTATGTTATGTACATGGTTTAATATATAAAATATTTTCGTTAAGAAAATCTATGAAATAATGTTTTTTGCTTGAGATTGTTCCAATGAATTTGTTCGGTATGACATAGTATTATTGTTTTGAAGTGTTCTTTAGGCTGTTATTTGCTTCTTGATGATTGCCTTTTGGATTTACTGATGAAAGATAATCAATTACATTGCTTACAGATGAAAAGTCAGCTTTATTTTTACTCTGTTGACAAATATCTCTGCTAATAATATTTGATGCAAAGTTTTGAGTTTCTGTTGCAACGCACGGGCACCTTACTAGTGGGTTGAAATAAACTGGTTTGGATATGATCCATTCGCATGGGCTTTGCACCTTATTGGGTCACTAGTGTAGGGTTCCACTAAAGGGGTTCTTTATAAGGTGAGACATGGGCCTTTTTGTAGTCGGTTGCACCGACCAAAACCATAGGCACCTCCTTCCGAAGGCCCTACTATACGCGTTGGTGCTATCACACCAATGCACAATGTTCCACCCTTGGACATGTGGATATTGCAGAAGTGCTACTGTGGTCACTGCTGCACTAATCAAGGACAATTTGCAACTCACGTGAGGAACGCGCTGGGCTATTGGAGATGATTAGCGTCCAAAGACATTAGACGATCAACTACTTGTACTACATCGAGACGCGCGATGTTGGACTAGGTTGCTTCAACTCTTCTTCCGCCGCCTTGCACATCTAGTGGTAACGATCTACAATCTCTTACCTACATAGCTTCTTGGTTTACGTGGAAATTTTTTTTATTGTATACTAGTGTAGCATACCCGTATTCCTACACTTCATTTCTCATAATCTGGTTTGTTTACAAGTAGTTTAAGAAAAGGCCCCAATAAAAAAGAAAGCTGAAGGCTGAGTTGTTTGTTTTGTTTTTTTTTGGTAATTTTATTGGGAACACCACAAAGATATATAAATTGAAAATAGACATCAAAGTGAGGAATGAGGATGGCAAGTAGGGCCTGGGGCCACACGTTAGGGACACGTTTTTTCAAACTCAGATCAACATTTGTTTTAATAAGGACTCATGGTAACTTAAGCCAATTTGTAGATGTCACTTTTTGTTGTGTTGCACCATGCCACAAAATATAGCTAGTTAAAGTGAGGATGATTAAATAATTCATGATTAATACTTTATTAATTATATCTACCAAAAATAACTCCAGCTAAGATCCTCCGAGTGTACCCTTGGTCGGAGCGTAAGTGTACTCGATTAATACTAAGTCTTGACTAAAGACCACTTAGAAGCATCCACTAAACTGTCATGTGGGACCATTCCCCAAGTGGCATTCAAGCCTTTAGTGCCTTGCTTTATGAAGTTGGAGCAGAACAATGTGTGCGGTTATGCCTCCACCATAACCCCCATGTTTTCTTCTATGACACTAACAAGAACTACATGGTAGTTTGTATGGGAAGAATGTCCCTCTGACAATAATCGCTCGACAGCGCCTACATGGGGGATATCTCACTGATGACAACCGACAGCACGTGCGGACTACATAAGTCGACCAGACCTCTCTCAACTGAGTCATGGAAGCAAGGAGATATCTCTTGGTGAGCAGTAATTGCCAAGCCTCAGAAGCTATTTGTTGCAACAATGTCGGCAATCGAAGGGGGGATGAATGATTATGGAAGCTTTTTTGATTCCCCAAATATTCAAAATCTTCAATCAAATGACTAAGAAAGTCACCAAGTTCATATTACACCTCCTACACAAGATTCACAAATATCTTAAACCAAAATAACCAAAAATTGTGTTTGATTGCAAACTCGATTATACCACCAAGTAGTGGCTGGTACTACTGCCGAGGTGTTACTGGTACTACTGCCACATTGTGGTCAGTATGACCGCTTCCCTTGATCCCAGGCAAAAACATCTTGGGACAAAAACCAAATTTGAGAAACTAGATCAAACCTTGTTCAAATGCTATGAAACTTGGTAAGGTCATTTGCAAGGATGACATGAACCAAACTACATCAAGAAACATAAAGTTCTTGGACTTGGTTTCGACCAATTTCAGAATTAGAAAACTAGGTCACAAGATCACCCTAAACCCTAAAACCCAAATTACTTCTTGCTTGTGAGGATCTAAGTCATGAGAACTTTTACACCATCTCTCACATGTCCTAGCAAAGTAATCTAAGCAAAGGTTTGGGCTAAAAAGGTCACGATCACAAAATAATAAATCTTTGTCAAGTGAAGGTAGGAATCAGGCAAAATCTTAATTCTTGCTATAGAGTGATCTAGATGGGCATAGATTGATCTCAAGTATCTACTAGTACCTCTTATACATCATGGATCATAGTAAGAACAAGGTGTGTCAAGGCAGCACCTCGGCTGTGAGATTGGAGGAGGGTGGTGGAGGTGGCAAGATCTAATGAGCAATTAGGAGGCAGCAGAGATGGTGGCGGGAGGTTAAGATGTGGCAAAGGAGGAGAGGAGGTGGGGGTGATGGCATCAGAGGAGGCAACAATAGGAGAGGAGCTCGATGGAGGGCCTTGCTAGTGTCAGAGGCGACGCTGGTGAGGAGGTGGGGAGGTGGCGCACTTAGTGGGGAGGGAGGAGGTGGGGTTAGGGTTTGGGTGTAAGTTTATATTGGAGAGAAGGAAGAGATCTGGGTGTTGGATCTCAATCCAAAGACCAAAAGGATTTGACTGATTTTGGACCCAAAAATAGTTGGTTGATGTAGACTATCTTATTAAGAATTTCAATGCATTTTCATAATTTGCCACTCCTAGCTTTGGCCTCTATAATTTTCCTTTGTGATGGAAATAGTAAGTTTTGCCACTTCTGGTGTATTCTTTCCTTTTTACCTTTTTTGCATGAAATCCACATGTAAAAATACTATTTTGTGTCTAACCATTTTGACCGTTCTGTTAGCTTCTTCTAGCATGTTCATTTTGGCTACGGCTGATGGCTTTTAGTTGTAGCCAATGACTTTTGGCTAAAAATGAATAGTAGTTGCTGAAAGAAGTGGCTTTTAGAAGGAGTAGATGAGCGACGAGGAAAGTGAGGGAGACATACGTACACGACATGAGAGCGAAAGGAGTGGGGTGCATGATACACCAGTGACCCCTACTTTATCCCCAGAACTAACAGGAGCGAGAGGAATGAGGAAACCGCTTCGGGAAGTAGTGTGTTCATATTAGCTTTTGACTTCACTAAACTGAATCTAGAACTAGAAACAGATATAAGTAGGCCCTTATTTCATCCAACCACTTTTTTTAAGACATAATGTAGAAATTCCGTTAAACCATGAAATCAGCCCAATAGCTAGCCATCAAAACATGAATAGCAAGGACATCCTCAGGGATTAGATGCTCCTCAATCAGAATTACACCCAATCCCAGGGCGTGCACTACCTTATTACAATTTCTAGGACAAAATGCAATACTCCAGTTGCTGAAATACATGGCCAATGCCTCTTTCACCCCCTAGAACTTGGTTGCCGATCAGGGACAAATCATAGTCTTTAGTTTCCATAGCATACTTCAGGATTAGTGCATCGACTCTAGGATAACACTGCTTATTCCCATCTCCAACGAGCTTCTGCTCCTGGCTTCTAACTTCTTAATTTTATCTTTTTCTGGCTTTTTGGGCTTTTTCCTTTTCCTTTTCCACTTATTCCTTTGCATTGTCCATGATGATATATTTTTTTCATTTTTTTCATTTTTCCAAATTTAATTATGCTGAAAAGCTAACAATAGCTATAGTGCATTTTCAGCCACTACAGTTCAAAAAAGCCAGAAGCCTGGGCTTATAAGCCCAAATAAACACTACCAGAGAATGAACATGGCGTGTTCTCCCTACTCCTACTGCTATTAGGTCACCAGAATCATCCTTCGACTTTGTCACCTGGTAATCTGGTGTAATATCCTGGAAATACTCTCTTGAGGATGTGCATAAATTAAGAAAAAAGATACATGAAAAAGGGATGTTTGAAATTTTTGGAGTGGTGTCGATTTCATGAAACGAGTCATGTGGGGAGTTGGAATCAGATTAGGATCTCTGGCCAGGTTAAATAGAGAATGAATGGGAGAGAAAGCCTAGCGGCATAGTCTCTGTTTTTCTCCGCACGCCGTCTTGTTCCATCACCGCATAGGACTCTCCATCGCCATGTGGGTTTTGCCACGCACTGGCGGGTGCGTGTAGAAGAAAGAAATATTGAGGGAGAGTTTGTGATCTAGAATTTCTTCAGGAGGGTAATGATCTGAGAATTCTTTCTCTGTTTTAAATTATTTTATTACAAGTTGCATTTTGAATCAAAGGAGGGAAGTAGCAAGTGTTTCACTAGGGGAAAACCATGTAGTACATCGGTTTGGCCTACTATTTTATTGTGCTACTTTTTTTGGGTAGTATATGGGCATTATATGAGAATTTCATCTACGACAGATTTGTAGAGAATCTCGATAGCCTTTAATGGAATTTTTATTCATGTCGATCAGATGAGTAGATTGTAAAATATGAATTTTTGTATTCCTATTGTTGGTAAATTTATCGTGTTTTGGTAGCATGTGTTAGCCTTTAGATTAAAATAGTAAATTAACTAATTTGGGAGTTTTGTCAACATAAATATTGTAGATAATTTCTTAAGCTTTCCACAAAGTCTAAGAAGACAATTTTTAGATAAGTAGAATAGAAGTTATGAATTTTGGGATGCTGTTGTCTGATATTGGGTTGGTGCTGGACATAGTCATGAAAAATTATTAATTTGACTAAGTTAATGACAGAATTAAAATTTTGGAATAACTAGAAAGTAGTATCAAATTTCTTGTAGATTTTAAAAATGTCATAGTCCAATAGGTTTGCACATGTAGATTAAAATACATAAAATTATTAAGTCTGTTATTCAAAGATGACTGATCTATCTTCTGGGTTAAAAACATGGGGTTTAGATTATTTAACCTGAACATTTGACAGACTAGGAAATCGTAGGACATTTTGTACAGGTTGTAGAACTAGTATGGTTTGCTATATTTCAATATGGGAATTGAAAGTTATGATAATTTTTGTACTAGGGCAACGGGATTGACTATCTGGTAAAGAGAGAAATTGTGGGTTTGGGGAGCGTGTAGGAGCATTGTCAATTATTTGTTGCCTTGTAGTGCTATGGCCTATTTTGAGAATGAATAATTGTTGTAGGAGGAGTAGCGTTGGTTGTGTTGTCATGTCCTAATCAGATCGGTCGTCGCAACTAAAGAGGTAAGTGCTTAGTAGAATGATATATGATGATTAATAATTTCTCATTATTATTGAATAATTCATGTTATGCAATAATTTTGATTATCTTTTGTCTAACATGATATTAATTTAATGATAATTCTGATACGTGGTAAATATTAGGAAAATAGCATTCATAACATGATATATGCATTACGAGGCTGGACGGTGAGAAAGTCAATAGCTATAAGTATAGCTATGTAACTATTCTGGTGTTCTCTTGAGTAAGACCTACAAAGGTAAACACCTCTATGAAAAGAAGGAAAGATCTACTTTGGTAGGTACTTCCACGGGATAAAAGGAAGACATATTTCGGTAGACACCTCCACGAGATGGAGGTAGAGGGTGACCTCGACAGGTGTGTTCTCCTCTATACTAGTACAAGCTACAGAAAGCAAATCATGAGCATTGCATTGTATTAAGAGAATTTGAGATGAGGTATTGAGACATGTGGTTGAGAAATGATGAGACTGAGATGTGAAAATTGAATGAATGGTAAATGGTTACAAATTATTAAAATGATATGGATTCATTTATTATTCTGCTTTATACATGCTGAGTCGTGGACTCAATATTGCTTTATTTATTGTTTTTAGGTGATTGTTGAAGGCGGCATGCATTGGGTGTAAGTAGAACATGAATTTATGCTCTTTTGTAGCACTTCACTTCACCTAACTGTTCATCAATTAGTCATGAACAATTTAGTCTATCCATGTAATAATTCAATGCTTAATGGTTTTTTGATTTTCTTATAGCTCATAATGTTGCTACTTAATTGTTCCTTGATTTAGATTATCAAATTGTTTCACCTTAGTGATTATTTGGTTCCTCTTAATCTCATTTTAATGTTTACCATGTTGCTGCAATTTATGCTTGTTATCGTGTTAAAAATTATTCTTGAAGTCTAGATGATGTTGATACTTGATTATTGATTTAAATTGGTAGTGTATTTAGCTATAGGTGACATCTTGGGCTTTTGATAAGCTGGGGTATTACAGTTTGTATCAGTGCGGCCATTAGGTCCGTGGTGAATAGCTTAATAACTTACTGGTTTAATCAACTAAAAATTTAATGTAGGATTGGTAATATTATAAAAGTAATAACAATAATAATAAGACTTAGGAAAAACTAAATACTGAAATTTGACTTAGGATAATTAATTTAAAACTGAAACTTAACACACTGGTGCACAATAGGATGGGATTGGGTCATTTATTGCATTCACGCTTTTGTTAGTTTGTTTAATTGTTAATGAAAGTTGAGATGTTGATTAATTGAGTATGGTATGAGTGATATTGATGTGCTTGAACTGAGTTATTAGTTGTTCTTTCTGGTGATCAGTAATGGTGAGGGGTAGAAGTCATGGTCATTGTTGATTCCATTACCGTGGTCGCAAGTGCGGTCCGGCAATGTCACCACCCTTGTTGAGGAGAACATTGGTGAGGCAGGAGAGGATGTTGTTTTTGCTATCTAGCTAGTTGGTGGTGGTCTGGTGGTTTTGGCTGCCTTGTTGTGAGATCTTCAGAGAGAGGTCCAAACGCTTCAGTAGTAAGTGCAGGAATGTGTAGGATCGGATATGGCAATAGAGGGTCTTTAAAATTTGCCCCCAAAAGTATCCACTCAAAAGTCACTTCTCCGATAGCTACAGAAGCTATGAAAAAGTCGACTCATGCTTACAGGAAACTAAAGAAGAAACTGCGACCAAAGAAACTAGAGAAATCTGGCAGCAGAGAATAACTCAAGAGAGATGAGCCAGGCTGGTCAGATTGCTATGCAAGGGCCGGTCAGACCGCCGGTTCAAGGCCAGTCTGACCGCCTGCCGCATTCCGGTCTGACCGCCGGTCTCCATGTGGTCTGACCGCCGGTCTCGTGCAGTCTGACCGCTCATCAAACTTCGGTCTGACCAGTCATATGCTGCCGGTAAGACCACCGGCTATAACGCGGTCCAACCGCCACCCAGGGACCGGTCTGACCAGCCGAAACCCTAGAGGTCAGACCGGCCCCCTGGAAACAGAGCAGCTCGACTAAAAAACTCCCACGGCACAGTATTTACTGAAAACTTCAGATTCCAGGGAAATTTATGAGATAGCTGTTGTTTTTCTTATGTCTAGCAAGCAAGATTTAGACCTAAATAACCACTAGACCTCAGGAATCAAGAGGAAGCATATCCAAGGGGTAGGAAATCAAATCTGAACCAAAGTCTGAAGGTTGGCTGAGAGTGGGACTATTTTTCATATTTCTTGCCAATCTTGAGTCTTTAGCCCATGAGACTTTGAAATACACCTGGAAATGACTTCAGGGCAAGCTCACATAAATCTCAAACCATCTCCTAAAGTGAAAACAAAAGAACCAAAGTTCCCTTGACATGAAACCCTAGAATCTTCAGAACAGAGGAAATGCATCGCTTGACTCAGAAAAGAAAATATTCATTGATTCCAGCTTTTGCTCTTAGGAATTGAATGACCAAATGATCTTGAGAATTTTCCTTCACAGAGTAACTCATTTTTGCAGCCTCTTCACAAGAGTCAAAACAAGAACTTCAAGAACAGAGAGGAATAACAGAGAGTAAACTAAAGAATGCAATCCATCACAGAGAAGAAGAAACAAAACTAAAACTCTCAAATAAATTCATCCCCATGAATGATTACAAGAGGAATGATTACACAAGAGTCCCCATACGCAGTTGGATGAGGAAATGTTACCCTCTCACTACATGCTTAAGAGGAACACACACACTACACGCAGAGCACACTCCCTTGAGCTACTGCTGGCTTCCTTACCCTTCCAGAGCCTCCTCCATCCATATGAAGGCACCAGGCTCTCACCAAAAGAGCAAAACAAGAAATGTCATACTACCTCCACTCCATGCCTTTCATCCACAAGAGGCAAAAGGAGGTCAAACCAGATTTTGGAGGGAGAAACACTCACTCCACTCATTTGCTTGAGTCAAATTACCAAATCACCCTCAAGCACCTTCCCGAAAGCTTTCGCATCCGGTACCTTGACCGTCTGGACCTCGACTCCTCCCTGAGTCTAGTCCCGGTCCGCTCCGCTGCACACGACCGCACCCGGCATCCTGACCGTCTGGACCTTCGACTCCTCCCTAAGCCTAGTCCCGATCCACTCGCCGGTGCCCGTCGTGTCCACCCGACAGCGACCGAGACCTCCGACTCCACCTGAGTCTAGTCCTGGTCTGTTCCGTCGCACACAACCGCAACTGACCTCCAACCGTCTGGACCTAGCTCCGAAGTCCTGTAGTCACACAGACAAGCAAACTGTCATATAGCACCACACGAAACAGCATATCAACATCATCATTAATGAAAGGTACTCAACCCTAGAATACCCAGAACAAACTCAAACTCACTAAACCAACCATCAATTACTCATCACAAACATGGGGATACCTCCACATGGTCTCTCAATCTCCCCCTTGATGAGTATATTGACAAACACATAAAAAGCGCATAAAGATTGAGTTTGTTTTAAAGTCAAACATGGTCCAAGAGAAAGAAAATGATGCTAATGACCATGTTGACAAAAGGAGCAAAAGAAAGAGCAAGTTTTCCGCAAAACTCCCAAAATGTGGCTTTTTCTCCAATATCCCCCCTTTTGGCAATAAAATCATCAAGATGCAAAAGAGAGAATATAGCATGGATATTGATGAAATGGCTGAATTTTATTCAATCGAAGCAATTAGAGTCATGAAGATTATCCAAAATGACCATGAAGAATTATACCAAGTCATAACAGAAATGAATGCTATCAAGATCATAACAAAATATGCATAATCAAGCCAAGCCACATAAGTAACAATCTGAATATTAGAAGAATTTATTAACATGTCAAGCCATTTAAGATCTTAGTCTAGCTAAAGGTATCCAAAGATGATGCAAGCCATGTCAATAATCTAAGTGGAACCAAGAATCTAGTATTGAGACAATTTAGAGTGCTACAAGTTCAAGAATGAATCATTTGTTCTAGTACTTAGTTCTTTTTGGTATTGAAGCATATTTAGCACAATTGACATTTTTCTTTTGAAACTCACGGCTGTTTCCAACCAAAATTTTAGTCATGTGCTAGATCTCAAGCCTTATGCGATCATTCCAAGCCAGAAGCTTAAGGAGATGATCTTGGTCATCCAAAACTCCCCCTGAGTTCATGTCTAGTGCAATGGCAAGCAGTCTCATGGGAAATAATTGGTGAGATCAGTTCTTTCGCACATAAAAGAGATCTTTTTGCTTTCTTAAATAATTGTACGAACTCAGACTTCATAAAAATAGCCCAATCTAAAACTCAATTAAAGATTCAAGACTCAACTTAGCCTATTTCACATGGCATGAATCATAAAAGGATAACTAAAGATAGACTAATCTCAAGAGCTAACATGGCATGTCTTAATTCAAGTTGTGCAATTTTAATTAATTTATCAATGGCACAGGCTTGACGACACATATAAAGACATGATAAATCTAGCAATTAAGCACATATCATGGCAAGATGTAAAGCAATGCAAACATGTCATATGAGGATAATAGTCAAGGCTCCAAGGAGTTATATTACAATGCAGAATTCTAAAATGCAAGAAAATCCAGCTCCCCCTCAACATGTGATGCACTTTTAATTCAAGTTGAGTTATATCAATATTAAGCTCCAGAAGCTCCCAAATGAATTCCCCCTGAACCAAAGCTAAAAACTGAGAAGCTGGCAAAGAAATCAAAAAAGGCAGTCCTTAAAGCATAGAAAAGATATAGAGGATACTATGGCTCAGACTGACTCTCATCTACCCCATATGACTCTAGGATTATCAACTGCTCTTCTAACCCACTAAGGAGCAAACACGTTACCTGTCTACCCAAGGGTGGCCCAACCCTTCCTAGAACCTATAAGAAGTAAATGAGCTCAACCTAGTGAGAAGAGAGACAGCTAATAAGCAGCATCCTAGAACCACAAGATGAGGGGAAGAAATCTAAGCAACTAGATGAAAAAAAAACACTCTAATCTATGCTAGGAGGACTAACCCAATGCACCTAAATGCAATGCAACAAAATGAGAACAGGAGCATAATAAACAGGATAAGACAGTAAAGCACAAAGCTCCCCCTCACTACAGTCCATAAGGACAAACCACTCCAAGCTCTCCCCGCAAGGCTGAAAACCTAGAGCTATCCAAGGCTTGGTGAAGATATCAGCCAACTGATGGTCACTCTCCACAAACTGGAGCACTATGTCACCCTTCTCCACACGGTCTCTAAGGAAGTGATATCTAATATCAATGTGCTTGGTCTGAGAATGCTGCACTGGGTTGTTAACAATGTTAATAGCAGAAGTGTTATCACAAAGAGTGGAACACTGTCTATGATTAACCCAAAGCCCCGCAGGGTTGAAGCCATCCAAAGTACCTGGCTGCAGCAACATACTCGGCCTCTGCGGTGGACTGTGCAACACCGGACTACTTCCTAGAAGACCAAGAGACAAGAGAAATGCCAATGAATTGGCAGGTGGCAGAAGTGCTCTTCCTATCTATCCTACAGCCAGCAAAGTCTGTGTCCGAGTAGACTCTAAGGGAAAGACAAGAAGAGGAAGAGTATCAGATACCATAGTCAATGGTAGCTCGAAGGTACCGAAGAATGCGCTTCACCGTCTGGCGGTGAGATACGTGAGGAGAAGCCTGAAACCGAGCACATAGACACACAGAAAAGTGTATGTCTGGTCTCGAGGCAGTGAGGTACAAGAGGGAGCCGATCATGCTTCTATACTCTTTTTGATCAACTGGCTCGCCATTCTCATCTGGGTCAAGTGAAGCTGTGGATGCCATGGGAGTTGACACTGGCTTACCATCACTCATATCAAAGCGTCTCAGGAGGTCACGAGTGTACTTGCCCTGATGCAAGAAAGTACCCTCCCGAGTCTGCTTGATCTGGAAGCTAAGGAAGAAGGTCAACTCACCCATCATGCTCATCTCAAACTCGGTGCTCATGACATCCGAGAACTTTGAAACAAGAGCATAAGAAGAGTCACCAAAGATGATGTCATCCACATAAATCTGAACGAGCAGAAGGTCAGCGCCATGCCTATGAATGAACAAGGTCTTATCTATCTTACCCATCTCAAAACTATGACTCAACAAATAGGACTTAAGCCTCTCATACCAAGCTCTAGGGGCCTGCTTAAGTCCATATAATCCTTTGGAAAACTTGTAGACATGGTTTGGGTATTGGGGTTCTCGAAACCTGGAGGCTGTCTAACATAGACCTCTTCCTCAATAAAACTATTGAGGAATGCACTCTTGACATCTATCTGGTAAAGCTTGAAACCCTTAGAAGCTGCGAAAGCAAGCAGGATTCTAATGGCCTCAAGTCTAGCTACAGGGGCAAAGGTCTCCTCAAAATCTAGACCCTCAACCTGGGAGAAGCCCTGAGCTACCAGTCTAGCCTTGTTTCGAATGACTACCCCATCCTCACTCTCCTTGTTTTTGAACACGCACTTGGTACCAATGACATTATGACCTCTAGGGGGCTCAACAAGCGACCAGACCTTGTTTTTCTTGATATTCTAACTCCTCATGCATGGCATTGACCCAAGACTCATCAGAAAGAGCATGACAAACATCCTTAGGCTCAAAGATGGCAACAAAGGCAGAATGGAGACAGAAATGTGACACGCCAGACTTTGAGCGAGTGACTCGCTCAAAGAGGTCTCCAATCATCTGCTCGGAAGAATGGTCTTTTTGGATGATTCGGGGAGGTCCTGGATGAGATGAAGAAGTGGCCTCTACCTCATGAGCTGATGAGGTAGGAACAGAGCCACTAGCTCTTGAAGAAGCAGAGGGCATGGGCTGATCTCCTCGAGGTGCAGTGGTGGAAGCAGGCACCTCAAGGGAAGGATGAGGAACTGGATCAGATAAACAACTCTCATCTCCATCATCCTCATCATCCACGAAGATGGCCTCGGACTGCTCTAAAGAACCTAAGATATCGGGTCTAGTCCCCGGACTGGCCTCATCAAAGGTCACCTCACAGGTCTCTACCATTTTACTAGACTCGCAGTTCCAGACCCTATAAGCCCGCGAAGAAGTCGAGTAGCCTAGAAAGATCCCATCACAAGAGTGTGACTCGAACTTATCTAGGTTCCCAGACTTCAAATAAAGCACTTGCAACCAAACACAAGAAAATGCGAGACACTGGGCTTTCGCCCATATCTCAACTCATAAGAGGTGCGATGCAAGTGTGCCCTGAGGAAAACTCTGTTCGAAACATGGCACGCGGTGGCTATAGCCTCAACCCAAAACTTCCTCGGCGTAGAGTACTCATCAAGCATCGTCCTGGCCATCTGACTAAGGTACGGTTCTTTCTCTCCACAACGCCATTCTATTGAGAGACGTATGGAGAAGAGAACTGGTGCTCTACACCTGTCTCACCGCAAAACCTCTCGAAGTAGGAATTCTTGAACTCCGTGCCATTGTCACTGTGGATCGCTCGTAAGGCACCCGGGAGCTCAACAGAAAGCCTACTAAACAAACCTCAAAAATAGGTAAATGTCTCATCCTTCGAGGCTAAGAAAAACACCCAAGAATACCTCGAGAAGTCATCGACCATAACAAGAACATGTCACTTCCCTCCTGCTGACTGCACTCGAGCTGGTCCAATTGTGTCCATATGGAGCAGCTGTCCTGGTGCATCATCATAGTCACTGTGATCGGAGGGTGAGAAGCGGCAACCATCTTGCCATGCCAGCATGGAGCACAAACTAAATCTTTGATCATATTGAGTTTCGGTAGACCACGAATGAGGTTGTGGCCGCTAACTCGAGTCAAATGGTCAAATCCAATATGACCAAGTCTCCTATACCAGAAGGTGAGGTCACAGGACACAGAAGCAACTAAACACCTGAGAGGATCACCAGAAGACTCAACAAAATCAGCACGAAGGATCCTCCCATAACGAGAAATTCCGCAAACCAGACTACTTGAAGAATCAAGAATTTTGCAAGCGTTTTTCTTGAAGCTCACCAAAAAACCGTCATTAGTAAGCTGAGAAACAGAAAGCAAATTGTACTGCAGCTTACTTACTAAGGCAACATCTTTTAAAATAAATGAATCATTAACGCGCACAGTACCTTTCGCGATGACGCGCCCAGACGAAGCATCTCCAAGGTGATAGTCTCATCACCTGGAGCACGGGCTAGGGAAGAGAACCAACGGGAGTCTTCGGTCATGTGTCGAGAATAGCCGGAGTCAACAAGCCAAACCTCTCCCTTCCCTGCCCGGCGAACCTGAGTCAACAAGAGAGTGAAGGCTCAGTACTGGGATAAATCAAAAGAGATTTCGGAACCCAATACTGAGTCACACATCGAGCAGAAGAAGTAGCCACACACGATTGATGTCTATCTACCCTACGCTCTCTGTTGCTCAAAGAAACAGAAAGTCTATGTGCAGACCTAAAGCTGTTGCTGGGTCTGACTGCTATGGGAGAGCGAGTCGGAGCACCGGCAACATGCTGATCACGCCGCGGGTAGCCATCTCGACAGGGGAAACGATATCTACCCTCAGAACGGCGGAAGTCACGACCAGAGGCATATTGAGGACGAAAACCAGAAAACTCAGAAAAATCAAGTCCTCAATGCTGCCTAAACCCATCAAGTGAAGCAACTCTCGACCTCGTATTGGTCTTAGGTGCACTCAAGGTCTGGGGTTGACCCTGAATACGCCTAAGATTCTCAACACGGTCTTTACGCGCGATCTTGGCACGCCTGAAGCATCTCTCGACCGAGTGTCCATCCTTCTGACAGAAGGTACAATGATACTTCACCTTCTGAGAGGTAGAAATAACATGATGAGGCTTCGCCTTCTGAGAAGTCGAAGCAATAGGTGGAACCACCTTACTGTCAGAAATCCCTTGGACAAAGCCCGCTGATTTGAATTGAACTTTCTTAGTTCTGGGCTCGACCTCGATCACACCTACTGCTATGGGTCTGAGAACAGCAGGTGATGCTTCCTAACATCCTCAAAAAAATCATATCCTAGACCTTGATTGAATTTGCAAATCTTGGATTGGTCTAGAATAAGATTTAGCTTCTTCTTGCCTCCTACAACTCAAGAGTGTTCATAAGATACTGACACTCCTGAAAGAGAGAGGTGCAAAAAGAGCAGGGGAAGAAGAGACAGCAGAAGGAAAGGGAGTAGAAGAAGAACCAATAGCAGAAGAATGAATGGCTTGTGCACGCACAGCCGCCTCAGAAGGGACAGTCCTACTGCTAGCCATTTGGTTCACGTCGCTAGGCGTCTCTACCAAACCCTCATGCTTCTTCCCCACACCAGCACACACATTACAAGCAGATGGTGGCTTCTCTAGAAGGTCCTTAGTTAGCTTCACATATTTTTCATCCAATGCAATCAAGTCAGATTTTAGTTTTTCACAATTATTGCATGGTGAGCTAACAGGGTCCTTAGAAGCATATTGAGCCAATTTGTTATTGTTATCAATCATCTCTTAAAACTATTTGGAAACAGATTCAAGCTCAGCAGTCAGTTTGGGACAATTCACACATGAAGCAATGGGCTCTAACAGAAAAGCTTGTAATTCAGCAATTTTATGATCTGCCCATTTTAGGTTTATCTTCAAATTATTACAACTTTCACAAGTCTCGGGCAAATCAATAAGCATGGTATAAAGACCTCTAAATGCATTGTCCTTATCCTCACATGAGGTGCAAGATGTAGTCTCAACAACAGTAGATGAAAGAGCAACAGTCCTACTCATCTCTAGTTCAGCTAAAAGACTAACATTCTCCACCTTAAGCATGACAAACTCAGAAGACAGACTATCATGAGAGGTCCTTAATTTCTCCATGTCATCAAGCAAAGCAGAGCATGTATCACATTCGTCACGGGAGGAAGCAGATATAAGTGAAGTAAGCTCCCGTGATAATCTATCTACTTCCTTCTCCAACTCACTACACCTAGCTCTAGATCTAGCATGAAAATTTTCTAGCTTAAGAAAAGCATCATTAAGCTGGTCATAGGAGGGGTATACCTCGTCGGAGTCAGAGTAGAGCTCGCTGTCGCTAATTTCGCCCTCAAGGGCCATGAAGCACATGCCGCTGAAGTCCTCGCCATCCTTGGGATCTTGATCGTCCTTCCCATCGTCGTCACTCCACCCCTCCACCTCGTTGAGGTCGAGGTCGTCAAAGGCGGTGAGGACGCGATGGAAGAGCTTCTTGGCTTTGCCAAGGTTGCGGAACTTCTTCTCTTTGTTGGAGGCTTCTTGTTGCGGTTCTTGTCGGTGTAGATGTTCTTGCTCGAACTGTCGTAGTCGTTCTTGCCCTCCAGCTTGGGGCAGTTTGCTCGAATGTCAATCTCGTGAGTCTTGAGGCATGAGTACAACGCATCAAGAGTCAAAGTCGAGAGGTCTGTTGTGTCCTTGATGGTGGTCACTTTTATCTCCCAAACACGCAAGTCCAAGGCCGCAAGCATCTGACGAGCGTTGTCCGAGTCAGGGTATGTGAGACCAACCGCTCGGTGGTTGCTCAAGATTTTGTGGAATCTCGCAAAGCATTCATCCAGGGACTCTCCAGCAAGCATTTCAAACATGAACTGGTCCTGTCGAACCGTCTTTATTTGGGTGGTGCCCTCATGGTAAGCATCGAGGGTCACCCAAATATCGAAGGCCGACGTAAGATGAGAAATGCGATCAAACTCGTTTCGGCTCAAACCTTGGATGATAATGTTCCTTGCCTTAGCATTCGCCTCAACATCAGGCATGTTCGCCACATTGATGTTCTCATCGCCAGGAACAACAAAGCGCGTTTTAACCTTGCGCCAAATAGCATAATGTCACATCCCAAAAATTTGCTTTTTGGAAAATTCAAATTCAAGTTAATTATTTTAAAGTAATTGGATTTTATTTGGCTTTTATTGGATTTTCTAAATTTTCTGGAATTTAAAACCCATTTTAAAAATTAAAAGGTAATTCAAACTATGAAAATTAAATACCAACAGTAGTTGGAAATAATTTTATTCAGTCCAAAATGTCCCCAGAAGCTTCTGTGAATTTTTCTAGAATTTTTGGAGGTATTTTCATATTTTTCTGAGGCCTAAATAATTTTCTAGCCTTTTCTGAAATTAGAAATACAATTTTGAAAAATAAAATTTCCCTCTCCCTCCAGCCGACGCGTGGACGGCCCAGACCGCCCACGCCGCCACTCGGCCGATCCAGCCGCTTCTCTCCTCTCCGCTAAGCGGCCTTCCTCCTCCCCGCTTTGGCGCGTGGCGGCCTGGATGCACGCCACGCCATCCCGAGCGCCCATCCGGCCGTTCCTCCCACTTAACCGCGCCGCCGCAAACCGCCTTTGGGTTGCGTGGCGCCATCCGCACCGCCGCGCCGCGCTCGCCGATCGCGGGCCCCGCTGGTCGGCCTGGCTGCGTCTCGCGCGGACGCCGGACTCCTCCTCCTTCTCTCTCTCCGAAGAAACCGGCGACCGATCTTACCCGAACTCGCCTCAATCTTCGATTCGTTCAGGATTTGAATTCCCGGGAGATGCGCTCCTTATCCCCTAAAGCCGGAGCTCGCGACGACTCACGGCTCATCCCCAATTCAAATCGAACCCGCCGCGACTTCGGCGAGGAATTCCGCGCCTCACCCTCCCGAGCTCTATAAATAGCCCTCGACCTCCGCCTCTCCCGCACCATCACCCAAAGACTCTCCATCTCTCCTCCGAGCCACGAGACGCCCGCGGCCGGGTTTCTCTCTCCGCGAGCCCGCCCAACTCCGACGAGCTCTCCCGCCTCGGACCTCCCGGAGCCCGTAGCGCCACCACGCCTTCTCCGAGCATCGGAATCTCGGCACCTCGGCCACCTCTTCCGCCGCCGGAGCGCCGCCGCACCGAGCACCCGAGCTACTCCGCCGCTTCCTCGCCGCCGGCCGTCTCCGTTCATCCCGGACCTCGCCAACCACTCCAACCGAAACCCCTTCGCACGAGATTACAATCTCACGCAGCACCGAGCACGCCCGCCTCCCCGCCGGCGCCGCCGCCTCCGACCATCGCCGCCCGGGCCACCCGAAGGTACCCCTCAAAGGGATTTGCTACCCCATATGGGTAGGCAAAGCCTCCTCCCCCCAGTTAACGTGCGCGCTCTTAACTCCGGTGCGCGTTCGAGCCCTCGGCCCGCTACTGGGTTGAGTTTTTCGTTTATTTTCGCGCTGACAAGTGGGTCCCACCCGTCAGCGGCAGCCGTCTGTGCGGGCCACTGTCATCTGGGCCCCACCCGTCTGCGTCAGCATCTGACAAGTGGGTCCAGATCCCAGTGGGTCCCACCTGTCAGTGACCAAAGCAGATGAGGACACTGACAGAGGGGTCCCACATGTCAGTGACCGCAGAGGGTCTACTGTTCAGTGGGTCCCACCTGTCAGGCTCTCGGAATTAAAATAAAAGATTAAAATTGAATATTCCCAGTGGGCCCCACCTGTCAGAAATTTCTTAATTTCTGGATTTATTCAAACTGAAAACTTCAAACAAGCATAACTTTCTCATTTTAACTCTAAATTCAGCCATTCAAATTTCTAAATTCATCTAAAATCATGATCTATCCAACCATGGCCTCCATCTGAATTTTTGAGTTTGTTTGAATTTTTATTTGAATTTATTTGTTTTGTTGCTTTTCCCTCGTGTGTAGAATCCAACGTTGAAGAAGACCTCTCCACTCCTCAACAAGAAGACCCCGAACCCCTACAAGAAGGCAAGTCTCCTTTGATCATCTTGAACCTATGCTTTCAAAATGTTTTAAATATTTTAAATTATGTGCATTGCTATTTACATAAAACCACTAGTTCAAATCTTTAGGAATTAGTTATTCCAACTTTGTTATGCCCTCATTTGACATTGATTGCCATGTACCTTTGTCACCCTAGAATTTCCTTTGTCTCAATAATGAGATTAATATTAATCTTTGTGAATATTAGAATGGTAGTATAATGCTTAGTCATGCTATCTAATACCTTTGGAAAAATCTTGAAAATGGGAAAATTATGATTTATTGTTGAACCCTTGTGTTTGTAAAGGAAGTGGCAATTGGAGTTGTCACTGTGTTTTAAAAATAAACTAAAATGTGAAAGTTGGTTTAGATTAGGGTGGATGGTTGGTTTGGCTTGGTGCAGTTAGCACGAGATCTTGTAAAGTGTATGTTCCACCCTAGTCAATTAAGGACCGACGCTTGTGTTTGTCCAGACTGAGCACTACCGTACAACCACAAGTCTATATGGGTACAACCTAGCTGACTAACTTATGATAGTCTAGTTTAGGTGCCACCAGTGGAAAGTGGGTGCCAGGGATGGACTGGTTATCCACAGTGAGGGACAGGGATTTACTGTACTCATATGGCGCAAGAGGTGGCTTCGGTTCGGGCAGTTAGCCTACCTGCGGTGAAACCTCAGCGGGTGGTACCTAGCTAGGTTAGAGTAAGGTAAAGGCTTTGGGATATTTTATCTGGGTCTCATGCCAAAGGAAGCGTGTTGACTTTTAGGATAATTTATCTCTTGTGGGTAAAGTTGTACAACCTCTGCAGAGTGTAAAGCTATTCGAATAGCCGTGCCCACGGTCAAGGGCGGGCAAGGAATGCATTCACATGGTAGGTTTCTGGTTTTGGTTTTAAAATCAAAAGTTTTGTATTCTGAGAGTGGAGGGAACTCTTGGAAGGGTATCCTGGCAGTTGGAGCCAGAGAGGGTGGATGTAACCCGCAGTATTAAACTTGTTCAAGTTGTTGAAGCTAGTGTTGGTAGATGGAACCTTCACTAGTGAGTTAATGTTAGTTCTGTTAAAACAATTATTTTAATAAATGGATGCCTTTGAAAATAGTTATTGGTAATTGAATTTAAAACATTGCTTTGTGCAAAAGAACCATATAGCCTTCCTTTGTCAAGCCTTGCATCTATGCATTTTCCCAAGACTTGCGAGTACTTTATGTACTCACATGCCGCACTCAAAAATAATACCCAGAGGAACATGAAGCTCAAGAGGAGACTACGACTACTTCGCTTGTGGATTTGATGAAGGATTCCTGAGTACTAGGTCGCGCTTCCCCACCAATTGCCCGTGGCGTATTGATGGGTCTTCGTTGATTTATCTTCGCTTCATTGTGTTTTGTGTGTGTGAGGTCTCGAAACCTCATTTGTAATAATGAGACCTTTCGGTCGGTACTCTCAATTATTGTAATAAATTGCTGTTGGTGATGTTTATCCATTCTGTTTAACTGTGTGCACTAGCTTTGATCTGGGACTAGTGCGGTAATACACAGAGGGTCCGGGTTCGGAAATCCGGGGTCCCGACACATAACCCTGAGCCTGTATGTAGGTCTCCATCCGACTCTTCCAAAAGGGATAGTCGATCCCATCGAAGATCAGGGGCTTGGTGGAATACTTGTCCATTGCCATGGCTCACAGACCGGTTAAAGATCTATCAAGAAGAGCTAACTGGCTCTGATACCAATTGTAGGATCGGATATGGCAACAGAGGGGGTGAATGGTGCCTCTTTAAAATTTGCCCCCAAAAGTATCCACTCAAAAGTCACTTCTCCGATAGCTACAGAAGCTATGAAAAAGTCGACTCATGCCTACAGGAAACCAGAGAAGAAACTGCGACCAAAGAAACTAGAGAAATCCGGCAGCAGAGAATAACTCAAGAGAGATGAGCCAGGCTGGTCAGACTGCTATGCAAGGGCCGGTCAGACCACCGGTTCAAGGCCAATCTGACCACCTGCCGCATTCCGATCTGACCACCGGTCTCCGTGCGGTCTGACCGCTCATCAAACTTCGGTCTGACCGGTCATATACCGCCGGTCAGACCACCGGCTATAACCTGGTCCAACCACCACCCAGGGACCGGTCTGATCGGCCGAAACCCTAGAGGTCTGACCGGCCCCTGGAAACAAAGCAGCTCGACTGAAAAACTCCCACAACACAGTATTTACTGAAAACTTCAGATATTAGGGAAATTTATGAGATAGCTGTTGTTTTTCTTATGTCTAGCAAGCAAGATTTAGACCTAAATAACCACTAGACCTCAGGAATCAAGAGGAAGCATATCCAAGGGGTAGGAAATCAAATCTGAACCAAAGTCTGAAGGTTGGCTGAGAGTGGGACTATTTTTCATATTTCTTGCCAATCTTGAGTCTTTAGCCCATGAGACTTTGAAATACACCTGGAAATGACCGTTTGGACCTCGACTCCTCCCTGAGTCTAGTCCCGGTCCGCTCCGCTGCACACGACTGCACCCGGCATCCTGACCGTCTGGACCTCCGACTCCTCCCTAAGCCTAGTCTCGATCCACTCGCCGCTGCCCGTCGTGTCCACCCGACATCGACCGAGACCTCTAACTCCACCTGAGTCTAGTCCTGGTCTATTCCGTCGCACACAACCGCAACCAACCTCCAACCGTTTGGACCTCCGACTCCTCCCTGAGCCTAATCCCGGTTCTCTCGTCATTGCCCGTCGTGTCCATCACCGGTAGCTCCAGCTCCGGTCCCTTGTCTCCCGACTCGCAACCACCTCACCAGCCTCGATCATCTTCGGCATCACCAACCGTCTGGACCTCAACACCTCCTGTGCCTAGTCCCGGACCTCCTCGCCTCACCATGACCTAGCTCCGAAGTCCTGCAGTCACACAAACAAGCAAACCGTCACATAGCACCGCACGAAACAGCATATCAACATCATCATTAATGAAAGGTACTCAACCCTAGAATACCCAGAACAAACTCAAACTCACTAAACCAACCGTCAATTACTCATCACAAACATGGGGATACCTCCACATGGTCTCTCAGAATGTTACCATGTCTTAGGGGTGACAAGTTCGCGTCTTCAACCCGGTGGTTGATTAGGCCAAGGGTATAGAGTTTGAGGGAATGCTCACTAGGGAGAGGCAGGCTTCTGGTGGTCCCACACCTTCTGGTGATGACCAGAAGAGGAGCTTTGGTGGTGGGGGTGGGTCTTCTCAGTGACCCATTCTTAAGAGATTCCAGGGGGCCAGCGTCCTCTACCATCGACTCACCCTTTTTAGTAGAGGCCATCTTCTTCTTCAGTGTCACGCCTTTCTTTAGCTTCACAGTTGTTGTGCCCTATTCCAGGGCAAAGCTTGAAGTATTTCAAGTGCGATGATGGACACCATGCTTCATTGTACCGTTGGTCAGGGAATTGTCGTCTTTGTTGCTGGGCTGGCCACAAGATGATGGTGTGCAAGCAGAATCCCTCTAACATTATCAAGTAGGAGCCAGTTCCTGTGACTTCTTCAGCCGCATCTTCTCAGGGTTCACTTCGATGATGGGGTCGCTTCAGTACCACAGTATCCTCTAGCTCGGGCTCCTCCAACAGCATTTCCTTCTGCGCTTCCTATTGGGTTCTATTGGAACCCTGCACCGTCTATACCACCCAGATCACTACACCTTCGCCAGCCCTTATGCTTCCACCACCGAGTGTCAGGGCTCCTATCACCCCGACGCCATCTGGAGTCTACTCCATGCCTACACCTGAGACAATAGGCCATCCTGATGTGGTGATAGGTACTTTACTTGTGGATCCTCTTTAGGCATTTATTCTTTTTGATTCTGGAGCTACCTACTTGTTTGTGTCACTAGAGTTTGCTAAGAGAGCAAACTTGTGTATACAGTAGATCCCTCAATCAGTTCTAGTTAGTTCTCCGGGGGCTTATTTCTAGTTCCATAATTTGTTCTAGTTGCACTGTCATCATAGATGATGAGGATTTTATTGCCAATCTGATGGTGACTTAGCTAGCACCATTTGATGTTATCCTTGGCATGGACTAGTTATTTAATTATTATGCCAAGATCCATTGTTTCTGAAAGACTATTACTTTGCAGGCATTGTCCGAGAAGAAGTTGGTCTTTCAAGGTAGTGCATCGTCAGATTCTCTTTGTGTTGGCCAGATTGTTTCCTGGTTGATGTGCATCGAGAATTGGATTGCCTTGGTCTCTTGTTGCAAAGCTGAGTTCTTCTTTCTGCATCCAGGAGATCCAATGGTATGTGATTATCCCGATGTGTTCCCATAGAGCTTCCAGGAATGCCTTCAGAGCGGTATGCGGAATTCCAGATTGATCTAGTCCCTGGTACTCAGTCTATTTTCTTGTCTCCATATCATTTAGCTTGACCCTTCTAAAATGAGTTGAAGAAGCAGTTAGCTGATCTATTGTCCAAAGGGATGATTCGGCATAGTGTGTCACCATGGGAAACACATGTCCGCTTCACAGAGAAGAAAGATGAGAGTTGGTGCATATGTGTTGACTATCACGCTCCCAATTAGGTGACTATCAAGAATAAATATCATTTGCCCTGTATTGAGGATTTATTTAATCAATTAAAGGGAGCCAAGGTGTTCTCTAAGATTGATCTTCAATTTGGGTATAATCAAATCCGTGTGCGGAAGTAGGATATTGAAAAGACGGCTTTTTCCACCAAATAGAGGCACTGTGAATATAAAAGTTATGTCTTTTGAACTAATGAATGCCCTTGTTGTTTTGTGGAGACAATAAACAGTATGCTGCATTAGTATCTTGATGTCTGCGTTGTGGTATTCATTGATGATATTCTGATTTATTCCAAGCCTACGGAACAGCGTGAGCAACATTTGAGGCTTGTTCTTGAAACTCTGAGGAAGAATCAGTTCTATGCTAAGCTGAAGAAATATCAGTTTTGGATTTTAGAAGTGGGCTTTTTAGGTCATATGATTAACTGGGAATGCATTATTGTTGATCCTAGCAATATCTCTTCAGTGGTTGACTAGAAGAGGTCGTTCAATGTCAAGAAATTGCAAAGGTTTCTACGCTTAGTAGAATATTATCGGTGTTTTGTGGAGGGTTTTAACTAGAGAGGCAAGTTCTCAATACAATGATATATGATGATTAATAATTGCTTATTATTATTGAATTATTCATATCATGCAATAATTTTGATTATCTTTTATTCAATATGATATTAATTTAATGATAATTGTGATATGTGATAAAATAATGGAAAATGGCATTCATGATATGACATATGGATTAGGAGCTAGGGCAGTGAGAAAGTCAATAGCTATGAGTAAAATTATGTAACTATTTCCAATGTACTCTTGAGTAAGACCTATAGAGATAGACACTTCCATGGGATGGTCAAAAAGATCTACTTTGGTAGGCACCTCCACGAGATGGGGTAGAGGGTGACATCGACATGTGTGTCCTCCGCTATACCAGTATGAGGTACAAAAAGAGAATTAGACTTGATCGTGAGCATTGCATTGCACTAAGAAGATTTGAGATGAGGTAGTGAGACATGTGGTTGAGAATTAATGAGACTGAAATGTGAAAATTGAATGAATGGTAAATGATTACAAATTATTAAAATAATATGGATTCATTCATTATTCTGTTTTGTATTTGTTGAGTCGTGGACTCACCCTTACTTTATTTATTGTTTTAGGTGATCATTGAAGGCGGCATGCATTGGGTGTAAGTAGGACATGGATTTATACACTTTTCACTCCAACTAGCTATTCATCACTTGGTTATGAACAATTTAGTCTATCCGTGTAATAAGTAGACACTTAATGGTTTTCCTTAGTTTCTTATATCTAATAATATTGCTACTTAATAGTTCTTGGATTTAGATTATCAAATTGTTTCATCTAAGCGATTATTTGGTTCCTCTTAATCTCATTTTAATGTTTACCATGTTGTTGAAATTTATGCTTGTTATCATGTTGAAAATTTATTCTTGAAGTCAAGATGACGTTGATACTTGATTATGGGTTTAAATTGGTAGTGTATTAAACTGTGAGTGACATCTTGGACTTTTAATAAACCAAAGTGTTACATCTGGTACTTTCTATCCACCGCCACTGCCATGGTACTTGTGGATTATGTGCAAAAAGAAAAAAAAGGGTCTTCCGCCACTGCCATGGTACTTGTGGATTCTGTTCAAAAAGGAAAAAAAAAGGACTAGAATACATCAAGTGTGGTTAAACTAGAGAACATAACCTGAGTGGCAAATCCAAATAATAAAGGCCACAGTTATAAGTGGAAAATTATAGAACAACACAATTATTATGGTTTTACTATTTTTTTTTTTCTGAAAAGATGAGTGTTCGGCGGATGCGCCATGTGTCTAAAAAATTGTGAGAACTAGTTAAGTTCGTGCGGGTTGCTACGGGATGTGAGAAATATACATCATAATTTGACTGAGAAAACAACAATATAATTTGCTGCCAAAACAGCAGGATATTATGAAAGACCAAAATGACGGTGGATGAGGGATGGGCAGATATGATCGGACGGTTTTTGGCAGTGGGATACCACTGTTGTAGCTAAAATGCTGGCACGCGGTGAGGGCAAGTGCCACAGGTAGTGGGCCTAAAAAATCTAAGATATGATATCGGTCCATTCTTTCGAGTTTTCATTTCTCTAAAAATCAAAATAAACAGAAATAATTTTTTAAAGAGAATTTTCTAAATAAATTTCTGAGTATAAAATTATATACACTATTTACATCAATATCTTTACCATCCATCGTTATTTTAAAAATATAAATAAAAACTATCAACAATAGAAAAAATCATCAACCATAACTTCAAAAACATACCAAGCTACGATGTCTCCACATGCTGGGTTCATATTTCCGATCCTGGCCCATCCTTCGTCAGCCCATTACCACCCTATGGCCCAGACAGCGCCCCGTTACGCTTCCGCCATCTCCTCCTAACGCCCGCCACCCCGCCGCCTTCCTCCCCGAGTTCCTGCGGCGAGACGAACGCTCCAAAGAGAGAGAATAAAACGAAACCCCGGATCCCCAAGGAGCAAAGAGGAGCAAGGCCACCGGTGATGGCCATGGCGGCGCTGCGACGCCAGGGGAGGCGCGTCCTCCTCTCCTCCCCCTCCCCCTCCCCGGTGGCCGCCATGGCGGTGCGCTCCCCCGCCGCCTCCCAGGCGTGAGATCTCCCCCACTCCCCTACTCCTCCTCCCCAATCGATCCGCCTCCTCGTCGATCTGTTGATCGCTAGAGATCCGGTGGGCCTGGCTGTGGATCTGATCTTCTCGTAGACGGGTAGCTTCGTTCCCCGTGTTCTTGGTCCAAACGACGTTCTCCCCTCGGATGCGAGACGCGTCTAGGGCGTGCACATTTGTGTGCCGCTGCGAAATGATAGTTTGGGTGAAGGATTCGTGAAGGCTTTGTTGCCGTCGAGGTCCAGGCCGTGTGGAAGGGATTTGAATTATCTTGGGAAATGCTTGTGTAAAGGGGATTGTGAAATGCCTCCCTGAGGAAAGGTTGATGTTATTTTGGATTGGGTACTGTGATGACTGGTTGCGCGGCGATGTGGTGGCTTTTTGTTTGTGCTAAGGATATAAGATTGTTGGTGCCTGTCCATAGGGAATGGATGAGAAGGTGTAAAGAGTTCTGATGCTTCTGGATCCACCTTGTAGGAGAAAAGAAAAGATTGCTTTTGGCAATTTAATGTTTTCTTGCTATTAAAAGAGTATGCCATTGTGCTTGATTCGTGCTTCCATATTGCAAATAGCGAAAATGTGCATATTGTGCTGATAGGTTTTATTTTCACTTGCTTGTTTCACAAGCTAAATTACGAGGTTTTAATGCTTTCTTGCTATGGAAAGAGTATACCATTGTGTTCTTACGAGGTTTTATTTTTCAATGCATAATGCAGCTGTTTGCATTATTTTTATGTTATTCGGAAAGTGAATATGTTGCATTTTTTAATCTCAGGGAGATTGCTCCACTTGGTGCACGGTCCATTTCAACACAAGTCGGTGAGGATCTTTATTCTCTATCCTGTCACTTCTCGGATCGTATATATGCAATCAAAACAATTTATTGGTCTCTCTACTAACAATTTACAGTGAGGAACCGCATGAAGAGTGTCAAGAACATTCAAAAGATCACAAAAGCAATGAAGATGGTTGCAGCATCAAAGCTTCGAGCTGTTCAAACAAGAACAGAAAATTCACGTGGTCTATGGCAACCATTCACCGCTCTTCTTGGGGATGCTCCTAGTATGTATAGGAGTCATGTTGTCATATCTTATACAATTGTTATTGTAGCCTCTTGTCTATATGCCTTTCTCTTGCCCATTGTTAGGCATGCCTTTATTTTCATTTTCGTTTTGAATGTGTGAGGGTGAGATGTAGTGGTGGTCATGCTAAAGAAATAAGCTGAAATGTTTGCTGATTCTTATGAACTCTCAATATAGTAATTTGGGCATGGACTGACATGTAATATCTAATCATTAAATGTTGGCACTGTCACTTGTTTAAAGATGGACCATGGATCTCATGGTTTCTTCATCATAGAAATCTAGCACCTTTGATGATTAAGCATTTCACGGTTCTTAAGTATGCAAGGAACTCTTGATGGAATGGACTTGCATGTTTGTTGAATTGACACCAGATTTTAGTTAGGTCTCTTGCAACAAACATGTGAGTTTAGCTTATGGATATTGTCTTTTTGGGGGATATTTTTTAAGATTTTATTTCATGGTGGTTGAAGCATAGAATCCTTGAATTTTTTGTTCAGTTGTTAACTTCTTTGATGAAAACTCCAGGTATTGATGTCAAGAAGAATGTTGTTGTAGCCATTACCTCTGATAAGGGTCTCTGTGGTGGTATCAACTCTACATCAGTTAAAGTCAGCAAAGCACTCCACAAGATGACTTCTGGTAATTCATTTACATGGTTACTAGCATAATTAAATGGCCCAAGTGTTCAAAACTAATGCTTATACTTCTTGTAATCAGGTCCAGATAAGGAAAGCAAGTATGTCATATTGGGAGAAAAGGGTAAAGTTCAACTCATTCGTGACTCCAAGCAGAGTATTGAGATGACAGTATCTGAGTTGCAGAAGAACCCTATTAACTATACACAGGTCAATCGATTTGATGTGCTTTTACTATGCTACTAGCTACTTACTTTTTTAGCTTACAGTTATTCATATGTGAATAAACTTTTAAGAGACAGTTATTAGAAATAGTTATGGGGATTTATGTTTTCATTGTAAGAGAATTATGTTGTAGAATTTTATATTTTTCACAAGAACCTCTCACCAAATGTATCTGCTTTGATTGATTGCATGAGACCATACATCATACCTATATACGAGTGAAGGATTTCTGTCCTGGTGTCATGTAGGCTTTCTGAATTGGACCAATTTAGAACTCAGCTTGTATTTGACGATGCCTATTCTGTGTTGTTGCAAACCAAGTATGGACTACTTAATCATTGTAAAATCATATAACTACATTGACAGATATTTCTGTTCCTAATGTATTGTTTCCTTTGCAACCATATCCCTCTTCATTCCTTTTTCCATGAATTTTTTTCCGAGCGCATTGTAAAGCAGTTGGTTTCATTCAAATAAAACAGAACTTAATTTACTTGTATTTACTAAGCAAGCCCGCTTTGCAAGTATTTTACACTGGCTAGTTTGCTTGAAAAGATTGTGTTTCTAGAAAAGTTTTTTTAATCAATTATTTATTTCCAGTATCAAATAGAAAGCATATTTGTTATTTTTTGACTGAGTAAATTCCATTGTTTTCTTGAATGATTTTTCAGATTGCTGTGCTGGCAGATGATATCTTGAAAAATGTTGAATATGATGCTCTGAGAGTTGTTTTTAACAAGTTCCACTCTGTCATATCATTTAAGCCCACGATGACAACAATACTGTCCCCAGAGGTGAGTACTGTGTTTAAGGCCATACGGATTTGTGCTCCCATTTCCTAAACCCACTTCAATGACTTCCAACTTAGTTGCTATTGACTTTAATTCTCCTTTCTTCGGTAGGTTATGGAGAAAGAATCGGAATCTGGTGGGAAGGTTGGTGACCTGGATTCATATGAAATTGAAGGAGGTGAAACAAAATCTGAAATTCTGCAGAATCTTACCGAGTTCCAGTTTTCTTGTGTAAGTGTTGTGTCATCACAGCTTTACTTTTAGTAGTTCCATCAATTTTAGGGGATGAACTGCCTATAACTGTTCCCTCTGAAGTCAAGCATTTCTTAAATGTTATAATAGATCAGTCCTTTGTATTTTCTTTTTTTCTTTTCTGTAAATATTGTAAGTATTAGTATAATGCAGTAGGAGCCTCTCCTACTCTTTTCCTGTCAAAAAAAGTACAGATTATTCGGTTCAAGTTTTGCTGGCATGATATCCTCTTAATAATGTCTTGAATTTGTACCCTTTGCAGGTCATGTATAATGCTGCTCTAGAGAATGCATGCAGTGAGCTTGGAGCCCGCATGTCTGCTATGGACAGCTCAAGCAGAAACGCTGGTGAAATGCTTGATCGTCTCACACTCACATACAACAGGTCTCCCTCCCTCTCTTTTTTGCTTTCATATCTGTTAATACATTAATCTAGGTGAAAGTCCTGGGGAGCACATTAATACATCCAATCATAAGATATGAAAAAAGTGGGCTAATTCACTCCATTTTATCTCTGCAGGACACGTCAAGCATCTATCACTACAGAGCTCATTGAGATCATATCTGGTGCCTCTGCTCTTGAGGGATAATGATGAAACTTTTGTCCATCATCTTTTTTTATTTTTGCTGTTTCAACAAAGGCTACTTATCATCTAAAATAGCCTTTTGTTTTCCCTCGCAAGCGGGTCCTCATGCTAAGCTACAATAATTAGCCCGATTACGTGACGGTGCTATGCAGATATGCTTGTTCCAAACTTCCAATCAACCTTCTTTTGTCCCAAATGGTGGCATATTGTTAAAGAACGTTCAACAAGACGTGACCAAGGCCATCTGGGCTGAACCAAAATAGGGCCGTGGAAAGGCTGGACTTTCTTCTCATATTTGGTATGCGGGGCCCATCGGAGTTGACTTACGGTTCCCCTCTGGATGAGAGAAGCTTCTTGTTTCTTCATCGTTCGCAACAGTGTGGCCTCAAAGTCAATAGTTTTTAGTTCTAGGATGGTTTAGAATGCAAAAATTAACTTTCGTTGCACATTTAGAGGGGAAACATCTACTCGAAAATCTACGTCGTTCCAAATAGAGCTTAATCAGTTTTGTCACTGCGCTAAAGTCTAACCTCCGGCGACACCAATATTGGCGGTCACAGCGTCCAAGATCCTGGCCCAAGCCGGCGACACCTGCTGCACCGCCAATGCCACGAATTGCAAGGGGCGCGCTGGCGCGCGGCTTCGCCGCCGCCGATGTGTGGGGCCTCAGGATCTCCTTGTACGCTGACACCTGGCTGTAAGCCTCTGAAGTGTGAACTTGACCAAAAAAAAACAAAGAAAGGTTTGTGAGACTTGTTTAGGCCTTCTAGCCAGACCGAATTGACCATACAGTTACCAGATCTTTCAGGTGAGGCAATTCCTCATACCAAGCATAACTAAGCATTTTATGAACGGACGTACATGGTATGGTATCAAGTAGGGGTGAAAACGGATTGGATACGGACGGATAATGCTTTTACCATATTTGTTTTCATATTTTTTCGGATACGGAAACGAATACGGATAACTCGAATACGGATACGAATACGGATAATATCGAATACAAATACGGATCGAATACGAATCGAAACGAATACGGTTGCGAATATTTATCGGAACATGAAAACCCCTTAAACTATACATCCAAAATTAACGAAAATACGTAAATAGTTCATCTTGTCAAAGCATTCATGAAATCTAAACAACATAATAAAGGGAAACAGTCATTCCTATGTCTTCCAGCAGAGAAAGAATGGCAAGGAATTTGGACACTAAGCATCGAATCATCCATGCCATTTTACTGCAAGAACAAAATAATTATGAACTAATCAACTAAGCATTCCCTGCAACGGCACAACTAAGCATTCCCTGCAAGATATACTGAATCTGCACACGGCACAACTAAGCATTCCCTGCAACGGAAATCTCACACTAATAGAGTCTACTTTTTGAACTAATCAAGAAGGCTATAAAAACTGAGCTTGCTGGAATGGAATTCAGCACATGAATCTAACAATCAGTTTCTGTAAATGTACACTGATCTACCTACAGTTGAGAGCATCCGTGAACTGTTAGTAGCATCTGGACAATCTGTTTGGACAATCAGTTTTTGTTTCATCAACCATCACAAATTAAGTTTTGCTCAATCATCACTAACTTACAGCAAACGGGGGCCGGCGGAGGCGGTCGGAGCAGAAGCGGGCGGAGGCGGGCGCGAGCAGCGAGGCGAGGCGATGGCCGGCGGAGGCGGGCGGAGCAGGCGGCCGGCGGAGACGGAGGCGAGCGGATCCGGCAGAGGGCGCGGAGGAGCGAGGCGAGGCGCGAGCAGCGAGGCGAGGCGGGCGAGCAGCGAGGCGGGGCGAGCGATCGGAGGTGGAGGCGGAGGTGCGCGGATCAGGCGGAGGCGCAGTGGAGAACGAGAGTGGAGATGGGGGTCTGCGCGGCTGCGCCTCTGCGGCGGCCGGTGCATGCCAGGGGCAAAACCTAAACTCCCGGAGTGTTTAGGCGCCGACGGTTGGATCGTGGGGTGGGTGACATGGACGGTTGGATCGCGCATGAGTTGGAATGGGCCTGGGCTTCTAGCATTATGGGCTAAACTCCCGGATATCTGTTTTCGTATTATCCGGATAATCCGTATCCGTATCCGTATCCGTATTCGACGGATACTAGACTTACTGTATTCGTATCCGTATCCGATAAAAAAATCCGTATCCGTATCCGATCCGAGAATTATCCGAAAAAAATCCGATCCAACATTATCCGTATCCGTATCCGTCCGGATCCGGCGGAAAATATCCGATCCGTTTTCACCCCTAGTATCAGGACTCAAGAAACCGGCTTTAACCGGTCAGTAATTAGAAATCTTATACCCTCAAAAAAACATAGAAATCTTAGCCTTGCCAGGTAATGCGAAATGCAATTCAGGCCTGCTTAGGCATGGGATAAAACACTTTGATGCATATTTTCCTCGAGAATACATATATTTGGTGCCCAGTGCATATGATGGTATCATTTAAATCTCGAACCGGCCGAGATTCGAGCCGGAAGAACCGAGCAGGGTCCGGAACCCTGTACTGATTTTCTTAACCCTGACAGTACTACTTTTTCCAAAATGGCCTACCAGTTACACGTCACCTGAATGAAAACACAATCTGCATGATTTCTCGTTATCATGGATAGGAGAAAAGTACAACAATCAACGAATCGTATAGGAGTTACCGATGGCAATTTCAATATAATGCATGTACCAATGACACAACAGCGCGAACAATAATAGATCACCAACTGAAGATGCAATCTTCTTGCGTTCAATTCACACAAGTTCAGGTTTCAAATGATTGCATCATATCGAGAGCCCGGCATACATAATGCGAGCAAGCAAGAAGCAAAACATAGCTACGACACGAAACTTTTGACTTATTCGCATACAAGACATTGTCTTTACTATGGGATACTGGGATTTACCAACATAATGTGATCACGGAGAACACTTCTACAAGTAACCCATATAAAGTTACTCGAACTGGACCTTATGGTTGGATTAACTTCTTTTGTTGGCATAGTCATCAGACTCATCTTCATCCTTGAAATCATCCTGACCATCATCTCCTTTCAAGTCCTCGTCAACCAAGCCAAAGCCTTTCCCCTCACCCTCAACATCTTCCTTGCCATCACCATCAACTTTGAGATCACTCAAGTCATCCAGCTTACCAGCAGAAGAATCATTCGAGGCATTGCTCATGTAGTTTCCACCTCCATATGCACCAAATGCTGCACCCCCTTGATTGAAGCTATCACCACTGTAGTTGCCAGGAGCAGCATTATATCCACCACTACCTCCTGTGTAACCAGCATCACCACCAGAGCCACCTAGCCCACCTTCAGAAACACCAATGTTCCCACCAGTGTTGTACCCTGAACTGAAATCACCACCATCATTGTATCCGCCACCACCACCTCCAGTATACCCCCCGCCGCCACCATATGCACCCCGTCCACCAAACTCACCACCTCCACTGTAGCCTCCACCACCACCATAGGCACCCTGACCACCATAGGCACCCTGTCCACCATACCCACCACCTCCGCTGTAGCCTCCACCGCCACCATATGCACCTCCACCATACCCACCACCACCGTAGCCTCCACCTCCACCATACCCACCACCGCCTCCAAAACCACCAGAACGACTACCACGGTCATGAGCATAACTCACCCTCACTATCCGACCCTGCAGATCCTGATACAGCAAAGAAAAACATATCACACAATGAACCAGTGGGTAACAAATTTTCAACCATTAACACAAACCAAGTTCAATGGAATCACAGGTTAGCTCTGAGAAGAAAATCAGAAAGTTTCGTATAATGTTATTATATACAGTTTTAGAGCATGCAACAAAAGGGAACATATTGCAAATTGTGCAACAATTAAAGAAGACTGATTCAACTGTTAGCACAAAACCACCACAGTGGGATCACATATTAGCCTCTGGGAAGAAAAATAGAAAAATTCTAATAATGATATTATATACAGTTTCAGAGCATGCAACACAAACGAAGAACAACAGATCAGACAAAAATGTAGTTCATCAAGTGCACAACTAGCACAAAACCCGAAAAGTCTTGAGGTAACAATCTTTGAGAGACCCAAAATCACATGAGAATATTACATATACTGATGTCCAACCTTAAAAAAAATTGCAAGACACAGAATATAATAAATCAAAGGAAGAACATTGAAACATGCAACTGCAAAAGGAAAAAATGAAATTGATAAAATATATACGCCGCCGCAAATAGTGTAAATTGTCTCCTTATCCCACTATTATAATTTAAATGAAGAACATGTTAGACCTTAGACCGTTTGAAAATCACAAATCCCTTAAATTTATCCAAAGCAAAATAAGATCAGAAATGTTAAAATATCATTGTTGCCTTGTCACCCACTTCCTTCCCACCACCCCATCAAGCACAACAGCTTCACCACCCTCTCCCTCAGTTCCCATCCTCACATTTTGGTTCCCTCTCCACTCCTCTGCCTTCACTACACATCCAGCACAGAAGCCCAAATTGCTGGAGATCAAGTCAATGCAGTTTGCCATTTATAACTCAATTCCTCACCAACTCTGCTCTCCTGATCTTCACCTTTTACCATTTCTTAGTTAAAACCAGCTCAGAGATCATCACCAGGGAGGCAGAGACAAGTCCCTGGTTGCCTATATAACAAGGTGACAATAGTTAAGGGCATTCGGACTGCATGAACTTCACAGGAATTTTGCAAGGAACACTACAATTCCACAAAATTTCCTGCTCAAACCCTCCAAATGGGCCCTAATCAAGGGTGTGGTTCGGTGGCCAGGAAGATAAGGTTGATAGTGGCCAACTCCAGTGTTAATGGCTATAGAGGTCAACTGACCAAGATTGTCAGGTCGGTGAGAGGGCATAAATCTAGTTGAGATACTGGATTGCTTGAGGCACAAAATTTTGGCATATGAATTAGCAGGCACTTGCAACTTAACAGTTGGGGCTGATGCAGGATTAGCAGCAATGAAAATAACCAGCACATTTTGCTAGTGCTAGAGTTCACTGTATGTGGATTTTTGCTTACTTGTAACTGAAAACATCACTGCATGAGTACTGATATAAAGAAGCTGCTTAAAAGATGTTGTACAGAAGCATCTCGTAATTTCTAGCACATCGAAATATCGAATAATATTTGCTCATGGGGGAGTGTAATTCTGGTCAATGCATGCTACAGGTGATATATAGAGTAATTAGGCTTTCTAGCAAACAGCCCTGTATAATTGTTTAATAGAATAGCCGATCACTGTCCAGTTAAAACAGATTAAACTGGTTAGCTTCATTTCTATTTCTTAGGTACACCATATCTTTACTCTCAGGTCCTACCAGTGCTCATTCACATGTTCACTGAACATTTTTTGCAGGAAATTTTGAAACATGACACCAACATGTTGACTTTTATGACGGCATGTACAAAAAGGGCATTATAAAAATCTGGTGTAGTAAATACCATTGAACTAACCCTGTTTGCTAGTTGTCTTGTCAAAATTGGCATATACAGAAGATAAAATTATCTCTGTCCTTAGTAGTATAGCTAAAATATCTGCTGTACTGGCATATGTTGAATTTCCAACTTCCTTATCGGCATAAAGGCATATACAAATTTTGCCCCTGAAACAAATTAACAGCTTTTGCTTGTTTCTAATGTTACCTTCCCACAATGAATTACTGTGTTCATCTTATAGGTAACAAACTGCTGAAGTAGTATTAAGGTAGTTCCTTCCATTTCATGAAAGTGAAAAACTAAATGGACATCTCTCAGTTCATTTACAATTTGAAACACAAAAACAAATGCACCAATCATTGAATAAAATGCACCTTCAGGGTCCAGCAGTACATAATAGATCCAGCAGCATAACAATGCAAACCCGTAAAACATCGGCAATTAACAACACAATAACAATTTGGATGAACGCTTAATTAGTCTATTTTGAATTGCATGCTCTTTCAATGTTGCATATTAGAATGCAGACTAGATTCCAGAACATCATTGAAGATGTAAGATAATAATGGCATCCATCCAAATTAAGGAGCCCACAAATTTGGCACTGTGTTAATCCCTTTGGATTTCCAAAAATCAGCCCAACAAATCATTGCAATTTGTAGACTGGCATATGAAAAGCTATGAGTTCATTGAAATCTTAATTTCAATTTTTCAAGATAATCTAATAAACCACAAATCTTTCTTAGCAATTATTGTGTCTTCCAAGCAATCATACCACAAACAACATATGCACTACAGTTCGATAATTTACCACACTCTAATATATTAAAACATGAGATTTGACAAAGGGAACAAAACGCAAGGGCAGCTGGATAAACAAGGTTTATTGGCATCTTACATGCCAAGTCCAATCAGTTTGACAAAGGAAGCACAACACACCTTTCCATCCATGCCGGTGATAGCAGCTGCAGCCTCATCCGTGGATGTGTACGTCACAAAACCAAACCCCCTCGACCTTCCGGTTTCACGATCCATAATTACCTTAGCTGAACAAATAATGCCCCAGTTATTCACATATACAGGAGCAAATCTTTTGTCAAGGTGAAATAGGAAAACAAGAAAGAAACATGCCTTCAATGACTTCACCATAGTTAGCAAACGCATCCTTCAGACTCTGCTCATCGGTGCCGTACGAGATGCCTGCAAGGACCAAACCAATTAGAGCAATACAAGATAAGGGCTTCTCCAAACAAGAAAATCTTTTTTTATAGCAACAGAACGAAATGAAACAGTATGGAACGGAGAACTCGGAACCTCCGATGAAGAGTTTCGAGGAGGACATGCATCGAACCGCCTGGAACAACGGCGAGCCGGAACCTGCGGATCGCTTGACAAGATGCCCAACCTTTTGCAAGAACGCCATCTCTTGGAATCTCCTTCCAAATCACAAAAAAAAAAATGGTTGCAACAAGAACAACGAATCGCTCAAATAACCAATAGAATCTTGTTATAAAGAAAGAGAGAAGCCGATCCGAACGATCTCATCGGCAATCACATTTCCGGACTCAAACAAGCAAGTGGAGAAACTAGGCTACGCTAGTGGATGGAGAAGTAACAAGAAAACAATCGAGAATGGATAGTGTTAGGGGATTAGGGTTTGAGGTGCCTCTTACCTGGGAATGAGGGAGGCGGAGCTCCGGGAGACGCCGGCGGCGGCAATTCCGGCGGCGAGGTGGGAAGCAAAAACCCTAGAGCGGCTGGTCAGCGAGGAGGGGAAGGAGGCAGTGGGTTTAGGAGATTTTTTTTCCTCAAGGGCGTTTTAGTCAATTTGCAGCCATGGAGTCCTTCAATCAGCCGTTGGATTGGTGATATCGGGGACAAGTCGGTGATGTTTTCTTGTTAAAAAGGAAATGTCGCATTATATGGTATTGGCAGCCTGGACCGCCCGGCCCAATTTCGTCAAGCTTAGGCCCACACCACGCTTGAGCTTTAATTTTCAAACCCAACCTTGGCCCGGCCATTCCCTCAAGGTAAAACTTCGCTTTAAATTGTCTAAAGTTTTCGATATATATAATATAATTGTGATTGCTAATGCGGTTCAGCTTCAACTCTTCTTTATGGATTAGCGTTATCATTCATAGTCCACAATACCAATTAGATTGCCAACCCAAATATATTTTTAACTTACGTTCTCAATCCTTGGTATTATCAACATGTACTGAATGTATGCAAATGAGTATAACTAGGTTATCTTTAGTGTATTGAACCGATATCGATTCAAAGTCATACAACGTAAGTATAAACTTATTTTTCTCCAATGTATTGAATCGATTCCTACTAATAACTAGGATCCACGTTACATTAAAAAACTATAAAATAATAATATTCTCTCTCAATCGCACTATCTCCTATATAGTTATTTAATACTCATATGAATTGTTTAATGCTTTGAATCGACTCCTAAATAAAGTCCGATTCCATGTATTTTTTTTTGTTGGAATCGACTCTTCTAATATATTGAATCGATTCAATGTCTTCTCTCACCTTATTTGAACCCACTAAAACATAATATTAGAGATGGTCTTATTAATACTAGGTTGTAGTTTTGTCAAACCAGCAGGTATGATTTATTAAAAATGCATGGTTTTATAGCTTTGTGTGCATTTGATCAAGCTGATTATGCTTTTGATCATGTCTTGTACTTTTGAATACCAGTGTCCGTACGCTTCAAACAAATAATGTATTCAAATCGTAAAAATCAGAAATTTTCATAGACCACTCCATTCCTCAAACCAAACAAACTCATTCTATTCCTCAAATCAAACAAACTCAGTGGACCATCCCATCCTACATATTAGTGTAGAGTTAGTTCATGTGCTTGCTGTTCCAGAACAGATCAAGAATCAAGATATATGAACCATGGGGCCGGTCACAATAAAAAGTGTAAGAATTGTCGATTTGAAACGGATTATATATATGCATGCGTATGCAATCTGCAATGGAATGGATCACTGAAAGATGCTGCTGACTGAGCAATCGTCATGAACACGCCAGATGGTTACACCGAGAAGATTGGCGACGGGGAGAACGGTGAGCTGGGGGAAGCTAGCTCTTGTGGTGCAGCACCGGGACGGTGTTGGTGATGATCACCTCCTGGAAGAGACCACTGGAGAGCCTCTCAACCGCAGGGGGGCTGAAAACTGCATGGGCATTGCAAGCGTACACAGCTCTCGCTCCCTCCTTGTGCAAGAGCTCAGCGCCTTTGGCTATCGTTCCTGCCATTAATTGTATGTACGTACATCAACTCAAATATGCAATGCAATGCTTGTATATATATAGCAGCAGCAGCAGCAGTACTGCTAGTATAGAATATTGCCACTTTTCCCTTGACATCCCCTATTAGATATTTAGATGCACCACCTCGGCCTGGTTATGTCCGTGGCGCCTCTCGTCAACAATGGCCAGAGGCGCATCCGACAGCTTCTTGGCAAAAGCGCGCCCCCTCGCCACGCCTCCCACATCCGGGGACACCACCACCACCTCGTTGGGGCAGATGGTCTTGCTGGCCAGGTAGTCCAGGATGACAGGCTAGCTTGTTCGAGTTGGAATTTGTTACATTAATTTGGAAATCAATCAATTGAGATCAGATTGAACAAGCTAGCTAGGAATTAATAAGTAGTTACTTGTCCGTAGAGATGGTCGACGGGGATGTCAAAGTCAGTGCAGGCCGGAGTGCAGGTCGCAGGCTAGCACGTGGTGGGCGCCTGCCTGCACTACTACAGAAAATCTAATAGTAGACGTCAAATCACAGACGGTTTTGTGAAACTGTCTGTGATGTACACTATTACAGACGGTTGTAATTTGAAGGCCGTCTGTGGTATTTGTGACGGGAAAAAAGAGTATCACAGACGGTCAGTCTGTATTAAGAACCGTCTGTGATAATCTGGGATTATCACAGACGGTTTTTTTTATTAAAAATCGTCTGTGATAAGCTGGTTATCACAGACGGTTTTTAATTAAAAACCGTCTGTGATAATGACACTAGGCATTTATTGCGCTGCTCAGACCGCATCTGTTTCGATCCAGATCTAGCCACTGCTGCGCACTTTTTCACTCAGGAGGAAGCTAGGCGATTTCAGGCCTGTTAATTTGGTGGGAAGAGGCAGAGATTGAGCTTTGAAGATTCATACTTTCCTGGTTGCTCTAGATATGGTTAGTAATGAAATTTATTTTTTCTTTAATTGCATTACAATTTAGGTCTAAGTAATCCATGAGTGTTATTGAAGATGGTTAATTTGCAGAATTGTTGATTATATAATAGCTGTTGTGTTTATAATATGAATTGAGCTAGCAAATTAAGCCTAAATATAATAAATTTGGCCGGTATATATGTAGTAATAATTAGTTAATCTAATTTTTAATACTAAGTTGTTATATATGTACGTAACGTAGGACCGAAGATGGATGTATGCCGCGAGCCGTGTGAGTGAAGAGTACATTAATGGCGTGTCCGCTTTTATAAGAGCGCCGAGGAGGATATGTTGAATAGGGGTGGAATATATGTACTTGTCCATGCATCGATTGCGAGAATTTAAAGATGTTTAAGAACCGAGGGCAAATTGAAGCGCACTTGATTCGGAGGGGTTTTAAAAAGGATTATACGTGTTGGACCAGTCATGGCGAAGTGAATGATCATATGCCGCTGGATGACATCGCCGGTGAAGTGAATGATATGCCGCCGGATGACATCACCGGTGAAGTGAATAACATGCCGCCGGATGATGTCGATTGTCGTTCGGATTCGGATAGGTTGCACGATGATAATTTGGATCAGATGCTTCGCGATGTAGAAGAGAACTATGATGAGAGAGAGTATGTTAAATTCCGGGGCTTGACGGAGGACTCGGAGAAACCTTTGTTCACGTGCTGCAAGTACACGAGGTTGTCGGCCGTGCTTGAACTGTTGAAATTGAAGGCAAGCAACGGTTGGTCCGACAAGAGTTTCACGGCGCTGCTAGGTCTTTTAGCGGACATGCTTCTGGAGGGAAATGAGTTGCCTAAAACCATGTATAAAGCCAAGAAGGTTCTTTGTCAGTTGGGAATGGAAGTAGAAAGAATACATGCATGTCCGAATGACTGTATCCTCTACCGTAAAGAGTATGCAAATATGCATGTATGTCCGGTGTGCAACGTATCCCGATACAAACATAACAATCAATCAGATGATGGCGAGGGAACAGAGGCGAAGAAAGGACCTCCTGCTAAGGTGGCATGGTATTTTCCTATAATTCCCCGTTTGAAAAGGTTTTTTGCAAATCCAAAGCAGGCAAAACTGCTGCGTTGGCACTCGGAGGAGCGCAAGAAGGATGGGATGCTAAGACACCTTGCGGATTCCGCGCAGTGGAGAAACATCGATAGGAGTTTTGCAGACTTCGGTGCAGAACCAAGGAATATAAGGTTTGGACTGAGTACAGACGGAATGAATCCTTTCAGTAGCATGAGCAGCCGACATAGCACATGGCCCGTGACTCTCTGCATCTATAACCTTCCTCCTTGGTTGTGTATGAACCGAAAGTATATTTTGCTGTCGATACTTATACAAGGGTCAAAACAACTTGGAAATGATATTGATGTGTTCCTAGCACCGTTGGTGGAAGATCTAAAAGTACTGTAGAACGAAGGGGTACAGGTGGTGATGACTCTATGTCCTTGAAATGTATTTTCCTCCTTCGTTTTTCGATATCATGGTTCATCTCATTGTTCACGTTGTGTGGGAGATAAAAATGTGCGGGCCCATATTCCTACGTAGCATGTACCCATTTGAGAGGTTCATGGGAATTCTCAAGTCCTATGTACGGAATCGTTCTCGGCCGGAAGGCAGCATCGTCGAAGGTTATGCAAGCGAAGAGGTCATTGAGTTTTGTGTCGATTATATGTCTCAGATTCAACCGATAGGTATCTCTCAATCTCCTCATGAGGGGAGGCTGAAGGGTCTCGGAACTATCGGAAGGAAAGCAATCACTCCAGATATGGACACGTATACTCAAGTCCATTTCATGGTGTTGCAACACATGACTGAAGTGGTGCCTTATGTGGACCAGCACAAGGATGTGCTTCGGCAACAGAATCCGGAGCGGCCAGATGTTTGGATCATGAGGCAACACAACCGTCGGTTCAACCAATGGTTGAAGGAGCAATCACTAGGAGCTCGCCAAGTGAGACGCTGACATGGTTGGCAAAAGGGCCGACATTTACAGTTGTGACATGGCAAGAATATGACATAAATGGGTACACATTCTATACGTGATCTCGGGATGTAAAAGCACTAACTGAGCAGCGGTGTCCGCATAGATGCGTTCAGTACCGATGGGTCGAGAAACTCGTACTATGGCTTCATAGAAGAGATTTGGGAGCTCGACTATGTGGTTTTCAAGATCCCCTTATTTCGCTGCCGTTGGGTGCATCTCCCACAGATGAAGGTTGGCAAGTACGGTGTCACGACCGTGGACCTCCAACGTGTCGGGTACAAAGACGAACCATTCGTACTCGCCAATCAAGTTGTTCAAGTTTTCTATGTACTCGTCAATTCTGGGGTCCCTCTCTTTCCTCACAAAGCAGTAAACGCATTCCGAAGCATGGTCGGAATAGTTGCACGAGAACGAATTGAGATCACATGCAATTCATGGAAGAACGTGCCTGACACTCGGAAGCATGAGCTGTGGACCGAAATTTTAGCATCGTTCGAGATCCCAGAAGAACACCAATACGCTGTGCAACGACAAACCTACCTAGCGGCGTGCAAAGCATGGAAGAACTTCAAGAGCACGCTTGTCAAGAAATACGTGAAGATGGACGAAACGCCTTTTCATAAATACCCATTCCTGCAACCACAATGGGAAGAGTTCAAGGCGATGAAAACGACCGAAGATTTCAAAAGTACAAGTGTGGCGCACAAGGCCCTCCAGGCAAAAAACACACACCCCCACAGACTTGGCACAGCTGGGTATGCGGGTAAAATCCCGCAGTGGAGGAAGGAGGATGAACTGGCAGCTGAACAGGACATCGCCCCGCCATTTTCCAATATCCCGGATGAGCGCGCTCGAAATTGGATTAGAGCAAGGTCATCTACAATGACATCAGGGGACGTCTCCTTTCCAAACCCTGCAGACCAGCAAGTGTTCCAGCGCCTGGTAAGATATCGATCGAACTACGTAGTTTGTAATTACTCCACAACTTCGTACGAATTGAAATAACATGTCGTGCTCTTGCAGGAAGAGTTGAGTTTTGAATCTACCCTGGGATCATTCTAGGAACAAGGAGAATGATATGCTCTCCGTGGCCCCGGGAAACAAGGAGCACCCGGTCGCTGAGAGGCCTTGGGCTTTACATTCCTTGGAAACATGGTTTCCAAGATGACTCGGAATGTATCGGCGTAGGAAGAGAAACAAAGCCAAGCGTGACGCACAGCTACGAGAAGAGATCAAGGCATCTCTTAGAGAGGAGCTAATAGGTGAGTGGCTGATGTAATCGAGATGATGTGCGGAAACAAGCAGAAAGTCGCAGCCGCCATCTGCGCTCTGTGCTAGCTAGCCCGCACAACCGTCCGAGTAGTGTGCGTCCAATCCGACGCAAACCAGGCCAAATTTCTGTATGCGACATCCAGTAATAATTATTATCTCTCGAATGCTTGCTTCATTGATAGGCCTATTCGTGTAGCTAATTTTGTATCGTTATGTAGGAGCCTACGAAGTGCAGGCTCCAAGTGAGATATGGCTCCATTCCCTTGTACGCTGCTTGGGGCCAGGCATATTCGTCTAGTATCGGGGCCATGGTGCATGGTCAAGCTTTAGCGCCAGGCTTCGCAAAAGTTAATGTGGATGGTGTGCATGTCAATTTTGAGGTGGTCCCGCTATCGAAGCCCCCCAAAGACGAGATCGTGACTCTAGGACAGGCCATTGGAACATTCATCCAGTGGCCCAAAAGCGACATCTCCCTGGAGGCTTCTTCACCGGTGGCAGGACCAGATCAACATGCACTGGTGCCATCTCCATTACAAAACCAGTCGGTTCCACCACCGTAACTGCACCGGTGCTATCTCCTGAGATGCTATTCTCGCGAGCAACTTGCACCGCTGCTACCTTCAAAGTCGATCGCCGTGAAGTCGACCTATAGCCGAGGCGATAAGGCGGCAAGGGCAAAGCAAAGAAGACTAATGATATACCGTACTTACCTTTGGCCCGCAAATTCGTGCTTGGCGAGCCGTTGCTCGAGCAAAAAGCCCTCCAACCCCTAGCATATAGTTGCATACAATTGCACACGTGGTATATGCAGCAGTCCAATAAGCTAGAGGGAGAACGGACCTCAAGTATCACTGTCAAATTCACGTCGGATGATTTACACCACAGTCTTCAAGAGTGTATGTTCGTGGTCGCCTTTGAGGATTTATTCGATCTGTTCACGCTCAACGCTCTCGACGTCTCAATCATTCGATCTTTGGGCCATTGTAAGTGTGTACAATCACAGTCTCCATTCATGTCATACCGATAAATGTCATATCTAATTTGTTGCTTTCGTGTGTATATATATAGACACATGCTGACTAAAGCTAGATTATCCAACTCATCGGCTGGTTTCTTGGACCCACACTTGGTCGCCAAGGATACCATCGACCAGGATACATCCCTCGTCGAGAGGTACATTGCAGCAGGACTGATGGGTTGCCTCAATAAGGAATATGTACTTATGCCCTTCCATAAGAACTTTCATTGGATTTTAATAGTAATTGTACCAAAATGGAACAAGGTATATTACCTTGATTCCCTAAGTAGGAATAAAATGGACTTCACAGTTGTCAGCCAAGTAATCGATAGGTAAGTACATATTCTCCAAGTTGTACTCTTTCTTTCCTTCCGAATGACTAAGGTTAACTTTTTTGAATCACGTAGGGCTTTCGCGATGTACATTGAAATAGGAGGTGTCTCGAAGCGCGGGGCCAAAGGCCTGCTGACACATGCTCGAGATTTCAAGGTATTCGCTATTTCACATTAATTAATCCTATGCAACAGTTGGTAGTAATGCCTCTTGAACTAACACATTCCATTTTTTGCAGTGTCACCAGCAGCCGCCGGGCAACACATGTGGATACTATGTTTGCCAACATATGGAACTACTCCTCGATTCCTCGAGGATCACCAATTCCAAGATTTGTCAATCTTCCCATAATTACTTCATACTTATCACATTACATATATACGCATATTGATATTCCTATCGATAGGCTGCGTACATCCCGTCAACTCCATTGAAACAGCCTGATCTTGGACGGATTCGAGCAGAGTTGGCGTAATTTTTGCTGACTCAAGTCATAAAGCCAGAAGGCCGGTTCCACTACGCACCATAGATACATAATCAACGAACTTGTGAGGCGGCACAAGCTATACTTGTGTATTTGTTAATGGATATTTTATTTCAATTCAATTAATTGATTTGCGAAATGGATGCTTTATGTTTGTGAAATGAAGTGCGTTCTCAATTGGATGTTTTATGTCTGTGAAATGTATTGAGATGTGAAATGTATCTGAAATGAAATGAGATGTGTGAATTGTATGTTTTATGTCTGTGATTATCGCTTGTTTGAGAGGGCATGGCTAGCATTTCGAGGCTAGCCAATAAGTAAATAGATTTAGATTTAGGAGAAAGGAATATCACGACGGTTTTTCATTAAAAACCGCGTGATTATCGATATCACGACGGTTTTTCATTAAAACCGTGCGTGATTATCGATATCACGACGGTTTTCATTAAAACCGTCATGATTATCGATATCACGACGGTTTTCATTAAAACCGTGCAGCGATTATCAATATCACAGACGATTTTTCATTAAAAACCGTCTGTGATTATCAATATCATTGACGATTTTTACTTAAAAACCGTATGTGATATTTGATAATCACAGACGGTTCAAAAACCGTCTGTGATAACCTTCGATTATCACTGACCCATAAATTTAGACGGTTCAGAAAACCGTCTGTGATGACGTTTCTGAACCGTCTGTAATGTGGTTTTCTGTAGTAGTGCTGCGTGATGAGGTTGGCGATGAGCTTGCATGGCGGCGATGGACTCCCGGCCTTGCATCTTCTTGTCGGCCATGGCGTAGCCGAAGTAGGGGATGATGGCGGTGATGTTCTTGGCGGAGGCCCTCCTGCAGGCATCTATTATGATGAGCAGCTCCATGAGGTTCTCGTTGGCCAGCGGGCACGAAGGTTGCACCAGGACCACGCCGCAGCCCCGCACGCTGTCCTGCAGCTGCACGTAGATCTCCCCGTCCGCGAACCACTTGATCTTGATCTGTGGTGCTGCATTACCTTTGGATAGAACCTTCACATGAGAAACATAATTGAGGTTCACATTTAACTCATTCTGTAGGATCATATACTGTAATTAGAGGGGTTAATGATTGCCTCTACTTCTTGGTACTTAAAAACAGATCTCAAACCAAAAGAAAAACAATCTAACTTACCACTCGCTAAACTGCTCCCTCGACTGCTAGGTTTGCATGTACTCGAAATCTTTCTCCGCTTGAACATTTCGACACTGATGCTGCTGGCGTGATCAAGTGAACTGTAAGTGTGCGACTGAGGGAAGTGAAGTTGATGGAGGGACGCTATCTCGCCACATACTGCTCGGAACAAGAACGAGTCAAAGACTATGCCTAGAAGAATACGTAGCCGAAGTTGACAAATTTTTCACAAGATAGATCTGATCTTCTGTTGCTGAGGCATGTTCTGTGGCTACAAAGTGCCCTCGCGGCACCTCTCAAACCTTAGCACAAAAATTCTAAAAAACTTTCTCCTCGAAACCCCTCCAAAAGCCTTGCGTTAACTCTTAGTCTCTCCCTACTTTTATAGACTAACGCTCTAAACGTGTTCTCATCAAACACGGATATGATATCTTATCTCTTCGGAAAATCAAGAAACCCAAAACCCTTCCAATTATGGGCTTTCCATAATCTCTAAACCTTCTAAGTTACAGACTCTATTTGTAACTCTTTCAATCTTATCACATGTTGGAACATCCAGAATTGTACCTCTCGTAATTTCTCCACGCATCAACCACCACTACTACAGATAGTCCTATCACAAACGGTTCGGAACCGTCATCACAAATAGTTCCTGAACTGTCTGTGTTTATGTGTCAGTGATAATAGGTGGTTATCACAGACGGCTCGCAAGCTGTCTGTGATAACTTACATTACAGACGGTTTTTGAGAAAAAACCGTCTGTGATATTCAATCAAAACCTGTTTGTGATATGGTTCATATCACAGACGGTTCGGTGTCCCGAACCGTCTGTGATATACACAATATCACGGATGGTTAATAACAAAGACCGTCTGTGATACTCGACTATCATAGACGGTTTTTGTTACCGTCTATGATATGATTCATATCACAGACGGTTCGGTGTTCCGAACCGTCTGTGATATACAGAATATCACAGACGGTTAATAACAAAGACCATCTGTGATATCGTTCATATCACAGACGGCTCAGTGTTTGAAACCGTCTGTGATATATATCCCAGATGGTTTGGAATACCGAACCGTCTGTGATAACTATTTTAACAACAATTTTATTAGCCATTTTTGGCTAGCCTCAGGATATACTAGCCATGCCCTCTGAAAACAAGCTACATCACGCATATAGCACAGATGAATAAAACAAACGGCCAGTAGATCACACACACACACACACACATATATAGCATGAAAATCGTTACATAGATCTCACAAATGAATTAAATTGAATGAATTGTTTGATTAAGTACAATTGAGTGATTTGTACAATTAAATCTAATGTTTCAACATCTAATTATCACCATTGCCAGGGTGGAACTCTCCAGTATTGTTTATGACCTCTGATAGCAAGAATTCGGAGAGGTTTCCACGAATTTTGACGAGTTTGTCAAGATCATATGCACTTTCATCGAAGTCCACCTGCTGTCGCTAGGAGTAATGTTAAGTCATTAATTAGCATGTGTATGTATATATATACATATATATAATCGGAAAATAATAATTATTGAAAGGTTCACAAATCTCTGGATCATTCATCTTAGTGTCCATGATTTCCTTCATATGGCGGCAAACGTAGAATCCATATACGTTGCCCTATAGCTGCTGGTGGCACTGCAAAAATAGAATTACATACATAAGTATTTTCAATTCTAGAGACATTATAACAAAGTGTGATATAGGATTGTTGTGTTGTAGCGGGTACCAGAAATCGCGTGTTGTATCGCAGCGTGTCACTGGATTTGTTGTGTCTCCCTCCTAGGGCAACATAAGCAGTAAACGACCTACGTGATTCAAAAAAGTTAGCCTCGGCCATTGCAAATGAAGGAAAGATTACAATGTAGTTATGTATGGAGAAAATGAGTTTACCTATTAATTGCTTCTTGCACACGACTAAAGTCGTGGTTGCTCCTAAGTAGGGAATCAAGGCATATTACCTTGCTCCACTTTGGTACAATCACAATCAAAATCCAGTGAGACCTAGTTATGTGTGGTCGCTATAGTGATTAATCCTAAGTTCATGTTGCATATAAAGTACAAATGAAACTTGTGTGGCAACTAGTGAAGTACTTACTCTTGGTTGAAGAGTACCATGATATTGTAACATCCTAAATTTTAGGTATTCAGAAATATGGAATTTTTAAAACTTCTCTTGCATTTTGCTAGTGTTCAAAATTTCTTTTGAATGTTTATTGAAGTCTTTTTGATTTTTGTGGCATATAAATTAATATACAGAGAAGTAATATCCAAAGTAAAAACAATATTGATGCTAAATAAAAGAAATGGAAAATCCAAGGATTTACACAGAAATTAAAAATTAAAGTATTAAATAATGGAAATAAAAATTTGAATTCCAATTTACCTAGGTAAAAGAAAAGCAAGGGCTAAAGGAGTATTAAAAACTCACACCTAAATAGTGAAGATTAAAACCTAAATTTTAAATGTCATGCAAAATTAAAATCAGTGAAATAGACATTTAAATTAAAAAAATCTAAAAGTTCAAAACTAGCTTAAACATTCTATCTTCTTCTATTTTCCATTTCCCCCCTTCCCTGTCACTGCATGTGGGCCCCTTTTTCTTCTCTCTCTCCCTCCCTCTTTCCCTTTTTCCTTTCTTCTCTGTGCCTGGGCCTAGCCTGCCGCCGCTTCTCCTTTCCCTTCGCAGCCACGTGCTAGCTTCTCTTCCTCCACTCATTTCTCTTTCTTTTCTCTCCCGACTGCGCTCGCTGCTCACGCGCCCTAGCTTCGTCACCTCGCCTGTTCTAGCACCCCGCCTGCGCCGCACGTCACCAGTCGCCTCCCATCGAGTCACCTTGCCCTGCCGGCCGTGCGCCATCGTTGGCCCCTTGCCTCTGCCAACACAAACTGCTGCCCCTCGCCATCACCCTGACCGGCGCCATGTCCTGCCAACCGTTGCCATCGCCGTGCACTCCACCACACCGTGCTCTGTGCTCTCATTTCCCCCACATCACGCACATGCCCGAAGTTGACCCGTGCCCATACCACTGCAGTTCGTCGCCCATGTTGCCGGCTCGTTGCGCGTGCTATAAGAACCCGAGCGTGCCTCAGATCCCTCCACCACCTCCCACTTGTGCTCCCACCGGAACGAATTGGTTTTTCCCTTGCCTTGTAGCTAGCTGGTGGCCCCCCTTCTTCTCCATCTCCGGCCAACTGGAGACCAGCCAATCGGGGCTATCCCCGGTTGATTCCTCTGCACTAGAGCACCAGCGTGGCCTCGTCAACTCGTCCCCACTACCGATTGGAGCTATGGCCTGCCCCAGCTCGCCGGCGGTGTGAACCTTCCCGCGCCACCGCAGGTTGTCGTCGCCAGCTCGCCACGGCCTTTTCCCTGCTCGGCCAATCCCATGGTGAGTGTCCCCCTTCCCTACTCTTGCTCCAGCGCCCGCCAATTCTTCCTCCCCTCCACACCGGTGCCACCACCCCGAGCCCACCTCGCCGCCGGCCGCTTCGAACAGCCGCTCTGACCAATTCACCGCTACCCCTAGCTTCCCTATTCCCTGTACACCCTATTTTGGCGGTCACCAACTCCCTTCCAGCCACCGCTCACCTTCGACAAGGCTGCTTTCCGACCGGCCCGGCATCCTCTGTTTTGACCCCCCCACTACCCACGGTTTTTCTTATTCCCTGCGCCTTCTCAGTCAACCTAGGCCTTCAGCCCATTTGGCTTACCGAGCGCGCGTAACACACGGAACCCCTAGGTCCCGAGTTCGACTCCCACAAGCTGCACCTCTTTTTCTTCTTTTTAATTCTGATTTTCGTTAATCTAATTCAAGTAAGAAAAATCAAGGAAAATTAGAGAATAATTTAGATAAGCTAATAAAATTTAATTAGGAGGTAAATGAGATTATTTAAGATTTAATATTTGGTTAATTACCATATATGAATAAGTAATGCAGCTTTATTATTTATCTTAATCTAATTATTAAGTAAAGGCATTAATAAAAGATAGTACTAAACTCTAATAAAAAAGACGTCCAAGTAAAAGTTAAGGAAAATAAATTTGATACTATGATTGACTATAAAAGCAAGGATTTGAATTAAAGATTATCGTTAATAATAACTAAAACATGTGCCCCAACATTTAACATACCACCATAAAATAAATCCCGATGGTAAATTTAATTAAATAGCAACATTGAAATATAACTCTGTATAGCAAGCTTGACCTCACTCAAATAAGAGTGTACTTACGATTAAATTGTGCCAAGTGCTAAGGGATAAGATATCAATACCAGTAACACCCATAGCACCTCCAGATTAAAAAGTCATATTAATATACAGGTTCCAAAATATAATAGCCCTAGGTCATCGGACATTAAAATGACCTAACCAATATATATAAATATTTTGACGTGAACATTTAATTAATAACACGAGTAATTAGGGTTGCATAAAATGCTACATATCAAATTAATAGTAATATGAATTAATTCAATAAGCTAAAAGTCATATACGCCGTCTTTAGAACCCCTGCCTTAACCCATAAATGGCAACATTTGACCAATACGATACTTAATACTCAACTAAATTCATATACCTACCCATATTTCTGTCTTGACTCATGGAACTTTCTTAATAAAAATAACAAAATAAGTTATTAATAAAAAGATTGGGTTGTCGTATCCTGCCATCAGCTATACCTAGCCATCTCCGAGTACTAAACAGAAATAATCCCATGAATATACCTTTATCATGACCTATCCTTTGACCGCCATTTGACAGGTTCCCCTGCCAATTCCCACTTCACTCCATCCACTTTGACTCCGTCAATACTCCGCACCCCATCAACCTTGCCTTGAGTCACCCCAAATTACCCACTAACTCATAATAAAGCTAAAATTGAGTTTATTTGGAGTTGTTTGGATCTTTTGAGTTATTTGCCTTTATTTGGATTTAATTGTTTAGCGCATAATTAGAAACTGGAGTTCTGAAGATTCAATGGAACACGCGAAACCAAGATCGAGGTGAAGATCAAGACCAGAAGCTCAAAACCAACGAACGAGAAAGCTTTGCGTGAGCTCAAGACCGCGGTAAACTGCACAAGGTGAGTCAATACTTTGATCATGTTGAACCTGTAATACCCTGGTCGTCGATTCGGCGTAAGTTTTTAAAATAATCGCGGAGTCGCCGGTTTTTCGGTAAATCGCGGGAAGGGAAAATAAAAATTGTAGAACAATGTAAAATGGATAAAATAAATTAAAAATTAAATTAAAAACCCGGAGTGGGCTGCCTGGGGAGTGGGCCGACCGCCTTGGGCCAAGGCCCAAGGGGGTGGCCGCACCCCCCAAGGCCGCACCCCCTTAACCCTAGAGCCCTTCCCCCTTTTCGCCCAAGCCAGCCGCCACCCCCTCCCCTTTCTTCCCCCCTGTGGCCGTCCCCTCCCAGGAGATTGGCGCCCCCCCCCATTGCTGCTGCCCTTGGAGCCAAGGAGAGGAAGGAGAAGGAGAAGAAGGAAGGAGAAGGAAGGAGAAGAAGAAGAGGAGGAAACAAAGGGGTGATCCCTCATCTAGGTAATTTTTCCTCCATCCCAAACCCTCTGTTTTTCTGAATAATTAGGGTTCTTGGCACGGATTTTGAAGGGGATTAATAGTTTAATTGCCCGATTAGAGATTACTTGCTGTCTGCCTGTAGATTGATTCGCACAGCGCGTCTGTTTGCACGGTTTCTACCTATGAAACGATTTTTCCTGTGGATTTTCCCAAAAATAAAATTGTAGACGACTTTGAAACCCATCTTCTGGATTTTTTTCAGAATATTTGGCCGCGGGATCTGGGCGTAGAAGAGTCGGGAATACCGCTGTCTGTCAGGGGAGCAGATTGGGACAGACTGCTGTTCAAGTGTGATTTAGAGGTAGTAAATGATTTTTATGATCATGGTCGCAATTGAGAAAGTTATATGGAATTCAGAATTCTAGCTGCTATATAAAAATTATATTTTTTGGACTCTGTACTGTTGTTGGGACGCATTTGAATCTTGCTGTCCAGTCCGACAGAACAGAGAATTTCCTCTGTTTAGTGCATTAAATTACACCTAGCTATGATCAAAATAAAAATGTGTGATCTACATGAAAAATGTAGGAATTTAAGTGATGAAACCAGAGATATATCGTTTGTTGTAATTGGATTAATATTTTTTTTAAAGATACAAAAATATTAAGCAGCGCTGCTGCAGTGGGTAGATTGTTGAATCGTTGAGCGGAGAGGAGTATGTGCGGGTTCGGGGTTCTAGTGACGTCTTTAATCTTTAAGTCGCGCTTTGTTTGCTGTAGCATGGTGCTGAGAGATACCTTGTGGACAGGTGGTTTTGCTCCTGAGCGCACGTAACTGCTTCGCTTCAACGGTTGAGGCAAGTAAACGTAGCGGATGTGCTACTGTTTAACTCGTTAATTATTCTACCTTCACATTAATTAATTCTATTAATTGGTGATGCTATGTTTTTGTTACATGTTTCCTTAACGTGGTCCAGATGGTAGTATTTTTATGAATTCAATTGCTTATGATCTTGATGGATTAATTGTGGATATGCGGGATTGTTTTTTGGTGAATCTATATAGTTGTGGGGTAGAAACCTTTACGAGTATATTGTGGTCTAAGTGATAGTATTCTTAGTGAATACTTGTGGTTGTGATGGTAGCAATTATTGATCAATTGATATGTTTGGATAATTTGCTCGTAATCATGTGAAAATTTGTTTAGTGTGCTATTGCGGAATATGAAAACAAATATGTGGTGGATATGTGGTTGTGGATATGTTGTGAGCATGTTGATGCTCCTTTGAGGTTGGAATTCATGTGGTTTATAATTATCATATCATTCATATCATATCATGACATTTGCATATGTGGATGTCGCCGCACCTAGCCGCGACCGTACCGGTATAGCATCGTATATTGCCGTAATACGATGCACCTCTTATCCCGCTGGGAAAGAGTGATGTGGAGCATAGCATGAAAGCATTCATATGCATTGCATTGTGGAAAGATCATTTGCATACATATGCAATATATTGTGGTGAAGTTACTTTGTGGAATATTCAACTTCATAGTTGTGATGTGGAATTGGCTCATGTGAGCTATTTGTGGTATGAGGATTGTGGATGTGGTCATGGAATGGGGTTCGTCCCTTGTGTATTGTAAGGGTTGTGATTGTGGCATGAGATTCTTTTCTCTTGTAGTAATTGTTGATAGCAATTGTGGATGTGAGAAATAATAAAGTATTAAAGTAAAACATACATATGCTTTATTGTCTTTGGTAGTGGTAGTGGTTGAGGTTTTAAAGTAGTCAAATAAGATTTATTTGCTAATGCTTTACCGTCGTTGATGTGATTTGAGGTTGAGGATATAAACATTGTTATTTGTGGGAGATTAAATATTGATGATTAAACTATTGTAGTTTAATTAGTCTGTTAAACAGTTTGCTTGCTGAGATTTTATCTCACCCTTGTTTCCCCCTCCCTACAGGTGGACTTTGAGCATGCATGGGAAGGGTAGAGCGGCACCACACTGATGCACGTGAATCATATTTTTATGCTGTAATAAAGTTGAAAGGATTCTAGACCTTTGCATAGGTTTGTTTACATTAACTTAATAATGTTAAATTTGTGAACTATGTTTTAGATTAAAATGTTGGAGGATGTTTTAAACATTGAATTGTTATCACTATCCTATTATTCCTTAGTTGTTTTTGCTTCCGCTTATACTATCTTGTTTAGGAATTGTTGCCAGTTTAATTTATCTTGTAAATTGGCTAGTTGTGGAGTGGTTTTAGTGGCATCCCAGGGTAATGTGGGTCCTGGGGTGTTACAGAACCTACATTTTCTGTAAATTACTTTTGTTTAAATTATCAAATTGCATGCTACTATTTTATATGCAAACATATATTTGCTTCTAATTATATGCCCATTATATGACTTGTTAGTATTATTCCCCCTTTGAAATATTTGAATATGTGAATCTTGTCGCCCTAGCAAAATTATAATTGTAACATTTCGAAAATAAGTCTGTAATTATACGCCATACTTAGTATTGCTTAGATATTCGAGGGCGCAAGAACGCCCAAGCATCATTTTTAATCATGAGAAACTGGTTTGGGAAGTTATGGTGGTAATGACTGGTATATTTGATATGATTATTTTATGCTCCCAAAAACCTCAAATTGCTTATCTATCTGGACAGATGGTTCGGGGGTATGGTGCAGCGGTGCACGAGAGTGTGGTTAGTGGTAGAACCACCCAGATAACCCTAAGAACTGAATCTTGTCATGACTTCCTGTGTAAAATAAGTACAACCACAAGTCTGTAAAGTACAACTTGGCTTAGTAGATTTATCGGACCCTGAAAGTCATCCTCATAGGTGGAGGAGGTGAGGTAGTGCAAGTGGCTGGTCTGCGGACGGCTTGAACGGGACACTCGCCGAGGGTGAAGTTCTTCTGCGGCGTGCTAACAGTGTGGGTAGCTAGCTGCTAGGCGCATAGGAGGGGAACATCCCGCACAACCTATGAGACTTACCGCAAGCAGGCCAAGCTCATAGGGGTGAAATGATGGAAGGGACGAGGTACTTTGAACGGTTCCTGTGATGGTCTGCTCAACCACATGACTAAGGAATCATGCGGGGTAACGAGTGAACTGTCTCTTATGGATAAAGAGTGCAAACTTTGCAGAGTCAAAACTATTCGAATAGCCATGCCCACGGTCAAGGGCGGACATGGGAACTTAACCATATATAGTTCTATTTCAAAAAACTTTGTGGGTGGGAATTGAAAAGTAGAGGGCAGTGGAAGGCCCTAATTTATGTTGCCCTAGGTGTCGTCCCAATGATAATGTAAGTGGCTATAACGCTGAAGGTCTAGCATAGGGTGCAGAGACCATGTAATAGTGGATGGAATCTATATTGCTATTATTATTGCATTCTTTTATGCATTATGTTTCTGTTCAAAACTACTAGGTCTTAGGAATTTCCATGTATCATATTTTAAAATGATAATAATACTTCTTTTCTTACAAAATAAAGTGTAGGGAAGAATAAATAGAGCCATAAGTAAAGAATATGGATGTTTGTGGTAGACACATAAAGATGTTGGTGGGTTTCGTGTCAATCATCAAAAGGAAACGACAGAGTGAATTCTGGGAAAATAAATTGGTAGAGCCTAAATGAATAGATTGGCTAGATGAATGATTTAAATGATTTTTGGAGAATTAGGGAGTGGAAAAGTAATTGTTGGATTACGACATTGATAAATAATATAAATCCTTGGGAGATGTTGACAATAATGGGATAATAGAATATGATCGATTACTAGATGGGTCAATTGAATTTTTGGGAATTTGGAGGTATGTTAACATCTATTGGAGTATAAACTTGATCAATGATATTCCTGGTGGATGTATACTAGTGAATTAGTTAGAGATAGATAATAGAGAATAAGGTTGATTACTGGAAGAACAAATTATGGCTTGAATCAAAACCAGAAAGGATTGGATTGCTAGAAAGTTCTGATAAAAATGATGCTGGTGGATTTAAATGTAATAATGTTGGATAACCATTAGAATTCAGAATGGATGAATTGATGAATAGCAGCTACAAGATTGGATTATTAGGAATTCAAAGCACAAAAGATATTGGTGGATTAAAAAATAAAGGATACTGAATTTTTGTTAGGAACTAAAAAAATTGGTAAAAAATGAATCTGCGATTGGATCTATGAATTGGGGGTAAAAATTAAGATTCATATGAGAGTTGGTAACCCCAATTTGATTAATGGGAGTTTTAGACAATGCAAGGGGAATTGTTTGATTGATGGATCCAAATTAAAGGTATTGGGTTATCATTGGATTATAGAGTAAACAGAGGGGCATGTAGTGGATCTGAGAATGGGAGTATACAGCCATCTGAGATTGATTTACAAATTTATGGTAGAAGTTAGGATTTATGCGAGAATAAGACACCCATGGTTGGATTAATGAAATGGTGGGTAATAATATAGAAAGAGTATGATCGGTGGATTAAACAAATGATGACACTCACTGTTTGGAGTCTTAGATAGCAACCAACATAAAAAGTGTATGATCGGTGGATTAAATAAATGATGACACTCACCACTTGGAGTTTTAGGCGGTAACAATAACACCACGATTAAATAATAAAAATAATACTAAAAGCAATTTTCTGGCGAATAAAATAACCCGAGCCTCTCCTTTGATTAGCCATGCATATTATTTATTTGCATTATGTGAATTGGCTCGCGGAGCACGGTGGTTTGTGCTCACTCTCGCTCTCACAACAAATCCAGAATCAGGAGCCAGATCGCTACGCTTCAGCAGTACTCTTGGTCATGATGGCGAAGAAGATGAAGATGTCAAGGGCTAGGTCGCGAACCCCCAGTTGACTGCCTGTGGGCATGTCCTGAGGGTCCCACCTGTGTGCTTCATTCCGCTACTGCATTTTATTGATTTCAGCCTAATCGGCCCATGAGTAAGTCTACTATTATATTTACGCTTCCGCATGATATGTACTTTGATGTTTAGAACTGTAATATATGAGCACTATCTACTGATCCAGGGAATAGTGCGGTGGAATCACAGAGGATGCCAGATGTTAAAATCTGGGTCCTACAGATGTACTCCTTGTAACTGTGAGCAATTAATCCCCTCGTTATGTAATCTTGCACGAAGGATGCATTTTCGTTGATAGATTGCTCGGAGACCAAGTGTGGGTCGAGGAAACCCACCGGTTGTTGCCATCGCCGGACTTGTTGGATCATGTATCTATACATAAGGAAAAAGAAATGACATTTATCGGTATAACGTGAATGTAGAACTTAATTGTACAGTACACTTACAGTGTCCAGTATCGTAGAAGTGAGACGTTGAGTACATTGAGATTGAATAGTAAGAATAAGTTTTCAAATGTCATGACGAAGTAGCCTGAGTCGTGGAGAAAATTCGCCTCCGTATATCTCATAGTGAATGCACTCTGCCAGTTTGGCTTCATGTTGGACCTCTGCATATACCAGCTATGCCATGTATTGCAAACCAAACCAAGCCGAGGTAATTGTGACTCGCGTACCAACGACACTCCTAGAATGAACTTCCATGGCCCGGGACATGCCTTAATTTTCTTTGCTTGAGTCTTAGAGCCTCGCTTATGATATGTTTTCGGTGGCGTCTCCGCAGGAGCCGATGCAATAGGCTTCGGAACTGGAGCTGGAGGTGGAGCCACCGGAGCCGATGTGACAGGTCCAGGGCGATGTCCCTCTTGGGCCATTGGATGTGGAGATCGTGGCACGGACAAGTCGAGGGCGATGTCCCTCTTGGGCCACTGGATGAATGTGTGGATGGCATCCCCTAATGTCTTAATCTTTTCGTTTGGGGGCTTCTTAAGAGGGACGGTCTTAAAAATATCATTAATCATGTCTACCTGAACCTTTATAAAACCGGTCTCTACTTGTACACCGTGCACCAGCGTCCTTGACAGCAATGGATACGCCATCCCCTACCCAGCATCAACGGGAATAGAGCCAACAAGCCTGACTCTGAGGATGCAAGGCATATACTCCTACATAACGACACAAGATGAGCTAAGGCGTCCACCAGAGAGATCTATGTAGCATTCTAAAGAGGTACATTACCTGGGCATCGCTATGTTCAGTAATTGGTGTGGACGCACAGCTACTGCGACGTTGAGGGGGACTGGGTACCGCAGTAGTAGGGGTGGGTTGCGATTGGTTGCGGACTTGTCTCAGTTCTTCCCTCAATGAATCTATCTCTCCTCGAAGTGAGGCAGATAGTTGTTCCTCAAGTTGAGCATGAAGCTCTTGTTTTATTTGTTCGTTGCAGTACGCCTTGGATCTCTTCCTACTCCTATATGTCTTGGAGTAATATGGAAATCCGTGCCTCCAAGATATGTAAACCCCAAGCCTTGTGTGCGACCTGGGTGCTCCTTATTTTCCAAGGCCTGTGATAGTAAATCTCTCTCCCTGTATTCTTGAAAGGAGCCACAAGAAGATTCGGTAGTTAATGATTGCTGCAAGAGGCAATTAATCATGTTGTTTTTTAACCCATGAAGTTCAAGAAGTGTTAACAACTATATAGTTTAACATATCTTACCAGGCGTTAGGACACTTTCTCATCTGCAGGGTTTTTGAAAGAGACACCTGAAGATGTGTTTGATGACCTCGCTCTTAACCAGTTTCGAGCGCGCTCATTTGCGATCCTGGCAAATGGCAGGGAGGCCTCAGATCGGATTGCGACCTCGTCCTGCATCCTCCACTGTGGGATTTTACCTGTATACCTAGCGATGTCGAGTCTGTGAGGGTGAGTGTTTTGTGACTAGAGAGCCTTGTGCGCCACACTTTGTTGTTCAAATTCGGTCGTTGTCTTCATTTGCACAAAGGCCTCCCATGTTTCCGGCGACATGAAAGGATACCTCGTGAAGCGCATGAGATCCTTGGCCACGTACTGCGTGAAAAGAGTGCTCTTAAAATTCTTCCATTCTTTTTCCATTGTGAGAAGCATGTGCCATTGCACGAGTCCCTGTACTTCTGCTGGGATCTCGAACGACTTTGTAATTTCCTCCCATAGCTGATTTTTCTGATCGTTTGCCAAATGTTTCCAGCTTGGTATGGTGATGAGGACTCGTTGCCTTCCAATTATCCCGCAGGTAGTCCAAAATGATGCCACTGCTTTCTTCAGTTGCAGAGGGACCCTATTCGGAGAGACCACCGTGATGGTCATTCGGTCCTCTGGCCTTTTCGATATTCCTCAGCCACGCTTAGTTTTCCCAATCTTGGGAGCGTGAGACCCAGATGACGATGATGAAGACTGTGTGGATGCCATCTCTGTTCTAAGAAAAAATTAACTGCAGTGAGCTATGGGCCTAAACAAAGTTCTATGAAGCAAATGACACACCAGTGTATCCAGTTCATTGAACCGGACACACTGGAGTGTATCGCTAGCTTCATGCCCTTTGAAGGTCTATGTGGCATATATTATTATACAAGGTTCCTTTGGAATAGTAACATGCCATTTCAAATAGTTCTTGTAGCTAACAAGTGCAGCATATATCATGAAGTTCTAAAGGTCATAAACCAAAGTTCTATGAAGCAAACGACACACACACCAGTGTATCCAATTCATTGAACTGGACACACTGGAGTGTATCGCTAGTTTCATGCCCTTTGAAGGTCTATGTGGCATATATTATTGTTACAAGGTCCCTTTGGAACAGTAGCATGCCATTCCAAATAGATCTTGTAGCTAACAAGTGCAACATATATCATGAAGTTCTAAAGGTCATAAAACAAAGTTTTATGAAGCAAACGATAAACACTAGTGTATCCAGTTCATTGAACCGGACACAATGGAGTGTATTGCTTGCTTCATGCCCTTTGAAGGTCTATGTGGCATATATTATTGCTACATGCTAGATCTCAAGCCTTATTTTCTTAGCCACATGCTAGATCCAAGGCTTACTATGACTAATCGAAGCAAGAAGCTTAAGAGAGATCTAGATCATCTAGAACTTCTCCTAAGTTCATGTCAAGTAGAATGGCAAGTAGTCTTACGAGAAAGAGTTTGTGGGATCATTTTTTTACATAAAAGATATCATTTTTTTGGCATAGTTCAAGAACAAAGAGCTAATCTTATCTTGTACTTCAATAAAGAACTAGCATAGCTCAATCTAAAGCGCAATTTAGATTTAAGACTCAACTTAACGCGTCGGGAGGGAGCGGCGGCGTCGGGAGGGAGCGGCGGCGATGTCGGGATGGAAAGTGATACGGGGAGGGGTCCCGATCTTCTCAGTGAGGAATTGTGGATAGTTGATGCGAAGTAGATGATGTCGCTAGTTGAACACTCGCGCCAATGCACGAACCCTCAACTCTTCGGAATACGCCCAAAACACACCGGATAATTGTTCATCGCAGGACCACAAACGACGAACACCAAGTCCCCAATTCCCAATGGAACGACAGCTTGACCTTGAATTGCAGAACGAACAATGGATCGCCTAATTCTCTCTCAAAGTCCTCGCATGAACTCTGGTGTTGAAAGAACAAGCAATAGCTATGTTTCAATCTTATGCATAAAGTTGGCCCCCCTCTAAAGGCTGCCAATACAAGGCTGATATAGTCCCTTGGGACGTCCATATGGTCCCCAAACTAATTACAACTCAACCCTTTATGGTTTTGGATACGAACTCTCACAAAAAGAAAACTATATTTTTCATCTATCATCTTGTTTTGGTCATAACTTTTTATCCGTGATTAATTTGAATGTGGGACCAGATCCATTGCGTAGCCCTTGAAATTATCTTTCCAACGAGTACAAGAACACCTGAATTGGACTCCGTTTGTGAAAGTTATGGCCTTTTCAGTAACTGCCTGTCAGGCTGTCCCGAACCGAATCCGAATTGAATTCTGAGTTGAATCCGAGTTTGAATTGGGTTGAGCACGTGGGAAGTCCGAATTTGGCTTGAAAATTTTATCCAAAACTTGTAGTTTAAGTCCTTGGCCTTCTCCCCTTTTGCTCTCCCACTGCGTGGGCTTCTTTCTTCCTTGATCAGTTGCATGGGTTGCTTGGCATTCTTGTTTCCATTCCCATGGGCTTTGAGCTTTTTGTTCTTGGTAGCAAATATGATAACCACCTTGTGCTTCTCCATTGCTTTGGCCCCGGACTCATCATAATATTCAAATTAATCATGTGCATATCCGCATCAGAAAGTCAGCGTCGAGAGGGAGAGCCGGCGTCGGGAGGGAGCGGCGGTGTCGGGAGGGGTGATCAGATCTAGCAAACCCTCGCAGGGGCGATGGAGAGTTCATGAGTGAGGACTCTGTAAAACCTAGCTATGGATATTTATAGGGAAACTATCACAGGCAGTTCCATAAATAGAACCGTCTGTGAAGTATTATCACAGACGGTTTCTTCCGATAAACCGCCTGTGATAGTTCACTACACCTAGCTACCAAAAAATCATGCTGGCCATGTAATATTATGAAAAACGCAAGCATAATCATAAATATAACTATTTCTTAGTTCCTAAGTCATTTTACAATTACAATGGAATATAGTTACATAATTACATGTCGAGTTTCCTAATTATGATTACATTGCAACAATTTCCAAATAGGTGCTAGCTTTGTGGGATCATTTATTACACTTGGCTATTTTCTTTTAAATAAAGCCCTTCATGATGATCGACACGCATATAGCTTGCTTCATCGCCTTGTTCTTCCTTGAGCCTGATGCCATCTCTGAATGGAGGCACCTCATCAAATTGATTGTACTCTTCCTCATCCACAACATTCTCAACTCCGACAATCCTTTTTTTCCCTAAAGAACTACATGGCGCTTCTTATTTGCCGGGTCGGTTACATAAAATACTTGAACAACTTGCCTCGCGAGTATGAATGGTTCACCCCGTGGGAGTTAGACCCAACGGCACCAAAATAGAGGAATCTTAAAAATTACATAGTCAAACTCCCAAATCTCCTCAACAAACCCGTAGTACGAGCTTGGGCCAGCGGTACTGACGTGCGCATCATAGGCATCTATGCGGACACTTGTGTTCTGCACTGTGCTCTTTCTATCCTGATCTGTTGTATAAAATGTGTAGCCATTAATGTCGTATCCTTGCCATGTCACAATTGTAAATTTTGGTCATTTTGCCAACCATTGTAGTGTTTCACTTGACGACCTCCTAGTCAATTGCACCTTCAACCATTCGTTGAACTGACGGTTGTATTGTCTCGTGATCCAAACTTCTGACTGGCCTGCATTCTCTTGACATAGCATGTCCTTGTGCTCTTCAATATATGGGGTCACTTCAGTCATGTGTTGTAAAAAACCATGAAATGGGCTTGAGCATACGTATTTTGATCCAGAGTTATTGCTTTCCATCCGATAGTCCCGATACCTCTAGCCTCCTCTTGTGACAAGATAGAGGTACATCTATCAGCTCGACCTGAGCCATGTAGCTGATGCAGAATTCAATGACCTCTTCTGTTGTATAACCTTCGATAATGCTATCCTCTGGTCGAGATCGATTGCATACATAGGACTTGAGAATTCCCATGTACCTCTCGAAAGGGTACATATGACGTAGAAACACGGGGCCGCATATCTTTATCTCTTTCATAAGGTGGACAATGAGATGGACCATGATATCAAAAAATGATGGAGGGAAATACATCTCTAGATGACACAGAGTTGTCACCACCTTGGTTTGTAGAGCATCTAGTCTATCGGGATCAATGACCTTCTGAGCAATTGCATTAAAGAAATAACATAGCCTTATGATTGTCACTCGAACCTTATTCGGCAAAATACTTCTAATTGCAACAGGTAGCATTTGTGTCATTAACACATGATAATTATGAGACTTCATGCCAATTAATTTCAAATGTTCCATGGAAACAAGTTTCTTCGTGCTGGTGGAGTGACCGGATGGAACTTTCACACCATGTAAGCACTGGCATAGTTGAGTTCTCTCGGATCTAGATAGAGTGTAACAAGCTGAGGGAAGGTACGTTCGGCCATTATCAGTCTCTATCGGTGCTAACTCGGTCCTGATGTTCATAGCGACCAAGTCACACCTTACATTGACACCATCCTTTGTTTTATCAGGAATGTTTAGTAAGAAACCAATCAAACTGTCACATACATTCTTCTCGACGTGCATGACATCGATGCAATTGTGAACTTCTAAGTGCTCCCAATAAGGCAAGTCCCAAAATATTGACCTCTTCTTCCACATGTTCTTCCGACAGGTCCTCAATTTACGTCCCTTTACAAGCACAACGTTGATATGCTTGACTATATCATACACCTCTTTCCCGCTAAAAGGCCTTGGTACTGAGTCATCCTCTTTTTTTGTCAAATTGTTTCTTCATCTTGCGGTATGGGTGATACTTTGGAAGGAACCTACGGTGACGCATGTACACAATTTTGCGCGAGTTGTTCAACCACACACTCTCGGTATAATCTAAGCAGTGTGGACACGCTTTGGCTCCTTTTGTACTCAACCCTGATAGGTTACCAAAGGCAGGAAAATCATTAATGGTGCAGAACAACATGGCGCGTAGAGTGAAGTTCTCTCGTTTGTCCGCATCCCATACATGTACCCCTTTGTTCCATAGTATTGCAAAATCTTCCACCAATGGTGCAGGAACACATCAATATCGTTCCCAGGTTGCTTCGGCCATTGGATAAGTAGTGACATCAAAATATACTTCCGCTTCATACACAGCCAAGGAGGAAGGTTGTACATGCACAGAGTCACAGGCCAGGTGCTATGTCGGCTGCTGATATTACCAAAAGGATTCATTCCATCTGTACTCAACCCAAACCTTATATTTCTCGGTTCCATACTGAAATCTATAAACATCCTATCGATGTTTCTCAACTGGGCAGAATCAGCAACGTGTCTTATCATTCCAATTTTCTTACGCTGCCGCCAATGCCAACGCATCAATCTTGCATCCTTACGGTTTGCAAATAAACACTTTAAATGGGGAATTACAGGAAGATACCACAACACCTTAGCAGGAGGTCCTTGCTTCACTTCGATGCCCTTCCCATCATCGTAGTCATTTTTACGCTTGTATCAGATGCTTTGCATACCGGACAAACATGTAAGCTAGCATACTCTTTACGGTACAGGATATAGTCATTTGGACATGCATGTATTCTTTCTACTTCCATTCTCAATGGACAAAGAATCTTTTTGGCTTGGTAGGTGGTTCTCGGTAACACATTTCCATTTGGAAGCATGTTCGCTAGGAGACCTAACAATGCCATGAAACTCTTGTCGGACCAACCATTGCTTGCCTTCAATTTTAACAGTTCTAGAACTGATGATAACCTCGTGTATTGCAGCTTGCAGCCCAAGAACAAAGGTTTCTCTGAGTCCTCCATCAAGCCCTTGAATTTACCAAACTCTCTCTCACTATAGTTCCCTTCTGCATCACGTAACATCTGATCCAGATTGTCATCCTGCGACCTATCCTCATGATCGAACGCACAATCTACAACCGGCATATCGTTGTCTCCCTCGACTATGTCATAACTACCTTCTTGTGTACTCTTCTCTTCACCGTGACTGGTCCAACATTTGTACCCTTTTCTGAAACCCCTTCGAATCAAGTGAGCTTTGATTTGCGCTGAGTTGCTAAACATCTTTAGATTATCACAATCAATGCATGGATAGTACATATATTCCATCCCCTTCTTCAACATATCCAGCTCGGCCACTCTTCTAAAAGCAGACATGCCATTAATGTACTCTTCACTCACACGGTTCTCAATGTAAATCTAGCTTCGGTCCATTTACGCTACACAAGTAACAAATTGGTGTCAAAAATGATTATTAGCGCTACTACATAGCAAATCAGACTAGCTATACTTACACGTACATGACATGCATCTATATATATATTACGTAGGTATAGCTAGCTAACCACGTATTCATGACATAATAATGTTAAGCAAGAATATATTAAAGGTAGTGAACTACGTACGAGTACTTACCCATTCTGAAATTGAGCAAAGTAACATTATCTTTCTAAACCTAGCTAGCTTGCTAGATCTAAAATAAACAAAAACCTATCTATCATCTCTTTCAATTACAAAAACATGCATGCAAATAAGTTATTAAAAGTAATTGAGTGCTAACCTCTGATCACTAAGAAGATAGTGATATGTTTTCACCACAAACTCCCTAAAGCCGGCCGCCTCACTCCACCGATGCAGCGCAATGAAGACAGAGATTTGTGTCGAGATCGAGCACGTACGCCCAGTATTTAATAGCGCAGATTATCACAGACGGTTCCAACCACAAATGGTCTGTGATACTAATATATCACAGACAGTTCGTATTAATAACTATATGTGAATTATCATAGATGGTTATTAATACAAACCGTCTGTGATGTATTCACATACGGTTATTAATACAAACCGTCTGTGATGTTCGCAATATCACAGACGGTTTTTTATATGAACCATTTGTGTTGTTCGCATATTTCACAGACGGTTCATAACACGAACCGTCTGTGATGTCTCACTTATCACAGATGGTTTGTAATATGAACCATCTATAATAAGTCACATATCAGAGACAATTTAGAATACAAACCATCTGTGATATTAATATCAGAGCTAGTTTGGTATACGAACCGTCTGTGATATTAATATCAAAGACAGTTTGGAATACGAACCGTCTATGATAATGCTTAAATATGCGTGCCCTAATCCAGCTCTTCTAAACTGTCCTCTCCCACATCTTCTTAATCACCAGATTTCTCAATAATGACATCTAATATTCTTTTGATCTCCTTCCTCTCATCTATCCATCATGAGTTGTTCGGACGCAACCTTACACAGGCGGCCAACAATTTACGTTTGGAGCAGCTCCTCTGCTCATGCCCTGCTCTCCTTCCTCGACTCGCTTCCATCCGTCAGCTGGACCTCATCATCCGCCGTCGACGGAGGTGTCTCGTTGCCGCTCAAGAAAGGGAAACCACCCTCAGCCTCGTTCTTCTCGGTAATGTGCACAAAGCGGAGGAAGCTCTTGCGGCAGTGCAGAGACACATGGATAACCTTGCCGATCAAGTAGAATCGGCAGATTCTGAGGAAGCTTATCATGGCATCCTCTTTGAGATTATGGGCCATGCTAATGATTTGCCCAGGCTAGAGGAGGAAGTGAAGAGGGTAAGGACAATCTTCACAGCATTCGTGAACTCAGCGGCTGATCCTCAACTCCAGAAGTCGAAGAAGAAGCATATGAAGCCTAGAAGATTAAAATCTAGGAATCTCTTTTTTTGGACTTTTGTAATAGCTTCTATAGTTCATACAACAAAGGTCTGTGTTGTCTGGATTACCACAGACGGTTCGTATTAAGTACCATCTATGAAAGTTCACAGATGGTTATTAACATGAACCGTTTGTGTTGTCTCGATTATCACAGACGGTTCATATTAAGAACCGTATGTGAAAGTTCACAGACGGTTATTAACACGAACCGTCTGTGATGTCTCAATTATCACAGATGGTTCGTGTTAATAACCGTCTGTGAAAATATCACAGATGGTTGCTAGTATAAACCGTCTGTGATAGTTTAAGTACAGACAGTTCCGTATGAACCGTCTGTGATATACCTGTCCAGTATAGCCTCTTTTGTAGTAGTGCACCTTTGATCTCCATGTGTTCCAGCATGAGTCCAACCACCTCGCGTGACATCCTTGACTGTCTGGATCTCAGATTTCCCTGTTCTAATCCCGGTCTTTCTCGTCACCGACCACGATTGTCTCCATGCCCAACCTGCACATGCAAAGACCAAGGACCGCACAGCTTCTCCACACCTCATCCACCTTTGAACTCTACGTGCTCCAGCATGGGCCTGATCATCTCGCGTGACATCCTCGATCGTCTGGACCTCAGATTTCCCCCTCCTAGTCTCGATCCTACTCGTCACCGACCATGATCGTCTCCACGCCAACCTGCACATGCAAAGACCAAAGAACGTTTTTGCATGGCACAAGTTCTCCCAACTTCACTGTCATAAGACCACACGCACAAACCACAACCTCAACCATCAGTAACTACCAACTAGATCATCTACGACCACAATATCCAACGCTTGCCAAAACTCCACCATAGACCACCCAGTAAGACCAGTCTATTCGCCATGCACAGGCTGGTCATATCGCAAGCCCAATGAGTACTCGAAAATCACAAGTACTTGGAAACTATGACTAGACATAACACTCGGGGATCACAAGCATCGTAGCACTCCCAGTCTACGACTATCGACCATCAACCAGTCACTATAGCTACAACCACCAATCATCGAGTACTGACCAGGTACTATAGCAATGACTACCGAATACCCACCTAATACTGAATCACCGAGTACTAACATGATACTGTAGCAACGACCACCTAGTAAGACCAATCTGACCGCCATGCACAGGCCAGTCAGACCGCTGGCCCATCAGACACAAGTACTCAAGGTACTCGAAGATAGTAAGGATTGAAGTACTCAAAGCCTACGAGTACCGGCCATAAAGCCTATAGCAACCGATCACAAAATCTAAGACAATAGATCGTGAAGCCTATGACTACAACAACAGACCGCAAAGTCTACAACAGTTCATGAAGTCTACGACTGTGAAACAGTCCACAAAGTCTATGACTATGACAACGCACTGTAACTATGAACATCGACCGGTTACTGTAGCTCACTCTATTGATCACTGATCGCGGTCGACATCTCCAACTACTAACCATGGTTGTAGTCTGTTGATTGAATAGTAAAGTCTACGACTACCAAGTACCGAACTGGTACTATAGCTATGACCATCGAATACTGACCAGGTACTGTAGCTCCGACCACCAAGTACCGAACATATATTGTAGCTCCGACCACCAAGGACCGACCAAGTACTATAGCTCCAACCATTGATTGTTTCATTCTCGCTTACGGTTCACTATTTGATACAGCCGATTCCCTATAGCATACGATTGGTATACTATACCATACAACCGGTTCATAGTAGCTTACGACCGGTTCACTATTCGAGGTTGAAGCCTAGCAATTACTCCTATGGTTGTGTCTTCCGTGGTTGATTTGCCATGGTCGTTCAGTCATGGTTGTTTAGCCGTGCTCGACCTACCGTACTTGAATTGCCATGGTCAATTATTCATCATCACTGTATTCACGACCTCTACATGGTCTAACAATCTTCTCCTTGATGAATACTTTGACAACACCTCAAAATCTCTCGAATAAGTTGAGTTTTGAAAGAAAAGCAGAATTTGCAAAAAGAAAAATTTAAAGCTGCAGGGAAAAGCATTTTGACAAACCATAGCAGCAAGCACTCGACAACCACAACAGCAAGCATTAGCAAAGATGAATACTCATAAAACTACCCCTGAAAACAAGAAAGCAATTTTAGCAAATTTCTCCAATTACTCCAAAAAGAAAATCATCTCTCCAATATCTCTCCCCCTGTGGCAATGTAATCATCAAGAACTTCAAAAAATAAATAATTCTAAGAAGGAGCAATGGGAGTAGACATCTAGAAGATTTGTAGATTATCTAAGTCACTTTGCATTGATTTAAGAATTTAAGCAAGCTATCTTTTTTAGTAGAGTACCCTAGATCATATAAATTCATATATCATATAATATTGCCAAAACTAGTATTTAACATGATTAAGCAAATTAAATTAATGACAGGCATCTCACAGTGACCAAACTGGTCTATAAAGAGTACAATGGGATACCATATCAAAAATAGTAAGCCTAAAAGTGAAGTAAAATTTAAATCTAGGTCAACTAGTAGTCTCATATTGCAACCTATTGCTCCACACTCATTCTTAAGCATATGGCATGCTTGTAGCATAATTCTTTTTATGATGCCATCTTTGTAGCAAACTTCTTTTAAATGGTAGCATGCTTGAAGCACACATCTTTTCAATATTCTCTTTCTTATTTTTTTTATAACATGCCAGCTTGAGTGAACATAAAAAGTTTGCAATATGAAATATACGAGCCTCACAGCCAAGATTTAAAATAAGACTCACAATCAAGCTAATTCTTTTCGATGAACATCGCAAGGTAATAATTATAATCAATCTAGCCAAAGTATTCCACCATGTCATGCTTCAGTTCGATTGTAGTAGATTAATTATAACCAGTCATGATCAAAGCTATACAACACATGAGTAAATATGATAAAAAGAGCTCTACTACTCATTTGATTTCAATGGCTTGGACTTAGTGAATTATTTGGCAAGTATAATAGACGAAGCTTTTGAAATCTTTTAACCACAAGCTCTCCCTCAGAATAATCCCAAAATATAAACACACCAAATTCACTTATCAACCGAGCACAAAGAGAAGACTTAAGCGATTGAGAGAAAACGAGCAATCTAAAAATGGAACTCAATTAGGTGTAGGACATCATCACCTTTTTCACATGGTCTTCTCAGAAGGTGAAATCTCTTGGACGCCATCAAAGAAGGTGAAGAACCATCAGATGTTCTAGTCAAATAATGATGTAAAAGACTGGAGCTCAATCAAGCATATGTTCTTCATCCTGCGTTAGCTGGTCTTACATCACAGAAAACATCGGTCTTATGGTATTGGGGTTAGTGAGATAAGATTTAGTAATCTAGTACTATGGCACACGACGAATAGGAGCAACAGCAGACAACAATAATAATTTAAGTCAGGTATTAGCCTCTATCAAATTTTGGTCAGACCACCGTTGAAAAGCCGGTCTGATTGTAGATCAGTCTGAGTGAGTAGAAGACACTGGTTGAAACCAATTTGAGTGCCTCTGTAATGCTAGTAGAACCGTTGATCCGACCACGCTGTTCCGACCACGGGAAAAAGCTGGTCTGACTAGTCTAACCATCAACCGGTCTAATCGACTAGAAAGCACTGGTTGAAACACTGGTCATTGAAATGCTGGTTGAAACTCTGATCTAACTATGCTGTTCTGATGACGGGAGAAAGCTAGTCTCACCAGTCCTATTGCAAAAACTCCCGAACCTGCAGACGATTGTTAGAGAGAGCAAATCGATAGCTTGCAAATGATTGATTAGAGGGAGAAGAGCGATAATTAGGCTTGCACAAACTCCATTCAAGTATCCTTCTTTAACTTATCTTTGTTTTCTTTCTTCACTTTTCAAAAGCAAAATTGAAACAAATGACCATCTCTTCCATAATGAGTGCACAATATACTTTACTTGATGAGTAGTCGTATCTTTCTACATCATAGCACTCACTTTGGTAGAGAATTCTTTTATAATATTGGTAGTTTTAAAGTTAATTTGTTTTGGTTTAGATTTTATTTTAATTTTGCTAGGTTCAAGAAGCTTAACTATCTTTGGAGGATTGTTCTTAGTATGCTCAACAAAATTGAATTCTAGACCATAATTTTTCACACTTGTTTCTGAATGATCTAAGATCATATTCAAAATTTTCTAACAAAAAGAGAACTCCTCTAAAGTGTTCTTAATGTACTCATTTTCTCTAGTCAGTGATGGACAAGTTGTGTAATTAACAGATTTTATCACAGGATTCTTGGAAGCACTAGATTGAGCCAATCCTTCTCTTTCAGCAAATTCCTTCAATTGTCCAGTTAGAGCATCAATTTCAATATTTAACTTAGGACAGTTAGAGCAAGAAAGATTTTCATGATAAAGTATTTGGTGAATTGATTTCTGAGAAGAATTAAGTCTATCTTATAGCAAATCACACTTAGAACATGCTTTAAAAGAGTTAGACTTAAGCTTTTCAATTTTATCATAAGCAAGTTTAACTTTTTTTATCGCAAGAGTTATGTAGAATTCTTAGTTGATCGAATTTATCAGTTATATCTCTAAGATGAACCAGGTTTGTTGCATTAACTGATCTAGCAATCACCAACTCAGAATGTAGAACTTGACAAGCCTCACAAGAATCATCTTTAGGAATAGAAGCTCCAAGTCTATTAACCTCTGAATTCAAGATTTTGACTACAAAATTATTTTCTTTCAATTTTTTCTTAGTTTTTTTCAATTCAATAGCATGTTTAACTCGACCATATTCAAGCTCATCGTATGATGGTCTCACCTCATCAGCATCACTGGAGTCTTCGTCATCATTGTTGCTTGCCATGAAGCACATACCCGTGAACTTGTCGTTCTTCTTTTTCTTTCCTTTAGTATCATCATCGTCGTGGTTGACATCTTCACAACTCTCATATTCCACATCAAGACGCTCAAGTGTCGATATAATCTTTTTGGCAAAATTGTGATGGAAATTGCCACCCTTGGTGTTGTTGTCCTTAGATGGTTGATGATGATAACTTTTGTCTTCCTTTACCACTATCCCTTTGAGCTTGATACAGTCCATCTTAATGTGACCTGGCCCACCACATTCATAACATTTGAGCGGACTTGACACACCACCTCACTTCCTCATCCTCACATTGTTGAGTTCCTGGTATGCCTGTGAAGAGATCAGCACCAGATCCTCTTCAAGTAGCTGCTTGAACTGTTCCTCTAAAAAAGAAGTCCATGCAGACAAGGAAACACAAGACAACGCACTCGATGAAGCAGTCTACATGAGGTTAGTCACAAGTGCTAAAGATGAAGATTTATCAATCTTAGATGACAAAACTTCCATCTCATAGGTTTCCAATGTAGAATAAAGATCATCCATGGTTAGAGTATCTAAGTTTGATTAATGGTCATGACAACTATCAACCACTCAGAACCTCTATTGATGAGGACATCCTTTCCATAGATACAACTGTGCCAACTCCACATAAACTCAACAAACTGAAACTATGATATAAGGACCAATGACTAGAGCGCGAGCACGTCAACATAACCATCAGGTGAATGCGTTCCTAAATTTGCATACAAATGTTTCAAAGAATGGCATACTACTTAATTCTTGTGATGATTTAATTGTCCTTAGGAACCATGGTGAAGAACCACGCGATCTCAAGTGTAGAAGTGGAACTGTCAAGCGCAATCCAAGTCCTGTTCGCGACGATTCAGATTCGTCCTTTGTAACATCTACTTCAAACGGCCATAACTTTTGATCCAAAAGGCTTCTCGGGGCCCGTAAGTACTCGTTGGAAAGCTCTTGGAGTCTACTTTCAGATGGACCTGGTCTCACCTCCAAATTCCATCTGAGCAGATCAAAAACAGTAAAAGAAGACACATCACTTTTTCAGTCCGAGTCAAAGTGGGCCGAGGACCTTGTAACTTAGGCTATTCGGGCCGGTACTGTTCACATGAACAGTACCACAGCCGTGTGAACAATAGCTATGAATAGTACCACATCCCTTTTTATTAGATAAGTGCGGCTCTCCCCTCCCCTATATAAAGAGGTCGCACCCCTTTAGTTTTTCTTGGGTTTTTCTTAAGAGATTATTCTGCTTAGTAGTTTCACCGTATGTTCGGTTGAGGAACCCCAACTTGTGAACTTAAACATTATTTGCAATACAATTTCAGATTGCATCTTAAACTTTCTTGCTTGTGTTCTCGATTCGCCTGCAGGAGATAGCCTTCTTGGCGAGGTCAATTGTGTTCGGCATGGTTGATAACCAACAGAGCAGTGGTGTAGTGATTACGAGAGGTTCGATCTATTTTGGTCAGAGCCTTTGGATAATCAACGTCGAGATCTCCACAATCGACTTATCTGTACCTCTCGGAAGATCGGGCCGTTGACACATCAGTTAGTATCAGAGCAACAGTTGCCCGTGAGGTAATTCATTCCTTTTAGATTAGTTTATGTTTATCATATCGTCCCAAAACCCCAGAAAATTAGCCACAAAAAAAACTGTCGTAGTGTTCTTCCGCTGTCCCAACATCCCTTGTGCCATTGCAATTTTTCTTTTCAGTTTTGCTCGTTGATTTTTTGGCTACATAGTCATGTCAAGTTGCTAATTGCTAGTTTAGTTAGAGTCCAGTTCGTCATTGCCTAGTTGCATCTCGTGTTCCTTTGCGTAGCTTCATTGTTGTGTGTTCTTGTTCCTTGCCGCGCCACCGTTCCTTGTCGTGTCGCCATCCTTGCCGTGACTTCCCATCCACTGCCAACCATTGCCGCGACCCCCCAACCATTGCCACGTCCCCCTGCCAACCATTGCCGCGACCCCCCTGCCAACCATTGCCGCGACCCCACAACCATTGCCGCGACCCCCCTGCCAACCACTGCCGCGACCGCCTGCCTTGCCATCTCGTTTGTCTTGTCCTTGTAAAAAAAATTAGGAATTTGAACTCAGAAAGAGAGAGAGAGAGAGTTGATTTCAGTTGTTTAGAAAAAAAATAGAAAAAAGGAAAGAAAAAACGGAAAGAAAAAAAAGGAAAGAGTCCATCTTTGCCGAAATTTGGAAAGTGCAACAAAACTTTGCCAAAAATAGTGAAAATTAGTGGAGCTGTGTTTCATACATCCAAAAGCCTCGAGAAAAAATTTTGAGTAATTTCGGTCACGGGGTCAAAAGTTATAGCAGATTCAATTGAGGTCGTAACGAATTCGAGTCCGTTTCCGACACACCATCAGTAAAACGGACATAACTTTTGTATATGTTATCCGATTTTGACGTTCTTGTACTCGTTGGAAATCTAATGACGAGCCCAATCCAAAAAAAAGGATCCACTTGTGTTAGTCACCCTCCAAGACCTCCAAAATTGGCCATCTTTAGCCCTGAAATCGCATCACAAGATTTTGGTTTTCTGTCTTTGGTGATTTTCTTGGTCTTCCCTTCGGAATTTGGGTTTTGTCTAGTTGAGTAGTTGTAGATCTCGTCAAAACCTTTCAAATGAGTATATATAAGCCATATAAAACTTTTCCTTTTCATCGTTTGAGACTAGCTGTTGTATCTGCTCAATCTAGAGGGCTGTTCGCGTTTTACCGATATCGCTGTTTTGTACTCTACATCACGCGAATAATCTTGTGCCCTTAGAAAGAAGTTTGAGTAGTGGGCTAGCGTCTCTCCTAGTACTTGTTGTTAGGTTATCCTTTGCTTACATCAAGTCACATTGTTCGTTGTGTGTGCGTACATACACTTCCTTGCATAGGGATTGATTGGCTAGCTGTGATTAGGCTAGGATCAGCAACTTTTCATGAGTCCTTTGAACAAACTTTCAACTTGCATTTACTGAACTGATTATTGCTGATCCTTTTTGCTACCATATTGTGCCTTCCAAGCTCCACCTACTCTTGATGAGAACAGGTCCCCTCTTGCAATCGTACCCACGCTCGACACGGTGTCACGAACCAACCACCGGTTGTACTACCTGCTGCATTGGTAAGAATACTTGTAAGAGTGTGGTAAGACGCTTGAGAGTGTGTGATTCCACCTTCCACCACTTAGTAGTTGATAGGGATAATACCTTTGTGTTGTCTTTTGTTTGTTACTAACCATGGCAGGTGAGACATCTGATGCACAAGAGTGTGTTTTAAAGGGAGAGCTCATGACGCTTTTGGATGAACAACACGTTACCATTACTGAGGACATCGATAGAAAGCCGGATACAATGCAGCACTCCATCAATGAGAGTATTGCAACACTCACTGCACGCCTTGAAAGAATGGTAAATCGGCCACCAAACAATGGACGTGGGTATGATCACGATGCAGGCCAAGATCATGAGGAGGGAGATGATAATGAGAGACAAAACCACGACGTCGGTGCTGCATTTGCTGCCCAAGATGCACAGCCATGACACCGCCCTCATCAGAACCGTCACGGTATGGGAGGTAATAATATTCAGCACCACAATGCTCGTGCTCATGATGACCCATTTGCTAAAGTCAAATTTACCATACCATCTTTTGCGGGTACTTATGATGCTGAAACTTATCTAGATTGGGAGATGATAGTTTGATGTGACCACACCACCAACACATATGACCCTAGCGCCCAATATCAAGATTGAACCAAAGATGAATTCGTTTCTTCAGTTTCAACATATTTTAAATAGGAATATGATGCTACCTAATGATGAAAATATATATTTTTTGTAGCACCACATCATGTTTGCACCAATTCAAGCAAGAGTTCAACTTGGACACGTTTTGGAATCCAATTCGGCCTCCAGATCAGTTCGGATTCAGCACGACGGCTCAACTTCAAATGTGTATAACTTTCACATACGGAGTCCGTTTGAGGTCCACGAGTACTCGATGGAAAGCTTTTCTCATCCGCTTTCCAATGGATCCAGCCTCATCTCCAAATTTTCTCCTGTGCTTGCCGCAATCACTCGAAGAAGGTGCTGCATCACCTATTTGGATCAAATTGGGCCTTGTAATGTTTAGGCCCAAAGGGGAGGTGCTCCCCCACCTAGGCCCATAATGTTCACATGTTACTATTCATGTGAACAGTACCATGAATAGTATCACCCCCTTTTCCTTAGTTTTGTGTGGCTTCCCCACCCCTATTTAAGGAGGCTGCACCCTTCTAGTTTTCTTGGATTTCGTTTGATTAGTTTTTCCGTGGTGAAAACTTTTGTTCTTTGCTTGTGTCGGCTAGACCAACCGTAAAGAACCTTCTGCGGAATCCCTCCTTTTGAGCTTAATATAAATATTTGCAATTTCAGATTGCTTGGTATCTTGTTCTTGCGTGTTCTTCGGTTGCATGCAGGAATAGACTTTCGTGGTCAGGTCAACCGCGTTCTTGGTATGGTTGATAACGACTTGGAGTGTGGTTCAGCTATCGCTAAGGCGCAAGCGACGTCGTACGGTTGTAGTCGGGTCGCAAGAGGCACCTTCGCCAAAATCGAAGTTATCATACTATCGGAAGATCGGGACCCCATCGCCTCATCACAGTTGAACAAAAATTTAATGCCCATCTAGTTCCTGAAGTGCATAGAGTCAGACAAGCCACTAGTGAATTTAAAGATTTTGCTATCATTTGGTGGACTCAAGTAGTTAATTCTGGTTTAACACCTAATACATGGGATAGATTGAAGGTACCTATGCGTGCTAGATTTGTTCCTCCTGCTTTTAAACGTGAAATGCGTAAGAAATTGCAGCGCTTAGACCAAGGTAATAGATCTGTCGAGGAATATTATCAAGAACTACAAATAGGCATGTTGCGTTGTAATGTTGAAGAGGATGAGGAGGATAAGATGGCTCGTTTTTATGGGGGCTTAAGGCGTGAAATTCAGGACATAATTGATTACAAAGAGTATAATGATATCAATAGATTGTTCCAGCTTGCTTGTTTGGCAAAGAAAGAATTGCAGGGTAGGCAACAAAGGACAAGGAGCAACTTTGGAGGTATGTCTACATCGAGATCGACGCCTGGGCAAGCCAAGATAGCCCCACCTCCTATTTTTCGAGCTGCTGCCCCCACTGTGAGTACGACGCGTTCAGCAGCACTGCCGCCACCATCACACGCACCCGAGACGAGCAAATCTACTAGTGTGCAAGCACTAGCAAAGAGCTCTTCATCAGTTGCTTCCACGGGCCGTACGATGGGTATTGTGTGCCACCGTTATAAAGGGATGGGCCACGTCATGAGAGATTGCCCAAGTCAGCGGGCGTACATTGCGACAGAAGATGGAGGTTATGTAAGTTCTAGTGATGTTGAGGATGAATATGCTCTTGCAGCTAACCTTGCAGGTAATGGTGATGATCATGAGACAGATAGCGATGGTGAGGAAATTTTAGGTGCCGCTGCTATGGCGAATTATAGAACCATAATTGTGCAGCGAGTATTGAGCACTCAAAGAGAGCAAGAGGAGAAGCTACAACGTCATAATCTGTTTCAGATGTTCCTCATCGTCAAGGATTGCCGTGTTCGTGTTATAATTGATGGCGGGAGCTGCAATAACTTGGTGGATTCAGGATTGGTCAAGAAGCTTGGCTTGACCACACGTGCGCATCCTCACCCATACCACATTCAATGGTTCAACAACAGCGGTAAGGTGAAGGTAACACAATCTGTGAGAGTGCATTTTTCCATTGGTTCCGATCATGATGTTGCTGCTTTTGATGTAGTACCTATGCAAGCATGCTCACTGTTATTAGGTCGTCCATGGGAATTGATACCGATGCAACTCATCATGGTAGAAGTAATAAGTACTCTCTTGTGCACAAAGGAAAGAAAATAACTTTGCTACCTTTGACCCCTATTGAAATTGCTAATTGTGATAAAGAGCTAGCTGAAAATAAGAAGAAAGAACTTGAACATGAATCTGAAAATCAACAAGTAGTAAAGAATGTTTTCCCACCTAAGAAAGAGAAGTTGGCACTTAGTTCTAGGATCGAGGGAATTAAATTAAAGGGTTGTGTCATGCTTGCAACCAAATCTGATCTTGCTGAAATTTGTCATGATGATATGCCATGCTATGCTTTGATATGCAAAGATGCCTTATTTTAACTTGATGATGTATCTAGCTCTTTGCCATCTGCTGTCACTAACCTTTTGCAGGAATATAAGGATGTGTTTCCAGCTGAGATACCCCCGGGGCTGCCGCCTATTAGAGGGATTGAACACAAAATTGACTTAATTCCAGGAGCGACTTTGCCAAACCGTGCGGCGTATAGGACCAATCCGGAGGAGACTAAGGAAATTCAGCGACAAGTCCAAGATCTTTTGGATCAAGGGTACGTACGGGAAAGCCTTAGTCCTTGTGTTGTGCCTGTTCTTTTGGTTCCTAAGAAAGATGGTAGCTGGCGTATGTGTGTTGATTGTAGAGCCATTAATAATATCACAATACGGTATCGTCATCCTATTCCTAGGTTAGACGACATGCTGGATGAGTTGAGTGGTTCTATTCTTTTCACAAAGATAGACTTGCGTAGTGGGTACCACCAGATTAGAATGAAATTGGGAGATGAATGGAAAATGGCATTTAAAACTAAGTTCGGCCTATATGAGTGGTTAGTGATGCCTTTTGGTTTAACTAATGCACCTAGCACTTTCATGCGTTTGATGAACGAAGTTTTGCGTGCTTTCATTGGGAAATTTGTGGTGGTTTATTTTGATGATATTTTAATCTATAGCAAGTCATATGAAGAACATTTGGATCATTTACGTGATGTTTTTAATGCTTTGAAAGATGCACGTTTGTTTGGTAATCTTGAGAAGTGCACATTTTGCACGGATCGAGTCTCTTTTCTTGGCTATGTTGTTACTCCACAGGGCATTGAAGTTGATCAAGCCAAGATCATCGCTATCCAGAGTTGGCCGCCTCCTAAAACGGTCACACAAGTCCGGAGTTTTCTCGGGATCGCTGGTTTCTACCGGTGTTTTGTTCGGGATTTCAGCACCCTCGCTGCACCACTGAATGAGCTTACAAAGAAGGGTGTTCCTTTTACTTGGGTCACCAAACATCAACAAGCTTTCGACACTCTCAAAGATAAGTTAACACATGCCCCTTTGCTTCAACTTCTTGATTTCAGCAAGACTTTTGAATTAGAATGTGATGCTAGTGGCATAGGTCTTGGGGGTGTGTTAATTCAAGAAGGAAAACCTGTTGCTTACTTTAGTGAAAAATTAAGTGGTCCTAGTCTGAACTATTTTACCTATGATAAAGAATTATATGCTCTAGTTCGAACTTTGGAAACATGGCAACATTATTTATGGCCCAAAGAGTTTGTAATATATTCTGATCATGAATCCTTGAAACATATTCGAAGTCAAAACAACCTGAACCATAGACATGCTAAGTGGATTGAGTTTATTGAATCTTTTCCCTATGTCATTAAACATAAAAAGGGCAAAGAAAATGTGATAGTTGATGCATTGTCTAGGAGATATACCATGCTTTCACAACTTGACTTCAAAATCTTTGGGTTAGAGACAATAAAGGAACAATATGTGCATGATGCTGATTTTAAAGATGTGTTGCTAAATTGTCAAGAGGGAAAGGGTTGAAATAAATTTATTGTGCATGATGGGTTCATATACCGCGCTAGCAAGCTATGCATTCCAGTTGGCTCTGTTCGTCTTTTGTTGTTACAGGAGGCGCATGGAGGAGGATTGATGGGCCACTTCGGCGTGAAGAAGACCGAGGATATTCTGTTCCACCACTTTTATTGGCCAAAGATGAGGCGTGACGTCGAACGCTTCATTGCCCGCTGCACCACGTGCCAAAAAGCTAAGTCACGACTTAATCCTCATGGTTTATACATGCCTCTTCCTGTTCCAAGCATACCTTGGGAAGATATTTCTATGGACTTTGTTTTAGGGCTTCCTAGAACAAAGAAGGGGAGGGATAGTATTTTTGTTGTCGTGGATAGATTCTCTAAGATTGCTCATTTTATACCATGTCATAAAAGTGATGATGCTACAAATGTTGCTGATTTGTTCTTTAAGGAAATTGTTCGCTTGCATGGTATTCCGAATATGATAGTTTCAGATCGTGATGCTAAATTTCTTAGTCATTTTTGGAGAACCTTGTGGGGGTAAATTGGGAACTAAGCTGTTATTTTCCACTACTTGTCATCCCCAAACCGATGGACAAACTGAGGTAGTCAATAGAACATTGTCTACTATGCTTAGAGCTGTGCTTAAAAAGAACTTAAAAATGTGGGAGGAATGTTTGCTTCATGTGGAATTTGCTTATAATCATTCGCTGCATTCTAGCACAAAGAAATGCCCTTTTGAGGTTGTTTATGGTTTCATACCTCGTGCACCTATCGACTTGTTGCCTCTTCCAGCTTCTGAGAAGGTAAATTTTGATGCGCAACAAGTTGCTGATTTGATACGTAAGATGCATGAGACAACTAAAGAGAACATTGAGATTATGAATGCTAAATATAAAGTTGCTGGTAGTCAAGGACGCAAGCATATTACTTTTGAACCTGGTGATCTTGTGTGGTTACACTTGCGTAAAGAACAATTTCCTGAATTGAGAAAGTCTAAACTCATGCCTCGTGCAGATAGTCCTTTTAGAGTGCTTGAACGTATTAATAACAATGTATATAAGTTAGACTTGCCTGCAGATTTTGGGGTTAGCCCCATCTTTAACATTGTAGATTTACGACATTGCTTGGGCGCGGAAGATGAGCTTGAGTCGAGGACGACTCCAATTCAAGAAGGGGATGATGATGAGGACATCCTTTCCACAGATACAACTGTGCCAACTCTACAACAAACTCAACAAACTGAAACTATGATACAAGGACCAATGACTCGAGCGCGAGCACGTCAACTTAACCATCAGGTGAATGTGTTCCTAAGTTTACATACAAATGTTTCAAAGAATGGCATACTACTTAATTCTTGTGATGATTTAATTGTTCTTAGGAACCATGGTGAAGAACCACGCGAGCTCAAGTGTAGAAGTGGAACCGTCAAGCGCAATCCAAGTCATGTTCACGAGTTCGATTCAGATTCGGCCTTTGTAATAGCATCTACTTCAAACGGCCATAACTTTTGATCCAGAAGGCTTCTCGGGGCCCGTGAGTACTCGTTGGAAATCTCTTGGAGTCTACTTTCAGATGGATCTAGTCTCACCTCCAAATTCCATCTGAACAGATCAGAAACAGTGAAAGAAGACATATCACTTTTCCAGTCCGAGTCAAAGTGGGCCGAGGGCCTTGTAACTTAGGCTATTTGGGCCGGTACTGTTCACGTGAACAGTACCACGGCCGTGTGAACAGTAGCTATGAATAGTACCACATCACTTTTCATTAGATAAGTGCGGCTCTCCCCTCCCCTATATAAAGAGGTCGTACCCCTTTAGTTTTTCTTAGGTTTTTCTTAAGAGATTATTCTGCTTAGCAGTTTCACCACATGTTGGGTTGAGGAACCCCAACTTGTGAACTTAAACATTATTCGCAATACAATTTCAGATTGCATTTTAAACTCTCTTGCTTGTGTTCTCGATTCGCTTGCAGGAGATACCCTTTTTGGCGAGGTCAACCGTGTTCGGCATGGTTGATAACCAACGGAGCAGTGGTGTAGTGATTGCGAGGGGTTCGATCTGTTTTGGTGGGAGCCTTTGGATCATCAATGTCGAGATCTCCACAATCGACTTATCTGTACCTCTCGGAAGATCGGGCCGTCGACACATCATCTATAGTATAGAAACTTTATTCCAAATATCACTACCCTGAGCCTCAATGTACGCTTGCATCTGACACTTTCAAAAAGCAAAATCAATACCATCAACCCGCTCTGATACCACTTGTAGGATTGTATACTGCAATCAAAGGGGGTGAATGATTGCCTCCACTTCTTGGTACCTGAAAACAGATCTCAAATCAAATGAAAAACAATCTAACTTACTGCTCGCTCGACCACTTGCTAGACTGCTCGCCCGACTACTCGGTTTGCATGTACACGAAATCTTCCTCCGCTCAAACAAAAGAAAAACAATCTAACTTACCGCTCGCTAGATTGCTAGCTTAACTGCTCGTTCGACAGCTCGCTAGACTGCTCAGTTTGCACATATTCAAAATCTTCCTCTGCTCAAATGCTTTGGCACCGATGTTGTTGATGCGATCGAGTGAACTATACAGTGCACGACCGAGGGAAGTGAAGTCAATGGAGGGACGCTATCTCACCATGCACTACTCGAAGCAAGAACGATTTGAAGACTATGCCCAGAAGAATATGCCATCGGAGTCGACAAATTTTTCTCATGATAGACATCTTTTATTGCTGAGTCACATTCTATGGCTACAAGTGCCATCGTGGCACCACTCAAACCCTAGCACAAAAATTTTAAAAAATTCTCCCCTAAAGCCCTCCAAAAGACTTGCATTAACCCTTAGCCTCTCCATACTTTTATATGCTAACGTCCCAAACGTGTCCTCTTCAAACATGGACACGAAATCCTATCTCTTCTACAAATCAAGGGACCCGAACTCTTCCAAACATGGATTTTCCATAATCTCTAAACCTTCCAAGTTACAGACTATATCCGTAACACTTTCAATCTCATCATGTGTTGAAGCCTCCAGGACTACACCTCCCATAGTTTCTCCACGCATCAACCACCTTTGATCTCCACGTGCTTCAGCATGAGCCCGACCACCTCGCGTGATATCCTCGATAGCTTGGACCTCAGATTTGCCTGTCCTTGTCTCAGTTTTCCTCGTCACCGACCATATCATCTCTAAGCCTAACCTGCACATGTAAAGACCAAGGACCGCATGACTTCTCCACGTGCTCCAGCATGAGCATAACCACCTCGCATGACATCCTCGACCGCCGGAACCTCAGATTTCCTCCTCCTAGTCCCGATCCTCCTCGTCACCAACCGTGATCGTCCCACGGCACAAGTTCATCCAACTTGACCGTCACCAGACCACACACACAAACTATAACCTCAACCATCAGTAACTACAAACCAGATCATCTACGACCACAATATTCAATCCTTTCGAAAACTCCATCTTCGACCACCTAGTAAGACCAGTCTAACCATCATGCATAGACCGGTCATATCACTAGCCCAACGAGTACTCGAAAATCACAAGTACTCGGGAATTACGACTACTCAAAACATTCGAAGATCACAAGCATCATAGCACTCCCAGTCTACAACTACCGACCATCAACCAGTCACTATAGCTACAACCACCAATCATCAAGATAGCAAGAATTAAAATACTTGAATCCTACGAGTACCGACCATGAATCCTACGGTAATGGATCACAAAATCTAAGACAACAAATTGCGAAGCCTACAACTACGACAACATACCGTAAAGTCTACAATAGTATGCGAAGTATATAACTATGACAACAGTCCATGAAGTCTATGACTACAACAAAGTCTGCAAACTAGGGATCAAGAGAATCCATCTCAAAACCAAGAATTGAGGAGATTCCCTAAAAACTAAAAATATTCAGTGAGCAGCACAAAAACTCAAATTCCCTTTGAGTCTTTGATCCTTTGAACATGAAACTTTGAGGATAGCTAATTAATAGCCTATGGACTCTACATGCCAAGTTTCATGCCATCTCAAGAAGGGCAACAAGAAATGCACTAAAACCCTAGAAATGAGAGGAAGAACACTGGGGGGCTAAAACTGAGATTCTTGCAAATTAATCAAGTTGCTCATGGAACTAGATGACCAAAGGGTCTAGAAATGCAATTCCATCATAGAACAACCCATTTTGCCACTCCCCAGCAAGAATCGAGCCAAAACACAAAAACTCAAGAATCAAGCCTAGAAAGCATCGAAGGCAAAAACAACCATAGAGCTAGAGACTCAATCAAACTCAAATAAAACCATCTTGGTTGATATTGAGGAAGAGAGATACATGATTGCATAGAGTATCAACTGATATCATCCCTACAATCCCATACATGTTTGGAATGATTAAGAACTCATCTCTCCCTCTCACAAACTCAAGAACACTCATACACAGGAACACACAGAGAGACAACAACCAACAGAGTTCAGCCTCTTCCAACCACTAAAGGCACACCAACTAAAGCCTAAAGCTAAAACCACCTCTCCAAAGGCCATTTTGACTAAAGCAAAACCCTAACAACCCCTCAAGCTCATAGGAATGCATGCAGCCACTCACTCCTATTTATAGCCCTTGGCTAACGGGTCTCCAACCCGTTACGCCCGCTAACTCCGAACGGAACCGCTTCCACCTGTGCAACCTTGCGCTTTTACCGAAACGCCCCTCGTGCACATTCCGGGAAGCTTCCGCGTTCCTTGTCGTCCAAGCCTCGCAACCACCTCGAGTCTCCGCCGTCTTCGACACCTCCGACCGTTCTGACCTCGACACTGCCTGTGTCTAGTCCGGTCACCTCGTGTCTCGCCACGACTCTGCCTCGACGTCCTGCAGCCATCACAGACAAGAAACACATCAAATAGCACCGCTCGACGCATGAAAGCATAATGGCATCAATAAACCAAACACAGGCACGAAAATTGCCCAAATGACCAATCGGGAGACATAATATGCAATAAGACCGTCTAATCAACCCGACTGCGCCAAATGCCGACCTGGCACAAATCACTCAAACCAAACTCAATTTTTGCAACATACTTGTCGGATTGCGACCTCGTCCTGCATCCTCCACTGTGGGATTTTACCTGTATACCTAGCGATGATGAGTCTGTGAGGGTGAGTGTTTTGTGACTAGAGAGCCTTGTGCGCCACACTTTGTTGTTCAAATTCCGTCGTTGTCTTCATTTGCACAAAGGCCTCCCATGTTTCCGGCGACATGAAAGGATACCTTGTGAAGCGCATGAGATCCTTGGCCACGTACTGCGTGAAAAGAGTGCTCTTAAAATTCTTCCATGCTTTTCCCATTGCGAGAAGCATGTGCCATTGCACGAGTCCCTGTACTTCTGCTGGGATCTCGAACGAATTTGTAATTTCCTCCCATAGCTGATTTTTCTGATCGTTTGCCAAATGTTTCCAGCTTGGTATGGTGATGAGGACCCGTTGCCTTCCAATTATCCCGCAAGTAGTCCAAAATGATGCCGCTGCTTTCTTCAGTTGCAGAGGGACCCTATCCGGAGAGACCACCGTGATGGTCATTCGGCCCTCTGGCCTTTTCGATACTCCTCGGCCACGCTTAGTTTTCCCAATCTTGGGAGCGTGAGACCCAGATGACGATGATGAAGACTGTGTGGATGCCATCTCTGTTCTAAGAAAAAATTGACTGCAGTGAGCTATGGGCCTAAACAAAGTTCTATGAAGCAAATGACACACCAGTGTATCCAGTTCATTGAACCGGACACACTGGAGTGTATCGCTAGCTTCATGCCCTTTGAAGGTCTATGTGGCATATATTATTATACAAGGTTCCTTTCGAATAGTAACATGCCATTTCAAATAGATATTGTAGCTAACAAGTGCAGCATATATCATGAAGTTCTAAAGGTCATAAACCAAAGTTCTATGAAGCAAACGACACACACACACACCAGTGTATCCAGTTCATTGAACTGGACACACTGGAGTGTATCGCTAGCTTCATGCCCTTTGAAGGTCTATGTGGTATACATTATTGTTACAAGGTCCCTTTGGAACAGTAGCATGCCATTCCAAATAGATCTTGTAGCTAACAAGTGCAACATATATCATGAAGTTCTAAAGGTCATAAAACAAAGTTCTATGAAGCAAACGATAAACACTAGTGTATCCAATTCATTGAACCAGACACAATGGAGTGTATTGCTTGCTTCATGCCCTTTGAAGGTCTATGTGGCATATATTATTGCTACATGCTAGATCTCAAGCCTTATTTTCTTAGCCACATGCTAGATCTCAAGGCTTACTATGACTATTCGAAGCAAGAAGCTTAAGAGAGATCTAGATCATCCAGAACTCCTCCTAAGTTCATGTCAAGTAGAATGGCAAGCAGTCTTACGAGAAAGAGTTTGTGGGATCAGTAAATTGCTAATTGTGATAAAGAGCTAGCTGAAAATAAGAAGAAAGAACTTGAACATGGCAAATAGGCACATATCATGGCAAGATGTAATGCATTGTAAACATGTCAAAACAGGATAATAATCAAGGCTCCATGTAGTTATATTACAATGCAGAATGAAATGCGAGAAAATCCAGCTCCCCCTCAACATGTGATGCAATTTTTAGTTCAAGTTGAGTTATGATAACATTAAGATCTACAAGCTTCCAAATGAACTCACCCTGAACCAAAGCAATAAAATCGAGAAGCTGGTAAGAAAATCAGAAAAGACAGTCCTTAAAGCATAGACAAGATATAGAAGATACTATGGCTCAGACTGACTCTCATCTACCCCATATGACTCCAGGACTATCAGCTGAACATCTAACACACTAAGGAGCAAACACGTACCCCGTCTACCCGAGGATGGCCCAACCCTTGCTAGAACCTATAAGAAGTGAGTGAGCTCAACCTAGTGAGAAGTGAAAAGCTAACAAGCAGCATCCTAGAATCACAAGTTAAGAGATCTAAGCAACTAGACTATAGAAGCACTCTAACCTATGCTAGAAGGACTATCCCGAATGCACCCAAAATGCAATACAACAGAAAAGAGTAAGAGCATAATAAACAGGATATCTCAAATGAAGCACAAAACCCTCCCTCACTACAGTCCATAAGGACAAACCACCCCAAGCTCTCCCCGCAGAGCTGAAAACCTAGAGCTATCCAAGGCTTGGTAAAGATGTCAGCCAACTGGTGGTCACTCTCCACAAACTGGAGCACTATGTCACCCTTCTCCACATGGTCTCGAAGGAAGTGATATCTGATATCAATGTGCTTGGTCCGAGAGTGCTGCACTGGGTTCTTAGCAATGTTAATCGCAGAAGTGTTATTACAAAAGAGTGGAACACTATCGATAACTAACCCAAAGTCCCGCAGGGTCGAGACCATCCAAAGCACCTGGCTGCAACAACTGGCGGTAGCAACGTACTCGGCCTCTGCGGTGGGCTGTGCAACACCGGACTGCTTCCTCGAAGACCAGGAAACGAGAGAAGTGCCAATGAATTGGCAGGTGCCGGAACGTGACTCGAACTTGTCTAGGTTCCCGGACTTCAAAATGAAACACTTGCAACCAAATACACGAAAATGCGAGACACTGGGCTTTTACCCATATCTCAACTCATAACAAGTGTGATGCAAGTGTGCCCGAAGAAAAACTCTGTTCGAAACATGGCACGCGGTCGCAATAGCCTCAGCCCAAAACTTCCTAGGTGTAGAATACTCATCAACATCGTCCTGGCCATCTCGACCAAGGTATGGTTCTTCCTCTCCACGACGCCATTCTGCTGTGGGACGTGCGGAGAAGAGAACTGGTGCTCTACACCTGTCTCATCACAGAACCTCTCAAAGTAGGAATTCTTGAACTCCGTGCCATTGTCACCGCAGATCGCTCGTAAGGCACCCGGGAGCTCAACAGAAAGCCTACTAAAAAGACCTCAGAAATATGTAAACGTCTCATCCTTCGAGGCTAAGAAAAACACCCAAGAATACCTCGAGAAGTCATCGACCACGACAAGAACATACCACTTTCCTCCTGCTGACTGCACTCGAGCTGGTCCAACTGTGTCCATATGGAGCAGCTGTCCCGGTGCATCAGTCATAGTCACTGTGATCGGAGGGTGAGAAGTAGCAACCATCTTGCCATGCCGGCATGGAGCGCAAACAATATCTTTGACCATCTTGAGTTTCAGCAGACCACGAATGAGATCGTGGCCGCTAACTCGGGTCAAATGGTCAAATCCAATATGACCAAGTCTCCTATGCCAGAAAGTAAGGTCACAGGACTCAGAAGCAACCAAACACCGGAGAGGATCACCAGAAGACTCAGAAAAATCAGCACGAAAGATCCTCCCATAACGAGAAATCCCGCAAACCAGACTACCCGAAGAATCAAGAATTTTGCAAGAGTTTTTCTTAAAGCTCACCTCAAAACCGTCATCGGTAAGCTGAGAAATAGAAAGCAAATTATACTGTAGCTTACTAACCAAGGCAACATCTTTTAAAATAAAAGACTCATTAACGCGCACTGTACCTTTGACGATGATGCGCTCAGACGAAGCATCTTCGAAGGTGATCGTCTCATCACCTGGAGCACGAGCTAGGGAAGAGAACCAACGAGAGTCTCTGGTCATGTGTCGAGAACACCCGGAGTCAACAAGCCAAACCTCTCTCTTCCCTGCTCGGTGAACCTGAGTCAACAAGAGAGTAAAGTCTTAGTACTGGGGTAAATCAAGAGTGATTTTGGCACCCAATACTGAGTGACACGTCGAGTAGAAGAAGTAGCCACACACGACTGATCTCTATCTACCCTACGCTTTCTGTCACTCAAAGAAGCAGAAGGTGCGTGCGGACACAAGCCGCTTGCGGGTCCGATCGCCACGGAGAGTGAGTCGAAGCACCGGCAACACGCTGATCACGCCGCGGGTAGCCATCTCGATGGGGGAAATGAGATCTACCCTCAGAACGGTGAAAGTCACGACCAAAGGGAGCATGAGGACAAAAACCAGAAAACTCGGAAAAACCAAGTCCTCGATGCTGCCCAACCCATCAGAAACACCTGAAGCAAACTTAGACCTCGTGTTGGTCCTAGGTGCACTCAAGGTCTGGGGCTGATCCTAAATACGCCTAAGAGCTGCAACACGGTCTCTCCGCGCGATCTTGGCGCACCTGAAGCATCGCTCGATCAAGTGTCCATCCTTCTGACAGAAGGTGCAATGATACTTCACCTTCTGAGAGGTAGAAGTAGTACGATGAGGCTTCACATTCTGAGAGGCCGAAGCAACAGGTGGACTCACCTTTCTGTCAGAAATCCCTTGGACAAAGTCCGCTGACTTAAATTGAACTTTCTCAGTTCTGGGCTCGACCTCGATCACACCTGGTGCTATGGGTCTGAGCACGGCAGGTGGATGCTTCCTCATGTCCTCATAGAAATCGTATCCTATACCTTGATTAAATTTGCAAATCTTGGACTGGTCTAGAGCAAGATTCAGCTTCTTCTTGCCTCCTACAAATCTCTCGAGGGTGTTCATAAGATACTGACACTCCCGAAAGAGAGAGGTGCAAGAGGAGCAGGGAGAAGAAGAGACAGCAGGAGGTAAGGGAGCAGATGAAGAACCAATAGCAGAAGAGTGAATGGCTTGTGCATGCACAGTCGACTCGGAAGGGACAGTCCTACTGCTAGCAGCTTGGTTCACGTCGCTAAGCATCTCATCCTTACCCTTGGGCTTCTCCCCCACACCAGCAATCACATCACAGTAAGTTGATGGCTTCACTAGTTGATCATTAGTTAGCTTCACACATTTTTCATTCAAAGCAACGAGTTCAAGTTTTAGTTTATCACAACTAATGCATGGTGAGCTAACAGGGTCCTTAGTCGCGAACTAAGCCATTTTCTTATTAGTGTCAATCATTTCTTGAAAATTGTTTTGAGACAAATTCAAGTTCAGCAGTTAACTTAGGACAGTTCAAACATGAAGCAATGGGCTCAAGTAGTGAAGCTTGCAGTTCAGCAATTTTATGGTCTGCCCGTTTTAGATTCATCTTCAACTTATTGCAATCTTCACAAGACTCGGGCAGATCCAGAAGTATGGTATAAAGACCTCTAAATGCGTTGTCCTTATCCTCACATGAGGTGCATGCACTAGTCTCGACAGTAGTAGATGAAATAGAAGCAACCCTACTCATTTCTAGTTCAGCCAAGAGACTAATATTCTCCACCTTGACAATGTCAAGTTAAGAGGACAGACTATCATGCGAGGTCCTTAATTTCTCCATGTCACCCAACAGAGCACAGCATGTATCACATTCATCACAGGAGGAAGCAGATGTAAGTGAAGTAAGCTCCCGTGACAGTCTATCTACTTCCTTCTCTAACTCGCTACACCTAGCTCTAGATCTAGCATGAAATCTACCTAGCTTAAGAAAAGCATCATTAAGCTGGTCGTAGGTGGGGGATACCTCGTCGGAGTCGAAGTACAGCTCGCTGTCGCTCAGTTCACCCTCTAGGGCCATGAAGCACATGCCGGAGAAGTTGTTGCCGCCCTTGGGGTCTTGCTCGTCCATTCCATCGTTGTCGCTCCACCCCTCCGCCTCGCTGAGGTCGAGGTCGTCGAAGGCGGTGAGGACGTGGTGGAAGAGCTTCTTGGCTTTGCCAAGGTCGCGGAACTTCTTCTTGCCTTGGGTGTGAGCAGGAGGCTTCTTGTTGCGATTCTTGTCAATGTAATCGTTCTTGCTCACACCACCGTAGTCGTCTTTTCCCTTCCCCAGCTTGGGGCAGTTTGCTCGAATGTGGTTGGGGCCACCACACTCGAAGCAGATCACGTGTCCTCCTCTCTTTCCGTCCCTCCTCCTCTTGTAAGCATGGGAAAATCTCCGAGCTAGGAGGGTTAACTGCTCATCCACAAGCTGCTCTAACTGATCATCAGTTATGTCACAGAGAGCAGCAAGGGAGAATCCGCAAGTCGACTCGGAAGAAGGTCCAGAAGTGGGATCGGTGACTAAGGCCATCGACTGTGACTTCGACCTACGAGAGACTATGTCATTCTCGTGAGTCTTGAGACGTGAATACAACGCTCAAGAGTCAAGGTCGAGAGATCGGTGGTGTCCTTGATGGTAGTCACCTTCATCTCCCAAACGCGTAAGTCAAGAGCCGCGAGCATCTGACGAGCGTTGTCCGAGTCAGGGTATGTGAGACCGACCGCTCGGAGGTTGCTCAAGATCTTGTGGAAACGGGCAAAACACTCATCAAGGGACTCGTCAGCAAGCATTTCAAACTTGTTGTAATCTCGCTTGAACTGGTCCTGTCGTACGGTCTTGATCTGAGTGGTACCCTCATGGTATGCATCGAGGGTCACCCAGATATCATAGGCCGACAACAAATGAGAGATGTGATCGAACTCGCTTCGGCTCAACCTCTGGATTATGATGTTCCTTGCTTTGCATTCGCCTCAACATCAAGCATGTTTCAAGCGTTGATGTTCTCATCGGCAGGAACAACATATCGTACTTTGACCTTCCGCCAGATGGCGTAGCCCTGAGCCTAGATGTAGGTCTCTATCTGACTCTTCCAGAAGGGATAGTCGATCCCATCGAAGATCAGGGGCTTGGTCGAGTACTTGTCTATCGCCACGGCTCTAGAGACCGGTTAAGATCTATGAGGAAGAGCTAACCGGCTCTGATACCAATTGTTGGACCGAAATGGCGACAGAGGGGGGTGAATTTCGACTTTAAAAATTGTTCCTCACAAGCACCCTACGAAGAAATCTCCTTCAATAGCTATAAAGAAAAGCTATGAAGAAGACAACATAAACTCTCTGGAAGAACAACAGATCAAGCACAAGAATTAGCAAACAGAAAAGGCTCAAGAAGGTGCAATGAAAACAACAGCTGGCCAGTCTGACCATATGAGGCAGGGCGGTCTGACCGCAATGGACAGGGCAGTCAGACCGCTCAGTACACGCCGGTCAGACCGCTCGGGGGCCAGTCAGACCGCCAAGGAGGGAGCGATCTGACCGCCATGGAGAGGCCGGTCTGACCAATCCCCTGATCCCAGGGCACCCGAGAAGCAAACTGAAAACTGAACTTTGAGAAATATTTTAGACCTTCCAAAAACTGAGAAATTGGGGGATTGCACCCAATCTTTTTAGCCCAAAGCAACACACAAACAACCTGAATAGCAAGAGGAGACTAGGGATCAAGAGAATCCATCTCAAAATCAAGAATTGAGGAGATTCCCTAATAACTGAAAATATTCAGTGAGCAGCACAAAAACTCAAATTCCCTTTGAGTCCTTGATCCTTTGACCATGAAACTTTGAGGATAGCTAATTAATAGCCTCTGAAATCTACATGCCAAGTTTCATGCCATCTCAAGAAGGGAAACAAGAAATGCACCAAAATCCTAGAAATGAGAGGAAGAACACAAGGGGGCTAAAACTGAGATTCTTGCAAATTAATCAAGTTGCTCATGGAACTAGATGACCAAAGGGTCTAGAAATGCAATTCCATCATAGAACAACCCATTTTGCCACTCCCCAGCAAGAATCGAGCCAAAACACAAAAACTCAAGAATCAAGCCTAGAAAGCATCGAAGGCAAAAACAACCAGAGAGCTAGAGACTCAATCAAACTCAAATAAAACCATCTTAGATTGATATTGAGGAAGAGAGATACATGATTGCATAGAGTATCAACTCATACCATCCCTACAATCCCGTACATGCTTGGAATGATTAAGAACTCATCTCTTCCTCTCACAAACTCAAGAACACTCGTACACAGGAACACACAGAGGGACAAGAACCAACAGAGCTCTGCCTCTTCCAACCAATAAAGCCTCACCAACTAAAGCGTAAAGCCAAAACCACCTCTCCAAAGGCCATTTTGACTAAAGCAAAACCCTAATAACCCCTCAAGCTCATAGGAATGCATGCAGCCACTCACTCCTATTTATAGCCCTTGGCTAATGGGTCTCCAACCCGTTACGCCCGCTAACTTCAAACGGAACCGCTTCCACCTGTGCAGCCTTGCACTTTTACCGAAACACGCCTCGTGCACCTTCCGGGAAGCTTCCGCGTTCCTTGTCGTCCAAGCCTTGCAACCACCTTGAGTCTCCGCCGTCTTCGACACCTCCGACCGTTCCGACCTCGACACCGCCTGTGTCTAGTCCGGTCACCTCGAGTCTCGCCACGACTCCACCTTGACGTCCTGCAGCCATCACAAACAAGAAACACATTAAATAGCACCGCTCGACACATGAAAGCATAATAGCATCAATAAACCAAACACAGGCACGAAAATTGCCCAAACGACCAATCGAGAGACATAATATGCAATAAGACCGTCTAATCAACCCGACTGCACCAAATGCCGACCTGGCACAAATCACTCAAACCAAACTCAATTTTTGCAACATACTTGTCAATTACTCATCATAAACATGTGGTCACCTCCACATGATCTCTCAGACCGATTACTCCCGTGGTCATTCGTCCGTGGTCGATTTGCAAGATACGTTCATTCGTATATACAAATTAGTTATGCTGGGGCTCATCACACTGGCAGCTGCTGCATCGTCAGTGAAGCTATACGTTTGCAATAGCAGAAACAAGACTGACATGATGATGCGCTAGTTCAGGTACTCTCATTCATCGGCACACCTTAGCAGGGGTCTCTACTGGCCGGCAAATCCAATGAGCAGGGCGATGGCAGTGCCGTCGTGCGACTATTTGCGATGAGGAGACCACAGAGGATGAGCAGGTGGAGGCAATGTGGAGCCTGAGCGCGGACGGGTGGGTGGAGTACCTACTGCTGTTGCTCACCCCCATGGAGGAGTGTTGCAGCCCGCTGACCTGCTGCCCTGCTTTGCCAGCGGAAACTCCGACAATGGCTTGCTGGTGTTAGAGCTGCAAGCCCACGTTGCCGGCGTGCCAGACAAGCTGCTGGTGTGCCTGGTGGGCAACATGTGTTGGAAATAATCCTATCGAATCCATTTTAGAGTCTATATCAAGTACAAGTCTGTAGAAATTGATGTTTCCGAGTCGGTTTGTATATCCGAGTCTAATTTGTAAAGCTAGGTTTAAATAGTGAAGAAAATCAAGGAAAATGTGCGACGATTGGAGCACCACCAAAAAGATTGATTATTCTATCACTAAATTGTTCGCGTCGTCATTGTTGAGAAATAGAGGAAGTTCATCGAAAATTACGAGTACTTAGCATACTCGAAAAGCAGAGGAGACTCGAGTACAACAGAGAAGACTTGAGTACATGGAAGATTTCAAGTATTGTTCATGAGTACCATAACACTCGTGTTACTATAGCACTCAAAAGTTACTATAGCACTCGTGGTACTGTAGCACTCGAAAGTTACTGTAGTACTCGTGACTACTGTAGCAACCGAAGGTTACGTCTACTACTTGTGGTCGTAATATTCATCAACCTGGTCGTAACGACATACGAGTGGTGAACGTGGTCATATCTAACATCTAGTATCAGAGCATGTTCGAATCAACTCGTAGAAGGAGCAGCACTTGGCAGGAAGCGAATCTTCATCGATAATGAAGGAGAGGCCAAATTCCCTTCCATATCCAGTTCTCAATTCAGAGAACTACCCGGCATGGTCTATGAAGATGTGGGTGAATATGCGTGCCCAAGGGGTCTGGGACGCGGTAGTTTATCTGGTCGACGCTAGTGGAAAGGTCGATCCAAAAGGAAAGGCGAAGAAAGTCGACATGAAGACCGATCAAATTGCCTTGGCGCTCACTATGCTGCCATACCCGACTCGATGCTCATCCCACTTGTCGAAAAAGATACAACACAAGAAGCTTGGATTGCTCTTCAGACTATGCACGAAGGTGTGGATCATGTGAAGAAGGTTCGACTACAAACTCTCCAAGGAGAATATGAGGCGCTGCATATGGGTGAAACTCAGTCAGCAGATGAGTTTGCAGGAAAGTTAACTACTGTGGTGAATGAGATTTGATCTCTTGGAGGTACTCTGGAGGAAACTACAGTCATCCAGAAATATTTGCATGTTCTACATAAGAGGTTCATACCAGTGGTCATAACTCTTCTATATTCAAGCGATCACCAACACATGAGAATAGAAGAAATAATAGGATCACTCGAGGCTCATGAGGGATTGCTCAAATGGTGTAAGACCAGGATTGATCAAGCATTGCTAGTGAAAAGTGAAGCAAAGGTTGAAAATAAAACTTGGAGAGAATCAAATCCAAGCCAAGGAGGAGGCCGTGGATCTGGCAATTGGCATGGACACGGTCGTGGACCAAGTGGTCATGGTTTTGGTTGAGGAGGTCGTGGCTTTATAACTGGTCCTGAAGAGAAAGCAATGCAAGGTGAGTCCTCTTACAACCAAGGCAAGCCAAGAGTAAAATGCTTTACCTATAGAAAAGAAGGCCATTATGCTGCAATCTACATAAGTCATGTCAAGTGTAATGAGTGCCAAAAGTTTGGGCACTATACTGTTGATTGCTGTTACAAGAAAAAGGAGGAGGCAAATTTGGTTCAAGCCAAAATATAGCAGGAGCCAGCATTTCTTCTGTCCATTTGTGAAGGAAAAAAGCACACAACTTATGATGCTAAATGAAGAGCATGTTTAGCCAAAACTACTGAAAGCTAGAGAAGAGATGGTGGAGTCAAATCTTTGGTATCTTGACAATGGTGCTTCAAATTACATGACTAGACAGAGAAGAAAATTCAGTGAATTGAATGAATGCTTTCGAGGCAAACTAAAATTTGGATATGGGTCAGTTGTTCATATAGAAGAAAAGGGCACTATTTTGTTATAAGGTAAAAATGGAGAGCAAAGAGCTTTGATGGATGTCTATTATATACCATGATTGTGCAATAGTATCATTAGTCTGGGTCAGCTAACTGAAGAAGGACATGATGTGTCACTAAAAGGAACGTATTTGTTTGAGTGCTAGGGTGGACAATACAGCATGGTTGTGGCATGATCGACTTGGTCATGTCAATTTTTGCTCTTTGAAGCTGATAATAGAGAAAAGGATGGTTCAGGGTCTGCCACCTATCAATCATCCATATCAAGTATGTGAGGGTTGCATTATTGCCAAACAAACAAGACCCCCTGTTCCCTCTGCAAGCACAATATAGAGCTTCACAACCTCGAGAATTGTTTCATGTTGATCTCTGTGGTCCTATTACCCCTGAGTCAAATGGAGATAATAAGTATTTTCTACTCCCTGTTGATGATTACTCTAGAGTAATGTGGGTATACATGCTGAAAAGAAAATCAGAAGCAAAAGACATGTTTCAAAAATTTGTGACTCTAGTTGAAAATGAGACTAATTACAAACTCATGTCAGTAAGATCTGATCATGGGGTGAATTCTTGGTACAAGAATTTAAATCAATCTATGAGACGAAAAGAATTAGAAGATATTTAATAGTTCCTTACAGTCCACAACAAAACGGAGTAGTCGAGCGGAGAAACCGGACAAGTATGAATATGGCAAGAAGTTTACTCAAAAGCAGACTGCTACCAGCAAAATTTTGGGCTGAGGCTGTAAGACATGCTATGTATATTCTTAATCGAGTACCCACAAAAGCACTGGAAGGGAAGACTCTGTATTAAGCATTAAGTGGAAGAAAACCGAGCCTAGAACATTGAGGGTGTTCGTTTGCTTGGCATATGCAGAGGTGCTCAGTCATCTAAAGAAATTAGATGACAGATCAAAGGAATTAATCTATTGGGAGTTGAGCCAGGAACCAAAGCTAGTCGATTGTACAATCCTCATGAAGATAAATTTGTGGTAAGTCGAGATGTGATCTTTTGTGAAGATAAAGTATGGCAGTGGGAGGCAAAGCCAACATAAGAAAATGGTCTGCAAAAGTGGATTTCCTTCACAGTTGAAGGTGAGAACAATGATGTAACAAATCAATTTCACCTTCAAGAACTGGTTACACCCATGTCAAGTACATCTACCAGTCAATAGGTGGATGTAGAGGATGTTTCAGCATCTCCTCAAAGTGATCAAGAAGAGGAAGAGACCTTGCCGAGCAAAGCACCTGTATACCGAAGCCTAGCTGAGATTTATGAGCAGACCGAGTGAGAGACCATGTGGAGGTGACCCCATGTTTGTGATGAGTAATTAACACTTGTTTTAGAAAGATTGAGTTTGATTTGTGTGTTTTCTGCCAAATCGTAGCTCCCTGCCATGGTCAGAAGTCGTTTCTGTAACTTCCCAAAAATTTGGTTTTTTAAAAATATGGAATTTTAAAAACTTTTCCTGCATTTTGATGGTATTTGAATTCTTCTGAATCTTTATTTGAAAACTATGGAGTGTTGTTGCATGCAAATGAATAAAATGAGAAATAAAATCCAAAATGAAAATAGTAACAATGTTAATAAAAGATATGAGAATAATACAAATCAATGAATTATGAATTTTAAACCAATTTTTAAATTACCCTCAAATCCAAGTTAACATTTAAGATTTAAACTCAAAGCAAGAGTCAAGCAATCGCATCTAAATGATTAAATTGAGAAATTCAAAATTTTGAACATCCTGCAAAAATGGAAATTAATAAAACCTAATAAAAATTTCAATTTTAAATTAAAAGTCTAAATTCTGAAAACTTTGCTTAAACCTTTCTCTTTTCCCCCCTCTTTTCCTTCACTTTCTTCCTTCTTTCATTTCCATGTGGCCCCTTCTCCTCCTCTCACTGCCACTGGGACCCGACTTCCTCCTTTCTTTTTCTCCTGGCTCCCCTCACTGTCATGGCAGAGCTAACTCCACGTCGCTCTTCCCTGGGCGCTGTCCTCCTCCTCGCGTCATGGTCGTCCAGCCTCCCTGTTCGCGCGTCAGCTTCCATCACCCCACGTCGTCGCGCCTGCTTCTATCTTGTCACCGAGCTACCCCCGTTGCGTCGGCCGTCACTCCCGCGCCCATCCCCTGCTCCGCCATGCCCTGCACGCACCTGCCCGCCGTCTCGTCGAGCCATGGCGGCCATGCCGCCGCCCATGCTGCTGCCCATGCCGGCGGTACTCCCCCTGGCTGTAAAAGAGCCCCGAGCTTGCCTCATTCCCTCTCCTCCTCCCTCCATCTCAGCTAGCTTGGGCCGTATATGCTCTCGCCGGCCGCCGCCACTTCGTGCTGTCCCGCCGCTTCGGCCATCCTCTCCTCCAATTAACCGCGTCACGGCGCGCCTCCTGCCACCCGCTACTTCCCCTCGCGTTTAATTGGAGGATCGGCGCCCAAGCAAGCCGCGCACACTTCTTCTCTGCCCCCGGCCGGCCATCGCCGTCTTTGTCGCCGCCGCCTCCTCGGTCAGTTCCAGCCCAATTCCGCACGTTGGGAGCAGCCCATCGGTGCCCCGGAGCTTCTCCAATGGCCGTCCGGTGCTCCTCCCCACCGGTGTGATCTCTCCGCGCAAGCCATCCGCCGCCGACCCTAGGCTCTCGTCGCCGGCTTTCCCTGGGGCCTCTCCGGCCAGGCCAAGCTTTGGGTAAGCATTCTCCCACCTCCCCCATGCTCGTGCGTGCCTTTTCCCCTTCTCTCTCCCTTCCGACCGCCGTCACCCCCATGGCTGCCTCGCCGCCGACCGCTCAAGTGGCCGCCCGAGCCGCCTTGCTCTACCCCGGCCTACGCTACTGCCTCCCTCGGCCTCTCCACATCCTGAGCATTCCGTTTTCTTATGCCGTCGGCTCTCCAGCCCTCCCCTGCCAGCGGCGGCTCACCCTGGCCAGCGCCGCCGCTCCTCCTACTGTAACACCCCAGCCAAACAATGACCTGGAATGCTACCAAACTAATAACATAATAAGGAAACTAATATTCATCTTACAAATTTTCGGCAGAACTTCGTTTGTTTATTGAGTAAATCAAAGGTTTCAACAAGCATAATCAACTTATATGAATACCAATAAGCAATAAGTTCATTTATAAGCAAAACTGGGTTATGATCACCATCGCACTCATAACCATTCTACTTAGATAAAGAACGGAATCAAAGCAAATAAGTTCTATTCTTTATTACACATTGAACCTGATAGACAATAATCAAATACCACTTAAATTATTCAGCAAATAATGTTTAATGTTCTTTCTTCCTTCCATGGTGAATAGACCGTGCATGTGCATCAAAACTAATCCCTCTTTATTCCCATGCATGCCGATCTCATGTAGGTACCTAAAAACAAACAACAACCATAACAACAAACAACAACAAGAGTGAGTTCAAAGACTCAGCAAATATAAATAGTGGCAGCAAGGATAAAAGTGAACATCACTTCACAAATTCATCCATCAATCATATGAATAAACATGCTATGCAATATGATCAAAAATCTCTTTATCTCTTCTCTTGCGCATTTTACCGGTAATGCGGAGTGTGCATCCGTCAATGCACACCCATGCCTGTACCCTCTGGTACAGGGACCAATTGCCCATACTCCACAAGTATGGGGACCTTTAGCCCGTCATGACAACAACATGTCGGGGACCTCGGCGCTTGGTCATCTCGTGACCAAGACTTCAATAAATCAGCATGATGCACAAATGTGAATGTCTCAACAATTAAAACTTGCATTCACAACAACTATGCATCATAAATTCTCAGGAACTCTTTCAATTGCAATCTACCATAAACAATATCAACATATCATTATCATGATCAAGATCACATATTCTCAAAGCATGGAACAACCATCTTCATAGCAACAATCATCAACAATGCACACTATAAAATTTAAACCATCATTATACTTGCCTTAACCACGAGAAAACGGGGGATGAGCAGAAGGCGTGGCCCCTGGAATACGTCCTCCTCCTGAACAATAATTTTAATAATCGCTAAGGCAACAGTAACGAGTCTTTAGATTAAACAAAACAACCCCAAACTAACCCAACATGATTAACTTGACTCAAAACCCCAAATCCTTTCGGCCACCCTGTCCCCTTCTACAGACAGTCAACTTCAAAAATCCTTATCTAATGGTATAGAAGTCCGAATAAGGCGTTCTCAGATGCTCTGGAAAGATAATTAAATTATCTAACTAAACCTAGTTGGTGAGTCTCCCTGATTCGGCCAACTTCTACCCGCACCATCTAACTTTCTTAGAACATCAATTCTGTAACGAGTTCTCTGGACAGCGCACTAAAAGGGTCATAACTTTCACCCCGAGAGTCGGAATCAGGATTTCTTGACCTTTCTGGAAAGCTAAGAAAATATCTGAAACTTTTATAATATGGAGATCTTCTGTTTCTCCTGATTTCTAATCGCCCAAACCCAACCACCGAAACCTGACAGGAATTTCCCCGATCTACAGGACAGTCCGATTAGAAAAATCATAACTTTCTCTACAGAGGTCGGAATGACGCGTTCTAGCACTTCATGGAAAGCTAAGGATGTCCTCTACTAATCTCTAGGAGAAGACCAGACCTTAATCCCCACGGATCTATATCAACAAGACCGTCTAACAGAGGCTGTCCTGAGCAGATCCGAAAACCGACATTGCTAATCAACTAATTAAGCAGCTAGCGGGAGAATTAGGAGTAATTACCCTTAACCAATCGCTGAAGAACACGAAGAACTCTCCACGAAACTCCTCCTCCTTTCTTTTCCCCTTTTTCCCTTTTCTCTTCCCTTCCTCCGGATCCAATCGCCTTGCTGCAATAGATCTTCTTCCTCCGCTCGATCGGCAGCAAATGGGGACCTTCTTCACCGGCAATGGAGGAGAGGGAAGGGGGAGTAACTGCTGGAGGCGTGCAAGGGAGGAGAGGGGAGGCGCAAGGGAGGAGAGGGGAGGCGCAAGGGGGAGATGGGAGGGGCGGCTAGGGGGAGAGGGGGAGGGGCGGCTAGGGTTTGGAGGGGGTGGGCGCCTCTCCCCCCCCTCTATGGCTGGTTTCCCTCCTGGGCCTTGGCCCAGGCCCAGGTTGTCCGAAAAATTCAGAAAACCCCTCTGAAAACACTATTTTAATTCTTCCCTTTAAGATCTTTTTCCCCGATTAATCGATCATTTGTCGAATCTCTTCCGGGATATTACATTCTACCCCCCTTAAACAGAATTCGACCCCGAATGCTAACCGTACACTCACTAAGGGTTAATTACAACTAAACTTAATCATAAAGCACGCACCTGATGTGAATAACTCTGGATATTGTTCACGCATGCGAGATTCCAATTCCCATGTAGCCTCCCTCTCGGTCTGCTGCGACCAGAGCACCTTGTCATATTTTAAAGTTTTATTCCTCAACACCTTCTCCGATCTTTCCGGAATTCGCACTGGCTTGGACTCAAAGGACAGGTCTTGCTCAAGTATTAATGGTTCTAGTGAAATATGATGCTCCGGATCTCTCAGGTACTTCCTCAACATAGACACATGGAACACGTTATGCACCCCACGCATTGACTCTGGAAGATCCAAGCGGTATGCCAACTTTCCAACCCGCTCCAGGATCATGAAAGGCTCGATATACCTCGGGCTAAGCTTCCCCTTTGGTGCCAAACCTCACCACACCCTTGGTGGGAGATACTCTCAAGAGCACCTGATCCCCACCCCAAATTCCAGGTCCCTTCTTCTCACATCAGCATAGCTTTTCTGCCTACTCTGGGCAGCCAACAGATTTTTCTTCACCAAGGCCACCCGTTCAGTTGTCTTTTGGTCCCAAGGCGGTCAACCTCCAAATCCTCGCAACTAATAGAAGAGATTAAATATACCTCGGGTTATGATTCCCTTTAGTGCCAATCCACACAACCTGCACGACACAAGTATCTCGTGTTTCAACTCTCAATCGATATCTTTACCTTAACAAGGAGCATCTCCTTCAACCACTGACGCACAATAGTGCTCATTGCAAACAAACTCTTTTACTAATAGAATCCAACTGAAAATAAAGGATTCTAATTGCAACCAGAAATCATCCACTCCCCACCAAGGAGTCAAATCATACAAGAAGAGGAAACGAGGATTCAACACGAGAACCTCTCCACATTCCAAGTAGGTAGTTTGCAATTAAACAACACATAAGTCCAAGGAGAATTACTCAAATATCAAACCCTTACATTGATTTTTTTCTCCTGAACCGGAAAACACCACGCATGCCAACATAAAGTCAACTCAAACCACAAAAGACTTATGTTATCATCACATAGCTCAAACAAGAATCAAAGAGCATTTTACTGCCCGAGAAAATATTGTTGTTTTTTTTCTCTTCTAGGAATAAACTTTCTCTTGATTCACAAGATGCCAAACCATCGCGCACCACACTGACTCATTTCTCTTAAATTGGCAACATCAACTCTATACTCAAACCGAGTGCATCTACCACACCTTGGTAGAGAAACTCTACTGCCCTCACAATAACACAATCTAGCCAACTTTTCTACCAACAGGGTTACTTTGATGAATAATTCCCAATGCACCTCATCATTGTTTTCACCCACAATCATTTCTCCACAATCCTTGAAGGATAATCATCTTGAAATTCTTAGCACACACTCATTCACTACACCCAAAGGATACTATTAAGGTCCATCTCACTATATAGAATCCATTTGTTCCACTATTCCCACACAACATTATTAGCCTCCACGGTTCTAGCATAGAACACCAAACCAAAGTTTTCCATCTCTAGGGCACCTATATATGTACTTCGATATGATTTATACAGAGACCCTCAAATTCGGTGACTAAAATTCCCACAATCAGACATGCCCAATCATTAACAACAACCTGAAAACATATTCTCAACCTAATTATATTTAGGAAGATTCTAACTCCTGGAGGGTTACTCACTGAAGCCAAGTCATGCATGACAATAATTCCACAATCCGTACTATCCCATTGATTCCCATAACGGTTAGACTTCTTCACAATCATAATCTCATTAACTACACCATAATCCTCCTACTAAACCTTGCAAAGTGCCCAATCATGATACTCTAATAAGATTGATCAAGATTCTCATACTTTTGATAATTCTAATGTTCCATCAAAATAATCGAAACATTCTTGAACAACAATCTACTATAGGTTCTACTAATTGCAACCATGAAATCAGTTAGCTCCAAAGGCAAGCATTCTATTTAAATCAAATTCTCACCGAGAATTATTCCAAGAAATCAATTTATCACTCAATGACTCTCAAACAACTTGACACCTACAATCTCACCAAAATCATCTACTTGACCACCATTATCACGTTGCCATTATACAACCTAAAAGGCTTTGCAACACGGATTGGTTAATCCTTCCTCAGAAGAAGATATAGATAGAAACAATTTTCAACACGTAGAAAAACATTTACCACTCACCGTAGACACGAGACCAAGGAAAAAAATCAAATAGCCAAGATCTTGGAAAATAGAAGACGAGACCACAGTTCAGTGCACAAGTCCCACAAGAAGAGAGTATCAAACTTCAGCCAAAAATAAATAAATAAATAAAGCACTGCTTTTGGAAACTTGAGGGATTCCTTTGTGGCAAACCAACAAGGTTAAGCATGCTTCAATAAGCTGCAAGATACAAAACTTGAATCCAACCGCGAATACCTTTACTACACCCTTCAATTTAACAAAGGACATAATTTTCTTTAATGGAAACATCACTTTACCAACTTCACGCAAACGATCCTTTAAGCTCAAATCACATGAATCACTTAAGAACCGATTGAACCTTCCAATACATCACTCTGCGCAACTAATTTCAGATACCACAATAATTCATGAACTCCCATAGGATTATGAATGCACAACTCCAAACATTTCATTTAACTGACATTACGGAAGACGAACAAATTCCTTTACTTCTAAAAGAATCAACATTACCCTCATCATCTCATACTCAGTTTTACTAACCTCATCATTATATATTCTTAGCATGAATCATCATAGCCTACCAGCACATCATAAACCTTTCCAAAAGAACACAATAACTTATTTCAAAGTGGTTTTTTTCCAACAAGATTGCAACAATCTTACTAACATCAAGAATAATACACTCTTAACAAGATCTGTTATCGTCTACCCTTCCATTATGAAGCCCTCCAAAATCTTATCAAATAGTTCCATGCTAATTTATCATCCCATCCTCAAATTGAAAGTATTTCAAAACCTTCCAACCTCACTACGACAACCGCTTTAAATTAGAGGAGATCTACTAAACAATTTTAATGATTCTACCGAAACTCTTCCATCAAAGACATAATATCATCTAACAATCCCACCATCATGTAAATATAGATCACATTTTAAACCCCATCCATTGCTCCCTTATTGATGCGCAACACCAAACTTCATTACACAATAGTTGCACTTAACAATTACATATGAACACTAAGAATCCACAAAGATAACTCCAAGATTAATATCCGCTAATACAGTAATCCAGCACCTTCTAAATTTAACCATCCTAAATGGCTAGATTAATCCATTGAGACCTGTTGATCCAATTTATCCCCAAAAGTTTACTAATTTTGTCTCTCTTATTGATCAACCAGTTCATCAAATTTCCACGCCTCTTAGTAACTCTATTGATTCCATTAGGAATAGCCCTATTCATAAACACAGTTCATAAACAACTACCAGAAGACAACATCAACGTATTCGGTTTCACTTCCAAGGATACTCATACCATATCAATTTATTTGATTAAAATCTCTAACTTAACCATAACAAAACACCACAAAGGATTTTTAACATTCTCTTTCAAAAGGAGAGGAATTAAACTTCAACACGCGAAATAATCCAAATAAATGCAAAGATCCAAGGCTTTCCCATGTTAATGAATTTGCAACATAAAACTTTCATTAATAAAAACACCAAGCGAACAAATGAGGCATATTTCACAACAAGGCAAAACTCCCACGAAGAGACCAACCTTGCAAATCAACAATGTTCCCAAGGAAAGATACTTCACCAATTAAATACCACAAACAGTGATATAACCTGACCATGCCTATGGCCACACCACGATCTCAATCTCTCGACATCAACTATCACCACACATATCAATCATATAGTCAAATCATAGGCACAAAAGATCATCTCATAGCATAAAACATCAATACAATGTATAGGAAGCGTAAATGCAATGCTTGACCCATCCCATCCTACTGTGCACCAGTGTGTCAATTTAATAATTCAATTACCACGGACCTAATGCCTCGCTCTGATACCAACTGTAACACCCCAGCCAAACAATGACCTGGAATGCTACCAAACTAATAACATAATAAGGAAACTAATATTCATCTTACAAAATTTCGGCAGAACTTCGTTTGTTTATTGAGTAAATCAAAGGTTTCAACAAGCATAATCAACTGATATGAATACCAATAAGCAATAAGTTCATTTATAAGCAAAACTGGGTTATGATCACCATCGCACTCATAACCATTCTACTTAGATAAAGAACGGAATCAAAGCAAATAAGTTCTATTCTTTATTACACATTGAACCTGATAGACAATAATCAAATACCACTTAAATTATTCAGCAAATAATGTTTAATGTTCTTTCTTCCTTCCATGGTGAATAGACCGTGCATGTGCATCAAAACTAATCCCTCTTTATTCCCATGCATGCCGATCTCATGTAGGTACCTAAAAACAAACAACAACCATAACAACAAACAACAACAAGAGTGAGTTCAAAGACTCAGCAAATATAAATAGTGGCAGCAAGGATAAAAGTGAACATCATTTCACAAATTCATCCATCAATCATATGAATAAACATGCTATGCAATATGATCAAAAATCTCTTTATCTCTTCTCTTGCGCATTTTACGGTGTCGCGGAGTGTGCATCCGTCAATGCACACCCATGCCTGTACCCTCCAGTACAGGGACCAGTGCCCATACTCCACAAGTATGGGGACCTTTAGCCCGTCATGACAACAACATGTCGGGACCTCGGCGCTTGGTCATCTCGTGACCAAGACTTCAATAAATCAGCATGATGCACAAATGTGAATGTCTCAACAATTAAAACTTGCATTCACAACAACTATGCATCATAAATTCTCAGAACTCTTTCAATTGCAATCTACCATAAACAATATCAACATATCATTATCATGATCAAGATCACATATTCTCAAAGCATGGAACAACCATCTTCATAGCAACAATCATCAACAATGCACACTATAAAATTTAAACCATCATTATACTTGCCTTAACCACGAGAAAACGGGGGATGAGCAGAAGGCGTGGCCCCTGGAATACGTCCTCCTCCTGAACAATAATTTTAATAATCGCTAAGGCAACAGTAACGAGTCTTTAGATTAAACAAAACAACCCCAAACTAACCCAACATGATTAACTTGACTCAAAACCCCAAATCCTTTCGGCCACCGTGTCCCCTTCTACAGACAGTCAACTTCAAAAATCCTTATCTAATGGTATAGGAGTTCGAATAAGGCGTTCTCAGATTCTCTGGAAACATAATTAAATTATCTAACTAAACCTAGTTGGTGAGTCTCCCTGATTCGGCCAACTTCTACCCGCACCATCTAACTTTCTTAGAACATCAATTCTGTAACGAGTTCTCTGGACAGCGCACTAAAAGGGTCATAACTTTCACCCCGAGAGTCGGAATCAGGATTTCTTGACCTTTCTGGAAAGCTAAGAAAAATATCTGAAACTTTTATAATATGGAGATCTTCTGTTTCTCCTGATTTCTAATCGCCCAAACCCAACCACCGAAACCTGACAGGAATTTCCCCGATCTACAGGACAGTCCGATTAGAAAAATCATAACTTTCTCTACAGAGGTCGGAATGACGCGTTCTAGCACTTCATGGAAAGCTAAGGATGTCCTCTACTAATCTCTAGGAGAAGACCAGACCTTAATCCCCACGGATCTATATCAAAAAGACCGTCTAACAGAGGCTGTCCTGAGCAGATCCGAAAACCGACATTGCTAATCAACTAATTAAGCAGCTAGCGGGGAGAATTAGGAGTAATTACCCTTAACCAATCGTTGAAGAACACGAAGAACTCTCCACGAAACTCCTCCTCCTTTCTTTTCCCCTTTTTCCCTTTTCTCTTCCCTTCCTCCGGATCCAATCGCCTTGCTGCAACAGATCTTCTTCCTCCGCTCGATCGGCAGCAAATGGGGACCTTCTTCACCGGCAATGGAGGAGAGGGGAGGGGGAGTAACTGCTGGAGGCGTGCAAGGGAGGAGAGGGGAGGCGCAAGGGAGGAGAGGGGAGGCGCAAGGGGGAGATGGGAGGGGCGGCTAGGGGGAGAGGGGGACGGGCGGCTAGGGTTTGGAGGGGGTGGGCGCCTCTCCCCCCCTCTATGGCTGGTTTCCCTCCTGGGCCTTGGCCCAGGCCCAGGTTGTCCGAAAAATTCAGAAAACCCCTCTGAAAACACTATTTTAATTCTTCCCTTTAAGATCTTTTTCCCCGATTAATTGATCATTTGTCGAATCTCTTCCAGGATATTACACCTGCGCCTCCCCTGTTTCTTCCCCCTCTCCTCTGTGCTGACCGAACAGAACACCCCCCCAAATGTCTTTCCGGGTGTGCATGACATGTGGGCCCAAGGCCACTCAAGGCAATTAGGCTCAGCTCTTGCTAGCTAGTTAAGAAAAATCCTAAAATCAAAATGTAATGATACACACATATAAAATGGTTGTCCATGCAAAATAAGGTTACTAAAGAAGACAAGGAAAGGGTTGAGCTATGAAATTGAAATAAAGAATTTTGCAAGATGAGAATATCCTAGCTTTAACCTTTGATCGATTTGCATGCCATTTTCGTTAACCCATTTTAATTAGAAAATAAATCCAGGGAAAAATTGGAAATAATCCAAGAAAGTTAATAATCTTGATTAGGATACAAAATAAGATCAACCAAGATTTAGTACCTAGTTGTTTATTTTATAAGTAATTACCATAGCTGGAATGTTTATTGAGGTATAAATACCAATTAAAGGCATCAATAAAATATGGTTTTGTTTAATGTCCAAGTAAGGATCCTAACTAAAAATATATCCAAGTTAAAGTAGGTGGAGTTTAAATAAATAAATTGAAGTGCAAGTTAAAAACATAAATAAAATATGATGTAGGGATAAATTAAGTTAAACCCTAGCATTAGGATTCATGCAAAATAAAGGTGCAGAGTGGGATTGTTATACGTCAAATCTAGATTTACTTTTAGGGGTACCTCTGATTGATATAAAATGTAGTCGTCTAAAATATGGTTGTCTCTCCTATGTCTTTAACAGGTATATCAATTGATAGCAACATTTAATTAATAGGGCGTCTCCAAGAAGAAGTGTCTTATTAGAAAGATATATATATGTATATATGCTGCAATTGTAATAAAGTAACCTCTAGGTCATCGGGTGATTAAAAGTAAGCTACCTAATGTAGTTACGTAAATAGCAGTTATCACTAGCGAGCCATTAACAAATAAATTTTAGTGTTAGATTTTGCTAAATAGCAAATCCCGAAATATAACTTTATAAATCAAGCCTTGCTAGATAAATAAATAAGGCTAAGCCTAATAGTAACTAAAGCATAGATAAAATAATAATGGTACCATTAGCTAAATCTTAATACTAGATTTGATAAAATAATAATGATAAGCATGAAATAATCAGATATGGCCCATACAACTGAATCCCAATTCAAGTCAAAAAAGGCTTAGTAAAACTGAGGATACATAAAATGTGGAGCCATAAAATGCTATGAAACCGAACTCTAATATTTAATGGGTAAACTAAAAATTATATACATTTCTATATATAACATATGCCCTGAAGATTAACGCTCGACAAAAACAAAGCTCAGCTAAAAACTTGTACACCGAATTATAGGTCTAACCTAGCTTATGGAACTTCCTTGATAAATATAAAAATAATAAAAAAAGTTATTAAATAAAATAGAGTAAGCCATAGGATTCAATGGCCTGCTCAACCTAGTCCTCCCCAAATCTAAAGCAAGATAATCTCATTAATATTTCTGTGTCATAAACCCTCTTTCATTGAATGCCCTGCTACCAATCATCGCTAGTTCGGCTCCGACAATACTCCGCGTCCAATTAACCTCGTCTCCAATCACCTATTTAATCATAATAAAAATTAATCAAGTTCAATTGGGTTTATTTGGATTTATTTGGATCTCTTGAGTTATTTGTTTGTATTTGGATTCAGTCGCTTATCGCATAGTTAGAAAATGGAGTCCCGAAGAATCAATGGATCAAGTGAGATCAAGATCAAGGTGGAGATAAAGACCAGAAGCCCAAGACCATCAAATGAGATAGCTTTGAGTGAGCTCAAGACCGCGGTAAACCGCGCAAGGCGAGTCAATACTTTGATCATGTTGAACCTACATTTTTCGCAAATTTACTTTTGTTTAAATTATCAAATTGCATGCTATTATTTCATATGCAAATATATGTTTGTTTGAAGATTCTAGTTATACACCCATTAATCGACTTGCTAGTATTATACCTCCTTTGAAAATATTTGAATATCTGAGCCATGTCACCCTAGCAAAATTATAATGGTAATCTTTCGAAAATAAGTCCATAATTGTACGCTATGCTTAGTACTGCTTAGATAATCGGGGGGGGGGCACCAACAATGCCCCAAAGCATCACTTTGAATCATGAGAAATTGGTTTGGGCAGTCATGGTGGTAATGACTGGTATATTTGGTTATGGATATTTTATGCTCCCAAAAACCTCGAGTTGCTTAATTATCTGGGCGGATGGTTCGAGGGTGTGTGTGAGTGGTGCAGTGGAAGCACAAAGGGGAATGTGGTAGAACCGCCCAGATAACCCTAAGGACTGAATCTCGTGATGACCTCCCAGTGTACAACAGTACAACCACAAGCTGGCAAAGTGTAGGCAGGGCTAACTAATTTGCATCGACTTAGTAAGAGTTGCGCCGGTGTGACCATGGGCGGGTAGAGGATGGCCACATCCTCCGACATGGTGGCGCAAGAGGGGGCTTCTGGAAGGGTGGTCGTACCCCGAAGGAAGTGGAAACCTTAGCGGACGTAACTCTGCTAGGTAAAATGCATTGTAAAGGTCTTGTGATAGTCTACTCAACCGCATGGCTAAGGAATCATGTGGGACAACGAGTGGATTTATCTCTTGTGGGTAAAGTGTGCAAACTCTGCAGAGTCAAAAACTATTCGAATAGCCATGTCCACGGTCAACGGCGGACATGGGAACTTAACTAGATATGGTTCTATTTCAAAAAACTTTGTGGGTGGAATTGGTAAAGTGGAGGGCAGAGAAAGGCCCTGATTTGTGTTGCCCTGGGTGTCTCCCCAGTGATAAGTTAAGCGGTTATGACGCTGAAGGATTAAGCATATGGTGCAGAGGCTATGTAACGGTGGATGGAATCTGGATCGCTATTATTATTGCATTCTTTCACACCTTATGTTTCAGTTCAACTGCTAGGTCTTAGGAGATTTCTATGTATCATATTTCAAAAGCAATTTACGGCAAATAAAACAACCCGAGCCTTCCTTTGATAAGCCATGCATACTATTTAATTGCATCCTGTGTGTTGGCTCGTGAGCACGGTGGTTGTGCTCATATTCGCTTTCCCCACAAATCCAGAATCAGGAATCAGATCACTACGGTTCAGCAATACTTTTGGGTCATGATGGCGAAGAAGATGAAGATGTCGAGAGCTAGGTCGCGAACCTCCAGTTGGCTGCCTGTGGGCATGTCCTGAAGGTCCCACCTGTGTACTTCGTTTCCGCTGCTGCAATTTATTGATTTCGGCCTAATCGGCCCATGAGTAAGTCTACTATTATATTTACGCTTCCGCATGATATGTACTTTGATATTCAGAACTGTAAACTGTGAGTACTATCTACTGATCCAGGGAATAGTGCGGTGGAATCACAGGGGATGCCAGATTGTATAATCTGGGTCCCTACAGTTTCGACCATGTTGGCCGTTGAGATCTAGCACATGACTAAAAAAAATCTGGTTGACAACAATCATGAGATTTATAAACAAAAACATGTCAACTGTACTCAATTTGCTTAATTCCACAAAGAACAAGTACTCAAACAAATGTCTCATTCTTGAACATGTAGCACTCTAAATTGACTCAATACTAGCTTCTTGGTTCCACTTAGAATATTGACATGGTTTGCATCATCTTTGGATACCTTTAGCTAGACTAGAATCATGGTTGACTTGACATGCTAAGAAATTCGACAAAATTTCAGATTGTGACTTATTTGGCTTAGCTTGATTATACATGTTTTGTCATGATCTTGTTAGCATTCTTACTATGTTATGGCTTGATTTAATACTCCACGGTCATTTTGGATAATCTTCATGGCTCTAAATGCTTAGCTTGAATAAAATTCAGCCATTCCATCCATTCTCATGATTGATTCTCTTCCTTGCGCCTTGATGATTTTATTGCCAAAAGGGGGAGAATAGCGTAGAAAAAGCCATTTGGGAACTTTCTGGAGCTTTGGAGAACAATTTGCTCTTTCTGTTGTTGATCTAATGTTCCTTCTATCGACATGGTCATAAGCTTCCTTGACCTTCTTTAGACCATGCTTGACTTTCTTTTCAAACTCAACTTTACGCTTTTTCTGTGTTTGTCAATATACTCATCAAGGGGGAGATTGAGAGACCATGTGGTTATGACCCCATGTTTGTGATGAGTAATTGACGAGTTTTTTTGGAAAGATTGAGTTTGATTGTGCGTTTCGTGCCATGACGGCATTTGGCTCAGTCGGGTTTGGTTAATCGGACTTGAGGTGTATTCTTCTTCCCGTTTGAGCTTTTTATGCTTGAGTACGATTCATTGATGCTAATTGTGATTACACGTATCGAGCGGTGCTATGTGATATGTTTCTTGTCTGTGATGGCTGCAGGACGTCGAGGCGGAGTCGTGGCGAGGCACGGGATACCGGACTAGGCGCGGGCGGTGCCGAGGTCAAAGCGGTTGAGGTAGGCCGAAGACGACGTGGACTCGAGGTGGTTGCGAGGCTTGAGCGGCAAGAAAGGAGGAAGCTTCCCGGAAGGTGCAGGAGGGGCGTTTTGGTGAATACGCAAAGCTGTACTAAAGGAGGCGGATTTGGTTAGAGTTAGCGGGTAAAGCGCTAAAGCTTAATGGGCAAAGTGATTTGTGAACCCATTATGGAGGGCTATAAATAGATGATTGTTTCCTACATGGATGGTGTGCATGTGAGAGATGGCCTAGGGTTTGCCTTTAGCCAAATGGCTTTTGGGAAGGTTGTTTTCTCTTTGAGCTTTAGTGGTTGAGAGTTGGTGTGCGGAGCAGCAGGTAGTAGTGGGTGTTCTTGTCTCCTACATGAGAGCCTCTGAACATCAAGCATGTAGTGAGAAGGGGTGTGTTCTTGGTCTCCCTACTCCTGTGATTTGAGATTGTGAGTGAGGGAATGAGTTGATTCTCCATGTAATCATTCATCTCTCTTGCTCTAAATCAATATGAGAAAGTTTGTGTTGGATTATTTTCGTTTTCCTGCTCTCTCTGTTGGTTCTCATTTTTTTTGGTTCACTGCCCATTTTCTTCCATTTGATGTTTGTGGTGAATCTTTGGGCAAGGAGTAGTAAAATGGATTCCTCTAGGATGGGACGATATTTCTAGACCATTTGGTCAGCTAGTTCCCTAGAGCAAAATCTCTGAATCAAATATTCCATTTGACTCATTTCCTCTGTTTGCTGAAAATTAGGGTTTTGAGTCAGGGGTAGATGAACTCTTGTGATTTCCCTTCATAAGATGGCACGAGATTTGAGTTTCCAAGTCCTTTTGTCATTGCTAAACTTCCTGCAAAAGCTCATGAGCAAAGGATACAAGATTAATGAGTAATTTGGATTTTGGTTCAGTTCTTGCAAAAGTTTCAGATTTTGGTCATAATCTGAATTTTTTGCTCTCTGGTTACAATCTTGGGTTTCCAAAAGTCCCAGGGCTATTGGAACTTATTCTTGAGCTTGTGGTCTGAGGAGAGTATCAAGGCTTCTCAAATTTTCTTGAACTTAGCAAATTTCTGAAAATTCAGCTTTTCCGTTAATCTGCGCAGCTGTCTGGACAGAGGAACCGGTTAGACCGGTTCACTGCCGGCGGTCTGACCGCTCTAACAACTGCGGTCAGACCGGCCTTGTTTAACCGGTCTGACCGGCGGCTATTAGGCAGTCAGACCGGCCAGGGGTTTTTGCTGCGGTTGTTTCTCTGATTCAATGATATCTCTTGTTGCCTCATTTTAGTATTTTTGCCAGGTCTTCTCTCTTTGTGTATTTGAGTCTCCAGTGAGCCTAAACTGTTTCTTCATAGCATTTGTTGCTATAGGAGAAGAATATTTTTATTTTTGAGTACTTGGAGGAAATTTGAATAGCCAACATTCACCCCCCCCTCTGTTGCCGATTTCGATCCAGCAGAGAGTCCTTGTTTTCTTTGTAAATTTTCTTTCAGAGGAAGTATTCTTGCTGTGTTCAAAGTCTCATGACTGGAAGAACCGTAGATCATCAGTTATCTAGAAATCGGATGTCGCGTTGTGAACCTTACACTTCCCTATTGTCGGTTGAGTCCAGTTTACTCTCTATTGTCGGATGTGTCTGTGTTCTTTCGGTTGTCGATCTGTTTTCTCTCGGTTTCCAATGAGCAATTGATCTCCTTCTTCATAGCTCTCTAGCTATCGGAGAAGAAGATCGATCTCCTTCTTCATAGCTCTCTAGCTATCGGAGAAGATCTATGAGAATACTTGGGGTGGTTTTAAGGCACCATTCACCCCCCTCTGTTGCCATTTCGGTCCTTCAAGTGGTATCAGAGCCGGTTAGCTCTTCTTTGTAGATCTTAACTGGTCTGTTGAGCCATGGCGACAGATAAGTATTCCACCAAGGCCCCTATCTTCGATGGGATCGACTATCCCTTCTGGAAGAGTAGGATGGTGGGAGACCATGTGGAGGTATCCCCATGTTTGTAATGAGTAATTGACGGTTGGTTTAGAGAGTTTAAGTTTGTTTTGGGTATTTTAGGGTTGAGTACCTTTTACTTATGCTATTGTTGATATGTTGTTTCATGCGGTGCTGTGACGGTTTGCTTGTCTGTGTGACTGCAGGACTTCGGAGCTAGGTCATGGTGAGGCGAGGAGGCCCGGGACTAGGCACAGGAGGTGTTGAGGTCCAGACAGTCGGTGATGCCGAAGATGATCGAGGCTGGTGAGGTGGTTGCGAGTCGGGAAATGAGGAACCGAAGCTGGAGCTACTGGTGATGGACACGACGGACAACGATGAGCGAACCGGGACTAGGCTCAGGGAGGAGTCAGGGGTCCAGACGGTTGGAGGTCGGTTGCGGTCGTATGCGACGAAACAGACCAGGACTAGACTCAGGGAGGAGTCGAGGTCCATACGGTCAAGGTACCGGACACGGGAAGCTTCCGGGAAGGCGCTTGAGGGGCAAATTGGAGATTTGACACAAGCCATGTGTTGGATGCTGGTTTTTCCCTCCAAATTGAGTGCTTTGACTTTTTGCCTCAAGTGTGTGTGAGGCATGGAGTGTGGTTGGTATGCCACTTCTTGAATTCCCTTTTTGGTGTGAGTATTGGCTGTTAAAAGGGGATGGCAAGCAAGTGGAGGAGGCATCCAAGTAGAGAGAGTCCATTCTGTAGAGTGAACTCATCGTGTAGGAGTGAGCAGTGGTAGAGCTCTCGTGTGAGTGTAAGCATGTAGTGATTTTTCCCTCTCAAGCATGTAGCGAGTGGAAACCATGTGTAATCATTCCTCTGTATGAAGCATTCATGGTTATGAATCTATTTGAGAACACTTGTCATGGAGATGGACTGAGTTTTTGCTTCTCTGCAGTTTTCTGCTTTAGTTTGATTTCTTCCAGTTCTTCTGTCTTTGAGCTTGAACTTAATTGAGAAGCTTCAAGATGAGTTGCTATGAATTGGGAGAAACCTCAAAGCCCTTTGGCTAGCTATTCCTGAGAGCAATCATCTTTTTCATGTTGATTTTCCTACAAGAACCGACATGGAGCATTTTCTCTGTTATTCACTGTAGCTAGGGTTTATACCCAGAGCACTTTTGAAATTTGAGGTTTCCCCTCAAAAGGATGTGACTAGGTGTGGTAGTCCAAGTCCTCTTGTCATTGCTAAAGTGATTTCAAAGTTTCATGAGCAAGAGATGTGGGAATAAGAAGTAATTTGAAATTAATTCCATTCTCTGTCAATTTTCAGTATTGTGCTCAAAAGTTTAATTTCTTGATCTTTTGACCATATCTCTTGGTCTCGAAGGCCTTCCTGCTATTTAGGTTTAAGCCTTCTTCTTTTGGCCTGAAAAGAATTGCAGGAATCCATCAATTTCTCTTTTCTCTAAAGATCTGCAAATTTCAGCCCTGATTTCAGTCGAGCAAACTGAATTTTAGGGTTTAGGCTGGCCTGACCGGTTTGCGCATTGCGGTCAGACCAGCCAACTCAAGGCGGTTCAACCGGTGTTACTGGCGGTCTCGACTGCCCACGACCGGCGGTCGGACCGGTGTGGCTGGCGGTCGACACAGCAGCGTGCAATGGTCCGACCGGTCCAACACCACCGGTCTGACCGACCCTCCCCTGCAGGCTATGGCTTTCTCAGTTTTTCTCTGCTGTTGACTTTCTTGCTGTGTTTTCTCTTTCAGTTTGCTGAGTTTTCTCTGGTTGTCAGTGAAGTTAAGCATGCTTTCTTCATAGCTTTGTAGCTATCGGAGAAGAGTGTCTTCTAGTGGATACTTTTGGGGGAAAATTTTAAAGAGGCACCATTCACCCCCCTCTATTGCTATTTCCGATCCTACAGATGGAGTCTTACATATAGGCTCAAGGCTATGCTATCTGGAGAAAGGTTAAGACTCACTATGTTGTTCCTGCCGATAAGAACATCACAATGGTGAACATGCCTGATGTTGAGGCAAATGTATGGCAAGGAACATCATAATCCAAGGTCTTAGTAGAAGCGAATTCAATCGCATTTTCCATCTTTCGTCGGCCTATGACATTTGGGTGACCCTTGATGCATACCATGAAGGAACTATCCAAATCAAGATCGTACGACAGGACCAATACAAGCGAGATTACAACAAGTTTGAAATGCTTGCTGGTGAGTCCTTAGATGAGTGTTTTGTGAGGTTTCACAAAATCTTGAGCAACCTCCGAGCAGACGGTCTCACATACCCTGACTCAGACAACGCTCTTTAGATGTTATCTGCTTTAGACTTGTGAGTTTGGGAGATGAAGGTGACCACCATCAAGGACACGATTGATCTTTCAACTTTGACTCTTGATGTGTTGTATTCATGCCTCAAGACTTACGAGATTGACATTGTCTCTCACGAGTCGAAATCACAATCGATGGCTTTGGTCACCGATCCCTGTCCTAATTCAGGAACATCTTCTGACGATGCTAGTTTTTCCTTAGCTGTTCTCTATGAGATTAGTGATGATCAGATAGAGCAGCTTCCAGAGAACCAACTAGCCCTCTTAGCTAGAAAATTTTCACATGCCTATAAGAGGCTTAGGGAGAGAAAAAGAGGAGGACCGGTAATCTGCTTTGAGTGTGGTGGCCCCAATCACATTCGAGCAAATTGCCTCAAGCTGGAGAAGGACAAGAATGACTACATTCGCAAGAACCGCAACAAGAAGCCCTCAGCTCATGCCCAAGGCAAAGAAAAGAAGTACCGTAACCTTGGCAAAGCCAAGAAGCTCTTCCATCGCGTCCTCACCGCCTTCAACAACATCAACTTTAGTGACATGGAAGGATGGAGCGATGATGATGGCGAGGACAATCAAGACAAGGATGCCAAGGACAGCGACGACTTTATCGGCATGTGCTTCATGGCCCATGAGAGCGACATCAGCGACAGCGAACTCTACAGCGACTCCGATGAGGTAGGTCCTTCCTACGACCAGCTCAATGATGCTTTTCTCAAGCTAAAAAAATTTTATGCTAGATCTAGAGCTACGTGTAATGAGTTGGAGAAGGAAGTAGAGAGCTTGTCACAGGAGCTTACTTCACTTAGTCTACTCCCTCCCGTGATGATTGTGATGTTTGTACTTCTTTGCTTGAGATATGGAGAAGCTAAGGTATGGAGAAGCTAAGGACCTCTTATGATAGTACGATTTTTGAGCTTGACTTGCTTAAGATGGAGAATGTTAGTCTGTTAGCTGAACTAGAGATGACTAGGGTAGCTTCTCTTTCATCTACTATTGTTGAGACTACATCTTACACCTCATGTGAGGATAAGGACAATGTTTTTAGAGGTCTTTATACCATGCTTCTTGATCTGCCTGAATCATGTGAAAGCTACAATAGCTTGAAAATGAACTTAAAGAAAGTAGATTATAAAATTGCTGAATTACATGCTTCCTTGCTTGAGCCTATTGTTTCTTGTACCAACTATCCTAAATTAACTACTGAACTTGAATCAGTTTCAAAACAATTTCAAGAAAATGGTTGACCATAACAAGAAAATGGCTCAACATGCTTCTAAGGACCCCTGTTAGCTCACCATGCTATAACTGTGAAAAACTAAAATCTAAATTGGTTGCATTGGATGACAAGTGTGTGAAGTGACTAAGGACCTACTAGAGAAGTCACAATCTGATTGTGCTATGTGTGCTGTGGTGGGGGAGAAGTCTAAGGAAATGGTAGAGATGCTTAGCCACGAGGACCAAATGGCTAGAAATAGGACTGCCCCCATGCGTCATGCGAAGCCCTCAAAATTGAGGCGGCTGTGCCCAAAGAGAGACATGCACATGCCATTTGTTCTTCTGCTGTTGGTTCTTCTTCCTCTTCTTCTGTTGTCTCTTCTTCCCCTGCTCTTCTTGCACCTCTCTCTTTCAGTCAGTATCTTATGAACACTCTTGAGAGATTTGTTGGAGGCAAGAAGAAGTTAAATCTTATTCTAGACAAATTCAAGATCTGCAAGTTCAATCAAGGTCTAGGATATGATTTCTTAGAGGATGTTAGGAAACATCCACCTGCTGTTCTCAGACCTGTAGCAGGAGGTGTGATCGAGGTTAAGCCCAGAACCAAGAAAGTTGAGTTCAAATCTATGGGCTTTGTCCAAGGGATTTCTGACAGTAAAGTGGTATCACCTCTTGCTTCGACCTCTCAGAAGGTGAAGTATCATTGTACCTTCTGTCAGAAGGATGGACATTATGTTGAGAGGTGTTTCAAGCATGCCAAGATCGCGTGAAGAGATCGTGCACTTAGGAGTATTCAGAGTCAGCCCCAGACTTGGAGTGCACCAAAGTTCGACACGAGATCTAGAGATTCTTCTGAGGTGTTTAGGCAGTGTCGAGGACTTGATTTTTCTGGTTCTCCTGATTTTCGTCCTTGAGTTGCTTCTGGTCAGGTTATCTGCCGTCCTGAGGGTAGATTTCATTTCCCCCATCGAGATAGCTATCCGTGGCATGATCAGCCAGTTGTTGTCGGTCAGACTCGCTCTTCTATAGCAGTTGGACCCAACAACAGCTTCAGGTCTGCTCGTAGACCTTCTAGCTTTCTGAGTGACGGAGAGCATAGGGTAGTTAGAGGTCAGTTGTCTGTGACTACTTCTTCTGCTCGTCGTGTGACTCAATACTGGGTTCTAAAGTCTTTTCTGATTTATCCCAGTACTGAGCCATAGCTGCTCTTTTGTTGACTCAGGTTCGCTGGGCAGGGAAGGGAGAGATTTGGCTTGTTGACTCCGGCTGTTCTCGACACATGACCGGAGACTCCCATTGGTCTCTTCCCTTGCCCGAGCTCTAGGTGATGAGATGATCACCTTCAGAAATGCCTCGTCTGGACGAGTCATCGCTAAAGGTACTGTGCGCATCAATGACTCTTTCATTCTTAAAGATGTTGCCTTAGTGAGTAAGCTGCAATACAATTTGCTCTCTGTTTCTCAGCTTACCGATGATAATTTCGAGGTAAGTTTTAAGAAAAATGCTTGCAAAATTCTTGATTCTTCGAGAAGTCTTGTTTGCGGGATCTCTAGATATGGGAGAATCTTTCATGCTGATTTTGTTGAGTCTTCCGTGATTCTCTCAAGTGTTTAGTTGCTTGAGTCTGTGATCTTTCCTTCGGCATAGGAGACTTGATCACATTGGCTTTGATCATTTGACTCGAGTTAGCAATCATAATCTCATTCGTGGTCTGCCAAAACTCAAGATGGTCAAAGACTTAGTTTGTGCTCCTTGTCGGCATGGCAAGATGGTTGCTACATCTCATCCTCCGATCCATCGTGACTATGACCGATGCACGGGACAGCTTCTTCACATGGACATAGTTGGTCCAGCTAGAGTGTAGTCGGCGGAGGGAAGTGGTATGTTCTTGTCGTGATCGATGACTTCTCAAGGTTTTCTTGGGTGTTTTTCTTAGCCTCGAAGGATGAGACGCGTTCAATCATTTTCGGGTCTATTTAGTAGGTTTTCTGTTGAGCTCCCGGTGCCTTACGAGCGATTCGCAGTGACAATGGCACGGAGTTCAAGAATTTTTACTTTGAGAAGTTCTACGATGTGACAAGTGTAGAACATCGTTCTCTTCTCCGCACGTCCCAAACAAAATGGCGTTGTGGAGAGGAAGAACCGCACCTTGGTCGAGATGGCCGGGACGATGCTTGATGAGTACTCTACACCGAGGAAGTTTTGGGCTAAGGCTATAGCCACCGCATACCATGTTTGAACAGAGTTTTTCGAGAGCACACTTGCATCGCACTTCTTATGAGTTGAGATATGGCGAAAGCCCGGTGTTTCTCATTTTCACGTGTTTGGTTGCAAGTGTTTTATCTTGAAGTCGGGAACCTAGATAAGTTCGAGTCACGATCATGTGATGGTATCTTTCGGGTTACTCGACTTCTTTGCAGCGTATAGGTGCAGAATCTGAGTCTAATAACATGGTAGAGACTTGTGAGGTGAGTTTTGACGAGGCCTGTCCCGGCACTAGGCTTGACATCTCAGGTTCTGTAGAGCAGTCCGAGACCATCTTTGTTGATGATGAGGAGGATGGAGATGAAGGTTGCTTACCGATCCAGTTTCTCCTTCCCTTGAGGTGCCTGCTTCTACCACCGCACCTCGAGGAGATCAGCCCATTCCTTTCGCATCTTCTGGAGCTAGTGGCTCTGTTCCTACCTCATCAGCTCATAAGGTAGAGGCCACTTCTTCTTCTCATCCAGGACCTCCCCGTCATATCCAAAAACATCATCCTTTAGAGAAGATAATAGGAGATCTCTTTGAGCGCGTCACACGCTCAAAATCTGGCTTGTCTCACTTCTGTCTCCATTCAGCCTTCATCGCCTCTTTTGAACCCAAGGATATTTGTCATGCTCTTTCTAACGAGTCTTGGGTCAATGCCATGCATGAGGAGTTAGAGAACTTTGAGAGGAACAAGGTCTGGTCGCTAATTGAGCCCCCTAGAGGTCATAATGTCATAGGTACCAAGTGAGTTTTCAAAAACAAGTAGAGTGAGGATGGGGTAGTCATTTGAAACAAGGCTAGATTGGTAGCTCAGGTTTTCTCACAGGTTGAGGGTTTAGATTTGAGGAGACCTTTGCCCCTGTAGCTAGGCTAGAGGCCATTAGGATCTTGCTTGCTTTCGCAGCATCTAAGGGCTTCAAGCTGTACCAATGGATGTCAAGAGTGCCTTCCTCAATGGGTATATTGAGGAAAAGGTCTATGTTATGCAGCCTCCAGGTTTCGAGAACCCCAAATATCCAAACCATGTCTACAAGCTTTCCAAAGCCCTGTATGAACTTAAGCAAGCCCCTAGAGCTTGGTATGAGAGGCTTAAGTCCTTGTTGAGTTATAGGTTTCAGATGGGTAAAGTAGACAAGACCTTGTTCATTCACAGACATGTCGATGACCTTCTACTCATCCAGATTTATGTGGATGAAATTATCTTTGGTGGCTCTTCTCATGCTCTTGTTTCCCAGTTCTCTGATGTCATGAGCATAGAGTTTGAGATGAGCATGATGGGTGAGTTGAGCTTCTTTCTTAGTTTCCAGATTAAGCAGACTCGGGAGGGTACTTTCTTGCATCAGGGCAAGTACACTTAAGACCTCCTGAGACTCTTAGACATGATTGATGGCAAGCCGGTGTCAACTCTGGTGGCATCATCAGCTTCACTCGATCCAGATGAGGATGGCGAGCCAGTTGACCAAAAGGAGTACCGCAGCATGATTGGTGTAACATCCTGAAAATTTTAAATTGGGAAATATGATTTTCTAGAATAGTTTTTGCAATATATTCTATTTGGATTTGGATTTTTATGGCATTTTTCTGGAATTTTGTGAGGTTCCAAAAATTTAAGAAGCTCAAAAAGAAACAAATATTAGTAATACCCTAAAAGAAGATGTGCAAATAATAGAAAGGTAAAATTTCAAATATGAATCTAAAAAGATGATCCAGTATAAGGAGGGAGACATCTGAGTTAAAAATATAAAACTTCATTTTGTAAATAATGGTATATAGCAATAAAAGTAAATGAATAAAATGCAAACACATATGTATATATATATATATATACACATATATATGCATATACAAATTGTGCAAGGAAGAGATTAGCAATATAGGAAGTAATAATAAAAATATATATATGTGCAAAATTAAGTAGGCCATCAAATAACAATATGTGAAATTAAATATATATACACATATAACCTAAAATGATAATAATAATAATAAACACTCTCGTTTAATAGTGGGAAATTTAAAGCGTGAATTCTAATGCCGTCCAAAAATCAGTAAAATGATAATGCAAATTAAAAAGTTCAAAACCAAAAATCCGAAGTTCAGAAAATAATTAAGCCTATCTCTGTGTTCCTTCATTTTCCCCTACCCTCTATTACATGTGGACCCCATTCCTTATTCATCTCCTTTTCTTTCCTCTCACTTCCCCTCACCGCCAGCTGGCCCGCCGCCTTCTCTGCCGATTCCCTCTGTCCTCTTCCCGCTCGCACCTGTGCCCCCTCCTCCTGCCGCCGGCAAAGACAGCCGACAAGGCCGCCGTGAGCAAATGCGCAGGATCCCCGAATCCCGGCTGCTCCTAGCTGCACCGCGCTTGCTCCCACGCCGCGCTCGTAGCCACGCCGTGCCCATGCCCCCGCCGCCTCTACTCCCCACGCCACGCCGCCGCCGCCGCCCACCACCTTCTGTCGCCCATCTCTCCGGCTATAAAACCCCGTTCGAGGCCCTAGCCGAACCGCCCTGCTCCCCTGACTCTCCTCCTTGAAGGAATCGTGTTCTCTGTGCCTTTAACGCCGCCAGCGTGCCCTCCTGCTCCAACTCCGGCCGGCGTGTAATCGACCGCTCGGAGCCACCCCAGGCCAATTCCTCGGAGCCGAAGCCTCTCTGGAGCGTCGCCAAGCTTCTCCCATCTTCGGCTGGGCCCTTCCCCCACCCCTCCGTCGTCGGCACCGAGTCTCCCCCGATCTGCCGCCGTTTCACGTCGCCGGCGCGCCTCGCCATTTCTCCGGCTGAGCCAACGGTCTGGGTAGGTTCTACTGACCCTTCTTGTGCCCAAGCCGTCTTCCGTTCTCGTCCCCTTTCCCTCCGGCGCCGTCGCTTCGTAGCCACCTAACCGCCGGCCGCCGCACCGCTGCCCGCCCGCTCACCGCTGTTCGGCCGCGCCACCTCCCATCGGCTTCCTTGATCCTCGCGACCCCATTTTTACACTCGCCCCAGCCTATCCGGTCACCCCTCGCCGGCGCCACCACAGCCCAATTGTGCCACCTGTATCCTCTGTTTTGCCCCGCCCCAAGCATCCACTTTTCTATTTTGTTTCCCTCTCCTAGTCAGAAGTACCTGCTGCCGGTTGGTCACCAGTGTGCTTAATAGCCCACAAAGAGAGGCCTTGAGTTCGAATCCTCGTGCCACACCCTCTTCCATTTTTTTATTCCATTTTCTTTAACCCATTCTAATTAGTAAAAATCAAGGAAAAATTTGTACATAATCCATGTAAGCTAATAAATTTAATTGGGTCATAAAACTAGAATGTTTAATACTTGAATGTAGGTTGGTTGTTATATAAGAATAATTAATGTTATGTGAATGACTAACTCAAAGACTAGATAATAAATAAAGGTAATAATAAAGAAAAATTTTCTTTGATTATGTATTCAAGTTTAGTAAAGACCTTGATTGAAAAGAAATTCCAAGTAAAGTTAAAGGTTTGAATATTATGAAATCAAGGCTCTAAAATAAGGACTACCCTTGATTAATGATTATGATCAAAATTTATGCTTAATATTTACCATGCCCCATTAAATATATTTGTATGGTAGGTTTTGCCAATTAGCAAATATTGAAATATAACCTTGTAACATGAGCCTTTGCTAGGTAAATGAATTTTAATTAAAGCTAAGCCAAATAACAACTAAAATGAAGAGACCTTCTAAGAATATATATATATATATATATATATATATATATATATATATATATATATATATATATATATATATATATATATATATATATATATATATATATATATATATATGCTATCGTTAATATACCACCAATCATGAAATCTTAAATGGTAGCTTTAGTTAATAATGATGACAAAATGTACTCATGTATAGCAGGCTCGACTTGTAAAAGGATAAAACATTAGTATTAGTAGTTTTCAGAAGAGCACTCAAATTAAGAGGTCCTAATAATATACAGATGATAAAATATAGCAGCCCTAGGTCATCAAATACCAAAATAATCCCATAAACATATAAATACTCCAAAGTAAACATGTAACCATTAACGCGAGTAATTGGGATCACACAAAATGATACTTGCCAAGTTTTACTCAGATAGCTAAGTTTAAACTAAAACTAGAAATAATATTAAGCATAATAGTAACTAAAGCATAGATAAAATAATAATACCATTAACTAAAACTTAAAAATTGGATCTAATAAATAACAACAATGAGCATGAAATAACATGTTAAGGCACATACAACTGAATCCTAATTCAAGTAGAAATAGGCTTAATGAAAACTGAGGCTACATAAAGTGTCATACCATAAAATGCTATACACCTAGACTCTAAAATTAATTCGGTAATCTAAAATGCCCGGAATAATAGCACTTGACAAAATAATACCCAGCTAAACATGTACATTAAATCATAGGTCTAGCCTAACTCATAGAACTTCCTTGATAAATATAAAAATAATAAAAGAAACTGTTAATAAAAGATCGAGCCATCGTTTTTACCACCTACCTTGCCTCAAATCACCCGAAATCACCCATTAACTCATAATAATACAAAAGTTGAGTTTATTCGGATTTATTTGGATCTTTTGAGTTATTTTCTTTTATTTGGATTCAGTCGTTCGCGTAATTAGAAATTGGAGCTCAAGATTTTGCGGATCAAGCGGAACGAGATCAATGAAGACCAAAAATTAAAGATCATCGCATGAGGCAACTTTGTGTGAGCGCAAGACCGTGGTAAACTGCGCCAGGCAAGTCAACACTTTGATCATATTGAACCTACATTTTATGCAAATTACTTTTATTTAAATTATCAAATTGCATGCTGTTATTTTATGTGCAAAGATATGTTTGATTTAAGAATTTTAGCTACATGCCCATTGTTCAACTTGATTAGTATTACACCCCTCCTTGGAATATTGCAAATGTGAGCCTTGTCACCCTAGAGGAAAAATTATAACGGTAACCTTTCGAAAATAAGTCCATAACTATACGCCATGCTTAGTACTGCTTAGATAATCGGGGGCACCAAAATTGCCCCAAGCATCACTTTTAATCCTGAGAAATTGATTTGGACAGTCATGGTGGGAATGACTTGTATATTTGACATGGTTAGTTTATGCTCCCAAAAATCCCAACTTGCTAAAATATCTGAGCGGATGGTTTGGGGGCTGGTATGTGGTGCAGTGGAAGCACAAATATGGAATGTGGTAAAACCGCTCAGGTAATCCTAAGGACTGAATCTTGTCATGACCACTGTGTAAAACAAGACAACCACAAGTCTCGCAAAGTGCAACTTGGCTAAGTAAATTTATCGAAACCCCTAGACTCATCTCACCGGTAGTGGATAGGAGTGGTTATGCAAGGGCAATGGAAGGCCTAAAGGGACACCAAGTGGAGGGTGAAGTTACCTAGTCGTACTAGCGCTGAGGGGAGTGGAGCCCGAATAACGCTAGTAACCGTGGGGACATCCCATGCAGCGTATGGGACCCACCGCAAGTGGGAACGGCCCATCGGGTGAGATGACAAAAGGGGCTAGATACTTTGAAAAGTCACTGTGATTGTCCGCTCGACCACATGACTAAGGAATTGTGTAGGGCAACGAGTTGATTGTCTCTTGTGGTGAAAGTGTACAAACTCTGCAGAGTCAAAACTATTCGAATAGCCGTGCCCACGGTCAAGGGCGGACATGGGAACTTAACCAGATATAGTTCTATTTCGAAAACTTAGTGGGTGGTATTGGAAAAGTGAAGGGCTGCAGATGGTCCTGGTTTGAATTATCCTGGGTGTCGCCCCAGTGATAAGCTAAGCGTTGATAATGCTGAAAAATAAGCATATGGTGCAGATGCCATATATGGTGAACGAAAAATCTGTATCACTATTAATGATATTGCATTCTTTTCACACATTATGATTTACGAAAACCACATTATAGACGGTTCGAAACGCCATCACGCACGGTTTTCCGAATCGTCTCAATTTATGGGTCGTTGATAATCGAAGGTTATCACGCATTTGCGGTTTTGAACCATCTGTGATTATCGATATCACGCACGGTTTTAGTGAAAACCGTCTATGATATTCCTTTCTCCTAAATCTAAATCTATTTCTATTTATTGGCTAGCCTCAGGAAATGCTAGCCATGCCCTCTGAAACAAGCAGATAATCACAGACATAAAACATACAATTCACACATCTCATTTCATTTCAGATACATTTCACATCTCAATTCATTTCACAGACATAAAACATCCAATTGACAACGCACTTCATTTCACAAACATAAAGCATCCATTTCGCAAATCAATTAATTGAATTGAAATAAAATATCCATTAACAAATACACAAGTATAGCTTGTGCCGCCTCACAAGTTCGTTGATTATGTATCTATGGTGCGTAGTGGAACCGGCCTTCTGGCTTTATGACTTGAGTCGCAAAGTACGCCAACTCGCTCGAATCCGCCCAACATCGCCGTTTCAATGGAGTTGACGGGATGTACGCAAACTCGTCGATAGGAATATCAATGTGCGTATATATGTAACGTGATAAGTATGAAGTAATTGTTGGAAGATTGACAAATCTTGGAATTGGTGATCCTCGAGGAATCGAGGAGTAGTTCCATATGTTGGCAAACGTAGTATCCACATGTGTTACCGGCACGTCTGGTGGCATCGCAAAAATGGAATGTGTTAGTTCAAGAGGCATTACTACCAACTGTTGCATAGGATTAATTAATGTGAAATAGCAAATACCTTGAAATCTCGAGCATGTGTCAGCAGGCCTTTGGCCCCGCGCTTCGAGACACCTCCCATTTCAATCTACATCGCGAACGCCCTACGTGATTCAAAAGTTAACCTTAGTCATTCGAAGGAAAGAAAGAGTATAACTTGGAGAATATGTACTTACCTATCGATTACTTAGCTGACAACTGTGAAGTCCATTTTATTCCTACTTAGGGAATCAAGGTAATATAACTTATTCCATTTTTGTACAATTACTATTAAAATCCAATGAAAGTTCTGATGGAAGGGCATAAGTACATATTCCTTAAGCAACCCATCAGTCCTGCTGCAATGTACCTCTCGATGAGGGATGTATCCTGGTCGATGGTATCCTTGGCGACCAAGTGTGGGTCCAAAAAACCAGCCGATGAGTTGGATAATCTAACTTTAGTCAGCATGTGTCTATATATATACACACGAAAGCAACAAATTAGATATGACATTTATCGGTATGACATGAACGGAGACTGTGATTGTACACACTTACAGCGTCCAGCATCGAATGATTGAGACGTCGAGAGCGTTGAGCGTGAACAGATCGAATAAATCCTCAAAGGCGACCACGAACATACACTCTTGAAGACTGTGGTGTAAATCATCCGACGTGAATTTGACAGTGATACTTGAGGTCCGTTCTCCCTCTAGCTTATTGGACTGCTGCATATACCACGTGTGCAATTGTATGCAACTATATGCTAGGGGTTGGAGGGCTTTTTGCTCGAGCAACGGCTCGCCAAGCACGAATTTGCGGGCCAAAGGTAAGTACGGTATATCATTGGTCTTCTTTGCTTTGCCCTTGCTGGCCTTGCTGCCTCGGCTATAGGTCGACTTCACGGCAGTCGACTTTGAAGGTAGCAGCGGTGCAAGTTGCTCTGGCGAGAATAGCACCTGTGGAGATAGCACCGGTGCAGTTACCAGTGGTGGAACCGACTAGTCTTGTAATGGAGATGGCACCAGTGCATGTTGCTCTGGTCCTGCCACCGGTGAAGAAGCCTCCAGGGAGATGTCGCTTTTGGGCCACTCGATTAATGTTCCAATGGCCTGTCCTAGAGTCACGATCTCGTCATTGGGGGGCTTCGGTAGCGAGACCACCTCAAAATTGACATGCACACCATCCACATTAACTTTTGTGAAGCCTGGCACTAAAGGTCGACCGTGCACCATGGCCCCAATACCAGACAAATATGCCTGGCCCCAAGCAGCGTACAAGGGAATGGAGCCATATCTCACTTGGAGCCTGCACTTCGTAGGCTCCTACATAACGATACAAAATTAGCTACTCGAATAGGCCTATCAATGAAGCAAGCATTCGAGAGATAATAATTATTAGCAGGATGTTGTCCACAGGAAATTTGGCCTGGGTTTGCGTCGGATTGGACGCGCAGCTACTCGGACGGTTGTGCGGGCTAGCTAGCACAGGAGCGGCAGTAGTGGCCTGCTGACTTTCTGTTTGTTTCCGCACCTCATCTCTGATTACATCAGCCAGCTCACCTATTAGCTCCTCTCTAAGAGATGCCTTGATCTCTTCTCGTAGCTGTGTGTCACGCTCGGCTTTGTTTCTCTTCCTACGCCGATACATTCCGGAGTCATCTTGGAAACCATGTTTCCAAGGAACGTAAAGCCCAAGGCCTCTCGTACGACCCGGGTGCTCCTTGTTTCCCAGGGCCACGGAGAGCATATCATTCTCCCTTGTTCCCTGGAATGATCCCAGGGTAGATTCAAAACTCAGCTCTTCCTGCAAGAGCACGACATGTCATTTCAATTCGTACGAAGTTGTGGAGTAATTACAAGCTACGTAGTTCGATCGATATCTTACCAGGCGCTGGGACACTTGCTGGTCTGCAGGGTTTCGAAAGGAGACGTCCCCCGATGTCGTTGTAGATGACCTTGCTCTAATCCAATTTCGAGCGCGCTCATCCGGGATATTGGAAAATGGCGGGGCGATGTCCTGTGCAGCTGCCAGTTCATCCTCCTTCCTCCACTGCGGGATTTTACCCGCATACCCAGCTGTGCCAAGTCTGTGGGGGTGTGTGTTTTTTGCCTGGAGGGCCTTGTGCGCCACACTTGTACTTTTGAAATCTTCGGTCGTTTTCATCGCCTTGAACTCTTCCCATTGTGGTTGCAGGAATGGGTATATATGAAAAGGCATTTCGTCCGTCTCCACGTATTTCTTGACAAGCGTGCTCTTGAAGTTCTTCCATGCTTTGCACGCCGCTAGGTAGGTTTGTCGTTGCACAGCGTATTGGTGTTCTTCTGGGATCTCGAACGATGCCAAAATTTCGGTCCACAGCTCACGTTTCCGAGTGTCAGGCACGTTCTTCCACGAATTGTATGTGATCTCAATTCGTTCTCGTGCAACTATTCGACCATGCTTCGGAATGCGCATCGCTTTGTGAGGAAGGAGAGGACCCGGATGCATCCACCGCTGTGATGGTCAATCGGCCCTCAGGCTTCTTCGATAGCCCTCTTCCTTGGCGTCTTGATGTTGGAGCGGACGACTCCGGCGATGGTGTTGAAGAATGCGCGGATGACATGTTGCTCAATTTGTGGGTCTATTAGGTAAGATAAGAAAGTGCCATACCATAAGATAAGAAAGTGCAATATCTATCTATTTCGCTCAATATAGGCGATATATACATATATAATGGTAGCAATATGAAGCAACAAGCAACAAGCATCAATAATAGAATCAATAACAGTCTAAACATGAATATGTATGACAATGTAAAAGGCATGTATCAATGAAGACTAGCAACAAGCTCAAGTTTTAATTGATTAATTTGTGCTCTCAAATTGTAGGGTTGCACAAGATTAATCTTGGCCGTCCAGCTACTAAATCATATACTCTTCCTTGATTGGTTATGCCAAATAATGAATTCAGTCTTTTGAGCTCTAGATACAAACTCTACAATCTCAAGATCAAGATATATTCAGCATGCATATATTCAGACAGCAGTATTCATACAGATCAAGACCATACAAGTTAACTTTGCCCAATAATTCAGTCTTTTAACTTGTCAAGATTAAATCCTAACAATCAATTTAATAACATGCTATAACCTGAAAACTGCATGAACCGACAGGAACAAGAACAATATATCAATGTCTAGAGATTGTCTCCTGGGGTTTAAAGTTAATTATGACAAAAGAGTTGGCAGCTATTAGAGCTCAAAGACCGAATGAACCAATCTCAGTATATGAATTTATCATCATCGAGCAACTGTAAATCCCACAGGCAATGTATGTCTCCCAGTGACAGATAATATATGGAAGATTAACAAACTTGCACGACGACGACGGGCTCGGGGAGGCGGCCGCGACGACGGGCTGGGGAGGTGGCCAGCGAGGGCTCAGGGAGGCCACCGCGACGACGGGCTCGGGGAGGTGGCCGGCGAGGGCTCGGGCAGGCCGCCGCGACGACAGGCTCGGGGAGGTGGCTGGCGAGGGCTCGGGGAGGCCGCCGCAACGACGGGATCAAGGAGGTGGCCGGCGAGGGCTCGGGGAGGAGGCCGCAATGACGGCCTCGGGGAGGTGGCCAGCACAGGCTCGGTGAGGTGGCCGGCACGGGCTCGGGAGGCGGCGCGACGACGGCTCGGGAGGTGATCGCGAGGGCTCGAGGAGGCGGCGGCACGACGGGCTCGCGGGATCTAGATTGAATAACTGCAGCGCACACGGAAAACCCTAGCCAGAGGGTATATATAGGGAGGTTTTCACAGACGGTTCTAAACTTAGAACCGTCTGTGATATGATATCACGCAGCGGTTCTAAGTTCAGAACCGTCTGTGATAAGTCTTTACCGATCTGTAGTTATTAAGACAACACCAATAGCCACAGCTGCATTCATGATCAACCACCAAACAGCTGCATTCATATACAACACCAACCAGCTGCATTCACACAGTGTATTTCTTGATACATTTTGTCATTCTCAAAATTGACTACATGTAACATCCCAAATTTTTTTTTTGCCTTTTATTGATTTTCTGGAGTTTATTTGGATTTATCTGGATTTTATTTAAAAATCTAAAGCAAGAAAATGTATTTAAAATATTTTATTAAAGCAAAAAAAGAGTTTATTTTTTTTCTTTTTCTTTTCTTTTCTTTTCTTAACCCTCCCTAAGTTTTGATTAACTCTTGAGAATTTACTTCTGGAAATTAAAAAAAAAGAAATTTAGAAGTTTCCTTCTTCCCTTCTTCCCCAACCGGCCGGCCTCCATTAACACCCCATCCGAGCTTTAAAAGCTTCGGTTACTCCTTCCCTCGGCCGGCAACCGAAGCCATTATTGGCCCTTAAGCTCGCGCGCTAGTAACCGCCCCACCTCCGTCCGCTCGTCGGCTTAAAGCCTCTCGCCGTTATGCGATCGCTTCTAAAGTCCTTAACTCCGCGAGCCCTTTACCTCCGCCCTGCCCTATAAAGCTCCTTCCCGAGCCCGTTATCCTCCTTCGCCTTCCCGTGGCGCCGCCACCTCTTCCCTCCGCCTGAACCGACCGCCCCACCCGTGCTTCCTCGCCCGCCGCCGGCGAGCTCCGGCGAGGAATTGGCGCCGCCTGGTCTCTTCCGCGCCGCCGACGACGCCGTGATCCCCAAGCGCCGCGACCACCATTCCCTCTCCGCCGAGCGACGCCGCCACCGGAGCCCGTTGTTGCCGAAGACTCGAGCGCCGCCGCTTCTTCGCCGACCGACCGCTCCACTGTAATCGAACCTCTACGACCATCCGCCGCCTCCGCCACTCGCCGATTCCTCCGACCACCCCGCGCCAACCAGCTTCGAAGGTAACACCTTCCGTGGTCGAGATCCGTAGTCGTAAGTCTTAGCCGTAGCCGTAGCCGCCGAGTAGTCGAGCGACTATGTGGTCGTAAATGACCAGGTAGCCGTTAACTCGTTTGAGTGGTCGATTCGCCTCAAGTCGTAAGTTTTCGTGTAGTCGAAGTCGTAAGTTCTCCGTAGTCGAAGTCGTAGGTTTTTCGTGTAGTCAAGTCGTAGGTTCTCTCGTAGTCAAGTCGTAAGTTTCTCGTGTAGTCAAGTCGTAAGTTCTTCGTAGTAGTCGTGGGTTTTCGTAAGAAGTCGTAGGTTTTAGTCGTAGTCGAAGTCGTAAGTTCTCGTAGTCAAAGTCGAGGTTCTCGCAGTCGTAGTCGAGACCGGTCTCGTGGCCGTAGTCGTAATTTTCCCGAGTAGTCGTAAACCTTCCGTGTGGTCGATGTCGATCGCGTGGTCGTAAACCTTCCATATGGTCGTAAGTCGACTACGTGGTCGTAGCTCCGCCGATCGCATTTGCCGTGGTCGTAGCTCCGCCCGATCACGTTTGCCGTGGTCGTGAGAACTTCCAAGGCCATAACTTCTTCATTTTAACTCCGATTTAACTCGTTCAAATTTCTAAATTTTTCTAAAATCCTAAACTATCCATTTCTGGACTCTTTTTGAATTTTTGGATTTTATTTGAATTTTGTTTGAATTTCTTTTGGTTCTTTGCGATAGATTACTTACTTAATTCGAGAGTATTTCTTCGATTTAATCGCAGCAAGACTTCGAGCAAGGCAAGTTACACCTTTGACCATGTTGATCCCAGTAATTTAAATTATTTATGTTGTTTTTAAATTAATATGCATGCATACTTTTATTCAAATTAGTTCAAATGTGCTTAAAACTTTAGTTACACCCAATTCCCTTTGTATGGCCAATCTCGAATTTGAACGAACATACCTTGTCACCATAGATGAAAGCCTAGTTGGTACATTAGTATTAACTAGAACATTTTATAGAATTGCTTAGCCATGCTTAGATTAATTTAGGTGGGAAGATTGGTTTCACACGAAATGTTGGTTTATAAAATCTATTCTTGACTTTGGTGAGTCAAGAAGGTCTATAAAATTTTGATAAAATAAAATGGATAAAACCTGTTTTAGACTTAGGCATTGGTATGGTGGTGGGTGCTTGCTGGCATGCGTCGTAGTTTGTTGACTCGATGTTGACTGCCAGCACAAGGGGTATGCGGGTAGGCCTAAGTCAAATTAAGGACCGGATCTGTGAACTACTATTACAAAGTCACACCGTACTACCACAAGTCTGGTATGGGACAGATCTGGCTAAGTAATTTGTGAAGTTCCATTTTAGTTTCGCTATAGGCTGAATGTGAGCGTGGTGTAGGCCATGAGAAGTCTCACATGGCACAAGAGGGGGCTCCAACATGTGGATTCATGTTGTGGTGAAACCTTAGTGGCGGCGTAGCTAATTTGGTAATGGAACATTGGAACAGCCTTATCATGATCTCCTCGGCCGCACACCTAAGGAAGTGTGTAATCCGGTGGCAAAACAGGAGAACATGTCTTGTGGGTAAAGTTGTACACCTCTGCAGAGTAACAAACTATCTCGGATAGCCGTGTCCACGGTCAAGGACATGCTTAGTATGGTTTTTCACGGATTAGATTTTGGTTTTAATAAAATTTGGTTTATGGAAATTTGTGAAACTTTTGGAAAGATGGTCCGGTGGGATACCCGTGGTTAGGTTAGTGTTAGGTTGTTGCCTGCACTAACGTTATTATTTTGTTAAATCTTGTTTTTATATATTGTATCAACTTCAGCTTTTGCACTTACGTTATTGTATTTAATTCAATAATGCTGTTTATGCAAATGAACCACATTATGCCTTTCTTTGTAACCCCTTATGCATGCATCAAATCTGTTATATCTCCGTGTAACTTGTGGAGTACTTTATGTGCTCACCTTGCTATAAACAATGTTGCCAGAGGATCGACGATGTCAACTATGTTGAGGATCGCGACGAATAGGCCACGCCTTACAGTCAATTCGCCTTGTGGGAAGGCAGGATGGGCTGCTCCTCTTATTTACCTTCCGCTGCTTATTTCATGTTTGGCCATGAAGCCACCTTATTGTAATCTTGGCCATAAGGCCCGCATTTTTGCTTTATAATAAAGTTTGGTTATCATGCATGATATGTATCACTGCTCAACTGTGTGCACTAGCTTTTCCGGGATAGTGCGAATAACACGAGGGTTCTGGAGTTGTTGCTCCGGTCCCGCAGAGATGGTATCAGAGCATGTTGACCCTAAGACGTGACCGTAGGTAGAATAGAATGGATGACCTTAAGGATTTATTTTCAAAAATATATATATATATAATAAGAACATTTTGAAAATCCTTCTACCTCTTACCTCCTTCATTCCTTCACTGCCTATTCTTTAAAAAAATATGTATATATATATATAAATAATATGCATAATTGGTGACTAACTCCTTTTCTTTTTCAAAATTGTAGATGGCTGATCGTCCTACCACAGCCAGCCATGGAATCCTAGCTGGACACCTAGCCGACTGCCTTTGGGATCTCCTTCAAGAGTTGGGTGTTACGCACGCCCGTGTACCAAGGATATTCGGGAACCTATGGAGATCAAGAACGTTGGAGAGTGGAAGTGCCGATCTACGCCAACGTGGGAGATGAAGAAGCATGTCACACCTTTGATGCTCCTCTACCCCGACACCTTCTTCAACGGAATCCAAGATGCAGCTCATGAAGCAATTCGGCAGATGAGGGACATCTACGCCCAAGAGCTTCAACGCACCACATTCGATACTTCCCAAAGAAGTACCCCGCCAGCTCCAGCAGCCTTTCTCCTCGACAGAATTTGAGAGTAATCCTCGGCTGCTCAGCAGGTGCAGACACCAAGTCCTTGGACTATGTGTACCAAAACACCTTGAAGGAGTTGAGCTCATGGCGCAGCGACTCCGCGCAGCAGTAAGAAGAATTAGCTAAGTACCGCTTGGAAGATGAGGGTTCTTCTCACATACAGACCACCCCAAAGAAACTTAAAATCCAGCCTACTAGTAGTAGCACCAGCCCATAGAAACCATAGTTTAAGTTTAAAGTTATAGAACGATACTTGTGAGTCTGTTATTCCTTTGTCAATGACCTCAAGGTTATATTCAATAAAATAATATGGTTGGTTGTTCCTTGAGTTTTGTTGTGTTTCTTGTTTCGTGGTGGGAATGTTACATAGACCTTCTCCTAGTTCTCTCTCTTTCTTTCCTCTAAATCTAGAAGAATCGCAGATGGTGAACACAAGGAGGAATGTCAATGACAACGCCAACAACACCGAGCGCAAGGAAGTCGTCTGTCCCCATCCCTCCTCCTCCGCCAAAGCACTGACCCGATCGGGCTCAAATGATGGCAAATCAAAATCGCTTGATTCAACTGTTAGCTCAAGCTATCAACAACCCCGCTCAACAAGCTCCTCACCACCACTCAAGCTCCTCAAAACCGGATGTCGAATTTTTGAGGATAAGGCCTCCAACCTTCTCAAGCAAAGGCCGAGCCAATGGATGTCGATGATTGGCTCCGCGCGATAGGCAAGAAGTTAGATATTCGCAATGCACTCGACGAGAAAGGGTCTTGTTTGCTTCTCACCACCTTAATGGACCTCGCATCCGAGTGGTGGGATACCTTGATTGCTTCTCATGCCAACCTCGTGCCATCGCATGGGATGAGTTTGTTTAGAGTTTCCGCAAGGCTCATATTCCATCCGCACCATTACCTCAAGAAGAAGGAATTCAGAGCTCGCGTCAAGGAAGCCGCATGCTGAATGAGTACCGCAAAGTTCAATCAATTGCGCGCTTATGCACTGAGGATGTGGCTACCGATGAAGCCAAGCAAGAAAGATTTCTGGAGGGTCTAAATGACAATATTTCGCCCAGCTTGATATCAAGTGACTATGCAGACTTTCATCGCTTGGTTAGCAAAGCCATTCGCCAGAGGGCAAGTTTGTAGAGATGGAAAATCGAAGAGAAGGATGGCCACGCAAAGGCTAACCTCGGAGGTTTTCCTAAGCCCCGTAGTAACCCACCTCAGTTGGGCGCCTGCCGCACTCCAAGAACTTCAAGCCTCAATCAAGCAGCTTCAGCGCAGCAGCCTAACCGCCAACTTTCCAAGTCAACCGCCCCAAGCATCAGCACTGCTCCTCCTACCAGTGGTCAAGCTCTAAGAGTAATACTACATCTCGATGGAGTGACTGTTTCTATTGCAAGGAAACAGGCATTATGCCAAGTCTTGCCCCAAGAAGCTTCAAGCCGCAGCTAATGTAAATGCTTCGGAGGTCAAAATCAAGGTCAGCAGCTCAGAAGCCGTAAAACTATGTTAAGGGACGTGAACCACATCACCGCCAAGAAGCTCAGGCTGCACCGATGTCGATCGGTATGTTCCTTGTAAACTCGCCAACGCTTCTTTTTGATTCCGAGCTTCCCATTCTTTTATTTCCTTGGATTTTGTGGTTAAGAATGGGTTGGGTATGGTTTCTCTTAGTACACCCATGATAGTTCTCTCCCCGAGCGGAAATGAGAACAAGGACCTTGTGTCCGAGAATAGAGTTAATCATAAATGGGGTTCTGTTCTTAGCGGACTTAATAGTGTTGGAATCTCGTGGATTGATGTAATTCTTGGCATGAACTGGTTAGCCAAGAACAATGGTCGATTAATTGTGCTACCCGATCCATAACCCTCACCAATGATCAAGGAGTAGAAGTAAACTTTTCCCCTGAAACCCCGTAGAAGGAGAATGTGTTCTCACCATCTTCAAGTGCAAGAAGAAGTACCAGAGTACGGGAATACCTGGATGTATTTCCGAGGATTTACCAGGATGCCACCAGATAGGGAAGTCGAGTTTGTGATTGACCTAGTCTCGCACGGCCCATTTCAAGAGACCGCACAGTATGCCACTAATGAGTTAGCCGAGTTGAAGAAACAGATTCAAGAATTGGAGGATAAAGGGTATATTCGACCAAGTTCTTCACCTTGGGGTGCACCTGCTTTGTTCACAAGAAAAAGGATGGAAGCATGAGAATGTGTGTAGATTACAGAGCGCTTAATGAGGTTACTATTAAGAACAAGTACCGCTGCCCAGATCGATGATCTGCTCGACCACCAAGAGAGCCGAGTCTTCTCCAAGATAGATTTGAGATCGGATATCACCGCTGAAGATCCGTGCAGAAGATATCCCTAAGACTGCATTCTCTACCCGTTATGGACATTATGAGTTCATTGTCATGTCTTTTGACTAACAAATGCGCCGCTACTTCATGAGCATGATGAATAGTGTATTCATGGAGTATTTAGATAAGTTTGTTGTAATCTTCATAGATGACATTCTTATCTATTCCAAGAATGAAGAAGAGCATGAGAATCATCTTCGGATAATCCTGGGAAAGCTTAGAGAGCATCAGCTTTATGCCAAATTCAGTAAATGCGAATTTTGGCTAAAGGAGGTTGCTTTTCTTGGTCATATTGTGACAGCTGAAGGAATTGCAAAGGATCCTCTAAAGTGCAAGCCAGAATGGAATGGCAGCCACCCAAGACAAGAATGTAAGTCGAAGTTTCCTTGGACTTGCTGGTTACTATCGCCGCTTCATAGCAGGATTTTCAGAGTTAGCCAAACCCATGACTCAGCTTCTGAAGAAAGAAAAGAAGTTTGAATGGACGAAAGCTTGTGAACAGAGTTTCCAGACTCTCAAGAATAAGTTAGTTTCAGCCCCAGTGCTTATCCTTCCGATGTGCATAAGGATTTTGAAGTTTTTCGTGACGCCTCCCGTCAAGGTTTGGGTTGTGTTCTTATGCAAGAAGGTAGAGTGGTAGCCTATGCATCGCGCCACTAAGACCACATGAGTGCAATTATCCTACTCATGATTTGGAATTAGCACCGTAGTGCATGCTTTGAAGATCGGCGCCATTACCTCATCGGTAATCGTTGTGAAGTATACACGGATCACAAGAGTTTGAAATACATTTTCACTCAAGCGTAACTCAACCTAAGGCAGCGCAGATGGTTAGAGTTGATCAAGGATTATAATATTGGAATTCATTATCATCCCGCAAAGCAAATGTTGTGGCAGATGCGCTAATGTAGGACTTATGCAAACAAAGTGTGTTGTCAAAAGAAGATCGATTCGACTTCGGAAGGAATCTCCGTCTAAGTATAAAACCTGAATCAAAGTTTTCTCAACTCTAGAGATTCAACCTACTTTACCCGATCAAATCATGGAAGCCCAAAAGGTGGATGAAGATATTCAAGAAATCAAGAAAATATGAGAAGAGGCAAAGCGCCAGATTCAAGTGAAGATGAGAATGGAACCGCTTGGTTTGAAAACCGTATTTGTGTGCCCAATAATCAAGAGATCAAGAAAACGATTTTGCAAGAAGCCCATGAAACTCCATACTAATTCATCCAGTCGTACTCAAGATGTACCAAGACCTTAGGGAAAGATACTGTGGGTCAAGATGAAAAGGGAAATTGTGGAGTTTGTTGAAGCTTGTGATACCCGCCAGAAAGTCAAGGCAGAGCATCGAAACCTCGCAGGACTTTTGCAACCCTTGCCAATACCAGATTGGAAGTGGGAAGAGATCGGTATGGACTTCATAACCGACTACCTAGAACTCAATCCGCTATGACTCAACTGGGTGGTAATTGATGATTGACCAAAGTAGCTCATTTTATACCACCAAGACTACTTATTCTGAAGTAAGTTAGCTGAGATTTACATGGCTAGAATTGTGTGCTTGCATGGAGTTCAAAAGATAGTATCGGATGTGAGGTAGTCAGTTCACCTCCAAGTTTTGGCGTAAACTTCATGAAGAGTTAGGAGTAAGCTTAATTTCAAGACGGCTTATCATCCTCGCATGATGGCCGACGAGCGAGTAAATCAAGTGCTAGAGGATATGTTGAGAGCATGTGCTCGATTTTGGAAATAGTTGGGATCGCCATTGCCCTATGCTGAGTTTTCTTACAACAACAGCTTATCGTGCCACCGCAAATGGCACCTTTGAAGCATCAGATGGCAGAAGTGCGTAACACCCTTGCATTGGGAAATACCGAGAATTCCAAGATGTGGGACCAACTTTACTTCAAGATGTCAAGATCAAGTGAGGAAGATCAAAGACAAAGTTAAAGATAGCTCAATCCAGCAAAAAGTTATGCCGATAATCGCTCGCCGAGACTCGACTTTCGGTTGGGGACTATGTGTATCTCGAGTATCTCCGCCGAGGAGTCGAAGATTCCAAGTCGGGAAAGCTTGCACCAAGATTCGCTGGGCCATTCAAGATCTCAAGCCGCAAAGGAGAAGTTGCATATCGCTTGGATTTGCCGCCAAGCATGTCGTGTGCACAACGCCTTCCACGCTCTCGCTTGAAGAAATGTCTCAGAGTACCCACGGATCAAGCAGCACTTTGAAACCCTTGATCTTCAAGAGGATCTCACCTATCAAGAGCAACCGATCAAGATTCTCGAGACAAATGAGCGCTGCACTGTAAGAAACACCATCAAATCTCAGAGAGTTCAATGGAGCAATCACACGTAAGACGAAGCAACTTGGGAGCGAAGAAGATCCAAAGCCAACCATCCCCATCTCTTTGTTAGCTAGTTCAAATCTCGAGGCGAGATTTCTTTGTAGGTTTGTAACATCCCAAATTTTTTTTTTGCCTTCTATTGATTTTCTGGAGTTTATTTGGATTTATCTGGATTTTATTTAAAAATCTAAAGCAAGAAAATGTATTTAAAATATTTTATTAAAGCAAAAAAAAGTTTATTTTATTTTTTTTCTTTTCTTTTCTTAACCCTCCCTAAGTTTTGTTTAACTCTTGAGAATTTACTTCTGGAAATTAAAAAAAAAGAAATTTAGAAGTTTCTTCTTCCTTCTTCCCCAACCTACCGCCTCCATTAACACCCCATCCGAGCTTTAAAGCTTTGTTATTCCTTCCTCGCAAGCAACAAGCCATTATTGGCCCTTAAGCTCGCGCGCTAGTAACCGCCCACCTCCCGTCCTGTTCTGTCGGCTTAAAGCCTCGCCGTTATGCGATCGCTTTAAAGTCCTTAACTCCGCGAGCCCTTTACCTCCGCCCTCGCCCTATAAAGCTCCTTCCCGAGCCCGTTATCCTCCTTCGCCTTCCCGTGCGCCGCCACCTCTTTCCTCCGCCTGAACCGACCGCCCCACCTGCTTCGCCTCGCCCGCCGCAGGCGAGCTCCGGCGAGGAATTGGCGCCGCCGTCTCTTCGCGCTCGCCGACGACGCCGTGATCCCAAGCGCCGGCGACCACCATTCTCTCCGCCGAGCGACGCCGCCACCGGAGCCCGTTGTTGCCGAAGACTCGAGCGCCGCCGCTTCTTTCGCCGACCGACCGCTCCACTCAGAATCAACCTCTACGACCATCCGCCGCCTCCGCCACTCGCCGATTCCTCCGACCACCCCGCGCCAACCGCTCAAGGTAACACCTTCCGTGGTCGAGATCCGTAGTCGTAAGTCTTAGCCGTAGCCGTAGCCGCCGAGTAGTCGAGCGACTATGTGGTCGTAAATGACCAGGTAGCCGTTAACTCGCTTGAGTGGTCGATTCGCCTCAAGTCGTAAGTTTTTCGTAGTCGTAGTCGTAAGTTCTCTCGTGTAGTCGTAGTCGTAAGTTCTTCTCGTAGTCAAGTCGTAAGTTCTCTCGTAGTCGGGTCGAGGTTTTCTGTAGTCAAGTCGTAAGTTTTCGTAGTCAAGTCGTAAGTTCTCTCGTAGTCAAGTCGTAAGTTCTCCGTAGTCGGTCGAGGTTCTCGCAGTCGTAGTCGAGACCGGTTCGTGGTCGTAGTCGTAATTTTCCCCGAGTAGTCGTAAACCTTCCGTGGTCGTATGTCGCATCGCGTGGTCGAAACCTCCCATGTGGTCGTAAGTCGACTACGTGGTCGTAGCTCCGCCCGATCGCATTTGCCGTGGTCGTAGCTCCGCCCGATCACGTTTGCCATGGTCGTGAGAACTTCCAAGGCCATAACTTCTTCATTTTAACTCCGATTTAACTCGCTCAAATTTCTAAATTTTTCTAAAATCCTAAACTATCCATTTCTGGACTCTTTTGAATTTTTGGATTTTATTTGAATTTTGTTTGAATTTATTTTTGGTTCTTTGCGATAGATTAGATTATTTAATCCGAGAGTATTTCTTCGATTTAATCGCAGCAAGACTTCGAGCAAGGCAAGTTACACCTTTGACCATGTTGATCCCAGTAATTTAAATTATTTATGTTGTTTTTAAATTAATATGCATGCATACTTTTATTCAAATTAGTTCAAATGTGCTTAAAACTTTAGTTACACCCAATTCCTTTGTATGGCCAATCTCGAATTTGAACGAACATACCTTGTCACCATAGATGAAAGCCTAGTTGGTACATTAGTATTAACTAGAACATTTTATAGAATTGCTTAGCCATGCTTAGATTAATTTAGGTGGGAAGATTGGTTTCACACGAAATGTTGGTTTATAAAATCTATTCTTGACTTTGGTGAGTCAAGAAGGTCTATAAAATTTTGATAAAATAAAATGGATAAAACCTGCTTTAGACTTAGGCATTGGTATGGTGGTGGGTGCTTGCCGGCATGCGTCGTAGTTTGTTGACTCGATGTTGACCGCCAGCACAAGGGGTATGCGGGTAGGCCTAAGTCAAATTAAGGACCGGATCGTGAACTACTATTACAAAGTCACACCGCACTACCACAAGTCCGGTATGGGACAGATCCGCTAAGTAATTTGTGAAGTTCCATTTTAGTTTCGCTATAGGCTGAATGTGAGTGGTATGAGGCCATGAGAAGTCTCACATGGCACAAGAGGGGCTCCAACATGTGGATTCATGTTGTGGTGAAACCTTAGTGGCGGCGTAGCTAATTTGGTAATGGAACATTGGAACAGCCTTTATCATGATCTCTCGCCGCACACCTAAGGAAGTGTGTAATCCGTGGCAAAACAGAGAACATGTCTTGTGGGTAAAGTTGTACACTCTGCAGAGTAACAAACTATCTCCGATAGCCGTGTCCACGGTCAAGGACATGCTTAGTATGGTTTTTCACGGATTAGATTTTGGTTTTAATAAAATTTGGTTTATGGAAATTTGTGAAACTTTTGAAAGATGGTCCGGTGGGATACCCGTGGTTAGGTTAGTGTTAGGTTGTTGCCTGCACTAACGTTATTATTTTGTTAAATCTTGTTTTTATATATTGTATCAACTTCAGCTTTTGCACTTACGTTATTGTATTTAATTCAATAATGTTGTTTATGCAAATGAACCACATTATGCCTTTCTTTGTAACCCTTATGCATGCATCAAATCTGTTATATCTCCCGTGTAACTT